>CM041638.1:31107568-31169252 GCA_023333625.1 Bothriochloa decipiens
AAAAAAATGTATGTCATACATACTTACAATTAATGTGTGTCATCAAGCTTAATAAAATATAGTAAGCACAAAAAGTCTCTTACAATTAAGAAGGGATACATGCTTCTTTTATATCTTATTATCACATAACTTATTTTAAAATTTTAAAATACTACCTCCACATATAGTAAATTTGATGCACCAAAAAAATTAAAGAGATTTATAATTTGAATTGGAGGGTGTGCCTTATATTTTAGGCTGAAGGAAATTCTTTGTAGTTGCTCTTTTGTTAAGAGGCTTGCTGTATTCGTGAGGCTACTCCAGCCACTACTAGAACCGTACTAGCTATAGTCAGCAGCGGCAACTGTTGTAAACTTTTCATCTATTAAAACGTTAATGTATAGTATGATTTCTAAGAACCAATATCTCCGCAAAGTAGGTCTTCCACTTCTGCATGACTCGCAATAACAAAAGGCCAAAATGCTGCATATTTAGTTGACATTGACTGGTATTTTCTTTGTTATAAAAATGTAACGTTTTCGCTTATTTGCATTGTGTTTCTTCGTAATAAATAATAAAATACTACTATACTTCATAAGTTGACAAACGTCTTTATCCGGAGGCTGGCCGCTGGCGGTGCAAAGCGCACAAAGGGAGAGGAGGGCGGTGGTGCTGAGGTGGACCAGGATCCCGTGTGGGCAAAGGTTTCTGCATTTCTGCAAGTAACGGAGGTCGGTTGGGCCCTTTTCCCCTTCGAGTTGGGATGGCATACCGGCCCACTCCTCAGCCCGCAAGATGTGGGCCCGGCATGTGGCCCACAGAAATATTTGGTCTTGGCGCTCGTATACGACAACGTGACTGGTTGCGGTGACGACCAGCAGCAGGCAGCCGGTGAAGCTTGCGCGTCTGTCCTAGCACGGTGCCACGGTCGTTGCAGCAGCGTTGCTGTGGAGCATGTCTTAAGTACCATGGTTACTGTTCATCGACTGAAAAAAAAGGCATCTGAGAAAATAAAAACATCTCCCTTTTGTATCTCGTATATGAAAAAAAGAGAGAAATATGAGTTCAATTTCGAAAGAATTGGCCTACCATCTCCACTATTGCTATTGCTACCGGGAGACGATTAGACGAAGCAGCTTGCACGAAATTCTCAGCCTCCCAAGCGTGCAGCACGGGAACACCACAAAAAATTATTAGGCCGTGCCTTACCAAGCCTTCCTACGACGTACTTTGCCTATATTTTCCACTCGAATGTACTGTGTGCCGGCACTTATTGACTGGGATGTATTTTGTATGTTCCAGTTTAAACTGAAGTAACTGAACGAGTACGTATGTTAAACTCGTTAAATACAGCATCTACGTCAAAATAGCTCGATGAGAAGTTCCAAGCTTGCCCTTTCTTTGGCTCTCTTTTACCTAGAAATAATGGTCTACGGTTAAGCGAACTAATAATGGTCTATGGTTTACTACGAAATATCAGTGAGCTCGCATATCATATATGGGCACCCTTTAGGGCTCGTATGGGTCCCATTTTCTAAACTTTGGCTACTAAAGCTGCTAGTCACTAGACTTTAGCAATACTTGTTTGATTCCCTGAACAAAAGTACATTTTTAAAATAGGTGAACAAAGACTGTTTTGCAGATGATTAAAGTAGGTGAACAAGATACAGAGACAGCGGGTGGTTGCAGATAATTATGAGGAGTATCCCCTATGAACTATATATTTTAGTAGCTGTTAGCAATGCCTTAGCTATTGAAGCTACTAATCTTTAGTGGCCCTTTTAGAGGAGGTGTTTGACATTTTAGTAACTAATAAAATGACTAAACTTTAGTCACTATAGATTTTTAGTAGGGTTGAACCAAACTAGGTTTGGTTATACTGTGAAGTTTAGAATCCTATTTTTTTCATTGGTAAACGAGGTGCCTGGAATATAGTTTAATCTCATATTTTAATGAATATGTATTTAAAATTTCTAACTCGCTGGTAGACACCAGGTGCCTGAAATATAGCAGCTTAATTATTTATTTAGAAATGCTAATAGAAATATTGTGGGATGGTACAGAGTTTAGGGTGTGTTTGGTTTACGAAGTCACCCCATGTATTACGAGATGCTACATCGTAAGTTCATCCTATAATTTTTGGTGTAATCAATCCATTCCTCATGCATACACCGATAATTTAATTGTGAGGAATATGGTGGTGATGGGTCTACTTCCATTCCACAAACAAAATACAACAAGTGAGGAGTGAAAAATTTATGGACCATCCCATTTCTCAAACCATACCAAACACACCTTTATGGTACGTGTGAATGTCTACATCTATATTGTGTTGTGATTTTAAAGTAGGAGAAATCACGAGTAAAGGCGTCCGACCAAATAAACGTAAGGAAATTTGTATTTTCATGATTTTTTTCTGGTAGCAGCAAAATCAATTGGAGTAAACAACATGGGCGTAGCCTGTTCAAATGAGTACGTAAATTGGTAGCCCAGCTTATAAAGTTGGATCAAAGATGATTGGATCCCTTATCCTTCGTAGTTCGTACTATACAGAGCACAACTTTTTCACTGGATTTCGGCGTAGTCCGTTGGGCCGTATGGCTCCAGCCACTCGGCGAGGAGGCCGGCCTTCCTCTTGGGCCGGTGGCCCATGTCGCGGCAGAGTTGGTCGTGGTACCACGTCACCACGGAGGCGATGCACGACTTGAGGAAGAAGCCCCCGCACACGCGCCTCGCCCACCGGCCCCACACCGCCCACTCCGCCACGTCGCGCTCCATGTCACGGACGACGGGCAACCGGACGGCGCCGTCGAGCAGGTGCGCCACCCACTTGGCCATCATCTCGTACGGGAAGATGCTGGAGCCGTTCTCTATGTACCCAACGATGGCCATCTGAGGGACCCGAGGGTGCACGCAGTGCCGGTAGAGCGGGAGCACCGCCGCCGCGCCGTCGTCGTCGTCCGGCGGCGCGACCATCTCGCCGAACTTGGGGGAGGCGACCACATCCCGCAGCGGTCGCTCGATGTGGAAGCCCGTGGAGAGGATGACCACGTCGGCGCCCACCACCTCGTCGCCGCCGTCGTCCAGGACGAGGCCGTTCGGGCAGAAGCTGACAGAGCCGCGACACCTCCTGAGCTCCACGCTGCCATTGTCCACTTTGTCATAAAACCCCGCCGGGAGTATGCCAATCCGCCAGCCTAGGCTCCCCTGTGTGAAACTGCCGTCCGGGACCATCCCGTGCTCCTCCATCGGGATGCTCCTTTTGTAGTAGACTTCGGCCAACTTGGAGATCAGCCATCTCTGAAGGATGGAGTCAAAGTTGATCGATTAGTAATTTTTGTTTGCATGACATGAGCTATATATTGGTAGACGTAGACTGTTAACTAGTGCGTTACCAGTGGAGTGAGTGTTGTGGCCAGAAGGCTGAGC
The DNA here is from genome assembly GCA_023333625.1 of Bothriochloa decipiens. NCBI lineage: Eukaryota > Viridiplantae > Streptophyta > Magnoliopsida > Poales > Poaceae > Bothriochloa > Bothriochloa decipiens. The sequence continues at coordinate 31,110,977 of CM041638.1, forward strand.
GCGAGCCCTTCTCCAGGCTTGTGAACCATCAACTCAGTCCATCGAGCTGAGGAGAAGGGGACAGCAAGTTTAGGATCCAGCATCCAATGGGCGCTTCTGTACACCATTGTGCATGAGTACCTGCTACCTGTCAAGAGCAAATGCATGTCCATATTGAGCACGGTCTGGATGTGCTTTATTAGTAATGAATTTGCAAAGAAGACGTAGAAGCAGCAGGCAATGCAAAAAGCATAGATCAGTTTGATCAATCTCACCATTGGCCTCGGCGCACTGTGCGGCAATGTCCATGGCCGACTTGCCGGCGCCAACCACGGCGACACGCTTGCCCCTGACCAGCTCAGCGGCATCCGCGTGCGCCATGGCGGAATACTCCATGGAATGGAGTACTCGCCCACGGAACACATCAGGGCCTCTTCCGATAGGAAACGTCGGGAGCTTCGCAACGCCATACCTCCCGACACAGAGGATTAGAAAATCGAACCTGTAGGTCTATGCAATAGATCAGAGCACCAAGACTGTTAATACTAAGATCAGAATACACCACTTTTTCATCAATTAGACCTTATTAGGATGTTATCGAATTCACATGTAAGTTATCGGGTTTACCACAATCAATGTTCGTTGGGGTGGATTGGGATGTGAATCCGACTACATTCAAATGTCGGAAGCCAGCTAGCCTGATAGAGCTATGCGATGGTGAATAAACACACATATATATACAGTAAGGTAAACACTCATTTTGGATTGTTCATTACAAGCGGATGGCTGTTGCTGTTTGTTCATCGGCGAAGACGTGTTTGCTTGCAAATTTTGCTAGGTGGGATAGCTAATATATATAATATTTTTTGTTTCGCTATTATAGTTGGGTTATTTGGATCTAGTAGGCTAATAATTAGAGCATTAAACAAGATTCTTTCTGAAATTTACTCTCTCAAATCATCGTTTAGAGTCATTTGATAAAAAATGGTTTTTTACCCTCTAATAGCTTTTTGGTATCTTGTGTGCACTATAGACTACCACATCCTCACTCCCATCTTTCGTTATTGAGAAATCTGGAATACATGGTGTCTATATTTAGATATCCAACTAAAGAGACTGTTGGAGTGTATTTTTTCATAAAAATCTCAATTCCTCTAAAGAATTTAGCTATAGAAGTGTGCCATAAAAAGAACTTAAGCTGGCCTATTTTAGATTCAGCCTAGGATGTTTGGATCAGTTAGCTCTTATCCAATTTTAGAGCTAAAGGATCCTTTCTGTCTCCAAACAGAAACGGTTTTTAGGTGACTCGAGCCTAGTATCACACTATGTCGAAAGCTTCAATTGGCTCTTATAGTCGTATACTACATTTGTCCCTTGATAAATCAGCTTCTAGAGTTATCTTAAGTTGAAGTTTTTATAAATCTCAAAAAAAAAGTTAAAGTTTTCATATTTAAAACACAAATATTTATGAAATAGAGTAAGCATATTATGAAAATATATTTATGTTGTCTAGCCTAATGTTACTAATTTGGTGTTATGAATCTTTGCGTTCCGATCAAATTAAACAGTTTAATTTAGAACTACTCTTGAAATTGATTTCTTCAATGATAAAGGGAGAGCATATGGTTATTTGCCTTTTATAACTATCAAATGAGCTAATGCAAAGCTTAAGAAAACGAGGAATAAACACAGAATGCTTCCGATCCATGTGCGCATGCAGTGGATATCTTTTCTTTTTCCTTTTGATACCTTGCATTGGGACGGAAACTCTCGTTCTCAATCGTCGATACGTCCAAACGTAACCAAACATAACCAAACGTAACCAAACACTATCCCCGAGCCGACCGTGCAAACCTACCACCACATTTCATTTCTGGCAATGATATTGACTTAGCGTCTTAGCCGCCATACACGTCATACCTGGGTGCCGCCCTCCGACTCGCCGTCGCCGTCGCCGGCGCCGTTGTCGTGCCGCACGGTGAGGTGCCACTCGCCCGTGCCGTCGCCGAACGCCTCGCCATTCCCGGACCAGCGTTCCCACGCCGCCACCTCCTGCTCCGTCGCCCCGACGTAGCTGGCGCCGAGCACCCTGCAGCCGAACCAGACGCGCTCCAGGACGCCGAAGCGCCGCGCGTAGGCGGTCATGTACTCCACCACCTGGTCGTGGCGCGGGAAGAGCCGCCCCTCGTCGGCCGAGGCCGCATCCGCATCGGCGGACGCCGCTGCTGACCACGGGAAGTCGGAGAACCGGTAGGCGGACGCCGGCGTCTGCAGCCTCGTGGAGGCCAGCGTCCGGTTCCACACGCCGCCGACGGCGGTGCCGGACTCGAAGACCACGGGGCGGAAGCCCTTGGCTAGCGCGTGCTTGCACGCCGCCAGCCCGCTCGGGCCGGCTCCGACGATGGCCACGCGTTTCTTCTTTGCGTCCATTTGCTTCTTGTGTTGAGAAAACTTAGCCGAATGGATAGCAGAGTGTTCTCTTCTTGATCTTGCTTTCACAATTCCGTCTGCTGGTGTATTTGTATGTAGCTCTGTTGACAAATGTGGCTATTGAGTTAGGACAACGTCTGAGCAACTTTCCCTACATTTTTTCCTCTAAATTATGGGGTAAGAGCGAGAAACACATCACACAAACATATTTTTTATAGAAGCGGCTATGACATTTTTTTTGCCAGACATAATATAGAGGCGGCTATGACAATTTTAACTGCGGTTGCTTTAAAAGGCGTCCTCAATAGCAAACTGCAAATAGCTAGTTTGACGAGACTTCAAAATAATAAGGAAAGAACATATATTGTAGTCGATTGTGAACTAGGAGACAGTAGTTTATATGGGAAATCGTGCTAGACTAGCTAGTGGGAAGTCGCTAGCTATTTGATCTCTCTCCTTGATAGCGAACAGAATTCTTCTTGAACCAGCTATCCGAAAACCATTGAAAACACCTTAAGAAACCAGTCGGATAAATATTAGCTCAATTCAAACTTTCTAACAATTTCAAAAGGCGGTTTTCAGTCAATTAAATAAAAAAAGCGTTTAGACAAGCTAAAATATTGCTACTATTGATCTATTTTATCTGACACACAAGCATATAAAGATTCAAACTTTAATTAATAATTATGCTAATATTTTTTAACTATTATAATACCAACTTTACATGATTAGAATTGTAAGAAATTATACTATTAAATGATAATAATTTTATAAGAATAAATAATATAAATATACGGAGTTGCTATATTTCATTAGCAAGGCATATAATCAACTTTTTTTACGACATCCAGGGCCCTTGATCATCGTCCAAGGGTCAAATCTGTTATTTGCTTTGATAATATATTTCAATATGTTTTATCACAAATCATAAGAGACAATTTTTTATGAAAGGACAAGGACAAATAAAATGTGTATGTTGGCACGAATCACAAAAAATGGATTTTTAACATGTTTTAGCATATATCATAAAGCGCATACCAGTCGTCGCAAGAGAGAGGAGGCTGATTTCTTGCGATAGAAGGTTAGGAAAAGTGATGAATATAAGATAAATAAATAATGAAAGTGTAATTTAGGAGATTATGTCATTCTAAATTGCGTCAGATAAAATAAAATGGAGGGAGTATATAATTTATAATAGAAGGAGTACTGTTTTTATTTGCTTACAGGGCTGGATATGTCTGTCCAAGGGTTGGTGCTAGCTTTTTGGAATCAAGCATCGATGCAATAGCAAATTCAATGCTCTATGAAAAGAGAGACAATCAGATTGCGACTAATATGCTGGTTGATGCTATGTTTTTAGGAGAAAAAAACCATCACTGATAAGTTCAAGCGAACAAGCGCAAATCATCATTTTTTTCACCACATTGCAGGTGTTGCATTGTTGTTTGTAATTATAAAGAAAGAGGACTTCATGTTACTCCACACCGAGATGTTGCTGACACTTGGGTTGACCAAACGTGCGGCTGCATATCAGTGGCCATGTCTTGTAGTTTGTCCGTTGAAGCATCCGGCCGGATGCGCTTGGATGGAGATAGAGAGACAGTCAAATGCTCCAATCAGGGTAATATATACCATAAACAATCATCCAAGTGCACGTCACCCATGATCCTACCGGCCCAGAACCTGTGATGCTGTGACTGACGTGTAGATGTTGTTTGCGGCTTGGACTCTGCTCCACCAGGCGGCTGCTCTTGCACACGTGCAAAAGTTAGGTCCATCAATAGAGCATGGAGTATATATTGGGCTTGTACACACATGACTATTAAATTACTAGTTAGAGCTAAAAAGGAGTTGAGTTGTTACAGGCAATTTGGAAAGAATGGTCTACCATCTCTAGTTTTATCTATTGTTATTACTGCTGGGAGACAGACGAAGCTTGCACGAAATTCTCAGCCTCCAAGCGTGCAGATAGGGAACACCACAAAAAATTGTTAGGCCGTGCCTTATCAAGCCCTATGACAAGCTGACAATACTAGGTCTAGCTAATTTCCCCTGGAATATAATGTGCTGGCCGGCACTTGTTGACTGGAATGCAATTTGTATGTTCCGGTTTGAAGTAAAGTAACTGAATGAGCACACATGTCAAACTAGTTAAATTAGGAGAAAACTTCGCGCGGTATTGCGGGAATCACAGTAAAATTATGCGAGAACCACTGGAGAACCCTAGAACTGGTTGAATAGATAAAAGCAAAGAAAGCACAGTGTAATGTTCGTAAGACCAAGGAAAGGTAGGATTAACGGACTAGCATAAAATAGGATCTCCCTCCTTTTCGATTAGAGGACTAGTTCAACTAATGAATTCGAGTGAGGAAGCCATCTAGCAGCAATAAGATAATCATTGTAGCTGGCTCTGGAAGATAGGAGAAATCCGGCTTGGCAATATACTACTTATATGATTGAATAAATATCATATGTTACTACCGTCGTATTTTATGAATTTTCTCCAATGAATACACGTAATTTGGTTGCCCAGCTTGAAGTTGGGTCAAAGATTTGGATCCCTCCTTCGTATACACAGTACAGTAGAGCACAGTTTTCACTAGATGCCCCCGTAGTCTGTTGGGCCATACGGCTGCAGCCACTCTGCGAGCAGGCCCGCCTTCCTCCTTGACCGGTGGCCCATGTCACGGCAGAGCTGGTCATGGTACCACGTGATGACGGAGGCGATGCACGACTTGCCAAACCGGGCGGAGGCGAGCACGTCCCGCAGCGGCCGGTCGATGTCGAAGCCCGTGGAGAGGATGACCACGTCAGCGCCCACCATGTCCACGGCGCGCTCGTTGCCTTCGTCGTCTTGGATGATGAGGCCGTCCGAGTAGAAGCCGATGGAGTCACGGAGAAACCTGAGAATGGGCTAGGATCCAATCTAAATTCACACCGGCCCAGAAGTGAAAGCGTTGTTTAGGGCGTGATTGGTTCACTTCTTTTGAGAGCCTGGGTCGCATCCATCAATTAGGCTAGATTGGGACAGGTCAAATGCATTCGTGTGCCCGTTGTTTGGTTTACTGCATGTATGTGACCAGGCTAGGTAGGGAGTTTGTTTGTTTAACTGAACAAGAAGCAAATCATGACCCAAACACATGCGAATGCAAGCTGCCGTCTTGCGCCGGCCAGGCTAAGTAAAAACGGACCTCAGCTGCGTTCCTCCGCAGCCAGGCTCCGGCCGTCCTTTTGCATGCGCGCAGCCAGGCTCCGAGCGAGTTCCACGAAACCAAACAAGCTGTTCGCGTACGAGAGCATGCAAGGCTGGCCGCGTACGGGATACCAAACACGCCCTTAATGAGCCCACACCAGTCCAACCACGTGTGCAGAAAACCAGTCCAACCCCAACCGCTCGTCATCTGCATGCAGCGGCATCAGGCAAGCAAACAAGCACGGCCACTCCTGCGGACGACGGCGTACGCATGCATTCTCTTCGACAGGGCACCAATGGCTGAACCGGTTAACTGTTACTCCACACCAAAACAGCCCACTTAACTCTTTAATCCATTTTCATCCAAATTAGATAGGCCAAAAAAAAACCAAACTATAAACCCGGTTTTAACCCAAACCACTCAGTCATGGTACCTCCTCTCCACGCTGCCGTCGTCCACGGTCCACCTTGTCGCAGAACCCCTCCGGGAGGATGTCTATGTGTCAGCCCAAGGGTAGCAGGCCCACTAGAGAATGAAGCTCGGGCCTCACCAGAAGACGAAGCTCCACGGCCCAGGCGTCTGGTTCGGCCCAACCCCAGGACGACGGGCCCCGAGTGGCAAGGCTGATTGTATATGTACTTGGTAGAGAGAGAGTGAGGGGATCACGATATTTTGTATCTCTATTCCTGAACCAGCCTTTCTTCCTCCTCCAGCTCTCCCCCTTTGCTCTCGCCGCGGCGAGCCCCCTGCTGCTACGATTCGAGATTGTACCCAGATGAACAAATTGATTCGAGATTGAGTATCGTGTTTCTAACATCTGGTATCAGAGACTCGTTCTCTGACCCTGGCCACCTACAAACCTCCCCATCACCACTTTACTCGCCGCCAACAAGCTCTCAGAGTCATGGATCCCAACCTGCAGCGCATCCTTGATGAGTTCTCCGGGGTCAACAGCCGGATCGACGAGCAGACTGCGGATCTCGCTCGTCGTTTCGATGAGTTGGATCGCCGCCTCGTCGAGCGCCCTGACATCGTCGACAGGCGCATCTCCGATCTCGGCCATCGCCTGTGCGATCTGGAGGCCGCACCCGCGGATCCGCAGGTGTCCGTGGTGGAGGGGCACGTCACCGAGCTCGAGCCCAACTACGCCGACCGCGACTCCGAGTTCAACACGCGTATCGCCGAACTGGAGTCCCTGCGCGTCGCCTACATCAAGGATGAGCGGGACGTCCGGGTCGAGGATCTCGAGAAGGCGACGAAGGAGCTCTGCGATTGGCGTACCGGCATCGACGTCACCCTCGATGACATCCGCATCGGCGTCTGCAAGCTTGAACGCTCCTACGCTCGCGAGGTGTTCGATGAAATGCCTCCAGGCGTCGTCCTGATGCCTTCCTCGGCGGCCGCGCGCTCACCTATCGGATTCACCGCCACACCGCCCGTCGTTGGGCACCGTGAAGTTCAGACTCCACGGGTTCAGGAGCCTGGGGTCATACTGACCTGGGTCTCCGACCCGACCAATGGTGCGTCCGCGAACTCGCTTCCTAGTTCGTCAATTTCGCTTCCACAACCTCTAAGTATTGCCCCGATTCCTCAACCATCCCTTACACCACCCTTACAGCCACCAGATCCATAGCTTACAACCAATCACTCCGCTATGTTGGCTTACCACCCTCCACGCCCACCAGCTCCTGAAACTCACCACTATAATCCCCAACATGGTCGTCTTCCTAAGGTTCCTTTCCCTCGTTTCGATGGTGATAATCCACGCCGATGGAAGCACCGTGCCGAGAAATACTTTTGCATGTACTCTGTTGAGGAATCCTGTTGGATTGAGATTGCTGAGAACTCCTTCGATGGTCCAGCATCTCTCTGGTTCCAGTCCATCGAGCACCAACTTCCTTCACTTGATTGGTCAGCCTTTTGTGCTCTGATGCATGATCGTTTCGATCGTGTTCGTCATGAGACTTTGATTGACCAGATGTTCCATATCCAACAAACTACTACAGTCTCTGACTTCCTATCTCGTTTTACTGAATTGGCTGACCAACTCAAAGTTTAATCCACACATCATGATGAGTTCTTCTTCACTAGGCGATTCACAGATGGGTTGCGTCCCGACATTCGTGCTGTGGTTAAAGTTCATCAGCCTAAGGATCTCGATTCTGCTGCTGCTCTTGCTTTGATACAGGAGGAGGCTGCTCCGGCGTATCGGTAGGGGCGTTCTGGTGATTGGTCTTCAGCGTCCCGTTCTGGTGATTGGTCGTCACTGTCCCGAGCTACAGCGGCGACGAAGCATCCATTGCCACTGCCGTCGTCGGCCAAGGCTGCTCTGGCTACGTCCTCGACTTCTCCTTTGGTCACACCTGCGGTCGTACCGCCTAGCACAGGTCCGGCTGATTCTTCATTGGCCACCCTGAAGCGCTTTCGCCGTGCTCAGGGGCTCTGCTACAAGTGTGGCGCCAAGTGGTCTCGCGACCACAGGTGCTCCCCGAAGGTACTCCTGGCGGTTCAAGCTCTGTGGGGGCCCTTTGATGCAGTTGAAGCGGAATTCCAACATTCTGAATCTGATAATGAAGAAATTCTAGAACAGGCGTTCTTGGCCATTCAACATTCTGCAGCAGATGCTCCGGTCTGGGGTAAGGTCATTCAGTTTGTGGGCTCAATTCAGGGCAAGGCCGTCTCTATATTGCTGGATTCAGGCAGTTTGGCTTCGTTCATCAACTCTGCCCTTGCTGCTCGCTTGTCTGGCGTGGAGTCCTACCCATCTTCTAGTCAGGTGCGCATTGCTGGCTGAGCTACATTGACTTGTTTTGCAGTGATACCTCGTCTTCATTGGACTATCGATCAGTGCACCTTCTTCTCCGATTTCAGAGTTTTGCCTCTGGGTGCTTATGATCTCATTGTGGGCATGGATTGGCTCCAACAGTTTAGCCCTATGCAAGTTCATTGGTTGCACAAATGGCTGTTGATCCCTAATGATGGTCAGTTGGTTTACCTTCAGGGTGTGGGCGCTGTTGCTCCTGACAGGCTGCTGTTACAACTACTCCAAGTTGCCACTGATTCCACGGATCAGCTGGGGGTTCAGAGTCATCCACCGGGTATTCAGTCGCTGTTAGATCGATTTGGTACTCTGTTTGAGCCCCCTACAGCTCTGCCTCCTTCTTGTTCAGCTGGGGGTTCAGAGTCATCCACCGGGTATTCAGTCGCTGTTAGATCGATTTGGTACTCTGTTTGAGCCCCCTACAACTCTGCCTCCTTCTCGTTCCTGCAATCATGTTATTCCCCTGATTCCGGGTGTGCAGCCGGTGTTTATGCATCCCTACCGATACCCACCAGCCCTCAAAGATGAAATTGAGCGGCAAGTGTCTGAAATGCTAGAACAGGGGTTGATTCGGCCGAGTGCTAGCCCATTTTCTTCTCATGTGCTGCTTGTCAAAAACAAGGATGGGTCGTACCGCTTCTGTGTGGATTTTTGGCAACTCAATGCTATTACAGCCAAGTCAAAGTTCCCAGTCCTAGTTTTTGATGAGTTCATTGACGAGTTGGGAGAGGCCAGCTGGTTTTCTACTCTGGACCTTCATGCTGGTTTTCATCAAATTCTGCTGCAGCATGGTGAGGAACCGAAAACTGCATTCCAAACACATTTTGTTCAGTTTGAGTTCAATGTCATGGCATTCGGCCTTATGGGTGCTCCTGGTACATTTCAAGGCGCGATGAACTCTACTCTGGCACCAGGCTTGCGCAAGTTCTCTATTGTTTTCTTTGATGATATACTTATGTACAGCCGCTCATTGGAGGAACAATTGGACCATTTGGAGCAGGTGTTCTCTTGGCTTGCTAAGGATCAGTGGCGCCTCAAGCTATCTAAATGCAAATTTGCACAACGCCAAAATGCATATTTGGGCCATGTCATCAGCGCACAAGGTCTGTCTACTGATCCATCTAAGATCGCGATAATTTCTGAGTGGCCTACTCCAGCCATTCAGCGAGCCTTGAGGGGATTCTTGGGACTGGCCGGATATTACCGTAAATTTATACGACATTTTGGGCTGATTGTCAAACCTCTAACAGATTTGCTCCTCAAAAATACTTTGTTCATATGGACTCCTATTCATGCTACATCATTCCAGGCTTTGAAGGATGCATTATGTTCTGCTCCAGTTCTGGGCATTCCGAACTTCGCTGAAACCTTTCACATTGAGACAGACGCTTCGGGATTCGGTGTTGGGGAAGTTCTACTTCAGAAAGGGCACCCTCTCGCCTATATCAGCAAGTCCTTGGCACCACGCAATCAAGGCCTGTCGGCTTACGAGAAGGAGTATTTGGCAATTCTATTGGCAGTGGAACAGTGGCGCCACTATTTGCTCCAGTCTGAATTTGTCATTCATACGGATCATCATAGGAAGGGCGGCCCTGGTGCAAGCGGTAGAACTTTACCGTCTGTGATCAAGAGGTCACGGGTTCAAGCCTCAGCCTCTGCACATTTGTGTAGGGATGGCTGCTCGCTATTTTCCCTTCTCCAGACCCCGCAGTGCGGGAGCCTATGGCACTGGGTACGCCCTTTACGGATCATCATAGTCTTATCCATCTGAATGAGCAAAGGGTGCATATGCCGTATCAGCAGAGGGTATTCACCAAGCTACTGGGCCTTCGATATCGTATCAAGCACTGTCGAGGCGCTGAAAATCAAGCGGCTGATGCCCTGTCTCGCTGTGATCCGCCCTTGGCACTTTTGGCGATTTCCTCTCCTACCCATGTTTGGCCGGAAGAATTGCAGTCCTGGTACCCTTCCAACGATGAAGCCAAGCGTCTTCTGCAGCAATTGGCATTGCGTCCAGACTCAGTTCCCAACTTTCAGTTAAAAATTGGGGTCATCTTTTACAAGAATCGCATTTGGCTGGGAACGAATGTGGCAACAGGTATTGGTGGCCTTGCACTGTAGCCCAGTGGGCGGACACTCCGGCGCACCGGCCACATACTAGAAGATTAAACCCCTCTTCTTTTGGCCTGGCATGCGTGCTGATATCCTCCAGTTCGTGCAAGAATGTGCGATTTGCACTCAGGCAAAACCAGATCGAGCAGGTTACCCAGGCCTCTTGCAACCTCTGCCGGTGCCCCACCATTCCTGGGCGGTAATCTCTATGGATTTTGTCGAGGGTCTGCCTCCTTCTGGTTTTGCAAATGCTATTCTTGTCGTGGTCGACAAGTTTTCCAAGTTTGCGCATTTCATACCATTGCGCCATCCTTTTATTGCCTTCTCAGTTGCTCGATTGTTCACGACACACATCTATAAGCTCCATGGGCTTCCAAAAGCGATCATCTCTGACCGGGACAGGGTGTTTACCAGCAACTTTTGGAAAACATTGTTTGACAAGGCAGGCACTGAACTGAGAATGAACACTTCTTACCATCCGCAGAGCGATGGATAAACAGAGCGGGTCAATCAGTGTATGGAAACATACTTACGTTGTTTTACTCAGGCTTGTCCTCATCAATGGGCTGAGTGGCTGTCCTTGGCAGAGTATTGGTACAACACGAGCTTTCATTCAGCACTGGGACGTTCTCCGTTTGAAGTGTTATATGGTTGTCAACCTCGTCACCTCGGCATCGATCCTGACTCGGCTGTGGCTGTGCCAGATCTGGCTGATCGGTTAGCTGACAGGGAAATGATGCACGCTCTGGTGCGTCAACATCTGTTGAGAGCTCAAGAACATATGAAGCGTCAAGCTGATAAGCATCGCGTGGAACGTGAATTTGCGGTTGGTGACCAGGTCTTCTTGAAACTCCAGCCATATGTCCATGCTTCTTTAGCTCCGCGATCCAACAACAAGCTGGCATTTAAATTCTTTGGACCATTCCTGGTGCTACAGCTTCTTCCTCCATTCATCCGGTGTTCCACGTCTCCTAGTTGAAGAAGTCGCCTGGCAATCAAAATGTAAGTTCTACACTGCCTTCTGAGCTGTTTCGCCTTCAGGTGCCTGACCGCGTCCATCAGCGACGTTGGTCCGCGGGTGATTCACCAGTGGAGCAAGTTTTGATCAAGTGGTCTCATATGCTGGCATCATTGGCGACTTGGGAGAATGCTGAACTTCTCCGTCGGCAGTTTCCTCGTGCGCCGGCTTGGAGGCAAGTCGGCTCTCAAGACCGGGGGAATGTCAGCCCAAGGGTAGCAGGCCCACTGGAGAATGAAGCTCGGGCCTCACCAGAAGACGAAGCTCCACGGCCCAGGCGTCTGGCTCGGCCCAACCCCAGGACGACGGGCCCCGAGTGGCAAGGCTGATTGTATATGTACTTGGTAGCGAGAGAGTGAGGGGATCACGATATTTTGTATCTCTATTCCTGAACCAACCTTTCTTCCTCCTCCAGCTCTCCCCCTTTGCTCTCGCCGTGGCGAGCCCCCTGCTGCTACGATTCGAGATTGTACCCAGATGAACAAATTGATTCGAGATTGAGTATCGTGTTGCTAACACTATGCCCCAGCCCAGGCTCCGTTGTGCGAAGCTGCCGTCCGGGACCATCCCGTGCTCCTCTTGTAGTAGACTTCGGCCAACTTGCAGATAAGTCATCTCTGAACGAAGGATGGATGCATGGAATTGGTCGAGAACTCGAGATCAATGTGTGTGTTTGCATGACGTACATGACTACATGAGCTATATATTGCTAGACATAGACTGCTAATGAGTGTTACCAGTGGAGCGAGTGTCGTGGCTAGAAGGCTGAGCACGAGCCCCTCCCCGGGCTTGTGAACCAACAACTCGTTCCATCGAGCCAAGCTGAAGGCGATAGTAAGTTTAGGATCCAGCATCCAATGGGCGCTTCTGTAGATCATTGTGCACGGGTACCTGCTACCTGTCAAATACAAATGTCCAGATCGAGCACGGTCCGGATCGGATCGATGTGCTTTAGTAATTTGCAAAGATGTAGAAGCATCAAGCAGCCAGAGCAAAAGCATCAGTCTGATCGATCCATCGATCTCACCGTTTGCCTCGGCGCACTGTGCGACGATGTCCATGGCCGACTTGCCGGCGCCAATTAACCACGGCGACGCGCTTGCCCTTGACCAGCTCGGCGGCGTCCGCGTGCGCCATGGCCGAGTACTCCATTGAATGGAGCATTCGGCCGCGGAACACCTCGGGGCCTCTTCCGTTAGGAAACGTCGGGAGCTTCGGCACGCCATACCTCCCGACACAGAGGATTAGGAAATCGAACCTGTAGGAATGGATCACTAAGATTGTTAACCTTTTTCAATATTTAACCTCAGACTATAGAAGCGTCTACCTATGGCACTTTACATGTCAAAACCGTGTAATTTTGACCTGGAGCCTTATCTCAAAACCACTCAAAACGGCCTTCATGATCAAAATTGAACGGTTTTGAGAGCCGAGGTGCTAAAGTTAGACAAAAGCAAGAGTAGAGAGGCAAAAATAGGATTAACCAAGTAATACAATTTTTTAAATATTGTATGAGCTTTTTATATATTGAATTTATTTATTAATAAATCTTTGTATGTATTAAAATATTTGTCTACAATTTATTGGATTTCTAAAATAAGTTTTAAAATTTTTGTAAATTAAACTTGGTACTTTTTTTCTAAAAAATATAATACTCCTCATCGAAATCAACAACTTTGATTTGGGTATTTCTCCATTGAGGCCTTGTTTAGATCGCGTAAAGTTAGAATTTTTCTAACTGTAGCACTTTCATTTGTATTTAACAATTAATGTCTAATTATAGACTAACTAGTCTTAAAAGATTCATCTTGTAATTTATAATCAAACTGTATAATTAGTTACTTTTTAATCTATATTTAATGCTTCATGCATGCATGCAAAGATTGATGTGATAGAGAGAGAGTGAAATTTTTTTAACTTTTCGTGTGCATCTAAACAAGGCCTGACTTCATTAGAACAATTCAAAAAATTTGAATTCAAAACATAAGAATGTCAAACAGAATTTTAGGACAGTAAATGATTTCAAATGAAATAATCATCAACTACACAAGTTGTATATCTCAATGTCAATGTAATCCATAAGTTTGATTTGATAATTTCTCCTTTGATTCATCCCGTGCACCACATTTCATTTCTGCCAATGATTGACTTAGCCATACGTCATATACCTGAGTGGCGCCCTCCGACTCGCCGTCGCAGTTGCCGTGCCGCACGGTGAGGTGCCACTCGCCCGTGCCGTCGCCGAACGCCTCGCCATTCCCGGACCAGCGTTCCCGGACCTCGCCATTTATGGGATAATGAACAATTTAGTAAAACTAAATTGATATTCTAGATATTCACAAAATTGATATTCTAGATACATGTATTGGTGTATGGTCAATTGGTCACGCTTGATTCACCTGCAGAATTTTTGCTAATAAGTATTTTGCTACTAAAAGCATCTCCAAGAGTTTGACAAATTTTACGTGGTAAATTTTGTATTTCCAAAGCAATTTGCCAACTGAAAGAATAGCTTTTCTCCGAGAGCTTGTTATTTTTGACTTGCCGTATAAAAAAGAAGGCCCACAAATATTTTATTTTACCTGCCGTAACAATTTTCTCGCGACTTTGCACCTACCAAATCCTATATCCTTTCAATAATTTAAATAATCGAGTCTATGTTTTTAAAAGGTACCGGTAGCTGTAGAACATACAAATATGTTTATACTTTATAGGGATGCGTGCGGGTGTGTATTTACAAGTGTATGTAGCTACACTACTATGATTTGCAAAGAAATTCAGAATAAAACCGTAGTGAATTACAATTGAGAATCGACGAGGCACGAAAATAACTAGCTAAAGTTAAAACAGAGCACCGGCAGTGTTGCCAAGGTTTGGAATATTCTTTCAACCTCCACGTCGAAATCGCAGCGTGCGGCGTCAATGCACTCCTCGTGCCCAACGACCCCATCATCCGCTTTCTGTCCTCCATCGAAAGGACAACGGAACGGATCGAAGCTAGCTATGTAGACGATGACCTTGACCTTGTAGTACACGTAGATGCTGATGTTGGCTACATCGTACTTGGCTACGCGCCGCCGGGCTGGCCTCAGAGCAGAGGCTCAGACGTGTCCATTTCCTCGTGCTCACCACGCATGCTTTGACAATCCAACTCCTACGAGTCTCAGCGATCGATTGGGTTACCCAACCAACCCAGCCAAATCAACACTAACTGAAACCAAAACTTAGTGGCCCAAACTATTACGTATTGACACTACACTTCGTATTTTGGGTAGCGGATCATCATTGGCTTGACCCACTAAAATCTGCATCTTTAAGAGGGATCTCAAAGAAATTTGGTATTTATTAGCCGACCTTTAAAATAAAAAATTCTTTAAAAAACATAATACTCCAACAATCTTTTTAGTATGGCGAAGTTAGATGTTTAACGACACATGCAAGCTATATTTAGCATGTAAGATTTTAGAAATAGCCCGCTTGCTATTTTACGAAACAAAATAACAAAGTTGTTTTAACTTAATTTTTGTAGAAAAAATTATGAAAATAACCTGCATAACAAGGATAACACTTATTGGACTTGCTATAATAATTAGTAAATACCAACATTCCCTGGTTTGAGCACTTCTTTTTTCTTCTCTGGAAAGATTCACATGTGCGCTAGGATTTCCTTCTATGAACGAGTGGAAGACAGGAAGCTCAGTGGAAGACGGTGAATTTCTAGCAAGCTTCTATGAACGAGTAGTTGGTCTATTTTAGGTATCTAGAGATGCTCTAAGATAGATTTGTTTCCCAGCCTCACTATACAAGAGCTAAGGAGAAGGCGAGTGCCACTGTTTAATTGGAAACTTAGCGCATCCCCACCCAACCCCACCCCACAATCTCACTATGCTATGTTGTTACGGCTCATCTATGCTTCCGTTGGTTCAACCAGAACCTGCATGGTTCCCTCAAAAACAAAAAAAAAAAAAAAACCTGCATGGACAGAAGAAACTGAAATGCCAATCCCTTAGATATCCTTAAATTAGTAGAGCAATACCCATTCCAAACTGGCAATTGGTCTGCCAACTAAATATGTTTGTTACAAAATATACAAGCTGGTGCAACCAAGGAAGGCCAACCTCACACTGAACAGTACTGCACAGTTGGTACAGCATGATTCCTCAGCCTTTCATATTTCATATATATCAGTTCATGTGCACCAGAGCAACTCAATGCAAAAGGGAGACAACTGTTAGTGCAGATTTCACTGCAGTCTCAAAAAAAAAAAAGGACCAGCTATTTCTTCATGTACCAAGCGGTGCTGAGAGTGCAGCAGAGCAGTGTCAGTCAGTCATCTTGCCACCTGTCCAAGTTGTAAAGCTATCCTGTGAAAACTCCTGCAGGCAGAGGTCAAGTTTAGCAAGTACGGGGAGAAATGGAGAACTGATCATGTAACTGATAGCACTGGAACCATACAATTTGGCTCAGTCGAAACTCATTAGTGTTGTCGAGCTCAAGGTTTGCATCATCTGTGGGCTCCAACTCCTGGCACTCTTCTAAATCCTTCTTTAAGTCCTCTGTTGGCAGGTGGGCATAAGCAGCCAGGCAAGGCTTCGCCACTCTAGGCTCATCTCCACCGCCACAGGAGGTCTGAGATTGACTCAGGAGGAACTCGTCACAAAGAGCGAGTCCTTCTGCCAGCTGCTGAGAATCTAACAGTTCAAATTGGGAATCACCTTCCCACAACTTCGGATCTTGTGATTGGGGATTATCTCCATCCTCTGTTTTTTCAGAGGGTGGAAGGGCAACAGTCTCTTCAATGTTAATTTCACAGTTACTGTTAACCTGCACATTAGTCTGAAAAACTATATTATATTTCTAAATTGTATTTTCAATTATCAAAAAACAAGTTAGCAGTATATGTTCTATTTCTAGTTCAACTTACCTGTCTTCTACGAATGTGCACTACATAGATAATATATAAATAATAAACACAAGGATATTCAGTTACCTGGTAAAGATTTTGCTCAGGATTCTGGACAACTTCTTGGATTGTACCAACATGTTCCTCAGCAGGCAATGTAGTAGAATCAGGAAGATCTGCTTCAGCAACATTTGATTCCAGATCATCCGATGTGGTTAGCTCTTGAGCATTCTGATCTGATTCAGCAGCCTTTGATTCCAGATCATCCGATGTGGTTAGCTCTAGAGCATTCTTGTCCCCAGGTTTAAACTGTTGCTGAAAAAGTAATTTGGAGACAACATATTCACCATCTCTCTCATCCTCTCCAGTGCCTAGGTGGTACTGGTGAATCACCCAATTGGTCTTTTCAGCCTTCCCACCCTTTGCCGGGCTCATATAAAGCACCATTATTTTCTTACAGCCAAGCTGTTCTCCACCAACCAATACTGGCTTTGTCTTGCCTGTCTTGTGCCAACGGACATCAGCATCATCAGTGTTTATCTTTCGACGCTTCCTAGTCCCAGTGTTGTAGGCCTTAAATGTTCTGTGGAAGAAATGTGATACACTTCCATTTTTCTTAACACCTGAAATGGACAGAGTCAACCTTTTAGTGATGGAAAACAAGTGGAGTATCAAAGCAGGAGTGTTCCAACAGAACATGTAATGTCTGATTGAAAAAAGGCAGTAACAGTTCAAGAGTTGTACAGGTTGTTAATTTTTTCTTAGTGAAATGGTGGAAATCTAAATGAAAAGTAAAATAAGCCTTTTTCCCCCACCTACAGTTTTCCTAAGCTAAATGCAGGCCGTAGGGTGTGACCAACAAAAAACAGTGCCACAGGACAACAAATTACTAACAAAGATAAGCATTTGACAGTAGCTAAAATAAGCCTTTTTCCCCACCTGCAGTTTTCCTAAGCTAAATGCAAGCCGTAGGGTGTGATCAACAAAAAAGAGTGTCATGGGACACCAAATTACTAACAAAGATAAGCATTTGCCAGTAACTGTAAACTGCAGATTTTCACGTTTGATCTTATCTGAAAGTAAAAGTTCTGCTTAAGAACCTTAATCCTGAATAATCCCATAACCTTTCAGAAAGAAGACAGAAGTACCTGGAAGTTTCTCTGGATGAGTGTAGCAGATGCCTTCATCTTCCTCAACCGTTGGAATAAATTCGTCAATGAACGGATGAGGTTTTATACCAGGCTCTCCATGTTTTGCCCGTAAGTGCCAGATTAATTCCTGGTCAGACGGATCAAATTTTACACCTTTAGGCAAACCAGGCCACTGGTGAACAACCTGCAGCAAGAACAGTCATAAGATGATCACACTTTAATAGAACCTTTTAAGACATCGTTTATTAACATTGATTTGTAGCTAAAGGAATATTCACAGCTAAAGCCCCATACTGTATATGCAGAAGTCAAAGCATTTCAGAAATAATTGGTCTACTGAAGATATAAGTTGGTGATGAGCTGGCTCAAAAGAAAGGCAGTTAAAGTGACAAATACAGTTATAACATAGATATTTATTCCAGTTCAATAAACAAGCTGACCAACTCTTTAAGATATGCAAATTATTGAGCTTTGTCAATTGCTCATATATCATTTTTTTATTTACTCCCAACCATGCTTGATTACAGAGAAATAGAAATGACATATCTACTGGAAAAGTGGAAATACTGTAGACAATTCTACTTCAACATAATAACAATGCACAACTCTTACATCACTGTTATCAATGACATGGCTGCACTTTGGGCACTGTTTGCTTGGGTTGCTGATCCATTTCTGTTTACTGAGATCTGAAGACCCAGAAGCATTTTTTATTTTGGTTGCAAATCTTTGGCTGTCAATTATCCAAGTTGTCCTGTAGAAAATATTGAAAGAAAAAATTGAAGCAGGGTTGGTACAGAACACAAACAGCAATGCCAGATTTTCAGTCATTTGTTAACAAATAATCATTGATCAATAACCAATAAAAGAACACAAAAATCAAGACCACATATTAAATGTATCTAAGCAAGGAAGGTAGAAAAACTTTTTTGGCAGGCAGACAACAATTCAATTGCCAGGAGCAAAATTAACTTGCAGTTCCTCAAAATTGTTGTCATAATAATATTGATCAAGCATCCAGTTTCAAGTTTAGAAGGTAGCAAAAGTCCATGACATCCGTACGAGTCAAATCTAGCAAACAAGAACAGTTCATGTCCAGCTTGCATGATCTAGCCATCACAGAAGCAGAGCATAAACAAGATTGTTTTTTCCCCACTATATTACCAAGAGCGAGAAAGTGGTTTCTTAAAAAAGAACGAGAACACCAGTGACTACACTATCTTGCAAAGGGGCCTACCAAGTAGCCCATAACTAAGCTATCAATGGTCAGTCAAGGAAGCCAAGTTTGAACTAAAGACAACAATCCAAGAACAATCAAGCTAATGGTAGCCATAATATCCTTCTGAGTGATACCTGCACTCTTACAAACAGAAGTGGACATAGTACTATAACTATAAATAGAACATATAATTTTTTTCGTACTATCATTAAAACCAACAAAGTACAGAAACCACATCATTTGTCCAGGCCTACCGTTAACTGCAAAAAAGTCACCGCGCCATCCATTCAGCTGGACTGAAGGGCGCAACACTGTTTATTCACGAAATCGAGCCCCAACAGGCCAAATCTTTCACAAGGTTAGCGATCCTACCACCTTTTATAACATGAAAATACGTCTCCTTTCGATCAAAACCAATGAAAAAACCAACGAGCATAGGACCCCCCAACCAAAATCATCTGTTTTGAGTTTTGATTTGACTGTAGCGCAACACTGCTGCTGCGCAGAGTGGAATCGTGCATTCCCCAAATCACCCCATACTGCAAAAGATTAGCAGCGATTGATAGAGGATATCGATTCCCCCAACACAAATGCCAAACAGGACGCATTCTCCATAGCCCCCGCAGCCCAAAGGCGCTCCCTTTTCCGACACATAAACAGATGACATTGCTTCCTACGGAGAAAAGCGGCGGGACGTGAGGAGACGGTCGAATCGGAGATGGCGCACCCTGTCATGGCCGCGGCACCGCTTCCCACCACGGTCGCAGGGTCCTAGGGTTCCGGCGAGCACGCGGCGGCGGCGGCGTGAGGACTGGTTGGAGCAGGGGGAATATTGTGGGGGTTCAGACTGTCTTTGAACGAGGGTTGACTTGACTTACACCGACCGGGTCCGGGTCGACCGGGTCCGGGTCGACCGGGTCCGGGTCGACCGGGTCCGGGTGAGTCTAGTGCGCGCCCTCGCCGAATCACGGGTTGACACGATCAGGAAATTTAGACCGTCGGATGGATAATAATCGGCCCTGATTCATCGATGTTATGAAGTTGGCCCAGCTGATTTGTCTCTCGATGATTTGCCCGCCTCTGGAAGGTTCTGTAATCCATGGGCGCGGCTATGAACGTGCTGGGCCTTTAGAGAGTCGAAGCTGCAAGTTGGGCTAGGATTTATAAAAGATAGGCTAGATGTGTGGTGAGTTTAACTAGTAGTGTGAAATATGACCATGTCTTGTCTCAGTAGACGATCATATTTTTGACTCAAATACCGATGCTCATATAATAGCTCGTAGCGTAGTTTGTGTCGAGTTAGGATGGTATGCATTGGTTCTTGAACCCATCTGATGGTGTTTATAATATTTATACCATCCTCCTAGCTGAGTGAAGAGGGCGGTGCTGCTAAAAAAAAGTATGACCCTATTCATATTTATCATGTATGTTCTTGGATTCCAACATGTCATAATTCAGCAAAGGAGCGTGCTGCTAGATTCTTTGAATGGTCACCTAACCTAACACACCAAGGGGTCTACCAAACATACCAAATCTGTTTTGGCCCTCTTCCTTTGTCTCAATCTCGAATCATTGTGTTTTAGTGCTATATGGGAGCAACAAGTCGTGTTAATAAGGTTGAGTGGTCTCCTAACTTCATTCATGGTGATTGATCCCCTAATGTTGCACTTGCTATAATCTTTCTTCCTTGACCATGTTATTGAGGAAAGGTCACTATAGGAACCTAGCCTTGTCTTGTTGTCCTCCTTTTCTACTATTAGTATATCTTGGTGATGTTGATTCTTTTTCTGTATCCTTCATGTTTCATCTTGTTATGAATTTATCCCTTATTTGGATTAGCTAGTAATATTTACATACTTGACAAGTTATGTCATAATCTCAATTAATTGATTCCATTTGAAAATCCCAAGACCATAGAATACTTCAAAGTGAAATATTACAACAGTGTAATATGTGCCATGCCACCTTGTAGAGGAATAAGTTGCACAAATATGTGCATAGTTTAGGATCAGTTTTTACATGGGAGTCTTACATTTCTTTAGTGATAGATATATGCCTATGAAATTTCCATCTTCTACTTCTCTATTATGTCTAATGACTAAGTGTGGTCAATATGTATTAGAGTACAAGTCGCACAACCAACCATTAAAACACTGAAATAAAATAAAATAAAATAAAATAGGGCAAGTAATAAAATCCAATGCATAGCTAAGAATGAATAAAAAACTCAATGTAATGTTGATTTTGACATAGTCGATACAATAAACTAAGGAAAATCCAACAACGAAACAAGACACATACATTTGAAAGTGCCACACAATATTTGATTACAATGAAGTTGCTCACACTCTAGCATAAGAGAATACTATGATGCTTAACCCACATATATAGGATGAATGAACAGGCCACCATGCAACAACATACTAGATGGTGTGTAAAACCTAGTTCATGTCTGCATTCATCATCCACTGAGTAAGATCTCCCAGCTTATCACTAGTCTATTCCAAGTTGCCCCCATTTGCCTCCATGGTCGGAACCAATAAAGAACCACTAGATCCCATATGCTGTTGTTGCTGGCCAATATCTAAGGTGGCCCTTTGGCTATGGATACTATTTCTAAGGTCAGTGTGGTATAGGAATGGCGACCAAGCTTGGGCATTATTCATGGAAGTAGAATGTCCACCAAAGTTGTAAGGATTTGTGTTGTAGACACCTCCACCAAAGGTGGCCCTTCCCAGGCAGAAGCGTTTGTCCGTGACAAGGGCTCAAAATCATAAAGTTCAATGTCATTGATGCTATAACGCTACTTCTTGGTGCCATTTTCTTTCCTGAGGAAGTACTTTTGAGCATGGATAGAAACTTGCACTGGGGTTTTCGTGGTAACAAAGTGCCTAGAGATGTGTCGATGTTTTATCACCGATAGCCACCATCGGGGTACCCGGCAGGGTGTTTTGTTCGGAGGAGCTTAGCGGACTACGAAACTCGACGGTTGTGACAACAAGCTAGACGAGACAGACAATTTTATACTGGTTCGGGCCCTTGACTTGCGTCGAGTAAAAACCTTTACGTCCAGTCGGCATGAGCCTGTTGCGTTATATTGTGAGTATGAGGGATTGTGTAGTCACGTTGTTACAAGGGGTACCCGCAGCAGCCTTATATGGGGTGAGACTGGCTGCGGGTTCTTTGATTCTTGGTCGGATTCCAGGAATGAGTCCTAAAACTAGCTGTTTTGTACTCTTTCCTATTACAATCCTTCCAGGATATGGTAGTTCTCATGTCGTGTTACTCTGTGTTCTTCTCGAATCCGGCGGTAGGTTCTTCGATCCTCCGTCCGTATTCCGTCTTCTTGGGGAACCTCCGGTATCCCCCATCGATAAGCCCTCGAGCGTTCCAGGATTTGAAACTTGGAAGCCGGGTTCTTTTGAGGAAAAATCTTGGGATGCTCTTTCTTCTGGTTGCTCTTGTCTTGGTTCATTGGTGAGTGCAATTTTAAAGAAATTACACTCACTGAGTGCAGCCCCCGAGCCTCTTGCCTTTTGGTACAAAAAGCTAGAGGGTCTAGTTGTAGTCTTTGTTTTCCAATTGTTGTCCTTTCACGAAGTGCAAATTTCAAGAAATTTGCACTCAGTGAGTGTAGCCCCCGAGCCTCTCGCTTTATGGAATAAAAAGCTGGAGGGTCTTGATGAGATTTTGAAAAGTGCCTTTAGTGGAGGGTACTCCTGCAGCCCCCGAGCCTTTTTCGGGTTCTTTACATTATGAAAGAACATGGGAAAGGGTTCTGGAGTTCCTTGATGATGTTGTTCTTTAGTGCTGTTCCTTTGGTAGTTGAGTGTTTTCATTGCTCTTGTACTCTCTCGGGATATGCTATTGGATATGCCTTCTCTGTCTTGTAGTGACTTTTACTGTTTGCCCATGAGCCTGGCAGGCGCTCTTGATTGCTTTGCTCTTTGTGCCTGCTCTCTTTGTCGGCTGTATGGTGTTTGCGCGTGCTTGCTTGGTCACTTCAATGCTTTTGTTTTGTTCACATGACTGTCCTTTCTCTGGTTCACTCCTCTTCTATAGACTTGGTCTTCGTACGCCCGTCTTCTGCCTATAAATGTTGCTGGCTGGTGCTCATTACTTCATCAGTCACTTCTAGCCTTCTTGTGTTCCTTCTTTCTTCCTGGTGCTCTTGTATTCTTCTTGAGTTGTAGCCGCCTTCTTCTATAGCTATGGAGAAAGTGGTCACCGAGCTTGATGAGCTCCCGGGCTTGTTCTATATTATTCCTTAGCGAATGGTGTAGATCTTGTGACAGGGGCTAGTAGCAGGCTAGTCCTCGGGTGGAATCACTTTGTCGAAGTTGTCAGGGCGAATGTTGTAGGGCTTGTGATGTCCTTGGTGCTTCTTGCACTACCTCGTCTTCTAGTGCCTTCACCCTTCCTCCTTGCTACCTTTTACTTGGTGGTTCATAAGTTGTTTAGGTTGTTCATGCCTTGCATGGCGTGGATTGACCTTCGCTTCCTTCTCTACGGTGTTGTTTTGATGTTGTAGCGCAAGTCAGCTCGTGTTGGGAGTTTTATCCGAGTTCTTCGGGAGCCGTGGAGAGTGAAGAAGTGATCACTGCTCTTGTGAACCTGGTGCTCCTGACATTCTCAGTGGCCTCAGATATGGGTTTTCTGTGGCAAACTTGTTTCTTGGGTTGTTGATCTGCTTGTCAACATCGAATCTTGGTAGAGGTTTAGAACTTCGAATTCTACTAGGTTCCTTGTTGATATTTGTGGTCGACCAGGGCTTCTTCATATTCTTTTGAGTTTCACTATGTTCCTGGTTGCTCCGCTGTAGATGGATTTCTGTATTTGTGAAAAAAGTCTTTGTATCCTCTGGTACCTTGTTGTAATCTCAGTGTCTTCTTGATCAATAAAATGAGGAGATATTTGCTTTGTTTTTGTTCCTGATGGTTATGCGAGTTGTTTGCTGTCTGAGTTCGCATCTATATCTGTGATTATGACTGTGCCGCAGTGGCGGAGCTTGGCAAGAAATTTAGGTGGGGCAAACTACGAACACAATGTTTTAATAACACCATATGGACACACATGAATAACTAATATGTAATAAAAATTTAAAGATTACGATTGAAGACAGTATATCTCATTAGAAGATAGCAGAAATACCACCTTAACATAAATCCATTAATCTAACAAGCACCAACTAAACAAGATTTGCCGTTCACATGCTCAGATGGCACCGCTCACCATCCCCTGCCAGTGCGCTGAAGTGCTAGGCGCAACAGCAGCAGATGGCAGCCAGCCAGCAAGGGGCGCCACTCACCGTTAGCCGGCAGCAAGGGCCAAGTTGCCGGTGGCGACAGTAAGGGGCTCCAGGAGGCTATAGCTAGGATAGGGTGGCTGTAGCCTGATGCGAGGCGGTACCGCAATGGCCGGTGACAGATTAGAGCTCGCGCAAGTCTTCGGGGTAACTAGGATCGATTATCGAGACTCGAGAGCTAGTAGTCTGGGACTCATGATGCGATGGACGGTCCTGATAGCTGATGGAGTGATGGTCTCTATCATGTTGGGCCAGGCCTTCGCTGGTGGCCCTCTCCTAGAAACAGACTTACAGCCGCACCACCGGAGGTGGGAGGCCAGACACCGCACACCTCTCTGCTCCATGGGACACTGGCCGCCACTTGACCATTGCACCTGAGGAAGAAGAGAAGGGTACCAGGGGCTTCCCGCGAGTGGTTGGTGTGGCAGCTGCCCCACCCTGCCATATGGGGAGCTCTGCCTCTACTGTGCCGAGTTGTATGATGATGCTTCTAGTGACGTATGATATGTTCTGCTTGCAGGCGTGTTCTTCTGCCATGACTTTTTTAGCTTCTGGGTTGTTTTGATAAGAAATCAGTTGGTTCCGATAGTTTTCAGCCCTGATGAGTTGTTGCTGCTTCTGTGTTCTTTTTCCCTTTGATGCCTTTGTAGGATGAAATCTTATCCAAGATACTCTGTTTTCTGCCCGTTGGAGAGTCCCTTTTTCTGCCATTATTACCGTTGGTGCTTATCCGTTGTGCCGCTATTGTGCTATCTGTCTTGGGTGACCATTGGCCCATTGGGCCCATGTAAATCAACTGATCCTTATAAATACTTGGCTGCTAATTTTCTTCCCATACGTTCTAACCTTTTCCATCCGTATTCTTGGTCTTCTTGCTCGCATTCCCTGTTGCGATCCAAAAATCCCTTAGTTTGCTCTTTGTCCGATTGATTTTCCTAAGTTTCTTAAACTCTTGATGGGTCAGAAGATGTCAAAAGCCAAGACTTCCAAGGTAGATTGGGATCAAATTCTCTCCTTCGTTGGTGATGTAGTTTTCCTGATACGGTTTTGCGGTGCAAGGTGTTTGGCCAACTCCAACGACGACGGCGTCGGATCTGGAGGAATTGGTGGGGCGAGGTTTGTTGCAAGAGCAGAAACTTTCTGGTTATGTTCTTCCTGGTGATCATTTGGTCCCCACTCCTTCTACGGACCAGGTGGTTCTTTTTGTTTCTTTCATGGCTACGGGGCTCTGCTTTCCCCCATCTGATTTCTTACTGGAGTTTCTCCAATTCTTTGGTCTTCAACTCTATCATCTTAATCCCAATGGGATTCTCTATCTCTCCGCCTTCATGTATTTGTGCAAAGCGTACCTCGGGGTTCACCCCAATCTCCTTTTGTTTCAGCATTTCTTTCGCCTCAAGTTGGATCCGAGGTCTGCACCATATGGTTGCTATTCAATCCGCGTCCACTTGGGGTTGGGTGTCGAGGTTTTCTTTTCTCTTCTTCCAAGATATTGTTTGGGCTGACAAATGGTTCTATGTCCCCAAACCTTCTGAGTACTTTTCTTTTGATTTTTCATTGGTTCCGGAAGTTACTAGCTTTTGGGATCATGATTTCTCTGATGCCGAGTTGTCACCTATTGAGCCCCTCCTTGCTCATGCTAACTACGTTAGGGCGAGGGGTCTTACGGGTCTTAGTGTAGTGGCTGGCTTCTTTCATCGCTTTGTGCAGCCTCTCATGCAGAGGGATGTCCTGGGCTTTGAGTATGCCGGAGTTAATGACTCTTCTCGGATCATGACTGGTGTGAGTTGGATGATGAGGGTTTATTGTTTTGCATGAAGACAGTTCTTAGCAATGTCCCTTGTGTTCCCCCTCAATTTGAGGAGTACTTTGCTATCAATCTTCCTCCTTCGGTGAGTGCTTGCTCTTCTGGTTGATCTTGTTTGTGGGAGTTACTTCTCTTCTGCTTAAACTAATATTTTGTTGTTTTCTTTGCAGGGATTTGGTTGAGACTTTGTCACCCATTCTTTGAATGCCAGGGAGGTTGATCTAGCTGGTTCTTTTGCTCAAGCTGGTTTTGTTCCCTGAAAATGGTCTGCTTCTGTTGGTTCTGGTTTTACTTATAGCATCCATGAGGGTGGTTTTGAGACTGTACCGTATAAACCACATCCCAAGATTGCTGAAATGTTGCTTGGAACCAGTCGTAGGAGTTCTTCGCGTGTTCCAATTGTGAGGACGAGTTCTGCTACTTCCAGTTCTCTTCAAGTTTTAGGTAATGTTGTCGTAGGTGTGGTTGATGCCTAGTTATTTTTTGTGCTGAATTCTGTTGTCCTTTGTTGATCCTTTTGTTTTGTAGGTGGTACTGATGAACCTTTGAATGAGTCCAAGGGGAACGAGGAAGTGCAGGCTCCTTTTATCCGTCAGCTGTGAGTGTCTAGCGACTTCTTTTTGCTTCTTATGTGGTTTTTCTCTATGCTAATGCCTTCTCCTTCTTTTTTCTTATAGTCAGATTGAGGCTTCTGGAACTTCTTCCTCTGTTTCTCCTTCTTTGGCTGCGCATATGTCTTTAGTGGCACAGTCGTTTGCTGCTATTTCTCCTCCTATCATGCCTAGGAGGGCGTGGGTTCTTTTATGATTCCACCAAGGTATCGGTTGTTGTAATCTTCTGGACCCTGCCCTCTCCTTCTTGTTTTATTTCATCTGCTCTTCTGCTATAGGCCTGTTGTTGTCGACTTGCTGGGTTCTTCTGGTGGCGCAGCTTTTGTCCGAGCCCCCGAGGTTGAGCTGCGAGCTCACAGTTCTCCTGCTGGTAAGTTATGAGTAGGTTTTTCCTTATTTGTTTGTCTTTTCTTATTTCACTTGGTAGCTGCTTTGTCTTTTGTTCAAGCTATGTATCTTGATCCAGTATGTCCGCAAAAGAGCCATTCCCATCGTTTTGAGGTATTGAAGGCTTGTTTTGAGGAGTTCTCTGCCAAATTTGGTGGTATGGTGAATGTAAGTATCTTGTTCTTCATCTTTTCTGTTGGTTCTTGATTGTTGCCTTCTCTTGATTCTTGATCTTCTTTTGTTTTTATATCTCTTGGTGAAATTAGGAGTTTCTTTCTAGTCCCACTGATGCTGTGGCGACCTCTTCAAGTGTCGCTAATATTGAGCAAATTCAGAAAGAAATTGCTTAGGTGCAGACGAAGCTTGAGCAGGAGCGTGGGCAACGTTAGGCTGCGAAGACTGCCCACCAGGCTCAACTTGCTGAGGAGCGATGTCATGGAGAGGAGGCACTGAAATCTGCTGCTGATGAGGTTCAGGCCTCGAAGGCCTAGGTTGCAGGTATTTATGATCTTGCGAGCTATTTTTTCTTCTTTCTGTTTACTGCTGTTTTCTTGTCTTCAACTTGAAAGTTTTCCTTCTTTGTAGCCTTTGACAATGATTGGCGCCGATGACATGAGGACTCAGAGGTGATGAAGGAGACACTCAGGACCTCCGAGAACCAGGCTCAGATGGTAAGAGAGTTGCATTCTCATTGTGAAGAGGCAGATCGACAGTTGGCTCTTGCTTGCGAGTTCCGGCGAGATGCTGATAGGGGTGTTTTTCAGGCTTTGAAGACTATTCAGGATCTTCAGGGTCAACTTGGTGTTGCAAACACTCGTCTCCAGTCGCTATGGGGGGCCATGACCTATCTCTTGTCCTTTATTGGGCAAGAGGGGGATGAGGCTCTTTATGGAGATGTGGCTGCTTATGCTCCTCTGATCCCATCAAGGTTCTATACCTTCATGAAGGAGAGCTTCCAGCGGTGTGTGAGCAACATTCTGTACCATGTCTGAGTTCTTGCTCCTGTGGCTGATTTGGAGAGGATGGTTGTCCTTGATCCATCATTGGATTTCCTGCTGCAAGTTGGAGAGCAGGAGGCTGCGGTTGCTCCTCTTGTTGATCAAATTGTAGCTAGGCTGGACTTGGGCCCTGACCCTGCTGCTTCTGTGCCTTGAGCGCATTTTGTAATGACTTTCTAAACTTGTGGATGGATGGAGGAACTCTCTGGGCCATAGTTACCCCTTTTGGATGTTTCATCTTTTGCGGACTCCATCTTGTCTTTTAGGGTTACTTGGATTTTGTCTTTCTGCGGAACTGTGCGGGTTTGATCCTGACTTTTGAACAACTTTGATAAGCTGTGCGGGCCTGATCTCGACTTTTAAGAAGTTCTTGATGATTTGTGCGGGCCTACTCCCAACTTTGAGCAACTTTGATAAGCTGTGCAGGCCTGATCCTGACTTTAAAAGTTCTTGACGAGTTGTGCGGGTATTTTCCTAACTTTTGAGAAACTTTGATAAGTTGTGCGGGCCTGATCTTGACTTTTAGGAGTTCTTGACGAGTTACACAGGCATTGTCCTGACTTTTGAGCAATCTTTGATAAGTCGTGCGGGCCTGATCCCGACTTTTAGAAGTTCTTGATGAGTTGTGCGGACATATTCCCGACTTTGAGAGACTTTGAGAAGTTGTGTGGGCCTGATCCCAACTTTAGGAGTTCTTGATGAGTTGTGCGGGCATATTCCTGAATTTTGAGCAACTTTGATAAGCTGTGCGGGCCTTGTCCCAACTTTATATGTTCTTAACGAGTTGTCTGGGCATGATCCTGACTTTTGAGCAACTTTGATAAGTTGTGTGGGCCTATTCCTGACTTTGAGCAACCTTGATAAGTTGTGCAGGCCTTATCCTGACTTTAGAATTGCCTTCGTGCCTCTTTTTGAAGTGGCGTAGTTTTGTTGTTTGGGTCTAAACTCGAATGGTCTTGAGTTTAGCCTGAGTTGTTTTTTGTAGCTACCAGCTGGTAGGATTTTGGCTGTCTGAGTCGTAGTTGTTTCAAAGTTGTGTTGGCCTCATAGCGCAGTGAAGTTGAAGTCTGAGCTTGAAGTCGAATGGTCCTGAGTTCAGTCCAATGTTTGTGCTCTGCTTCATGTCGTAGGCGAGGGTGGGGAGTCAAAGATCCTAGACCAACACGTGGTGCCCTGATCCCGCTGTTTTGAAGCAAAAAGGTTTTGACTCCTGAACTAGCACTGTGTGCCCGCGTTTAACTGCATTCTTAATTTGCAGTAAGGAAAGAACTTTTCGGTTGTGAATCTGGCATGAGAGCTCGTATTCATCCTAGAAAGGCCCGAGCAGACCGACACGTGGTGCCCTGATCCAACTCGGTGCTCTGCACGCAGGGCAGGCAAGATTTGGAGCCAGGATCCTAGATCAACACGGAGTGCCCTGATCCCACTGTTGCGAATATGTCTGGACTCTCGAACCAGCACTAGGTGCCAGGGTTCAACTGCATTCTCAATTTGCAGTACTCTCTGATCGTGAGATGACACAAGTGCCCTGAATCACCCCAGAGAGGCCTGATCCTAGACCGACACGAAGTGCCCTGATCCAGCCCGGAGCCGTGCGCCGAGCGACTGACCAAGCCATGGAGTGGTACTGAGACTCTAGTCCATGGAGGCACGCTATGAGATTACCTCATCGCAATATTTTGGAGAGGCGTTGAATGCCTGCTGTTCCTAATTTGCAAACAGGAAGAGCGGATTGTTCTGAAGCTCAGAGTATTTCTTATTGCATCACCATGAGTTCTTTTACAAGGCTTCTAGCTAGTTGTAGAATCTTCTGAGTTGGCTAATGTGCCATGTGTTCTTCAAGGGTATTTCTTCTTCCATCATCAGCTCATAGGTTCCTGGACCAGTTGCTCTTTTTACTTTTAAAGGCCCCTCCCATGGGCTCATGAGTTTGTCTTCCATCTTTCTTTTGGATGAGTCGTAGAACTAAATCTCTAGGTTTGAGTGTCCGCGGTTGTGTGCTTTTTGTCATAGTGTCTTTTTAGTCCTTGTTGATATCTTGCATTTTGTAGGATTGCACACTTTCTGACTTCTTCTAATGAGTCAATTTCAAGTCATCTTGTTTCCTTAGCTTCTCCTTCTTCATATTGCTCTATCTTTGGTGAAGTCCATATGAGGTCGGCTAGGAGTATTGCTTCTGATCCGTAGGCTAGAAAGAACGGTGAGTGTCCAGTTGATCTGCTGATCTGGGTTCTTAGTCCCCAAACTACTTTTGGTATCTCATTGATCCACTTTGCTCCGTAATCCACTAGCTCTTCATATAGTCTTGGCTTCAGTCCTTGTAAAATCAACCCGTTTGCTCTCTCAACTTGTCCGTTTGCTTGAGGGTGGGTGACAGAGGAGAAATCTATGATAATTCTGCAGTCTATTGCCCAAGATGTGAACTCCTTTGCGGTGAAGGGTGACCCTAGGTCGATTATGATTCTGTTGGATATCCCAAATCAGAACATGATGCTTTGTATGAACTCAATAGCTTTTTCTGCATTGTACTTTACCAAGGGTTTGTACTCTATCCACTTGGTGAACTTGTCAATGGTGACGAAGATGTATTCGAATCCTCTGGGAGATCTTTTTAATGGTCTAACTTGATCCAATCCCCAACAGGAGAAAGGCCAAGAGGGTGGTATGCATATCAAGTTGTGTGCTGGGACGTGTTGTTGTCTTGCGAACATTTGGCACTTCTTGCACTTCTTGATGAATTCTTCTGCGTCCTTCATTGTGGTAGGCCAATAGTATCCCATCCTGAAAGCTTTGCCTACTAAGGTTCTTGAGGCCGTGTGATTGCCACAACAACCTGCATGTATCTTGTTGATGATGTTGATTCCTCTTTCTCTTGGTACGCACTTGAGTAGAACTCCTGATGATGCCGCTCTTCCATAAAGCTTGTCTCCAACTAATACATAATTCTTGCTTTTACATATCAGTTGGGTTCTTTGCGTCTTGTCTTCTGGTAGTATCTTGTTTTTGATGTAATCTATGAACTGTTGCATCTAGTCTTCATAAATTAGCATAACTTGTCTTGTTGTAAGGTCTTGATCTATCTCCATTGGATCATTCTTGCTTGCTCCGGGTGGTTGTGCTTCCCCGGGTTGTTTGATAGAAGGTTCTGTCAATTCTTACACAAAGACTTCGGGTGGTACCTTTGCTCTATCAGAGCCTAGTTTTGCCAAGGTGTCTGCTGCTATGTTTGAATCTCTCAGAACATGATGAATTTCTAGTCCTTGGAAATTTTTCTCCAATTTTATGACCTCTGCACAATAAGCTCCAATGTTGTCTTTTGTGCAGTCCCATTCTTTATTGACTTGATTGATAACAACTACTGAATCTCCGTAAACTAAAAATCTCTTGATTGCTAGAGAGTGTGCCATTGATAACCTATGGATAAGTGCTTCATATTCTGCTTCATTATTTATGGCTTGCCATAGGATTTGTAGATGTACTTGAGTTGTTTTCCTTCTGATGATATAAGTAGAATTCCATCACCAGCACCAGCACTAGCACCTCCTAGCTTGAGTGATCCATCGAAATGCATTCTCCAATGATCTGTGATAGGCTCAGGTTCTTTCAAAGTTGTTCCTGTCTATTCCGCTAAGAAGTCGCTGAGTGCTTGGGATTTGATGGCCTTTTTTGATTGAAATTCAAGGTTCAATGCTCCCAGTTCTACATCCCATTTAGAAATTCTTCCTGTTGAATCTTGATTCCTCAAGATATCTGATAATGGGAATTCAGTGGTTACTATAATCTTGTGTTCTTGAAAATAATGTCTCAGCTTCCTTGATATCAAGATGGTGTAGAGTAGCTTCTGTATGTGAGGGTATCTGACTTTTGATTCTATGAGAACCTCACTGACATAGTAGACTGGCCTCTGCACTTTGTAAACATGGCCGGGTTCTTCTCTTTCAACCACAATCGCTGTGCTGACAACGTTTTTTGTTGCTGAGATGTAGAGAAGCATGTCTTCTTTCTTGTTTGGTGGTACCAGCACGAGTGATGAGGCTAGGTAGTGCTTGAGTTTTTGAAAAGCTTCTTCTACTTCTTCTGTCCACTCAAATTTCCCTATCTTTTTCAATAGTTTGAGGAATGGAATGCCTTTCTCTCTTAGGCGTGATATGAATCTGTTGAGGGCTGCCATGCACCCTATCAACTTTTGAACATCCTTAATCTTTCTTGGTGGCTCCATGTCCAGTATTGCTTTGATTTGTTTTATACTTGCTTCAATTCCCCTGTTGCTGTCTAAAAAACCAAGTAATTGACCAGCAGGTACTCCAAAGATACACTTGTTTGGGTTGAGCTTCCATCTCCACTTCTTTAGTTTGTGAAAGTTTCTAGAAGATCTTCTATTCGTGCTTAGGGTTCATTAGTCTTGACTACGGCATCGTCTACATAAGCTTCAGCGTTTCTTCCAATTTGATCACCTAAAGTTGTTTGGATTGCTCGCTGATAAGTTGCTCCCGCGTTCTTCAAACCAAATGGCATTGACACGTAGCAATAAGCCCCAAATGGTGTGATGAAAGATGTCTTGCTTTGATCTTCTTCTCTGAGGGATATTTGATGATAACCAGAGTAGCAATCGAGGATCGAGAGTAGGGATGCTCCTGCTGTTGAGTCTATCACTTGGTTGATTCTTGGAGGTCCATATGGATCTTTAGTGCAATTTCTGTTGAGGTCGGTGTAGTCAATACACATGCTCCAATCTGGCGAGTTCTTCTTCTCCATGAGTACTAGATTGGCCAACTAGTCTGGGTTGATTATTTCTCTGATGAATCCTGCCGCTAAGAGCTTTGTGAGTTCTTTCTTGATTGCTGCTTCTCTGTCAGGTGCAAATCTTCTTAGCTTCTGCTTGATGTGTTTTGAACCCTTGTTCACATCAATGGTATGCTCAACCAAGTCTCTCGAGACTCTTGGTATGTCGGTTGGCTTCCAGGCAAAGATATCTTTGTTGTCCCTAAGAAACTTGGTGAGCGTGAGTTCCTATTTGGGGTCGAGATCTACACTAATGGTCGTTGTCTTTTTGGGATCACTAGTTTCTAGGTCGATCTTCTTTGTCTTTATGTCAGTTGGCATAGTAAAACTTTTGCTTTCCTTATTTATAGGGATTTCAATCTCCTGTGGGTTCATTGTAGCTGCAATCATGGCGATCTCCCTTCTTCCTTGCTGTCCTTGCAATTTTTCTGCAATCTAGATGGCTTGTACATCGCAATCATATGCTTTCTGTAGATCTCCTTATAGTGACAATATCCCTTTAGATGTAGGCATCTTGAGGAATAAGTATGGGTAGTGTGGGACAGCCATATATTTGGTTATTGCTGGTCTCCCCAGGATGGCATGATAGCATGATTCAAAATTTGCCACTTCGAACTTGATGAACTCTATTCTATACTTCTCCTTGGTGCCAAACATGACTGGTAGCATGATCTGCCCAAGCGGAACTGCTGCAGTTCCAGGTACTATGCCGTAGAACGGTGTACTTGTTGGAGTAATCATACCTTCGTAGTCAAAACTCATCTTCTTCAATGTTGCAGTGAATATGATGTCTAGGCCAGCTCCTCCATCAATTAGTACTTTGGGAACTATGATTCCAGCAATTGTTGGTGCTACTACCAGTGGGTAACACCCTGCGTTAGATGTGCTTGTCCATTGATCTTCTCTTGTGAAGTTGATCGGGTACTCTGACCAGTTGAGATATCTTGGAACGGCGGGTTCTGCTACCATGATTGCTCTATGTGTCAGTTTCTGTTGTTGTTTACTCCTGGCACCTAGGACCCCTGAGAATATCACATAGAGTTGCTTCTGTGGTTCTTGGAAATCTCCTTCGGGTTTCTTGTCTTCCTTCTTTGGTTCTATCATTTTTCTATTTTGATCATTGTTGTACCCCTCATGCTTTCGGCTGTTGAAGTCATTGTAGTCTTTGAGCTTATGTCCTAATCTTGGATGCAGGGGACAGTTCATGTCTTCAAAGTTTGCATATTGCCTTTGCTTCATTCTGTCTTTCTCCTGAGGGGTTAAGTTTGGTAATTGCTAGTTCTTTTATTTTCCATTGCTACTGTGTTGTCTTGCCTTGGCCGTTTATCACTGTTTTTGTAGTCAGGTCTTCCTCTCCTGTTGTTGTTGTCCCTATTGCT
The DNA here is from genome assembly GCA_023333625.1 of Bothriochloa decipiens. Taxonomy (NCBI): domain Eukaryota; kingdom Viridiplantae; phylum Streptophyta; class Magnoliopsida; order Poales; family Poaceae; genus Bothriochloa; species Bothriochloa decipiens. Next base: position 31,145,073 of record CM041638.1, read on the forward strand.
AGGGAATTTCCTGTTTGTCTTCTCTTTAGATGATATGAGCTTTTCAACAGCTCTCTTGAAATCCTCATTCGTTTTTGGATCTTCACCGTTGAATTCTTTGTATTGCCACCTTGTATTAATTCTGTTACTTAAAATCTTGATGACTTCTTTGTCTGTGATCTCATGAAATTGTGCCCTTGCTTCACCAAATCTTTTGTAGTATTTTCTGAGTGATTCACCATTCTTTTGTGTGATTCCTTGTAGCTCTGCAGCGGTCATCGAATGTATGATTATCCCTACGAAGTGGCTGCAAAACTGTTTTTGCAAGTCACTCCAGTATTTGATGGATCCTGTGGGTAATTTGTTGAACCATTGTAGTGGCATAGCTTCTAGTGCCATGGGAAAAAATAATGCTTTGAGATCTTCATCTCCTCCTGCTAACTCGATGGATTGAGAATAAACTCGGAGCCACTGCTTAGGTTCTTCTTTCCCATTGTACTTGGAATGATTTGCTGGATTGAACTTGTGAGGAAGCTTCATATCTTGTAATTTTTGCAAAGCATGGGAATCTGTCATAATTCTCCTTCTTGTTGGGATTTGGTGATGGAGACCTTCTTGGTTCTCTATATCATGACCTGCATTCTGACTCTCCACAACCTTCTTCTCTGTTCATTATTCTGCTAAGATCTGGCTTTCTCTTTGGTGGGAATGGTCGAGTTCTTTCTGGCTTCTGCAACTGAGGATGCTTCGAGTGCTGGTGGTTTATATTGCAGCTTTCTTCTGGCCCCAATCTGGGAACAATTGATCTGCGGGGTTGTTCTGGTTGATGATTGGGGACAGTGGGTTGTTCATCTTGATGGACTTCATTTGGGACTTTCTCTGTTTCTTGATTCTTTCTTCGAACAACTTCTTTTTCTTTCTGCGCTCTCTTCAGGGACTCAAGTTGTTTAGCGACTTCTTCAATCTTCTTCTATTCATCAACTTCTTGCGCTTGTTTTTGAGCTTTCAACTTGTTGTAGTTCATACGATCCAGCTTGTACTTGGACCATGCCTGTTTCTTGCGCTTCGCCTTGCTTCTTTTGCTTGCCCAGCGTCGGTTCTTGGCCAACCTTAATTGCTTTTGCTCTTCACTTTCTTCTTCTTCAGTTTTGTCATCCTCAGATATGTTGTCTTCTGATTCATCTGATGAGTGTACTTCTAGCATCTTGGGCGAGGTGAGAAGTTCAACTATGTTTGCCATGTAGACAGTTCTTCTCTTCAATCTCTTTAGGGCCTTGATAGGTTCTTCTTCTTCGAAATCAGCATCGTCGTTGGACAGACTAGCGATCTCTTTGCCTTCCTAAAAAGGTAATTCTTAGGGATAATAATTGGGTTGAGCTTTTGTAGTAGAAAAAGAACCTTGCCAGTGCGTTATAAAGTTTTCCAAAGTTGAAATTGACTTCTCTTGTCTCCATGTTGATTCATAGTTCTTCACAATCTTCCTTGCTCTTTCTCGTTGGTATGGAGTAATCAACCTAGCAGACGAGTTCTTCCTCTCCCTTCTGTGGATTAAGCACTCCTCGCAGTCGCGTGGCCTTCGCAGGTATTCTTGTATGATAGACATCAAGTCACGCAACCCATATGGGAACAAGCTGGGAATCTTGATGAATATCTTCGAGTTGGAAGCGGTGTTGAAGTTCTTCTCAGAGTCGGTCTCGCAATCTTTCCTTGATCGCAATTTGACTTCTTCTTGGTCTTGCGAATGATCTTCAAGTCCTTATCTGTTTGGCTTTGGAAACTTCTTCTTCCTGACCCCGGGTCAAGTTCTTGAAGGACTTGTAGCCAGAAACGGTCTTCGAATCCTTCTCTGAATCGGGTTCGAATTTTTCTGCTCCCCGGGGCGGATCCAAAATCGAGAGTTTCGCCAACTTTTTGACAAGTCTTGATTCTTCCATGTTGTTGATCTTGATGTCATCGAGCTTTGATTGCTTGGCCAGATAACCTTGGAGCTTGCCTTCAGTGTTTGCCTTGCAAATCCACGAACCGAAGACAAGGTTGTTCCCGTTGAGAAACTCATGTCGAAGGTGAGGTCCGCCAAACTCTTGGTGTACAATCTATTGAAAGCCCCTACCTGGCACGCCAGCTGTCGATGTTTTATCACCGATAGCCCACCATCGGGGTACCCAGTAGGGTGTTTTGTTCGGAGGAGCTTAGCGAACTGCGGAACTCGGCGGTTGTGACAACATGCTAGACAAGACAAACGATTTATACTGGTTCGGGCCCTCGAGTTGCATCGAGTAAAAACCTTTACGTCCAGTCGATGTGAGCCTGTTGCATTGTATTGATGAGTATGAGGGATTGTGTAGTTTGCGTTGTTACAAGGGGTACCCACAGCAGCCTTACATGGGGCGAGACTAGCTGTGGGTTCTTCGATTCCTGATCGGATTCCAGGAATGAGTCCTAAAACTAGCTGTTTCGTACTCTTTCCTATTACAATCCTTCTAGGATATGGTAGTTCTCACGTCGTGTTACTCCGTGTTCTTCTCGAATCTGACGGTAGGTTCTTCGATCCTCTGTCCGTATTTCATCTTCTTGGGGAACCTCCGGTATCCCCCATTGACAAGATGTTCTTCCAATTTCCACAACCATACACATGTACACTATGGAGGAATTGCCTACAATAAGGTATAATTTGAAGTGAACCAATTAGGTAGAAATTTAGAGTCCATACTATTCAAGATTAGTAAAAGAAAAATAATACATAAACACCTCATAAGAATAATACCACATAACCTATGCTTAATAGGGGTACCAAGACTTCATGTGACAAACATTAAAAATATGCATGAGATTCTTTAAGGATATAACAAATAACTAACCTATGCTCATCTGTGGTCCAAAAGCTCTTGGTGTTTTGGCTCTCCTTCCGAGGAGTGGACTTCCTCCATGGAGTCTGCTTCACATTCCTTATGCAAAGCATCCCCACTTGTTGATAACCATTAGATGCTTCCATGTTTCCCATGGATGGTTCCCCCGCAAAAACCCTAAAGGGTTGATTTGTGAGGTTGCTACTTGCTTCCAGACGTTGGTTGCCACTCTGCACTGTTTGCTTCATCTCCACCATAACATCAATGTACAAGCTGGTTACCTGATGCTTATCCTTGCCAGGGAAGATTGCTTGGAGCTCATCCACAATTCGATCGTGCTTGTTCATATCACTAGCACAATTGTTGTTAGCGTTGTCCCTTGCGATGAGAGATTTCACCATCCTGATTTTAGAGGTGCTCCACTCTCCATTGAACTTGGGATCCATGTGGTTAAGTACTACGACAATTGGTAGTTTGAGCTAAGAACGAGAGTTGCTGGGTTGTGGAGATTTGCAAGCACATGCTGGTATTTATAGGCTTCATGTGAGTCTTTTTTTGCTAATTTTTATTAATTAGACATTTGACTTTGATATGAAGAAAAAAGGTTTTGAGAAGTCAAAGAATATATATACCCTATATATAATATATCTTTACTTGTGAGACTTTTTTTTATCAAATATATGTTAAGTGCTAGAAATTTTTCTATAAACTCCATATACACATTGTTAACTTGCCAACGCCAACAATTTTCCTATGTAGAGTACAAACTTGAGAGTACAAAAGGTAGAGAAACACTAATGCAATCTAGTTTGGTCGGGGAGTTGAGGTAGCCATTGGCGAGGTGACACGTGTGGTCATGTATGACCATACCGCCACGACTATCATTCCTAGGCACACATGATAGATACTATCGGTTGAATACATCATCAATGGGGATGTCTAATGATTGCAGTGCTTTCATCTCTTGTGTGATATACATATTTATCTATTCAAATATCTTAATGAGTTGCTGCAACATAAATGATCATGAACTTTTTGAATCTTAATATCTGCATATCTTTTCTTATGGTGGTAAATAATAGTTTTATTTGGTATAAATGTACCAAATGAATGTTAGTGTAAGCAATTTTGTTAATTGGGAGTTTACAACTAGGTTAGTGTGTGGTTGGTTTGTTCTCTCCTGTTTTCTTGAGAAGTTGTTTCTATTGATCTAAGAATATATGAATTGCATGTTTTCTTGAGACTTCCATGATATATGTATGCATGCAGGATAGATTTTACTAACTAATTTGGTAACAAATGTTTTTGATTGCTTCAAAAATGACTTTTTTTGATCAACCGTGGACCACTAGTGGTCTTTCTATGAAAGTTTATATGTGCTCATAATAATTAGTTGACACAAAAACAGCAAGAACTAGAGTTAACCTTAGTAACTTAGTATCTTAAATATTCAAAAACCATTTTATCCTCATATATTAGCATAGCATATATAGATTGAAATGAGTGTACTTAAGTAGTGTCCATGTTACACATAAACCTACTCATTCATAAAAGGTTCCTCAACTTAACAAAAACAAAACTACTTTAGACTCAAGTTATCATAATAGAAATGCACTTATCTGTGATGATGTTTAGTGACAAATCAAAATTGTATCACAGAGGTTAGAGAACCTGAGTAGCATCCAATAGGTCTCATGAGAGAAAATTAAAATAGGTCTAGAATAAAAAATTATAAAAATAGGTTTGGGTTTCCCCTACTGACTTCAGTCAAAAAAATCGTATCATAGACTGGTCCATAATTATGATACATTTTTTGTCTCATCATGGATCATTGTTGATTATGGGGGTCTGATATGTCAATTTAACTAAACCAAGTGTCATCCCATTGACCGACCCAATTTATCCCAAGCCGACACCAAGGATCCCTAGGAGAGTGCCATCGTGCCTCTTCTTTAGGATATTTTATGGTTGATTTACACCACATGAGCCAATCATCAAGCTACTCACATATGACAATAATCATGCATTGAATAATTTATCGAATTACATCATTGACCATAAAAGAAAATACAAGTGAGATGCAATCTTAAACATGACATCTAGATGTTTCATTAATTAACCCATGTTATAACTAAGTTTTTCTCTTGATCTCTTCTCTATTACTATCAAAGTAACTACACTCATTAGGGGGATGCTCGTCATGAAGTCTCTTACACTTAGACTCCATTGAGCTTGGCTCAATGGTCATAAAGTAGAAAAGGTACCCATAAAACAAATTATCGAAGTATCATGAGTACATTGCATACTCATATGGCTTATTCCAACACATCTATTTGGCATATGAGTATGCAATGTAGGCTAATAGGCATTTATAACTTTTAATTAAAAAGCCTAACGTTAATTAGAGAATGATATGATCATGATTCATAGTTCAATTTGTGACAAGTATAGTTGCACAAGTATGTATCGACCTAGTTCAATAATTACCTACTTAACAAGTAGGTAAGGTGAAACATAGTTAAATGATCAATACCATAATCATCTCATCATCAAGTTCAATAATTATTAGCACTACTCTGAGTCTAGAAGATAAAAAACCAATAATCCATCTCAAGACTTTAGGCTTTCAAAAGGATTTTTGTAGAGGTGTACAACTGTACCCACATAGACACCAAGGATGAACCACCTATAACACCCTAGCCCATAGTAGCATGTAGTAGTTGTGAAGTTGGCACTTGTTGCCCAAGTAACTCATGTGTGGTCATGGTTAGTGGGTCAGTAACACCTTAGAATTCTAGGAGGGTGAGGGCTAGCTTATATAAGCCTGGTTGTTCCAAACGTAGCAATTTCATGTTAACCTTCAGGTGCTACATATATGTAGGCCTGCTCCACCTGTAGAGCTGGGCTATCATAAGTAGTTTTGGACATGGGGTGTTACAACACCATACCCGTGCTTAGATAAGGGTTGCCTCATGGTTTCGACCTTTCCTTAGTGCTCAGATAAAGGTTGCCTCATGGTTCCGACCTTTCCTTAATGTGGCTCTCAGATCGATGAACGGTTTGATGGGGTCCTGATGTAATGACATCTCGTCTATACCACGCCACTCCTCGTGTCAAATCTGCACGATAAGAGGGTCACCGTCAAGTACTTGGCTTACTATCCCAATAAGCGATATGTGGTCTGTATAGGTGGTTACTCAAACTCGCTATCCCATGAACGATCTTTAGCTACTCCACAAGCTACGTCACTGGAGGTCCAACACTCATAGTGACCTTAACCCACGTTTGAGTAGAGATTACCAAATTGATCAACACTTACAAATTCAAGTTAGAGGTGAGTCCTTAGTCGCACTGATCGAGCATATTGAGTCAAGTTGATACCCATGCAAGATATACCAGTTAGCTCCTACACGTGCGAGAGTTAAAATTTCAAGGTTGTTTGGAAATTTTAAATTTCAAAATCCATAAGCTTAAAACAATATTTAGGGACTCTAAATGATTTGAAATCAAAATCTTTTCAACTAAACAACTGTAGATTATAGATTATTAAGACTATTTTAATATAAAGTTCATCTTCCTTCGATCAAGGCGTACCTAGCTGGGCCCATCATGCTACGTACTTTTGTCCATTTCATTTACAACAAACTGCAAAAAACCAAAAATGAGAATAGATGTTTCTCAAGGCTTGAATCCACACCCTTCAACTTACATACCACCTCCATATTACTGTGCTACACACCCCATATTACTAGCCATCGTCATCATAACATAAATTAGATTTAAATTTTTGTAGAAAGTATAAAATGTAAATAGACATACTACATTCTCATAGTCGATTCGCATGAATGTTTGGTAGTTGTCTTGCAACACACGACATATTTTGCAAATCCTACCACTAAAAAACCCGGCTGTTATCGTGACCGCTACACTATTTATGTGGAGTTGTAAAGATTTTTGGTAAAGAGAAGAAAGAACTAGCCACAACAGGTAACGTCGCCAATGAGGATTGAACCTTAACTCCTGTCACAGTTGGGCGATTTTACCATCATTATTCCCCATCTGCATGGATAACTTTCAGGTATGTATGCGCAGTCCAATTACTGAATATGAACTAGTATCAATTTGGGATGAAAAACTGAAGACACTTATCTTTCCCTTCCGCAAGAAAGGAAATATTTTGATTTGAACTGATTTTAGAGGACACACGCTTCGAAATTCATTCTAAGTTGACAGCATCAAGATGCTGAAGTGTTCCAGGTGCAGGTGAACTATTCTGATTTTCATAAGAAGTATGCTCTAAGGAATAAAATGTGCGTTGTTAGCAATCCCTGAACAACAATTCCAGTCAATAGAATTCATAGGTAACAAATTCGATCTAACAAGGTCATATTTGGAAACATTACTGCGAGCACGCTAAGTAATATTAGATGATTCAAAAGATATAGTAACTTTTCAGGTCGACGAATACTAAGTAGTACATATACTGAGCAACAGGTTCAGAACTTTGCCCTCAGTTTGTTTCAATGAAGTACGGCAACGGTTCCGAACCTGGCCCTGATATGCTTATATTTCTGTACATCTTCTAACTGTTAATGCTATACAGTTGCGTGTAATTGCAAAAATTCTCTACAAGAGACCTGGGAAAAGGGGATGCTGATATTGCAGTTGCTACATTTTAAGCCCCTATTAATCACGAGTTGAAAAAATGTTTATACTTGGGTAGAATTTTGATTTTGTTCTTGGTGAGGCAGAGTGACAAGCAGAGTTTCTTCTTTACATGCTGTGCACTACCGGTAATTGCTGGTTTAGGTGCAAGTGGAATACTGCTATAGAGAACGTTCTCTCATCTTGATTGAAATCAGGGAACTTGCCCATGCTCTTGCTTGATATTGACTACAGCTATTTCAGTACTGAATATTCTCTTCAAAAAGATCGATACTGCCCTGCGCTCAGGTTCTTTGCGTCAAATTCGATTTTTAACTTTAGTGTTTGATGAGGTCCTCGCCTACCACTATTTTCTGACCAACAAATTCAGTTTTGCAGTTTGTTTTAAATCCCCAAAAGACGGAGGACAAGTTAGAATGCATCTGATTGGACTCGGCCTTGTGCTGCCCTAGCGCCGCCACCGCCGCCTCCCCTTGCCGTCCTCCACTGCTGGTCCCCTCCCTTCCCCTTCGGCATCTTGCCGGAGATTGAAGGGAGTAGGGATCCATTGTTTTTAATAAGTTTTTCATGATAGATCGAGTTGTCAAGGTTAGTGTTTTTTCATGCCAAATTTTTTGGCAATGGAGTTCTATCTCCTCCTCTCCGGTGACGGTAGAGACGAAGGATAGAAGCGTCTTCTCAATGGCGGCTCGTTGAAGATGAGGACAACAACTTCGACGTCAGCATTTTCATCGACATGACGATATGAAGACTTTTATTTCCGGACAACGATATCAAGGCGGAAATGATGTCGTCACCATGGAATAATTTTCTCCAGTCTCTTCTCTATTTTGTTGTGGTTAGATCTGGCTATAATGAAGGACTAGGGAGAATATTTTTCAGATCAGTCTTCCTCATTCTTCGGAGGCAGAAAGAAGAAGATGGAAGACACCAGAAAGAAGAAGTCATCCTCAACTCCGCCTACATGAATGTTGGCTATCGTTCATTGGGCATTTGTTCTCAGGCCGTCTTTCATTGCCAAGTGTTTGCCTGTGCGGTCATCTACACTGTAAAGTTAACATGTTAGGTTTTAGGTTGTGCTATTCTCAGCGTGAATATTTTTTTTATAATTAAGAGTGCTAGTAATTTCTTAATGTACCTCGCTATGATATTATATAATTCTTATTTGTTCGAAAAAAATGTTTAAAGGAAGGCTTCAGTTCTAAGAGGTCTTGAGTATTATATCGGCATGCACATGCATAATGATATTTTCATCTCTGTACAGATATGATTGATTGTGGTAATATCTAACATAGCTATTTGCTCTGTGCAACGCTGGCAATAGCATTGATATGTACTCCCACATGGGTAGGAGGGCCGACGGAATTTGCAGGCGACGAAGGAAGTATTTTGACGGATCGGCACTTGAGTTATATTTTAATTTTACATTGTAATTTTCTAGCCTGCATTTGACTTATTATATAATATTGATGTCCTAAACATCAAGATCGCGATACATATTTTTCTGTTGCGATGCCCGGACATTTACATAGTAAAAAGAAAATAAACCACCCTACTCACAAATACATTTACTATTTGTATAAATACTTTTAAGTATAAATACTTACTATATTAGTTAGGGAATTGTCGATGGATTTTTATGTATGGGTACATGGGGTATTAAATTTGCAAAGAAATCTCGATGTTAAAACACAAAGACAAAGATTACTTCTTCTTTAAAAAGAATAGATCCGAAGGTTCCAAATCAATTGGTTTATATTCGAAAAAAAGTCTTCTTCTTCAAAAGATATATCTCATGTCTGGTAAGTATATCACAGTTAGCTATGCACCAGGATGTCTATATATATGTGGCATATATTGTAGATACCATATATGTGGTCATGAAGAGAGACAAATCCCATAGAATAACATTCATTATTTTAGGCAAAGTCAAATCTTAGAAAGCTCGGCTGGAGAATATTTTATTTTATAAATAACATGCGCCACAAATAGGAGCATAAAGTCAACGGATGGCCTCTATTTATAGTACTACATATCACCAAGTCATCATCCTCCCACCCACATTGATTGTGTCAGGTGTAGCAAGTAGCAACCATAAGAGACAAAAAGTCCCGAGAAAGCTAGGCAGCGCTTACGACCGTCAGGTGAAAATGAAGAACGCCGGCCCCCACGTGTCGGTCTCTGAATAAGGGGTATCCTTAACCCTCGACTAGTAACTTAATCCTCGTATTAATAAACCCAAAACTATTATTATTATCCCTCAGCAAAAAAATACATAAGGTATTCAATCCAAGTATCAAACTACGCTGGGCTGGCCCACGAACGGGTCTCGACGAACCAGGCAACTGTTCTCTCGATGGGACTCTCTCAACTCGAGGCTGTCCACTCGGGGGATGATCACCCCCTCGAGTGACGGAACTCCCCCAGGCAAACGATCACCCGTCGAATACCGCGCACCCTCTCGATCCGCCTACTTCCTGTACGATTCCCAGACATTTACTGCATTTCACCTGCTCCCGCCGAACCTCGTGGCTACAACCGTGGTAACAGTGGATGGTACACCGGTCAAATCCTCCTTTTACTGCCCATACCTAGGAAACCGGCGGGTCGTACCGTACTGTATCACCATACCATGCACTGTGCCTCGTTCGGCACCCCATCAAGACGCATTCGTCAACACAGACACCGTATTTCCCGGGGCTTGGTGTTATCCGTTTGGGTCTCGGCCCCCTCGACTACATTCGGCCCCTCGACCACCCCCTCGAGCAAGACTTCAACACTATCGAACAATACTCCAACCACTCTCGACGCGACAGCTACAGGGATCTGCATGCCCGTGCATGGGCACCGGTCTTTCACCGGACATCTACGATGTCATCACACGCATGGGAAAGACGGCCATTGTCTCCAAGCATGTTGATACAGGGCGAGTCACGCCCGCGGCACGCCTCTATAGCAACGGCGACTTGATCTGCATCTCCTTCGATGTCATAACCTATGCCAGCCCTACAAGCATCAATTCTAGGGTTACACTGTACGCCCGTACCCCTCCTCGGCCTATAAAAGGAGGCGCCGGGCTAGCATAGACAGGGGGACAGAACTCAACCAAAAACAGAGGAAAGCCAGAGCCCGCAGCGCTCAAGTCCTAGCCAACCACACTCGCTCACTTGTATTCACCCTTGTACAAGCACTTCGGTGCAAGATAATACAAACTCCCCCACCCCCGCTGGACGTAGGGCCTTCTATTGCCCGAACCAGGATAAACCTCGTGTGTTCTTCTTGCATCACCATCTGGATTAGGGAGCACGCAGTACATATTCACTCATTGGTGCTCGGCCCCCGGGGTTGAAACACCGACAGTTGGCGCGCCAGGTAGGGGCTCTGCGTGTCACCAACGACTTCCCGCCATTTCTCCGAATGGCAGACTCAGCTTCGCCGCTTTCGTGGGCCACGATGATCTGGTTTGGGAGCCTGGAGTTCATGTCACTTGGCCGCGGCTATGACATGACCCTGCTCTTGGTCGGAGATCCGAGCGGAGGCCGCAGCGAGCCCCCACGCTCAGGAGGGACCGCACGCCGGTCTCACCACCATGCCTTTGCGTCCAGGAGGAGGCGCAACCGGCATCGCCATCATCATCAGCCCATATCTGGGTCGACTTCTTCGGCGTTTCCTCTGTCCCTGGCGGGCAGCACAGGCTCCCTGGTTGGGGACCTGTCTGACCCATGCCTGGGAGCAGAAAATGAGTAGGCAGGGCTCTATGGAGACCCCGACTTCACCTTCGTGATGTGTTCATCAGGGAAGCTCGGCGAGGTTCCCCCGATGGGCATAGCACCGTCACCCCTAATCTGCTATCGCACAGACTGTTTGGGGCTCGCTGCTAGTTCCCATTCGATCTGGACAACGCCGCCAAGAAGAACTCTGCCACGATGCACACCAATATGAGCGCGCATGAGGATCGCCTGGGGGCTCTCTTGCGTGCTACCATGGACCTGGCAGCTATCCTGTCGGCCTCCAAGGACCTTGGCTTCTCGCAGGCACCTGGCCCAAGGTGGTATACCCTCGGCATGTTGCGACGTCAGTTGGAGGAGGAGCAGCGAGGGCAGTTCCCCATCTTCTACTCCGGCAACCCTGACTCTGACTCCGACCACTACGACCCCACCCGTGAGTGTTTTCACATCGAGGGCGGAGTCACATCGAGCGACAACACCATCGACCCAACGGCCGTCGGAGGAACTGCCATAGCAGGAAGGACCCTTGTCGTGGCGGCCCCGGAGGAACTGCCGCCGGCTGCGCCCCAAGATGAACGCCTGCATCTGGACGACCAAGATGCTCAGCTCACCCAGGTCCGGAAGATCTGAGCCAAGCTCGACGAGGATCGGGAGCGCCTGTAGCAGCTCGAGCGGACCCTCGGGCAGGAGCGCCGACCCCCGCCCGGTGGAAGGGCCCAAGCTAGAGCCCGAAAGGTCAACCGATAGATCGTCGAAGATGGGGGACCCGAGCGCCCTGTCGTCAATCGTTTCCCCTGAGCCAGTTAGAACATCATCGCAGCCGCCATGCTTCTTTGTAACATGCCTGAGCTGTCGAACCCTCAAGCTCGACGGATACAAGACAAGGTCTAGGGCCTCCTCAAAGTCACGGCCGCACAGCAGGCCAAGAGCTCGACCTTGAGACGTCGAGGGGAGGCCTTGGAGCAACCTGTCGAGCCCCCCACGATGAGAGGGAGGTCTCGGTTCACCAGGAAGCGCCCCCTGAGCAAAGAAGGTGACCCCCGTCTGAGACCGCATCATCGACAACCGCGAAGCCCAGGACGCGCGCAATGGCATCATCGAGAATCGATGGCGCAAGAGCGAGAACGCTAAAGATCGAGGCTACAGCGCCCATCATGGGGGATGCTACGACAGCGATGAGGACCGTCAGGCCCCCGAGCCACCGGGCCCTTGAATCTTCAGCAGGGAGATCCGCAACACGCCGCTGCCTAACCCCTTCCGACCCCCCACGAGTGTCGTCAAGTACAATGGCGAAACCAAGCCCGAACTCTGGTTGGCCGATTTCTAATTGGCCTACCAGCTGGGTAGGGCACACGATGACCGTGCCATCATTCGCCAACTCCCCCTGTTCCTTTCTGACACCGCTCGAAGGTGGCTTGAGGTGCTCCCCCGGTCAGATCCATAACTGGGCCAACCTGGTACGGGTCTTTGAGGGGAACTTCAAGGGGACCTACGTGCACCCTGGCAATTCCTGAAACCTCTGTAACTACAAGCAGCAACCTGGGGAGTCCCTCCATGACTACATCCGACGCCTTTCTAAGAATCACACCGAGCTCCCTCACATCCCAGACCATGACGTTCCTGGCGTTCGTCTCGGGTACCACCTACAAGGATTTGGTATGGGAGCTGGGGTGTAATCGCCCCAGGATCATTGATGAGCTGATGGACATCGTCGCCAACTACGCAGCCAGCGAGGAAGCGGTCGGAGCCTTTTTTGGCAACGAGAAGGACAAAGGGAAAGCGCAGGTGGCCGACACCGAGGGCACGAGCAAGGGCCTCAAGAAGGGCAATAAGAAGAAGAAGAAGACCCAACAGGGCAAGTGTGAGGCTGCGGACGATGATCTCATCACTGCGGTCGAGCGCAAGAAGCCTCGAGGTCCCCCCGAGGGGCCGTCTTCGACAAGATGCTGAAGGAGCCCTACCCTTATCACAAGGGAGGGGCTAATCATAACCTCGAGGACTGCCGCATGCTCAGGAACTACTACAAGAGTCTAGGCATCAAGAAGGATGACCAGAAGAAGGACAAAGGCGGCGACAAGGGCGGCAACAACGAGGACGATAAGTTCCCCGAGGTCATCGACTGCTACATGATCTATGGCAGCCCCTCGACCCAGCTCATGCCTCGACAATGCAAGAGAGAGCATCGAGAGGTCTTCTTCATCCGAGTCACTACACCCCAGTACCTTGACTGGTCCGATGCTCCCATCATGTTCGACCATGATGACCATCTGAATCGTGTCGTCAACCCAGGAGTCTACCCGCTCGTCGTTGACCCCATCATCATCAACACTCACCTCTCCAAGGTGCTCATGGACAGGGGCAGCAGCCTCAACATCATCTTCCTCGAGACCCTTGACCTCCTGGGGGTCAAGAGGTCACAGCTTCGGCCCAGCGCTAGGGGATTCCATGGAGTTGTGCCAGGGAAGAAGGCCCTGCCCGTCGACCGCGTCGACCTCCCCATTTACTTTGGCACCCCTCAAATTTTTGGAAGGAGATCCTCACCTTCAAAGTAGTCGGGTTCCATGGCATGTACCATGCCATCATTGGCCGACCTGGATTCACGTAGTTCATGGTGATCCCCAACTACACGTATCTCAAGCTCAAGATGCCAGGCCCCAAGGGCGTCATCACCATCTTCTCCTCCTACGAGCATGCATACGACTGCGATGTCGAGTGCGTCAAGAATGGAGAGGCTATCGAGGTGTCCACCAGTATGGCTTTGACCCTCGAGGACCTTGTCGCTGAGGTCCCTGACTCCAAGTGTCATCCAGGCAGCTTCGAGCCAGCAGAAGGTACCAAGAAGATCCTCCTCGACCCGAGCAGCTCCGATGGAAAGGCACTGATGATCAGTGCGACCCTCGACAACAAATAGGATGTAGTGCTCATCGACTTTCTCCGTGCGAACACTGACATGTTTGCATGGAGTCCCTCAGATATGCCAGGCATACCGAGGGAAGTCGCCGAGCACACCTTGGAGATCCGGGCCGGGTCCAGACCAGTGAAGCAATGCCTGCGCTGCTTCGACGAGGAGAAGCGCAGGATCATCAGTGAGGAGGTGCACAAGCTTTTGCTGTTGGGTTCATCAAGGAGGTTCATCATCTAGAGTGGTTAGCTAACCCTGTATTAGTTAAGAAAAAGAATGAAAAAATGAGGATGTGTGTCAATTATACTAGTTTAAATAAAGCATGTCCTAAAGTTTCATTTCCTTTACCACGTATTGATCAAATTGTTGATTCAATTGTGGGATGTGAGACCCTCTCATTCCTTGACGCTTATTCCTGCTACCATCAAATCAAGATGAAGGAGTCCGACCAGCTCGCGACCTCCTTTATCACACCTTTCGTCATGTATTGTTATGTTACCATGCCCTTCGTCCTTCGAAACACCGGGCCAACATATCAGCGATGCATGCTCCATGTTTTTAGCGAACATATAGGGACAACGGTCGAGGCCTACATCGACGATATCATAGTCAAATCTAAGAAGGTCGACAACCTCATCGATGACCTCAAGATCGCGTTCGAGTGCCTTCAAGCCAAGAATATCAAGCTCAACCCCGAGAAATGTGTCTTTGGCGTGCCTCAAGGTGATGTGAACTAGGGTTCCCAATCTTCCGAAAGGTTCTGATAACTCTCGATTTGGTGGAATCGCGACACAATTCGATCCGGCTTTCGAACAACTCGGTTCTGAACCCCGCAATCGCAGCACCACGTCTCCTCTGGTTATCGACCATTGAAGCACAGTCGACCTCACCAAGAAGGCTGAGTCCTTTGCCTGCTAATTGAAGAACACAAGCAAGAACTCGAAAGAATGCAACTAATTGCAGATGAATGATTAATCTCATGAGTTGGGGTCTCACAAACCGACGGCGTGGCGAAACTGTTGTGAACAGAATAATCTAAGCAAAACCCAAAACCTAATGAGGGAGGCAGCGGCTGGTTATAAAGGTCTAAGGGTCGTCGCCACCCCTGGACGTGCCCCCTAATGGGCTCAACAACGATACACGGCCCAACGGACCAAAAAACGGTGATGCAGCACCAGAACAGATTCTGGACACTAACTTGTTTTGATGTTTCCCGATGACTCCGAAGGAATTTTGACCTCAAACCAATGCCATTGGCTTCCTTATGAAATTATCTTTCCATCCATTGGTGGATCATCAAAAACGGAGTCCGGATGCGTCCTGAGCGTCCACTTTACTCCACACTAGTCTTGGACTCCGAAACAGGCTCGAAGTCGACTCGGTTTGGGCCTCCACCTTGACTTGGGCGCCCTTGCTGGTCCTCCATGCCTCTAAGCCATCCCTTATGCATCCCTTGGTCCTCTCCATGATTCCTAAGTACAATATAATCATTAGGTAGCAATCTATTCTCAAAATCATAAAAAGACTTCCTTAAGAACGAGCTCACCTGTAAATTTAATTGTCATGCGCGAGCTCTTGTGATTGGACCTTGAATGTCTAGCGGAGGATCATCTTGTGCATTAAATGGAGTGATGTCCTCATCACGAGGCATGCTCTTAGGATACATCGTCTCTCAGCGTGGTATCGAGGCCAACCCCGACAAAATCACGGCGATACCAAGATGGGACCGATTCGAGACCTAAAGGGTGTACAGAAGGTCATAGGCTGCCTCACAGCCCTCAGCCACTTCATCTCACGCCTGGGAGAAAAGCCCTACTGCTGTATCATCTTCTGAAGAAATCCGAGCACTTCGCATGGACCACCGAGGCCGAGGAGGCCCTCGCTAAACTCAAAAGTATGCTGACCTCCCCTCTGATTCTTGTGCGACCCAGTCTAGTCGAGCCTCTTCTCCTATATGTCGCCGCAACCACCCAGGTGGTCAGCGCGGCCATAGTGGTCAAGAGGAAGGAGGAAGGACACTTCCTGCCTGTCCAATGGCCAGTTTACTTCGTCAGCGAGGTACTCTCAGAAACAAATGTTCACTACCCACAAATCTAGAAGCTACTCTACGCCATCGTGCTCACGCGCTGCAAGCTCTAGCTTTACTTCCTCAATCACCCAATCACCATGGTTTCATCTTTTCCCCTCGGGGAGATTATCCAAAACCGGGAGGCCACGGGAAGGATCGCTAAGTGGTTGATCGAGCTCATGGGTGAGACCCTCACTTATGCACCATGCAAGGCCATCAAGTCTCAGGTGCTGGTAGACTTCATCGCTGAATGGACCGACACCTAACTTTCGCCAGCATAGATTCAAGCCGAGTTGTGGACGATGTACTTCGATAGGTCGCTCATGAAGACAGGAGCAGGCACGGGCTTGCTCTTCGTCTCACCTCGCAGAGTCCATATGTGCTACATCATCCGCATCCACTTTGCCGCCTCCAACAATGTCACAGAGTATGAGGCCCTCATCAATGGTCTGTGCATCACAATCGAGCTTGGGGTTCGATGCCTCGACGTTTGAGGTGGCTCGCAACTCATCATCGACCAAGTAATGAAAGCCTCAAGCTGCCATGACCCTAAGATGGAAGCCTACTATAATACGGTCCTCGAATTGGGGAACAAGTTCCATGGCCTTGAGCTCAACCACATCGCTCGACGTTACAATGAAGCTGCAGATGAGCTCGCCAAAATCACGTCTACTTGTGGCACCATCCCGCCCGACATGTTTTCAAGGGACCTCTTCAAGCCCTTTGTTGGCTTAGGCGTGGGGGCTAGCATCACATCATCAACACTCAAACCCCTGCCCTCGAATGAGGCCACATCGAATGAAACTGGGGTCATGGAGATCGAGGGGTCACCTCCACCATCAAGACCACCACCAGAATGGCGCGTTCCCTTCCTCGACTTCCTTATTCGAGGAGAGCTCCCAGAAGATCGAACCAAGGCTCGACAGATAGCTCGACGGGCCAAGACCTACATCATCTATGATGATGACAAGGAACTCTACCGATGAAGCCCAACAGGGATCCTCCAATGTTGTATCAGCATCAAGAAAGGCAGGAGGCTCCTCGAGGACATACACTCGGGGCTTGTGGTCATCAAGCCGCCCCAAGGACCCTCGTCGGCAATGCCTTCCGGCAAGGTTTCTACTGGCCGACCGTCGTCTCTGACGCCATCAACCTCATTCTCTCATGCGAGGGGTGCCAATTCTACATCAAGGAAACGCACCTACCAACCCACGCTCTGCAGATGATCCCCATCACATGGCCTTTTGCCGTTTGGGGGCTCAACCTCATCGGGCCTCTGAAGAAGACAACAAGGGGCTTTACGCACTTGTTAGTAGCAGTTGACAAGTTCACCAAGTGGATCGAGGCTCGGCCTATTACCAACATCCGCTCCAAGCAAGCACTCTTGTTCTTCACCGACATCATCCACCGCTTTGGGGTCCCCAACGTCATCATCACCGACAATGGCACGCAATTCATTGGCAAGAAGTTCTTAGACTTCTGCAACCACAATCACATTCGTGTCAACTGGTCCGCAGTCGCTCATCCTCAAACCAACGCCTAGGTCGAATGCGCCAATGGCATGATCCTTCAGGGCCTCAAACCAAGAATCTACGACCGGTTCAAGAAGTCTGGCAAGAAGTGGGCTGTTGAGCTACCCTCGGTCCTATCGATCCTAAGGATGACACCTAGTTGAGCCACGGGATTTACCCCGTTCTTCCTGGTCTATGGGTCCGAGGCCATCCTTCCCACCGATCTTGAGTACGGGTCCCCTCGACTAAAGGCCTACAACAAGCAAACAAACGAAGAGGCCCTCGCAAATGCCGTTGACCAGCTTGAAGAAGCTTGTGATATGGCCCTCCTCCACTCTGTGAGGTACCAGCAAAAGCTTTGACGCTACCATGACAAACACGTGCGCAAGGGGGATCTCCAAGTTGGCGATCTTGTCCTCCGTCGATGACGAAACAACAAGGGGCGCCACAAGTTGACTCCACCGTGGGAAGGCCCCTATACCATGGCTGAGGTGCTGAAACCTAGGACATACAAGCTAGCAAACAACAAAGGAGAAACCTTCACCAACGCTTGGAACATTAAACAACTACGTCGCTTTTACCCCTAGGGCCTCGGGGCCATGTACATTTCTCATATTTTGTACAACTATGGCATCATGAATGAATAAATAAAAAATGGCTTCGATTCAGCATATTTTCTTATTTTTTATATAAGGTAGCCTCGACTCTGCTCCCTCAGAGTCGAACCTCCCTTGGGGGCTATGAGGGGGGAACCCCCCGAAGTCCTCAAAAAACTCGCACGTTGTTTCAAAACTCAATGTCTATCCTTTCTTACGCGCCTCAATATGTGTCGTTACTTAGCCGAAAACGCCATGAATGTCCCAAGGGTCGAGGGCTGTTGAGCCAGAAGCTTGCCTATGCCTTTGTGCTACGGTAACTCCACTCACTCCCCCTCTTCGAGGGGCATGACCGTGCATTGAGTTCACTAAGTAGAAACACAATCAGGGCATGCAAGAAAGAAAAGGACTTAAAGTATACAAAATATATACATGCACAAATGTTTTAAGGCCCTCAGGGCCACGACATCACAGCGACTCAAAAACTAATCTATTACATGGGCCTCTTCGCCCAGATTTGGCTCACAGGCTTTGAATTTTGTCACCACCATCACCACCACCCTCATCGCCGACGCCTTCTTCACCTTCGGAAGGAAGGAACTCGGGCTCGAACTACTTCGCCAGCTTCTCACCTGGCTCCTCGGTGTCTTCAATCAAGCCCTGTCACCTCTCCTCATTCTCGGCATCCATTTTGGTGAGGTTGGAGACGAAGCTGTGCAAGACAATGTTCATGTCGTACGTAAAGCCGGAGTAGACGACCGCCATGTGGAGGGCATCCTGGACATGATCTTTCATAGTGGCCCCAAGATAGTATAGCCGATCCATGAGGACGGTTCCGCGCACTTCTTCCTCGAACTCCTCCATGGGCTTGACCCCCTAGGAGTTGCAGAGCCCGTTGATCGCGGCCCGGAGCCTGTCGGTCAAAGCTGCCTTTGCCAAAAGGCCCTCTTGCAGCGCCTTGGAGGTAGTCCGAATGGAGAGCAGGTCAGCCTCAAGACCTAGAAGGCAGAATGAAGTTAGTCGCAGTGCATGGAGACAAGAAAATTAGGGTCAAGAAAGGAGACTCACTAGTGTAGTGGGTGTCAAGGACCTCACGCGCATCCACTGCTTCGTTGCGCTCTTTCTGGGCCTCTTTGAAAGCACGTACCGCTCTATCCTCTCGAGTTGCAAATCCTCGATTGTCCTTCCGGTCAAGGCAGTGGCCCCCTCCTTTTCTAGAAGGGTCTCCTTCAGCACGACAACCTCGACAGCAAGGGCGTCGGTGTGACGTTTCTCCGCCTCGGCCAAGACGTGGAGAGCATCACGGGTCTCGAGTACATTGATGTGCTCTGCAGACTCTCGAAGCTCTCCCTCGAGCATCCTAAGACGTCCGTCCAAGGAAGAGTGGGCCTTGAGGGCCTTCTATGCCTCCGTGCGGGCTCGGCTGGCCTCCTCCTTAGCCTGAGACGCTTCCCTGTGAGCTGCCTCAGCCTCTTCCTTGGCCCTGGTGGTCACCTCCTTTACCTTCCTCGCCTCCTCTTCAGCCTGGGCCATCCCGTCCTGGGCAGACCAGCCGGCCTCGAGTTGGTGCCGCACTTCCTCCGGCCCTTCATGCATCGTGTGAAGGAACTCAGACTTCACGTAGGAGCACCTCCTTAGGTCCTAAGGACAAAGAACAAGAAATCAGGCATCAAATCAAGAAGTTACCCAAGCTCAACACACTCGAGGAAACACTTACCGAGAAAACCCAGCCCAGATCATCAGCGGTGACATCAACGGGCAGCTTTAGAGCATGGGCCATCCATGCCTGATACTCCTCTGCATCCTCCCAATGGTTTACCTCTGCCACGTCATCCATCCAAATCATGTGGGCGCTAGGCTCCAGCGGGTTTTGGAGCGGGAGGTGCTCCTTACGCCAAGAAGGAAGAGCCGCCTCAACCCTCTCCCGCACCGTCGACCTGATGCGCTCCACTGCATCAGGAGAACCGCCGTAACGGGCCACCCAATCGGCCAATGTGGGGAATGGCAGCTCAACCTCCGCTCTTGCCGCCGACGACTCGGCCTCACCGCTCACCTCCCCCGCTAGGGCAAAGTTACCAGAGTCAGACCAGCCAGGGCTGCGAGGGGCCCCTTGAGCAACTGCCACTCTAGCAAGAAGAAGGGCGTCTCCCTCCTCCTCACGCCGAGGCGACGGTGGTGGTCTCTCGACAACCACCTCCTCGGGCCGCTCCTGCAGCGCCGACAGAACCACCGACACCTCCTGTGCCGCGTTCTGCTGCTAGGGCAGCTGACCCGAAGTAGTTGCAGCCTCCCCCTACAGCTGTGGGAGACTCGAGGGTATCGGCTCCTCCAATGAATCATCCTGCCACCGAGGTAGCGGGGCTGAGGGCACCGCACCCTCCGACGTCGGCTGCTGCTACAGTTGCTTCTATTGCTATTGCTGGTGCAACTCCGGCTGGCTCGGTTCTAACCCCTCCACCTCTCATTGCTGTTCAGGCCGGCTTGGCTCCAGCCCCTCTTCCTCCTGCCGCCCTTGCGACTCCTCCTCCTGCTGCTTCTATAGCCGGTCTTCCTCCTCCTTCTTCTGCGGGCTATCCTGCTCTCGCTTCTACTGCACCTCCATCTTGTGCAGGCCCTTTGGCCACGGCTCCCACCCCTCTCGCTAGGAAGGAAGTGCTCCCGCTTCCTGGGGGTGCTCCACCATCTCCTCAATGGAGATAGGAGGAACTGTGGCCACTTCGTCCCTAAGGACAATCGGGGCATTTTCTGACCCGGGCTCGCGGCTGTTGAGGGCTCCCCCATCGGTTGCGGGGGCCTCGACCTGGCCAGGCGTAGGGGCCGTGACCACCAAGATCAGGGCACCAACACTACTCTATGGCATCTGCCCCCAGTTGGAGCTACCGCTCGCCATGACCCACTCACCTCTTGAGCCTGCAATGAGACTAGAGCCCGTCAGCCTGCCCCGAATAATCGCCGCCTGGGCCTGTGATAGCCAGGTCACCTCTGAGGTTGATAGGGGCCTCGGGATCACACCTACTCCTCCTGTCACCATCCTTGCGGCCGCATCCACCTTGAGTCGCTTGACCAGTGAAGGGTTCACCTCCTTCACTTGGCGCTTGAGCCTGGGCAACGTAGGAAAAGGCCAAAACATCAAGCAAATTCTGCGAATCATAGGAAAAGGGAAGAAAATTTTATACGGCAAAACTTACCCTAGAGGGATGACGACCGACCCGGCCCCTTTGAATTACCTAGGCGCCTCGACGGCCCCCTCCGAACCAGGTCCTATCCAGAGCTAGAGCCGTGCGGGGCGACCAGCTCGGACCTCAGCACCTCGAGCTCCACTGGAGCCGCCTCCCATGAGTCGTGCGCCGAGGGTGGTGTCGCTCGCACCTCGAAGCCCGTCTGACCCTGGGTCCTCCCTCAAGAGTCGAGGACCTAGTTTGGCGAGGCGAGGCACTGGACAGACCCCAGGACGTGGCTGGTGGAGTGCCACCGCGCTGGCAATGAGACGAGGACCCTGCACGGGTCGAGGAACCACCTTCCCTTCTTTCCTGTAGGCGCTCCAAGACGTCCTCCTGCGTAGGAGGTGTGTCAGCTCGAGGAAAGCTAGAAAGATAGGGCTCGAGATGCCCCACCACTCCCTCAACATCATCATCATCATCATCCACGTCCATCTCCTCAGCGGGGACTCCTCGATAGGAAGCCCGTCTCGCCTTTGTTTAGCCCAGTGCATTTTGAGCGCCTGGCATGCGAGGTTCTTCCTCTTCCTCTCCTTCTTCTCAAGATCTTTCCTTTTCTTTTCCTGTTGAGCGTCAAAGCGCCTCACCTGGCGATCGGGGTCATCTTCTCGACCCGGAGGCACCGAGACCCTGTAGTCGATGTTACCCTATGCTTGGAACCGTAGCCAGAATGTCAAGACAAGCCAAAAAACAGGGGAGAAACTTGAGGATGTGGAATTGAGGGACTTACCAAGATGATGCTATGAGGATCCGGTAGCATCAGGACACGATCCACGTCCCCTGGCCCAAAGTAGCCAGCGACCAAGCTCCTAACCCGCTTTGTGACATCTTCGGGAGGCAGGTCTGCGGGCAACATCTGGCACCCCTCGAGTTGCTTGGGAAGCGCCTCAGGCCCCATCTGATCTAAGCGCAATGGGCACACCATCAGAGGTAGGACTCTTCAGCTATGCTCACCCTACTCAGACAAGGTGCATAGCGCATCAAGGAGGGGATTTAGCCTTCGCTGGAAGTGCTAGGCCACGCCCCTGAGCCAATGCTTCAGACGCTCCCCGATGATGTGCCCGGTGTAGGTGGGCAGCAGGCCGTCGTCATTGCAGAGGTAGAACCACCCGGACTGCCAATGGCCGTGGTTGGTGGACAAGCCCGTCCAATGTAGAGCTTGGACTTCTTCTGCGCCAGGCTACAGCTGCCGATGCAGATGATCCTCCTCATCCCCTCCAAGATCCACTTGGTATAATGCTCGCCCTTGAAAAGGTGGAGCCACAGTTCCCAATGTGGTTCCATACCCATGTACCCCTCACAGAGCGCGGCAATTATCGCCGCGTTGGAGATGGCATTGGGGGTGAGGTGTTGCAGCTCGACCTCGTAGAAGTGGAGCAACGCGTGCATAAGCGGCTCGGAGGTGAACCAAATCCCAATTGGTGTAACTTGATGAAGCTCACCATATAGTCCTTCGACGGCTGCGGCTCCCAATGCTCCTTCGACGGCATGATCCACTCCGGCCGCTCAGCCGAAGCGACGGGGCGGAGGAGTCCCTCGTCCACCAACTTCTCTAGTGCCCACTGCAGCACGTCGAAATGGGGCCAAGCCTCTAGAGGGAGGAACGTGGGCACCATGGATGCAGCTCAAATCTGCTCAGTGGATAGGCGATGGAAGATTCCTAATCCTAATTTCTCTCTCACCGGTTCTTCTTTAGTGTAGACAGACGAAGGCTCGAACGCTCTGGTGGCGGCGGTGGAGGCAAGATGGCAAAATGGGAAATAGAGAAACCCTACCCCTCGTATTTATAAGTGATGGGGCTCAGAAACAATGGGCGGATCTAGCAACGGCACGGTAATTTCCCACATTTAATGTGCTCACCTAACCGCCCCTCGATTCTCAGAACAGGCACATGCGTCATCCGCACGAGCTGCAGCCGTTACTTGGGTCCGCCATGACTGTGCCACTTTAGCACTTGCCTAAAAAGACGCACCCAATAGATGGGAAAAGTTATCCACGGCGTTTCCTTCTGCGGGAAGTAAAACGGACTCCGGTCCCACACCGAAATCCTAGAGGGAACGGAGGCTGACCCTCGATCAGGGTTTGACAGCCGCCCTCGAGTACCTGAGTCAGGGGTGCCCAAGGGGAGCCAACATGAAGTTCAGCTCGAGGATGAACCCTTGAGATCCCCTTAGACGTATCCAAGGCAAAACGAAAGGATTACCATGGAATCCCATGGAGGGAGGCATCGAGCCGTCGAGTCCTATCGAATGGAACTGGTATCCATGTATCTACATGTTTGCATCAATGAGAATGCCTCAGGGCCACCAGTCAACCCCATCGAATGGGGCACGAGCTCTCACTTGGATCTCCTATTACCAGCTCACCGAGAACATTGAGACTCGCCCAATCGAGGGTAGTACGGCTCTTCTCACCTCACATCCGATTGAAAGGACTTGTGAGATGGACACCCGAGGCTAGCAATACCCTAGCTGCATGAGGCTCAAGGGCTCAGCTATGCCAGGCACCCCTCAATGAAAGAGGTTCGAATACACTCGGGGGCTCGACAACTCGAGATACCCCTTGACTCTGCGCTACGACTCCAGTTCATGTTATCCTAAACTGTTGACACCGTTTTTTAACACGTGTCAATATGGACCGAAAACTGTGCTGATCGGCAAGGGAGTG
>CM041638.1:31169262-31236030 GCA_023333625.1 Bothriochloa decipiens
TGTTGCCGATAGAGATTGAGGCATGGTTGCCGATGGAAAGCGGAGCTGAAGGACATGGAAAGCGGGTCTGAGCCATTATTGATGGGTTGCCGATGGAATCTACAGGGATGAAGAGCATGCCGGTAGAGTTTTCATCGTAAAGCAATGGATAAGGGAACTGGCGATATTTATGCCATTATTTTATTAGCTTATTTTTGAGTCCGACCTTGGTACGAGTCGTTATTTTTTATTCCTTAGAGATAAGACTTGTTTAGGTAATACTTTGTCGTGTCTGTTTAGGACTCATAGTACCAGGGTATAAATATGTACCGAAAGACAATGAAAATAAGAATCATCAATACAACAAACCTATTATTTTTATCTACTTTTCAAACAATCTACTTTTCGGCGACTTCATCACCAGTACTTTTTCTTTTTCAACGAGTTCTTTCAAGAGTAGACGGGCTGCATCAACTTGATCTCCGGCGGCCTTGCAGGTTCCGCTTTTACCGAGCAAGATTCAGGCTTTGACGTCCGGGCGTATCG
The DNA here is from genome assembly GCA_023333625.1 of Bothriochloa decipiens. Classification (NCBI taxonomy): domain Eukaryota; kingdom Viridiplantae; phylum Streptophyta; class Magnoliopsida; order Poales; family Poaceae; genus Bothriochloa; species Bothriochloa decipiens. Next base: position 31,169,788 of record CM041638.1, read on the forward strand.
CTGTCGTCTCGTCTGATCTGTTCAACAGTTATCGAGTATCATCTGAGCTTTGACGTCTGGGCGTATCGCTGTCGTCTCGTTCAGGTTTTATTCAAATCTATCATCCTTGTCGATTAATAGGTCAAATCGACTGGCACGCTCCGGATATCGATTGTGGGTATTAGCCCGGTGTGTTTGCAGATATAATTTTGCATCAACATAAACTTTCAGCAATGCCTGCTACACCCAACTAGATGAAAACGCCTTTCAGCAAAGGACAACTAAAGCCCTCAGAGGAGTCTCCCCATTCCTCCGAGGCCTTGAGGGCTACCCCTGAAGGGTACGCTCACGCGCACCCTCCGAAAAATTATGGTCGACACCTCGATCTCAATTCAATAGCTCCCGCATGACTCCCAGCACTCACGCGGGAGCTCGGGGGCTACTGTCGGGTACCTGAATAAGGGGTACCCTTAACCCTCCACTAGGCAACTCAATCCCTGTATTAACAAACCCAAAACTACCATTATTATCCCCCAGCCCAAAAGTACATAAGGTATTTGATCCAAGTATCAAACTACGCTGGGCCGGCCCATGAATGAGTCTCGATGAACCAGGCAACTGTTCTCTTGACGGGACGCTCTTGACTAGAGGCTATCCCCTCGGAGGGATGGTCCCCCCTCGAGTGATGGAACTCCCCCGGGCGAACGATCACCTGTCAAATACCGCGCACCCCCTCAACCCGCCTACTTCCCATATGATTCCCTAGACATTTAATGCATTTCACCTGCTCCCACCCAACCTCGTGGCTACAGCTGTGGTAACAGTGGATGGTACACCAGTCAAATCCTCCTTTTACTGCCCATACCCAGGAAACCAGCGAGTCATACCGTACTGTATCACCATACTATGCACCGTGCCTCATTCAGCACCCCCTCAAGATGCATTCGTCAACATAGACACCGTATTTCCTAGGGCTTGGTCTTATTCATTTGGTTCTTGACCCCCTTGACTACATTCGGCCCCTCGACCACCCCCTCGAGCAAGACTTCAACGCTATCAGACAGTACTCCAACCACTCCTGATGTGACAGCTACAGGGATCTGCATGCCTGTGCATGGGCACCGGTCTTTCACCAGACATCTACAATGTCATCACACACATGGGAAGGATGGCTGTTGTCTCCAAGCACATCACTACAAGGTGAGTCATGCCCGTGGCACACCTCTACAGCAACGGTGACTTGATCGGCATCTCCTTCGACGTCATAAGCTACGCCAGCCCTACAAGCATCGATTCTAGGGTTACACTGTATGCCCGTACCCCTCCTTGGCCCATAAAAGGAGGCGTCGGGCTAGCATAGACAGGGGGACAGAACTCAAGCAAAAATAGAGGAAAGCCAGAGCCCGCAGCGCTCCAGTCCTAGCCAACCACACTCGCTCGCTTGTATTCACCCCTGTATAAGCACTTCGGTGCAAGATAATACAAACTTCCCCCCTGGCTAGATGTAGGGCCTTCTATTGCCTGAACCAGGACAAACCTCATGTGTTCTTCTTGCATCACCATCCGGATTAGGGAGCATGCAGTACATATTCACTCGTTGGTGCTCGGCCCCCGGGGTCGGAACACCGACACCACGACAAGGTTGTTGCAGCGGCGACGATCCTGATCGCCGTTCTTCTTGGATGTCTCGGGGCGACCTCCATGCATTGTAAGTACATATATACCAAGAGAGTGATTTGTGTGTATATTCTGATGCAATGCAATGCTTTGATAAACATAGGTGCTCGTTTGCCTATAGATATCACTAGAGGATGAGGCGGGGCGGAGGTGCCTGTCATATACTGCATCTGGAGGATTACGTCTTATTATTATAGTTTACGCTTTTGTTATTTGGGCCTGTAAGTTAGCTTGGGCCACTGGGTATTGTAATCGGGCTACGGCCCAAGAACCTGTAAACTGATAAGACTTGCCATGTGGGTGGTCGGGAGGTCGGCGAATAATATCAAAACACTTTCCAATCCTTCTCTTCCCTTCCGTTGAACTCATGCTGAGGCGGCGCCGCCGTTCCTCCTCGCCACCCGTTGTCGTCGGCACTCCTTCTACGGCAAGGGTCACCACATTTGGTATCGGAGCCATCTACCTTCCACCTGCTCGGATCCGTAAAATCCCGACAAGTTTTCGTTCGAATCTAGGAGATCGCCACGGTGCTGATTTCCATTGATTCCAGCGAAGAGCTCTCGGTTGGTCTGGCTACCTCACCGCAATTCCACTCCGTCCTCACCACCACCTCCACCACCACCACCAAGTTCGACTCTGACCCCGTCCCAGCACTCCAGATTTCATTTGCCCTACCTCCATTCTGGCGTGTGGTCCAACCCTCACCAATCGCATGATGTCGGCGGAGACCAAGCTGGACACTCTCAACGACCAGATGAAGTCCATGCTGAAGCTCATCGAGGCCTTCAATCGCTGGCGCCCGAAGATTGACAACTTCAACACCACGCTCAGTAAGGAACTCAAAATTCTCACATTGTGCATTGAAGCTTTGGAGGCAAACCCACCTCCAACTTCATCCAATGCCCCGAGGCGCGAGGAAGAGGAGCAGGCCAAGGGCCACGATGACACATCTGCATCACAGGGGCTTGTTGAGGGGACCATGATCCAAGCTCAAAGTCTCTAATGTGAAGGTAAGGGTTTTCGTCTCCTTCTCCTGAAAAGGATAGGCTTTGGACCAATGCAATCAACCGCGGACTCAGCCTTAGCTAGGTGATTGCATGGGTTGTGATGACTCATAGGCTGGTCTCCATGGGTGCAGAAAGTTGAATGATAGCAATGGAATTTAAATTATCCATAAGGATAGAAAAGGGTAAGATGAAAGAAAAGATGAGATAACAGAAAAAGATAAAAGTATAGGTACAAGGTAGAGCAAGATTTAGGTTATCTAAGCAGATCGTCTTTCTCCCCAGCAACGGCGCCAGAAATGCTTGTTGATATTAGTTACGCACACAAAAGATAAGAATCCGAAAGTCCAAGGATATCGGTGAGCACTTCACCCGGAAGGTAAATCTAGAGTATCATATTTATTTATCCGCAAGGAGAAAATGTCCTAAATACTAACTCGGTCTTAACTACTACCCCTGGGCTGCAAGACAAGATAGCGAGACTTAAGCGATATAGAGAGGATTACTCCATCAGTCTTCCTCTAACCTATGGTAAGCTAAGCTAATATTGTTCAAATGCGGATACCTAGGGAAAAGACACCACATCAAATGCTTAACCCGGCTCACTATTCCTACCAAACCTCCTGACGGGATGTGAAATACAGAGACAATAAGGGAACTGTCACTTCCCCCACTGCTACCACCGATCCGGCCAGATAGGGAGTATCTACTAGTATTCCTAGCCCAAGCACCACGCTTACGCAATGAACGATTACACTATTCCCTACACGAAGCGAATAAAGTAAACTCGTAAACCAAAGAACAATAAGAACAATAAACTTACTAGTATTAGAAGTCGAATTGCCGAATGATCCTAGAACCAAGCCTCGGGTTAGGAGACTTGATCCCGCAAATACAACTAGAGAGGAGATACCAATAGGCCGGGCTTCCTCCAATTCTACCTCCACCCTTTACTCTCTCAATCTCTCGTGTTGCTAATACCCTAGAGAGGAGGATCCATTCAAGGGACCCCTCCCAAGCTAGTTGTCTCTATAAAATATGAATTAGAGTTTCTAAACTCTCTTGATCCAGGGGCTAGGGGCCCTGTTTATATAGCCCTCTAGGATGCACCATAGCCCTCAGATTAAACCGACCTAAATAGACGGCCAGTATTCATCCTCAAAGTCGATAGAGGCAGGATCCACGAGATTGAAGCTGATTGGTCGAGGGGGCCAGGCAGCCGCCCACGTGGCTCAGGTGGCCGCCCACTACTGGCTACCAGGTGGGCCCAGCTGGACGTGGTATTCTCTCTATGTAAATCTGGCATGTGGACCTCTTTTGGTTCTTTTCCGATAACCCCCTGCTGAAATAGAAAATCACCAAAACTCATGGAATTCTATTAGTGATAACCCTATATCTACTAGGTGTTTGCATAAAGGTCCATTTTCAAGTTTAGTTGAAGGTTAAAAACATGAGTTAATTACCGTCAACAAGCTCCCCCACACTTAGTCTTTTACTCGTCCTCGAGGAAAAAGATGGAATTACTTTAAGCATAACCTCAAACCAAGACATCAATAGTAGATCATCCCTAGTCATACCTGTACTGTAGGATTCAAAGTGTCTACCAAAAGACTTTGGAAAGTTGAGGATGGAACAACACAAAGTAGAGCTCCTTTTCCATTCAATCCTTTCACTTGGAGTTTTATAAAATTTTTGCAACAAAAATTTTGCTTACCCTTCTGCATCATGTGGCACGCTTGAGTCACTCATTATATGTGGTATTTGTAGAATTCACTAAGGCATGTACGATGTATGCCTTAATTGTATCCTGTTCTATAGAAGCTTATATGGAGTTGAAGGTATTTCAAGGGAATAGCATACTCACCTTGCATATGTTGCCTGGTCAAAACGGGATCCTTAGAGGGGAGTTTCATACCCTTAGATCAAGGTGTCCATGTGTGGAAATATTTGGTAGCTAATCCTAATTCTACTTTGCTCCTTTCAACAAGCTTCTCTCTTGTGAGATAGAAAGATAACAGAAAGACATTCAAAAGATTCATGGGCTATCATATTCCTCTCTCTCTTTTTTCCATTGGGGAACTACTATTTTTTTTTCTGATTCCCCTCTTTTTTTCAATACTGGATTTTGTATAGCCTCATGTAAATTATACCAAACTAGGAAAAAAAACTTTGGAATGAGAGATATTATAAGCCTGGAGCATTTATTCAAAAATCCTATAAATGGTTGTATCTTCTCCCAGTGTAGGAGACAGATAAAAGGCGAAAAGCATGTTTGTGCGTACTCCCAGCGTAGGAGCAGCAGAAAAATATATCTGGGTGTAAGTGATCTTGATCTTAATGAGCATGACCCTCCTCTCGACAAGGGTCTCACACGGCTTGACCAAAACTCAACACAAAGCAGCAGCCTATGTGCTAGTTTAATTTGTCAACGAGGCTCTATAGGCATTTATTACCATAGAGGAGAAGTATAGCTAATAATTTTAAATTTTCAAAAAGAAATTATCCAAATGAGTAGACATCAGAAATTAGGTTCTCATGATTCATACTATCTCACTTTCCACAACAACCTAAGTAAAATGGGGCCCTAAAAAGGGTTCCCAATGGCAACAGGAATTTCTAGGAAGTATCATGGTGTGAGTCTATCTTGGGGTCATGATTAAAACAAATTACCTTCTCAGGACTATTTATTAAGCATTTTAAATAAGATATATAAGTGCGAAATGAGACAGCGTGATCTGGTAGAAATTTTATAATATAGAGGGATCATACCTGACCGTGGTCGAGGCTGGAGCCAAGTAGGCCCACCTCTTAGGCGGGCGCCCTACGGTGCCGGGCGGCCGCCCGCTGTGGTGGCCTTTCGGGGTCCACTTCGCCAAGCACGGTCTTCATGTCATATTTTTTTAGAATTTTTTGTTGTTGCACAGAAATCTGTTCGTGATGTCATCGGGTGTCTCCCCCACACTTGTTTCCTGTTATCCTTCATTGTTGTGAAGCATGACAGCTCCATGTGATGATGAGCTCACTACGTCAAATGGTCCTTCCCATTTGCTTTGAAGTTTTTCATGCCCGAAGAGCTTCACCCTGGAATTAAAAAGTAATAACTTATCTCCTAGGGCGAACTCCTTCTTCTGGATTTTCTTGTCATGCCATCTCTTCACTCTTTCTTTATAGATCTTAGCATTATGGTAGGCTTTTTCTCTCCACTCTTCTATTTTAGAAAGTTGCATCTTCATCTTTTCTCCAGCTGCATTTATGTCCATGTTCCATCTCTTTATGGCCCAATGAGCTTTGAATTCTAGCTCAACTGGCAAGTGACAAGTCTTCCCGTATACTAGCTGATATGGTGACATTCCAATGGGTGTCTTATATGCTGTTCAATATGCCCAAAGTGCATCATGAAGCTTGTCCTTCCATCCTGTTCCCACCTCATTCACTATCTTCTGCAAAATATTCTTGATTTGCTTATTTGATGTCTCTACTTGGCCACTTGTTTGAGGATGATAAGGAGTGGCGACATTGTGATGGATTCCATGCTTCGACAAGTATTGCTCGAAGCACTTGTCGATGAAGTGTGATCCTTCATCACTTATCACTACCCTTGGTACTCCAAATCTTGGAAATATTATTTCTTCAAACATCTTTCTGGAGTGTGTTGTCAACCTTCCTGCATGGCATGGCTTCAACCCATTTGGAAACATAATCCACTGCCACAAGGATGTATTCATAATTCTTCGATGGCGGAAACGGTCCCATGTAGTCAATTTCCCAGACATCAAAGAGCTTAATCTGGAGATTGTTGATGAGTGGCATGGCATCCCTTGACTTTATATTGCCATGTTTTTGGCATAGGCCACACCTTTAAATGAATTCTCTTGTGTCTTCATACATTGTTGGCCAAAAGAATCCACATTGCCAGATCTTTGCGTGTGTACAGAATGCCCCATAATGTCCTCCATATGGTGATGAATTGCATCTTTCAATAATTTGGATTCCTTCTTCATCAGGCACACATCTTCTGAGTAAGCCATCGGAGCATGCTCGGAAGAGGTATGGTTCATTCCATATGTGAGAATGGCTCTCCTGGACAAGCTTTCTTTTGTTGCCTCCTGAAGGTACATAACCTGTAACCATAAAATTAACAATATCTACATACCAGGGGTCAGATCTATTGATTCCGTAGAGCATGTCATCCCGGAGTGACTCATCGATGGGTAGTTCCTATGGATTCTTAAATTGCATTCTAGACAAGTGATCGGCAATAGAATTTTCTTCTCCCTTTTTATCTTTTATTTCTAAGTCAAATTCTTGGAGCAACAAAATCCATCTTATCAAATGAGGTTTAGCATCTTTTTTAGTAAGTAAATATTTTAAAGCAGCATGATCAGAATAAACAATTACTTTAACTCCCACTAAGTAATATCTAAACTTATCGATAGCAAAAACAACAGCGAGGAGCTCTTTTTCAGTAGTAGCATAATTAAGCTAAGGTCCTGTCAAAGTTTTGCTATCATAAGCTATTGCATGATGCTTCTTATCTTTAGTCTGTCCTAACACTGCCCCCACAGCATAATCACTTGCATCACACATAATTTCAAAAGGCAAAGACCAAACAGGGGGTTGAATGATTGGTGCAGAAATGAGCGCCTTCTTAAGAATTTCAAAAGCTTGCAAACATGCATCATCAAATTCAAAAAGAACATCCTTGGCCAACAAAAGAGTAAGAGGTCTAGAAATAAACGAGAAATGTTTTATGAATCTATGATAAAAACCAGCATGTCCAAGAAAGCTTCTAATTCCTTTAACATTAACCGGAGGAGGTAACTTCTCAATTACTTCTATTTTAGTTCTATCTACCTCAATGCCTCTTTCAGACACTAGGTGACCAAGCACTATTCCTTCTCTAACCATAAAGTGGAACTTTTCCCAATTAAGGACTAAGTGCTTTTCTTCAAAGGTTTTTCCATAAAGAGAAAAATCAACCACAAAAACTTCTAGAATCTTTTCAATCATATCAGAAAATATAGACATCATACATCTTTGAAAAGAAGCAGGTGCACTACATAACCCAAAAGAAATTCTACGATAAGCATAGGTTCCATAAGGGCATGTAAAGGTCATTTTGCTTTGATCATCTGGATGGATAGGGATTTGATGGCACCCCGAATATCCATCTAAGAAACAGAAGAAAGAAAGGTTGGTTAATCATTCTAGCATCTCATCAATGAACGACAAGGGAAAGTGATCTTTCCTTGTTGCCTTATTAAGCTTTCTATAGTCTATGCACATCCACCATCCTATGACAGTTCGTTGAGAAATCAACTCATTCCTCTCATTTTAAATAACAGTCATGCCTCTCTTTTTAGGCACAACTTGAACAGGGCTTACCCACTCACTGTGTGGCACAGGATATATAATCCCTGCATGCAATAGCTTCAAAACTTCCTTCTTAACAACCTCCCTCATCGCATTATTGAGTCTACGTTGGGGTTCTCTAGATGGTGGAACGTTAGGATCTATGGGAATGCGATGGGTGCAAAGGGCAGGACTGATTCCTTTAAGGTCTTGGAGTGAATAGCCAAAGGCCGAATGATATTTTTCTAAGACAGCCATTAGGCAGAGAGTCTACTCCTGAGTGAGGTTATCACTTATAATAATAGGAGACTCTGGATCATCACCCAGAAAAGCATATCTAAGACCGGATGGTAAAGGTTTAAGCTCAATAGGAGGTTTAGGTGGAGCTGCAAACTCATCTAAAGGTACATCCTTAGAAGGGTCAGCTTCTTCTTCTATGAAGAATCTAGCTTCATCTTCTAAGTTTGGCTTGGCTAGAAATTCTAGAGAAACAGCTCTAAATTCCTCCAAAGATCATATTGTGGACAGGGCTCGGCCCTAGAATTTAAAGAGTGTGAAATGGACAGTGGGAACTAAAGTTTGTTGCTTAAGCAGATGTTTAATTTCCTGGTTTTTCCTTCATAGAGAAGTCTTCTAAATGGTTGTCCTATCAGAAGGTCAAAGTCCCATGTGTCAAAGACATAAAAGCTCAAATGAACTGGGTTTCCTTCTACCTGAATTGGTAGGACATATAGAATTCCTAAACTAGGGATGATATGCCCCGACATGAATTTCACTGTTGGGGTTAATGTTATGTCTTTCAATAAATATTGTGCAAGAGACATAGACATGATATTTATACCCACAACTGGATTGTAAAGAGCATCGATGTGATCTATATTGATTATGCAACGAATTGGAAGAGAAGATGAATCCACTCGGATTACTTCAGAGGAAAGCACTGATTCTTCTAACCATTCATTGCTCATAACATATATTAATTCTCCTGAGGTTCTTCCAAAGGGAATATCCTCAAAGGTATTAAAAATCTCTTTATGAAATTTCCTATTCTATGGTTTCCTCACAGAATGGTAATTCATAACATTTCCAAAATCAGAAAAAAGATCAAGTTCTATTTCTAGCATAAACTCTGGAAACAGAATTTCTTCCTTTTCTTGCGCAAGACACTGGCTAGCTGAAGTAGATGGTATATCTGGCAGAGAGTTGGTTTCGGCCACTTGAGATTCTGGCTCTACTTCTAGAGAATAATATAATTCGGTGAAAAGGATTTGATCTAGGATTAATCTTGCTTTCTCAAAGGAGATATACAAGAAAGATCCTCTAGAAGTTGTGTTGAGCAACTTTTTATCATCTCTACATAGACCTTTATAGAAGTGCTGTAAAAGAATAGGGTCTAGTAGACTAAGGTCTAGGCCTGATGCTAAGAGTGTAGTGAAATGATTCCAGGATGAGGCCAAAGATTCTTCAGGTTCTTGCTTGATAGTCAGAACCTTGATTCTAAGGTCGATGATTTGGGAGATGGGATAGAAATCTAAGCATAAGTTGGAGCGTAAGGATCCCCAATCTCCTTGTTGCTTACCTACAGCTCTATCATACCATTGTCTAGCTTTTCCCCTTAATGAGAAAGGAAATAGCCTCCAATAGAGAGTTTTGTCGGACATGCCCTCTATGCAAAGACAGTCACATGTTTGCTCAAAGTCTCTAATGTGAAGGTAAGGTTTTCATCTTCTTCTCCTAAAAAGGATAGGATTTGGACCAATGCAATCAACCGCGCACTCAGCCTATAGCTAGGTGATTGAATGGCTTGTGATGACACATGTGGCACTAGGCTGGTCTCCGTGGCTGCAGAAAGTTGCATGATAGGAAAGGAATTTAAATTATCCATAAGGATAGAAAAAGGTAAGATGAAAGAAAAGGTGAGATAACAGAAAAATATAAAAGTATAGGTATAAGGTAGAGCAAGATTTAGGTTATCTAAGCAGACCGTCTTTCTCCCCGGCAACGGCGCCAGAAATGCTTGTTGATATTAGTTATGCACACAAAATATAAGAATCCGCAAGTGCACGGATATCGGTGAGCACTTCACCTGGGAGGTAAATCCAGAGTATCATATTTATTTATCCACAACGAGAAAACATGCTAAAGACTAACCCGGTCTTAACTACTACCCCTGGGCTGTAAGACAAGATAGCGAGAATTAAGCGATATAGAGAGGATTACTCCGTCAATCTTCCTCTAACCTATAGTAAGCTGTGCTAATATTGTTTAAAGGGGGAATACCTAGGGAAAAGACACCACAGAGAATGCTTAACCCTGGCTTACTATTCCTACCAAACCTCCTGACAGGATGTGGAATACAGAGATAATAAGGGAATTGTCACTTCCCTCACTGCTACCACCGATCCGGCCAGATAGGGAGTATCTACGAGTATTCCTAGCCCAAGCACCATGCTTACACTATGAATGATTACTCTATTCCCTACGTGAAGCGAATAAAGTAAACTCGTAAACCAAAGAACAATAAGAACAATAAACTTATTAGTATTAGAAGTCAAATTGCCAAATGATCCTAGAACCAAGCCTCGAGTTAGGAGACCTGATCCCGCAGATACAACTAGAGAGGAGATACCGACAGGCCGGGCTTCCTCCAATTCTACCTCCACCCTATACTCTCTTAATCTCTCTTGTTGCTAATACCATAGAGAGGAGGATCCATTCAAGGGACCCCTCCCTAGCTAGTTCTCTCTAGAAAATATGAATTAGGGTTTCTGAACTCTCTTGATCCAGGGGCTAGGGGCCCTGTTTGTATAGCCCTCTAGGATGCACCACATCCCTTGGATCAAACCGACCTAAATAGATGGCGAATATTCTTCCTCAAAGTCAGTGGAGGCAGGATCCGCGAGATTGAGGTTGATTGGTCGAGGGGGCCGGGCGGTCACCCACGTGGCTCGAGCGACCGCCCACTGCTGGCTACCAGGTGGGCCTAGCTTTGCAGGCGTGCCTCCTTGAGTCCTCTAGAATGTTCTTGAGTTGCTGGGCGTGGTATTCTCTCTATGTAAATTTGACATGTGGACCACTTTTGGTTCTTTTCTGATAACCCCCTACAAAAATAGACAATCACCAAAACTCTTGGAATTCTGTTAGTGATAACCCTATATCTACCAGGTGTTTGCATAAAGGTTCATTTTCAAGTTTAATTGATGGTTAAAAACATGAGTTAACTACCCTCAACAGAGGCTCAACCCAATCATCTTTTCAAGAAATACAACAAAGATTTCAACAGAAATCAAGGCAAGCACCAGCCTAATCCTCAACCAGGCATCATGGGTCCTATTCCTTCATCTGGAGTGGACACTAAGCCCAAATTGGATGAGAAGCTAACCACAATCAGAAATCAAAGGAGAGCTCAGGGTTTATGTATGAGATGTGGTGAGAAATAGGGTAAAAACCACAAATGCCCAGAGAAGGTGTCATTAAATGCCTTACAGGAACTTTGTGAAGTTGTTGAACCTAAATTAGCACATTCTTCTTCATTTGCATCTAAAAGTTCTACTGATGATGAGGATGAAATTTTCAATCTGTCCAAGTGTGCTAATGAAGGAGTTCAAGGCAAGAAGACAATCAAGATGTCAGGACTAGTGCACAATCAAGAAATTCTTATTCTTATTGATTCTGGAAGCTCTTGTTCCTTCTTAAGTGAGTTAGTAGCTCAAGCTCTCCACTACTCTATTGAACCTGCACCTGAAGTGACAGTTACAGTGGCCAATGGTGCCAAGCTTGTGAGCAATCAATAGGTTAAGGGTTTCACTTGGTGGACACAAGGAAACACATTCACTCATTCAGTTAGGATTCTTCCTATTGCTTGTTTTGATTTGGTACTCGGCATGGACTGGTTGGAGTCCTATAGTCCCATGTGGGTTCACTAGAAGAGGAAAATGTTGAGGTTCAACCACAAGGGATAGAGGATTCATCTCAAGGGTCTTCACGACATCACATCTAGTGGCCTCAAGATCAAGCCAAAGAAATTGAAAGGCTTAATGCGCAAGGGTGGTGTGGCTCAGCTCATTCATCTTTGTCCCATCAGTACCTCTGTGTCTGATAAGCATAACTCTACCTCTCCTGTACCTTTAGAAATTCAGCAACTCATCAATCAGAATGCTACTCTGTTTCAACATCCCAAGTCCCTACCACCACAGCGTGCATTTGACCACAAGATCCCACTGATTCCAGGAGTCAAGCTGTTAATGTGAAGTCCTACCGTTATGCTTCAACACAGAAAGATGAGATTTAGTGTCAGATCAAGGACATGCTTTCCAATAGGATCATCAAAGCCAGTCACAGCCCCTTTGCTTCTCCTATCATTCTTGTTAAGAAGAAGGATGGCTCATGGTGGTTCTGTGTAGATTATCGACAACTCAGTAACATCACTATCAAAGATAAGTACCCCTTTCCTATTGTTGATGAACTACTGGATGAATTGCATGGTGCAGTCTGGTTCACTAAACTAGATATGCGCTCTGGCTATCACCAAATCAGGATGGTACCTCAAGATGAAGCTAAAACAACATTTTGAACTCATCATGGTCTTTGGGAATTTAGGGTGATGCCATTTGGATTGACTAATGCACCTGCCACATTTCAAGTACATATATACCAAGAGAGTTATTTGTGTGTATATTCTGATGCAATGCAATGCTTTAATAAACATAGGTGCTCGAGTGCCTATAGATATCACTAGAGGAGAAGGCGGGGCAGAGGTGCTGCCATCACCTGTCCCTCTACCCTTTTGCTATGAGTCATGTGGCAACGGGCGCACTTCCGCTGCGCCAGCGACTACACGCTAAGGTCTGCTTTGATAGTGAAGCCATGTGTAAGCACGAGTGCCATCCGCCACAAGGCATTCCACCTATGAGTAGTCTCATATGAGGATTAGGGAAAACGAACTCTCTCATCATGTATGCAAGTTCCTAGTGTCATCAGTCAAGAGAGTGTCACTACTCTCAGATGCACTAAATGGCCCAACCGCTATCATCCCCGGCCGTGTAACAGGTTGAAAGCTAGTACAAGGCTTTCCGAATAAACTCTAGTAGCATGGGGCCACAAATTCAAAACATAAGACTAGTAATTTTTTTAGACAGAAATCTCTTGGATATGTTATGAATTTTTTCATTGATGATGAACCTCGACGTGCACCAAACCTTTTGTGTGTCTTATCTAAATCTAGTCTTTAGGGTGGAACTTTAGCACGCTTGGATGATCTTGACTCTGGCATGGTCATTGATAGCAGAGGTCTCTGCTATCCATCTTATTCTCTGTTGCACTACTACAAATTTCCTTTTTAGGGACGCCTAGTGACCCTTTGTAGGGGTATTTTCATCAACCGCTCCTAAGCAAACCATCTCTACAAATATGTTTTGTTGGGGTGATTTGGTCATCCATCCCAAATCAGCGCTCATAGCCCCCTGGGTCATTCCTGTGTGAGGCGACTCAGGCAGTGACCCAGAGCTCTGCCGCCACACCACCGTCCTTTCCCTCCCTTTCCTTGCCGTCATCAAATAGTGAGCCTCCGTAGGTCCGTGAGGACCACGACGGCGGAGCCTTCGCAGCAGGTCTTCCTCCAGAGCACTTGCCCCCACTTCGTGGATGCTTGGATACCGACGATGGCAAGATGACGACTCCATGCCATGGTAGATCCTGGCTGGGAAAGGGCGAATCCATTGACTCGGCTCCTAGATCCATCCTTATTAGCCTTCGATGCAGTGGAGGCCATGTAACGATATGGTTCTTTACCGTTTGATGGGCCATCCTTGTTCCGGTGGATCTGAATAGTCATAGTGGTTACCGCGGGTCGCTTGCGTCCGTGGACAGTTTCTAGGTGAAAACCATGCTTGGTTTCTCCAATCCGACGGCGGTGACGCAACCTGTGCTATCTACTTTCCTGAGGGCATCGTCGATGACTCTGTTCATCGGTGACAGGCGGTCGAAAGACCTGCTCGCATGCTTTTCTGGCAATGTTGGCATCTGTGGATGTCATTATTCTTCTTGAAGACAGTGCTAGACCACTTCTACAACATGCCCTAAGTTACTCTTGCCAAAGCTACTCCTTCGCGTACTGTGCATGTCATGTCATTCTTTGCTTTTAACAATGAGGAAGTTGGAGGCCTAGTTGAGAATTAAGTGTTTGGTGTCGACAACGGAGGAAGGCGGTCTGGAGACGGTGTGAATGTAATGATTGGAGGGCCATGTACCAGCTTGGCATTGGAGGTCACTGATGAGGACATCACTCCATTGGATGCACAAGATGATCCTCCGCTGGACATTCAAGGTCCAATCACAAGAGCTCGTGCACGACAATTAAATTTACAGGTGAGCTCATTATTAAGTCTTTTTATGATTTTGAGAATAGATTGCTACCTAATGATTATATTGTACTTAGGAATCTTGGAGAGGACCAAGGGATGCATAAGGGATGGCTTAGAGGCATGGAGGACCAGCAAGGGTGCCCAAGTCAAGGTGGAGACCCAAACCGAGTCGACTTCGAGCCTGTTTTGGAGTCCAAGACTAGAGTGGAGTAAAGCGGACGCCCAGGATGCATCCGGACTCCATTTTTGATGATCCACCTATGGATGGAAAGATAATTTCATAAGGAAGCCAATGGCATTGGTTTGAGGTCAAAATTCCTTCGGAGTCATTAGGAAACATCAAAACAAGTTAGCCTCTAGAATCTGTTCCGGTGCTGCGTCACCGTTTTTGGTCCGTTGGGCCGTGTATCGTTGTTGAGCCCATTAGGGGGCACGTCCAGGGGTGGCGACGCCCCTTAGACCTTTATAACCAGCCACCGCCTCTCTCGTTAGGTTTTGGGTTTTGCTTAGATTATTCTGTTCACAACAGTTTCGTCGTGCCGTTGGTTTGTGAGACCCCAACTCGTGAGATTAATTATTCATCTGCAATTGGTTGCATTCTTTCGTGTTCTTGCTTGTGTTCTTCGATTAGCAGGCAAAGGACTCAGCCTTCTTGGCGAGGTCGACTGTGCTTTGACGGTCGATAACCAGAGGAGACATGGTCCTGCGATTGCGGGGTTCAGAGCCGAGTTGTTCGGAAGCCGGATCGAATTGTGTCGCGAATCCACCAAATTGAGAGTTATTAGAACCTTTCAGAAGATCGGGAACCCTAGTTCACATCAAGTATTTTTTTTCCCGATCTTCCGAAAGGTTCTAATAACTCTCGATTTGGTGGATTTGCGACACAATTCAATCCGGCTTCCGAACAACTCAGCTCTGAACCCCGCAATCGCAGCACCACGTCTCCTCTGGTTATCGACCGTCGAAGCACAGTCGTCCCCGCCAAGAAGGGTGAGTCCTTCACGGTGTGATAGGACTGTACGCCAGTTGTGACCACGAAGTTGGCTCGAAGGCTGGTGTGAGAGGCATCCTTAAAGTTGGCGATGAGGCCAACCTAGAGGTGTGGCCACCAGATTTGTGTTGCCGAGGTGACCTATGTGGTGAGGCGGCGGGCGATCCCGCATAGCAGCAGCTTCGACGCAAAGAGTCATTCCGATTGACTGACAGCTGGAACACATTTGTGGCACTTCTACCATCGATGATGCAGCTAGGTCTTGTAAGTTATGGTGTACGTGGTTTGATCTCGGTTTGGCCTAGAGGAATGTCGAGGTTGCAGTTGGTGGTTGTTTTCTTTTTCTTTTTTTAGTTGATGTAATAAGAAAAATCCATATGCATTGATTGATGCAGAAGTTGGGACATCAATATATTCCCTTTTGTAAACAAACAAATCAGATTTATGGGGTGGCACTTGATGATTTGTTAGGACGGTTGAATATTGAGCCTTACTTCTATTCAATTTTTAGAAATCACAAAAATGACAAAAAATAGTATTTTTTTAATTCAGGAGGCCCCCATCGGTTAGCAAGCCACAAGTCACATAATTTTTGGGCAAAATTGGCATGCTTCACGGGCGCAAGGTTCTAACCCACAACCGCCCCTCACGCATACCACATTGTACCTCACACTCACTAGTGTCTTTATTGCCTTTTAAATTAATTGTTTGAGGCCCTTTTAAATTCATATCAAAAGATTGTCATCAACTATAAAGTTTTATAACTTTTTGAGCTCCACAACTTTCATTTGATAGTTTTTCCATCTAAGGCTGTTTACAAAATTTGAATTTTAAATTTAAGAAATTTTAAAACTTATATTTTGGTTCTTTCTCCATTTGAAGTCACTGAAAAATTTAAATTACAATTTTAAAAATTTTAAGCATAATTTTCCTTGATAAATTAATTCGAATAAACAAGTTAAACTACAAAGTTCTATAACCTTATGAGATCAACAACGTTTATCTTGGTTATTTGGCCATTTATCCATCCGACATAGTGGTAGTAGCATTGTTCACAAATTTTACATATCCCTCTTATAGTTTATGTTGTCAAGTGAAAAATAACTAAAATAAAAGTTGTAGATCTTGATGAGTTCTATAATTTTTATGTTCATCACTTTTTACAGTCGAATTCATTTAATGTTTGAAAATGACATCTAAAGTTGTTGTTTTTTTGAAATTTAAAATTCAAATAGATAAAACATAATCAAATGAAAAGGTTGACAAAATATTGATAGAGCATGATTTTAGAAAAAAATAGGAAACAAATCATCAAATTTGAAGTTAGTATGAGGAAGAAACACTAGTCAAAAGTTTTAGCCAGAGATTAAAAATAGAAATTAGGGTTCTTCAACAATTTCAAAATTCATTTTCAAACAACGTTTTAAAGCAATAAATGTTTTTAAATGATTTTTTAAAGCAACGAAGTTCCATAATTTTTTGAGATCTATAACTTTTATTTTGAACATTTCTCAATCCAAGGTTGTTTGAAAAGGAAATTGAATTTTAGTGCTTAATATAAACTATTTGTTAGTAGCTGATAACATCAGTAGCCTCCACAATTAGATTTCTAGGGGCGGATCATTTGGGCACCATTCAAAAAAAGGGCTTGTTGCTACAAATCCTTAGTAGTTGTGGGTGATCGAGTATCACTCTTGTTTGACCTGCCACATGAAGTGAAGTGCAATGCAAGGAACTCGGCCAACTGCCAATTGCGTTACACTACAAAATGTGAGTGAACAAATGAAAAGGTGAAAACAAATTTCGTATTTTCATCCAAAGTTCTTTGACTTAGAACCAAACAAGAAAAATAAAATTCAATGCATAATAGAGGATAAATAATAGGCTCAATGTAATGTTGAATCTGACATAGATGACACACCAAACTAAGTAAAACACAAAAATGAAACAAGATACAGATTTGAAAGTACCACACAACATTCATGATGACGAAGTTGCTCATGCTTTAGCATAAGAGGATACTATGACACTCAACCCACATATATAGGATGAACTAATAAGACACCTTGCAACTTGACATACTAGATGGTGTATAAAACCTAGTTCATGTTCGCATTCACCATCCACCGAGTATCAAGAAGATCCCCTCGCTTATCACTACTCCAATCCAATTGGCCCCCATTTGGCTCCATGGACGGAGCCACTAAAGAACTACTAGCTCCCATCTGCTCTTGTTGGTGGCCAATAGGTAAGGTGGTCATCTGCCTACATCCATGGCGAATGTGGTTTAGGAATGGTGACCAAGCCTGGTATTTGTTCGTAGAAGTAGGATGTCCACCAAAGTTGTAGTGATTTGAGTTGTTGACACCTCCACCAAAGGTTCGGCCCTCCCAGACAGGAGCATTTGTCTGCGACAAGGGCTCAAAATCATAAAGTTTGATGTCATTGATACTATAACACTGCTTCTTGGTGCCATTTTCTTTCCTGATAAAGTACTTTTGAGCATGGCTGGAAACCTGCACTGGGGTCTTGGTAGTAACAAAGTGCCTAGAGATGTTCTTCCAATTTCCACGACTGTACACATATAGACCATGGAGGAATTGCCTACAGTGAGGTAGAGTTTGAAGTAAACGAGTTAGATATAGATACAGATTCTATGTCTAAACATATTTGAGATTAATAAAAGAAAATTAATATATAAACACCTCATCATCATAATACCTCATAACAACCTATGTATAATAAGGGTACTAAAACTTCATGTGACAAGCATTCAAAATCTATATGAAATGCTTTAAGGACCTAGCAAATAACTAACCTATGCTCATATGTGGTCCAAAACCTCCTAGTGTGTTGGCTCTCCTTCCAAAGAGTGGCCTTCCTTCGTGGAGTCTCCTTCACATTCCTTATGTTAAACATCTGCATTTGTTGATAACCATCAAATGCTTCCTTGTTGCCCATGGATGGCTCGCCCACAAACACCTCAAAGGGTTGATTCATGAGGTTGCGACTTGCTTCCACATGCTGGTTGTCACTCTATAATGTTTGCATCATCTACACCATGAAATCAACATACAAGTTGGCGTTGTAATGAAAAGACAATAAACAAGTTGTTTACCTGATGCTTCTCCTTGCTAAGGAACATTGCTTGGAGCTCATCCACAATTTCATTATGCTTCTTATTCATATCACTAGTAGAATTGTTGCTAGTGTTACCTTTGTAGTGAGAGAGTTTACCATCATGATCTCAAAGGCACTCCACTCTCCATTAAAATTGGGATCCATGTGGTTGAGTAGTATACAACAATTGGTTGTTTGAGCTAAGAACACGGGTTGTTGGTTGTGGAATTGGCAAACACTAAGGCTGGTATTTATACGCTTCATGTGAATCTTTTCATCCTAATTTTCATTACTTGGACAATTAACTTTGATATGAAGGCAAAATTGAGATATTTTTAACAAAACCAAAGGATATATATCATATCTTTATTTGTGCAGGAATTATTTTGCTCAAATGCATTAATGTTCAGTGCTAGAGATTTGCTATAAGCTCCATATACACATTGTCAATTTGCCAGCGCCAATTGTTTTCCAATGCAGACCACAAACCTGAGAGTAGTCTAGTTTGGATGTGGAGGTGAGGTTTCAAGGTAGATGCATGTGTGCTCATGTATGTAGCCATTGGTGGGGTGACGTGTGGCCATGCACAGCCATACCGCCATCACTATCCTTCCTAGGCACACAGGAATACCGGGTTTAGTTATTATTAGTTGACTACAACATCAATGGGGAAGTCTAATGATTGCAGCGCTTCACACGTGTGATATATGTATATTTATCTATTCAAATATCTTGATGAGTCAACATAAATGGCCATGAACATTTCATATCTTGTAATATATACATATCTTTTCTTGAGATATGATACACAATAGTTTTATTTGGTACAATGTACCAAATGAACATTAGTTTTCTTGTTAATTGGGAATTTAGAACTAGTTTTTTGCCATAAGTTTAGAACTAGGTTAGTGTGTGGTTGGTTTAGTCTTCCTTGTTTCCTTGAGAAGTTGTTTTAAATGATGTGAGAAGATATGAATTGTGTGTTTTCTTCACACTTTCATGATTTATGTAGGGCCAATTACACAACTGCCCCTGTTGTAAAGTGCAATTGCTCGTTTGCCCCTCTTTTTCAAACTTTGCATGTTTGCCCCTGTTTTTCACAATTGAACACACCGTTTGCCCCTCTTTCCATAAACCGTCAGCTAGGGTTAGAATATGGGCCAAAAAAGAAAAATAGAAAAGAAAGAGAGGGAAGGACCAGACTTCCCCTTATCCGTCTCCTCTCCTCCCACCGTTCCTTCTCTGTTTCCCGACTTATCGGTGACCATGCCGTCGGCATCCTTGGTGGCCAGCGATGGGTGGGGATGTGCTGGGTGGCCTCCAGCGTGGGCCGGGACGTGGCGCTGGCTCCAGCAGTGAGAGGACGCGCTGGGCGGTGTAACAACCGTAAAAATTACAAACACTGAAAAATGCAACCAACAAATTTTTTTCAAAACATGCCCATGATTGTCGCTTGTCATGTAGGAACTTGCCCTTTTGCACTTGGCACCTATGTTAGTGCTACACTAAGTAACATCATCATCACATGTGACTTAATATAATCTTAAGCCACATGTGATAAGCACCCTTGTCTAGCACCTTTTGTGTCATGAGTTAAGCAGCAATGTTGCACATGTGTTGCCACATGTTGCCCTCTTGAACTTATGCTATATAAGACCAGACTCTAAAACTCCTCTCTCATCTAATTCTCCATCATGCTCCTCTAAAACCCTTCACCTTGTTCATATCCCTTTTACATTGGGATCACATATCCAAATGCACATCATGCCCCCCTCCCCTCTATGCTTCACTTGTTATAACTCTATATAACACTAGATTGGTCCTTATGATGCCATAGGCAAATCATCTTGATACACTCTTGTACTCATGTTACATGAGATAAGACTCTAGAGCTCCTCTCTCTCCACCACCTATCTTGCTCCACTAAATTCCCTCACCCTGCTCAAGCTCTTACATTGGAATCTTGTGTCCAACGCACCTCATGCCACCCTCAATGTACCACTTGATGTGGCTATATGTGACACTAGTTGTATCATCATATTGCATTTTATTTAGAACTTGTGATTTGGATTTTATTGGATTTATGTAATGCCAAATAAATTGGAGCAACAATATTTATTTATTTACTAAATAAATATTAGGGGAAATAATACCCCCACATACCCTACTTGTATGCTCACTATTTGACTACTTATGCAAATTGGCACATCATATATAAATATATATACAAAGTATTTTGGAAAAGCAGAATAGAAAAGAGAAAGAAATAAAAGGAGAAAAAGAAGAAGCCGATCTGGCCCGTGAGCTAAAGCCTTGCTTCTCTTTCCTTCTCTCTTTCTTCCCGCGCAGGCCGACCCACGAGGCCCAGTAAGCACCCGCGCCAACTCCACGCCAAGGCGTCTAGCCACAGCCGCTGACGAGTGGGTCCCGTAGTGGGACCCACCTATCATCTTTTTGGCGCCCGGTACCCAGCGCACCTCTGCTTTCCCCGTGTCAGCACGCGCCCACGTGAGAACCACGCCACGCGCTCGACCGCCTGATCTGTTTTTGCTCCGCATCAACGCCCCTGCGCAAGCCACCTGGACCGACCGAGAGCTGACAGCCCCTGCACAAAACGCCCACAGCCGCGAGGATCTTTTCCTCCCGTGCGCAACTACCCCGGGCGCACATGCTGATGTTCATCGCTTGTTCCCCCTCTCCCTTGGCCGCCAAGGCGCCTCGCTACCTCAAACGCTGGCAGCTGGAGCCCAAAGCTCGCCGCGTTAGCCCTCAGAGCACCGGGTACAAGATTACCCCTGGATGCCACCTACCACCATGACTTCCCCTATAAAAGCAAGGCCACGATGCCCTAGGGCTTCTAAGCCACCGCCACCACCGCATCGGTGGTTCCCAATTCACCACAAGCCGCATCAATTGGAGAAGAAGAGGGAGGAAAGGAGGAGAAGGAGGTGGGGAAGGAGCCACCACCACCAGAGAAGGAGACCGCTATCGTGGTGAAGCTGCTGCTGTGCTGAGCATCAGGACCAAGGAGCCGTAGCTGTACCGCATGCCGCGGCCGCCTTGGACATGTACCGCAACTCCCTTTCCTCGTCAACACCGGTGAGCCCCACTGTGTTCCTCTCCTCCCACCTCTACCCCCAGTTGTGGCTATGGCGCATAGGGGGAGGCCTCCTCCGGCCTCCCTTGGACACTTGCACGCGCACACACTAACCAGCCGAGCCCCATGGCCACCATGGCATCAGGAGGATGCCAGTATGGACACGCTGCACATCTCAACGCCGCGGCCGTGCGCCACCGCGGTGAAGGTCGCTCGCCGCCGCCTCGCTGAGCCCCTCGCTGCTTGGACTCCAGATCTAGCATCGCCTCGATGAGATGAACACCGTTCGCACGTTAGCTCCTTGTTGCTACACCGGATCACAGCTGACGCACGACCTCACCGCCGCCATGCCGCCTCAGAGCACCACCGTTCAAAGCCGTTCTCCGCTGACTTCGACCGCCAAGAGGAGCTAGAAGACGATGTCGAGGACCACTGGGATGTGCTGCTTCTGATGGAGGATAAGATAAGGGCCGGGAAGCTTCTCTGGGTGCCGTGCCATGCACCACGACCACGTCGGAGCACCTCCGTGGCACTGTTGCTCGCGCGGGCTCCGTCGTGAGGTATGGTTGCTGCAGGCGCATCAGAGGAGTGTGTGGCGACCTCAATTGCACCCCCGAGCCCTGCTTGCTGTGGGATTTGGGCGCCGTGAAGATGCAGCCAAGCGCCGCAGCCGACGAGCTATCATTTGCCTAGAGCGGCGCCGTCAGAAGACAAGTCACCGCCTTAAATGCCACCTCTGTGATTGCCGTGTCACCCTGAAATTGATGAGCTAGAAGATGAAGCCAGAGGATCACGGGATCGACGGGAATTGGGAGATTCCCCTCCGCCGGTAAGTCCCCACCGTCGGGCTAAGAAATAGAGAAAGGGATGAGCACATGGGGAAGGAGATGGACGCAGTGTACATAGACCTGAGTCACTGCAGATGGGACCAGTGAGCGACAGTGCACCAGAGGCCAGGCCGTGGACCATGTGGATGTGAAGACAGATTTGTGCACCCGGTTCACATGGACTTGAGTGACTGACGATGGACCCCAAGTGAACCGATCCACCATGGACCATTGGCTGTGGACTGAGCCCGTGTGGGATCTGTTGTGATGACAGGGCAACACCAGAGCTTTCCACGTGGTGGGCTGGGCCTAGCCCAAACCGGCCCAAGTTTAGCCCACACGGCTCATTAACAGCCAAATAAGGGCCCAGTTCGGCGTTGACCGTTGACTTGGTCAATGCTGACGTCAGAGTGGCATCATCCTGGCCCCATCTGTCACCGCTAGCGAGCCCCCGTCGTCAGGCTGAGAAACAGAGAAAGGGATGAGCACATGGGGAAGGAGATGGACGCGGTGTACATAGACCCGAGTCGCTGCAGATGGGACCAGCGAGCGACAGTGCACCGGAGGCCAGGCTGTGGACCACATGGACGTGAAGACAGATCCGTGCACCCGGTTCACATGGACTTGAGTGACTGATGGTGGACCCCAAGCGAACCGGTGCACCATGGACCATTGGCTGTGGACTGAGCCCGTGTGGGATTTATTGTGATGACGTGGCAACATCAGAGCTTGCCATGTGATGGGCTAGGCCCGGCCCAGATCAGCCCAAGTCTGGCCCACACAGCCCATTAATGGCCCAGTTCGACGCTGACCGTTGACCGTTGACTTGGTCAACGCTAACGTCAGCAGTGGCGTCATCCTGTCCCCACCTGTCTGTGCTGTCGTTAGCATGACATCACTGCCACGTGAGCATCCTATGCCACGTCACCTGGACCCACTGTTACACGTGGACCAACCACACGCTGACACGTGTCACGTCCAGGTTTAATCTACCCTTTTTCTTTTATAGAATATATGTAAATCTTCGGAAATTCATAACTAATTCATACGAACTCAGAAAAATATAAAACAAGCGCCCAAATTTTCTATAAATTGAGCTCTACGTCTTGAGATAATGTTTGAGTGCATTTGGGTCTTTTTGATATTTGTTCATTCTTTGTGCTATTCTATAGGAGTCGCTTACACGACTATTATGTCTCGTTTTCAGAGTCGAACGAGGAGCGATCCTAGGAAGGAGTCTACAAGCACCAAGGAGGAGGTTTCGTTGAATGGCTACGTTGACAAGAGAAGACTTGTACCACTACTACCTCGACAAAACAGGTGTCATGGTAGCACCTTCTCTTAGAAACCCTATTAGACATGGCTAATATCGAGATTGCTAGTGCTTTACTTTTATGCAATGCTTATGCTTGAGATAGGTTTGCATGGTAGAATATTACTTGATAGCCCCTACCTTGTCATAACCTTTCACCTGCTTACTCACTGTTATGTGAGCCACATGCTTATCTGCTATAGTTATATATATACTTCACTCGCTTACATTTTGATGCGATGTGATGAACCTTGGGAGGGTCTGACGGGGATGTCAAGCTTGGTGCGTGTGTTGATGGATCAGATGGGTATGTGAGCTGATGGTGTTGTATCTGGGTTTGGGGTAGATCTTACGGCAGGGTGTAGGGAGAGGGTTCAGTCGATCGAGCCAGGATCTACGACAAGCTTTTAGAGCAAGTCTTGCCGGGGAATGGATCTGGACATTCCCATGAAGAACAGTCTATGGCAGACTAACTTAGATGAGATGGAGAATCCTGGGCAGAAGCCTCGGAGGGGTGGAAGCCAGGAGGAGAGTGTCGTGGTAGCACGTTAAATGGGACTCTGACGAAGACATCCTGGCTTGGTCACACCTAGGAACTGCTGCGCTGGTAACCGGATCATAGGAATCTCTTACTTTCCACTCATTTCCCATTGGGGGGAGACGGCCGAACCACTGGATAGATCGATGCCACTACTGCTAGGCGGTAGTGTTAGAGAGGTACAGGCATGGGATGGAGCTAACACCCTTCCAAGACGATCATGGCACCCTCTTCGGGAGCGGGTACATGCTCTCTTCACAGTTTCATTGATCTAGAGTTGGATGGTAGAGTGGCATCGTTCTATGGCAGTAGGCGCCCAGAATCTGCCTAGGTGCACGCGTGCATAGATGATGGCTATCTAGTGGATTAGTGAAACCTCTGCAGAGTGTTATGGTTGATCAATCGATACATATGCTGACTCGTCGGCTATAGACCTTTCCTGTGTTCTGCTTGCACTAGACTAGTGAGTGGAGTGTTCTAGCTTCCCCTGAGAGTTGATTCCAGCCGTGAGCCAGGTTGAGGGCTACGGGCCACTGAGACCGACCGAGAGGGAGTTGGCCTGGTCGCCCTGAGAGTGAGTCATGATGGTGATGGTGGTGGTGATGTGGTGATGGATCTCGGATGGATGGGATGGTGGATGGATGTGTGTGTGGGATGGGAATGTGTTAACACTTGACTTATTGTTATAAACTTGATTACTGCTTGCATGCTAGGAAAACCAGATCTAAACTATAGGATCACCAGATCCCTTGTTTCTTTTTCCACTAAAGCTCATCGGTGCTGACCATGGCCTGCACACATCTGGCGGTGTGCAAATTTACCTGCTTCACAGTGACGTTGGAAATGTAAGGATTTAGATGGTCTCATGCTTGTGCTCAAGATGGTTGATGAAGATCCTTCCATGAAAGCTCTTCTACTTTCACAGCTGTTCTAGATGTTTGTACTCTGATGATACGCCATGTGACGATGTAATAAAAGATGTAAGCCCTATATGGTACCCTTTTATCTAGTTTCGATGTATGGATTGATTATCAATTGTTGTATAATAATGTGATAGCTATTATTTTCACATTATTATCCATTCTGTGAAATTTCCCTTCATGGAAAGTTTGAGGATGTTTCAGTTGGTATCAGAGCCATGCTTAACCCTAGGACGAGACCCATAGGTTTAAACGATAGAATAAGTTGTGCTAGCCCTTCTTTCGGTTATATACCGACCCTGCACCCTTTTGTGCATGGCTTATCTCCTATAATAGACTTGTCATTCCATTTGTTGGACCTGAATGAAGATGTCTTCCTTCGAGAGTGTACCCTTCTTCGTCAAGCACCATGATGGATACGCTCAAGTCCTACACGAAGATTTGAAGAAGCTTGCAATTTTTGAGGAAAGCTACAATAGACGTGTTGTAACAAGGTAGAGCCTAGAGGAATTGAAATCTGCTTCAAGGTGATCCTACAGATTCTCCACAATGAAGGAATGCCTACATCATTCATGAGATGTCTGAAGACCATCCCTACAATCATACAGCTCGCCACCACCACTACTCTTTGAATTGTGACGCAATATGCACACGAATTCCTTGAGCATGGCCCCTGCCGTCTATTTCCCTGCGCCCTCAATGCCTCAAAAGTTCCATAGGGCAATGGGATAAAAGTCAGATGTCATCTCTGATTATACAAAACAATCTCTCGACCAGAGCTTGAATACGATGAAGACCCCCCTTGCATTTACAGAATTTTTGTCTACATACTCCTTCATGCAAGGCTTACCCTCCTTAACTGATGAACTGACTTCGCTCCCTGGACGTGAATGCAGATGGAGAAATATGTGTCGGTCTCCTTCTCCGAAGAAGCCCAGGATGGCTATGCCGATGCCCTACGTGAAACACTTGAGTTGCTTGGCGTCCCAAAGGAGAACTACATCTGGACCTGCCACAGGGAGAATGGACCTGACAGACCAAAGTACTGCTACTACGTGTGCACGCTCTGCACGGACCAAAGGCTACACGATGTGACTCACTTGCATAGTAGAGTAGATCGTCCCCTTTTGAAGCCTACCTGCGTGTAGTGCGGGAGTTCCCGCGAGTCTCCTAGTGTAGCAACTGGAGACGTCGCCATGTAATAACTTGATGTAATGAATGCTTGGATCTTATCGCAGTTTTTATGGATTTTCTATGCTTCTTTGTTTGAGTGTTGGATAGATTAAAATATTTCAAATCGAGTATACTACCTAAGAAATTATATTAAGTTTCTAAAAACACATATCACTTGCACTCGGTCTTTGACCCTTATGAATCCTGCAATAGGGTGTCTAATCCATGTTCTCACCTAGAGCTGCTATGGACAGTGATCAATGAAAGCACATGACAGTCAAGGGACTCAACCTTGAGAGGAAAGAGCCTCACGCTCCACCACCCGATGGAACCCCTGCTGAAGGAAATCTTACGTCACCCCCACATCTCCTAGCCGAGGTTTGGGCTCAACAGACACGACTATTAGAGACTATGGCAAAGGAACTACAACGACTGCAAAAGCACCCCTCTCTGCTGAAGGTCCCTACCTTTGGCAGATCTGATGGGAACCCTATCACTGCCGTAGATTGGCTACATGATATAGTAGAAGAGCTAGACTCAACTACTCAGTGAAGGAGACTGTGTCAAGATTGCAACTCACCACCTCACAGGAATCGCACGTGCATGGTGGAACAATTCCCACAATTCCCACCAAGATCCCGCCAACATCTCCTGGAAGGAATTCACAGAGACTTTCTACATGCACTATGTCCCCAAGGAGTGTTGGATGATTCAATAGAGGAACTTTGCAACATAAAGCAAGGACCTAAGACCGTTCATGAGTACATCCTCCGTTTTTGCCACATGCTGCGATACACTCTAAGAGTACAAGACTCTAAAGAAGAGATGATGTACTACTTCTGAAAAGGCTTGGACATCCCAACCTAGCTTGCCCTGATTAGAGGTACCTACCACACCATCGAAGAAGTGTTCAACAAGGCAGGAGAGACAGAAAGAGATCTCCTGGAGTATGAAGAAAGCTATAGAAGCGAGAAGAGACGCCAACGCAAAGAATCAACCCTCAGTTCAACACCTCTGAAGTCATGTGTGAGAGCTTCTACACCTCCCTGCCCAAGTCATAGAGTTGCGCCAACGCAAGACCAAGGTGGAGGCATCAATACCACCAAGTACACTCGCCTTGAGATAAGCAGATTCTAACAGAATCGCCTTGACAAGGAAGGGGATATACGAAACACCACCGTATCTGCCACCATAGGAGAAACATCCCTCAACTGCTACTATTGTGATCAGCCAGGTCACAAGGCTGTCCAATGCCCTGAAAGGACGATTAACCTAGCTCCAGTCCTCCAACAAGCTCAGAAATGTACAAGTCTTGCAAGATATGCATGTTTTGGTTGTGGCCAAAAGGGACACAGTGTTATCGACTGCACAAATAGCTGCAACACCCCACCAGCTGAGAGCCAAATCAAGCCAAATCAAGGTTCAGCTAAGAAGGTCACGCACCAAGTTCAGTACACCGAGAACCATCATGATGGTGAACGTGCTCGTAGAGTCACCCGTAGGCATCTCAGACAAATGTCTACCGAGTATGACCTCAGCATGAGGAAGCTGGCTACGGTCCAAAGAAATGCACGAACCATCTATTTTAGATGCTCTAAAGAAGGCCACAGGCTTATCGAATGCCCTTACCTAAAGGATGCATCAAACGGGGACATTATCAAGCTAACTGAAGGAATAGAAGATCGCAATGTTCATAGATCTATCCGTCGAGGGCTATCAAATAGGAATACCTCCAATGTGGTGAAAGGTACGTAACGCCCATGCATCTAGATTATGACAAGCATGCCTAATGCACCATGTTTTTACACATCCACCCAGCTTACATAAGAACTTGGTTTTTAATTAAATACATTTGAGGAGTCTCGTATGGAACAACTCACTCTGGAATAATTCCCAAGACCCTTGGAATATATAAAGTAAGGAATATAATGCTCCACTGAATCCTCATTTGACATTCCAACCTGTCATGACCTGAGATCATGGATAATCCCCAGGTCTACACCTGAGTGGATAATGCAGGACCAGCATTCCAATAGCTCCCCGAGGAGTCACCTATCCGACATGACCATTTGCATCCAGTACCCCAAACCATGGAATAACCGGCCTGCTAGAATGATTGTGTCACACTAAATGCTTCTCCAAGGACATAAGAAATGAAGGATAACAATGGTGAAGTATTTACAGGATAGTCCTAGCCAAGCTCAGGAAGCTGGCTTGAGGAGGTCACTTTTCCCCATGGATTTGAATATTCTTTACTAAAGGAAATGGTCGTAGACCCAACCAAGACCTAAGCTACAAAAATTAGGAATTCTTACTTCTACAAAGTATGAGCTACTGATCATGAACACAAGACGCTACCTCAACACAACATGGAGGCTTCCAAGACATCACTCAGTTAAAAAGCAATTTGACGAATACGCTTATTAGAGTAGCGCAGCGAAAGCATGGTGGGCCCATACCCCTCAGGTCCCAGGATCGAAACCTGGCTCTTAGTGCACGCTCTTCCAAACAAGAAGACCTGACTTATATCCTTTCTACTTGCAAGGCATGTGTTGGAACCTCCTGCAACTATGACAACTTCACTAACATCGAAAAGTCTCCTGATGGAACTTTCAAGATCTACTTGGAACAACCACACTATCATCAAATGAGATCTTACTAATCAGGGGTTGAAACATAGAGAATCAGAAATCATGAATCAACTCTGCAACTTGATGGAGCAACTACATCAAGCAACAAAGAACAAGAAGCCAGACGTTGAGTAGACATCATTTCACCTCTTCGAACAGTACTACTCTCCTTAAATCTCGGGGTTGAGATTCCGATAAGGGGGTAGGACTGTAACAACCCTAAAAATTACAAACACCAAAAAATGCAACCAACAAATTTTTTTCAAAACATGCCCATATTTGTCGCTTGTCATGTAGGAACCTGCCCTTTTGCACTTGGCACCTATGTTAGTGCTACACTAAGTAACATCATCATCACATGTGACTTAATATAATCTTAAGCCACATATGATAAGCACCCTTGTCTAGCACCTTTTGTGTCATGAGTTAGCACCAATGTTGCACATGTGTTGCCACATGTTGCCCTCTTGAACTTATGCTATATAAGACCAGACTCTAGAACTCCCCTCTCATCTAATTCTCCATCATGCTCCTATAAAACCCTTCACCTTGTTCATATCCCTTTTACATTGGGATCACAAATCCAATGCACATCATGCCCTCCCCCCTCTATGCTTCACTTGTTATAACTCTATATAACACTATATTGGTCCTTATGATGCCATAGGCAAATCATCCTTGATACACTCTTGTACTCATGTTACATGAGATAAGACTCTAGAGCTCCTCTCTCTCCACCACCTATCTTGCTCCACTAAATTCCCTCACCCTGCTCAAGCTCTTACATTGGAATCTTGTGTCCAATGCACCTCATGCCACCCTCAATGTACCACTAGATGTGGCTATATGCACCTCATGCCACCCTTAATGTACCACTAGATGTGGCTATATGTGACCCTAGTTGTATCATCATATTGCATTTTATTTACAACTTGTGATTTGGATTTTATTGGATTTACGTAATGCCAAATAAATTGGAGCAACAATATTTATTTATTTACTAAATAAATATTAGGGGAAATAATACCCCCACATACCCTAGGGCCTTGTATGCTCACTATTTGACTACTTATGCAAATTGGCACATCATATAAATATATATACACAGTATTTTGGAAAAGCAGAAAAGAGAAAAGAGAAAGAAATAAAAGGATAAAAAGAAGAAGCCAATCTGGCCGGCAAGCTAAAGCCTGCCCGGCCTGCTTCTCTTTCCCTCTCTCTTTCTCCCCGCACAGGCCGGCCCATGAGGCCCAGCAAGCACCCACGCCAACTCCACGCCAAGGCGTCCAGCCACAGCCGCTGACGAGTGGGTCTCGTAGTGGGACCCACCTGTCATCTTTTTGGCGCCCGGTCCCCAGCGCGCCTCTGCTTTTCCTCGTGTCAGCGCGCACCCGTGTAAGAACCACGCCACACGCTCGACCGCCCGATCTATTTTCGCTCCGCATCAATGCCCCTGCGCAAGCCACCTGGACCGACCGGGAGCCGACAGCCCCTGCACAAAACACTCGCAGCCGCGAGGATCTTTTCCTCCCGCGCGCAACCACCCCGGGCACACATGCCGATGTTCATTGCTTGTTCCCCCTCTCCTTTGGCTGCCAAGGCACCTCGCTGCCTCAGACGCTGGCAGCTGGAGCCCACAGCTCGCCACGTCAGCCCTCGGAGCGTCGGGTACAGGATTACCCCTGGATGCCCGAGCTCATGACCGTCGTGCCCTTCTTCCACCGCACCACCTACCACCACGACTTCCCCTATAAAAGCAAGGCCATGATGCCCTAGGGCTTCTGAGCCGCCGCCACCGCATCGGTGGTTCCCAATTCGCCACCAGCCGCATCAATTGGAGAAGAAGGGGAGGAAAGGAGGAGAAGGAGGCGGGGAAGGAGTCACCGCCGTCGGAGAAGAAGGAGACTGTCGTCGTGCCGAAGCTGCTACTGTGCTGAGCGTCGAGACCAAGGAGTCGGAGCTGTACCACGAGCCGCGGCACGTGTACCACAACTCTCTTTCCTCGTCAACGCTGGTGAGCCCCACCGCGTTCCTCTCCTCCCACCTCTGCCCCCTGCTGCGGCCATGGCGCTCCACCTCATGGGCGCGTAGGCCGAGGCCTCCTCCAGCCTCCCTTGGACACTTGCACGTGCACGCACTGACAAGCCGAGCCCCATGGCCACCACGGCATCAGGAGGACGCCGGAATGGACGTGCTGCCCTGCTCGATGCCATGGCCGTGCGCTGCCACGGCGAAGCTCGCTTGTTGCTATCTCGCAGAGCCCTGCGCTTCTTTGATTCTAGATCTGGTGTCGCCTCGATGATATGAACACCGTACGCACATTAGCTTCTTGTTGCTACACCGGATCACAACCGACGCACGACCTCGCTGCTGCCATGCCGCCCTAGAGCGCCGCCATTCGACGTCGTTCTTCGCCTATTTCGACCGTCGTGAGGAGCTAGAAGATGACACTGAGGACCGTCGGGATGTGCTACTTCTGATGGAGGAGAAGATGAGGGCTGGGGAACTTCTCCGGGTGCCGTGCCGCGCACCACGACCAAACGGAGCTCCGCCGTGGGCGCTGCTGCCCGTGCGGGCTCCGCCGTGAGGTATGGTCACCGCCGGCGCGTCAGAGGAGTTGTGGCGACCTCAATTGCACCCCCAAGCCCTGCTTGGTGTGGGATTTGGACGCCGTGAAGATGCAGCCGAGCACCGCCGCCGACGAGCCACGTTCGCCCGGAGCAGCGCCATCAGAAGACAACTCGCCGCCTTAAATACCACCTCCGTGATCGCCGCGTCGCCCTGAAACCGATGAGCTAGAAGATGAAGCTGAAGGATCACGGGATCAACGAGAATCGGGAGATTCCCCACCGCTAGCGAGCCCCCGTCGTCAGGCTGAGAAACAGAGAAAGGGATGAGCACATGGGGAAGGAGATGGACGCGGTGTACATAGACCCGAGTCGCTGCAGATGGGACCAGCGAGCGACAGTGCACCGGAGGCCAGGCTGTGGACCACATGGACGTGAAGACAGATCCGTGCACCCGGTTCACATGGACTTGAGTGACTGATGGTGGACCCCAAGCGAACCGGTGCACCATGGACCATTGGCTGTGGACTGAGCCCGTGTGGGATTTATTGTGATGACGTGGCAACATCAGAGCTTGCCATGTGATGGGCTAGGCCCAGCCCAGATCAGCCCAAGTCTGGCCCACACAGCCCATTAATGGCCCAGTTCGACGCTGACCGTTGACCGTTGACTTGGTCAACGCTAACGTCAGCAGTGGCGTCATCCTGTCCCCACCTGTCTGTGCTGTCGTTAGCATGACATCACTGCCACGTGAGCATCCTATGCCACGTCACCTGGACCCACTGTTACACGTGGACCAACCACACGCTGACACGTGTCACGTCCAGGTTTAATCTACCCTTTTTCTTTTATAGAATATATGTAAATCTTTGGAAATTCATAACTAATTCATACGAACTCAGAAAAATATAAAACAAGCGCCCAAATTTTCTATAAATTGAGCTCTACGTCTTGAGTTAATGTTTGAGTGCATTTGGATCTTTTTGATATTTATTCGTTCTTTGTGCTATTCTATAGGAGTCGCTTACGCGACTATTACGTCTCGTTTTCAGAGTCGAACAAGGAGCGATCCGAGGGAGGAGTCTACCAGCACCAAGAAGGAGGTTCCACTGAACAGCTACGTTGACAAGAGAAGACTTGTACCACTACTACCTCGACAGCGCAGGTGTCATGGCAGCACCTTCCCTTAGAAACCCTATTAGACATGGCTAATATCTAGATTGCTAGTGCTTTATTTTTATGCAATGCTTACGCTTGAGATAGTTTTGCATGGTAGAATATTACTTGTTAGCCCCTACCTTGTCGTAACCTTTCACCTGCTTACCCACTGTTATGTTAGTCACATGCTTATCTGCTATAGTTATATATATACTTCACTCGCTTATATTTTTATGCGATGTGGTGAACCCTGGGAGGGTCAGACGGGGATGTCAGGCTTGGTGTGTGTGTTGATGGATCAGATGGGTATGTGAGTTGATGGTGTTGTATCTGGGTTTGGGGTGGATCTTATGGCAGGGTCTAGGGAGAGGGTTGAGTCGATCGAGCCGGGATCTACGATGAGCTTTTGGAGCAAGTCTTACCGGGGAATGGTTCTGGACATTCCCATGAAGAACAATCTGTGGCGGACTAACTTAGATGAGATGGAGAATCCTGGGCGGAAGCCTCTGAGGGGTGGAAGCCAGGAGGAGAATGTCGTTGTAGCACGTTAAATGGGAACCCTGATGAAGACATCTCAGCTTGGTCACACCTAGGAACTGCTGCGCTGGTAACCGGATCATAGGAATCTCTTACTTTTCACTCGCTTCTCATTGGGAGGGAGACGGCCGAACCGCTGGATAGATCGATGCCACTACTGCTAGGCGAGTATTGTTAAGGAGGTACAGACACGGAATGGAGCTAACACCCTTCCAAGACGATCACGGCACCCTCTTCGGGAGCGGGTACATGGCATGGCATCGTCTTCGGGAGCGGATACATGATCTCTTCATAGTTTCAGTGATCCAGAGCTGGATGGTAGAGTGGCATCGTTGTATGGCAGTAGGCGTCCGAAATCTGCCTAGGTGCGCGCGTGCATCGATGATGGCTATCTGGTAGATTAGTGAAATCTCCGCAGAGTGTTATGGTTGATCGATCGATACATATGCTGACTCGTCGGCTATGGACCTTTTCTGTGTTCTGCTTACACCAGATTAGTAAGTGGAGTGTTCTATCTTCCCCTGAGAGTTGATTCCAGCCGTGAGCCAGGTTGAGGGCTGCGGGCCGCTGAGGCCGGCCGAGAGGAAGTTGGCCTGGTCAACCTGAGAGTGAGTCATGATGGTGATGGTGGTGGTGATGTGGTGATGGATCTGGGATGGATGAGATGGTGGATGGATGTGTGTGGGATGGGAATGCGTTAACACTTGACTTATTGTTATAAACTTGATTACTGCTTGTATGCATAGGAAAATCAGAGCTAAACTATAGGATCGCCAGATCCCATGTTTTTTTTCACTAAAGCTCATCGGTGCTGACCATAGCCTGCACACATCTAGCGGTGTACAGATTTACCTGCTTTACAGTGACGTTGAAAATGTATGGATTTAGATGGTCTCGTGCCTGCGCTCAAGATGGTTGATGAAGATCTTTCTACGAATGCTCTTCTACTTTCGCAGCTGTTTTAGATGTTTGTACTCTGATGATAAGGCATGTGACGATGTAATAAAAGATGTAAGCCCTATTATGGTACTCTTTTATCTAGTTTTAATGTATAAATTAATTATCAACTGTTGTATAACAATATAATAGCTATTATTTTTATATTATTATCTATGAATTTTCCCTAGACGAAAAGTTTGAGGACGTTTCAGGCGGCCTCGAGTGGCGAGTGGGTGCGCCGTCAGGCGACCTTCAGCGACGGGCGCGCCGTCGGGCGGCTGGACGAGCGGTACGGGCGTACGGGCACGGTCGCGCAAGTCCCCTCCGCCTCCACTTCCTCGTCTCAGATCGACGGTGGCCGGGCGTCCCTTTGCATCGTTTGTGCCGTCATCGGCAACTCCCTCCGCTGTGATGGTCCCCGCCCTTCAACCTCGTGCTTGCCTCACGGGCAGCGCATCGGGGCAGGCTAGAAAAGGCAAGGTCCGCACAGCAATTGCGGGCTTGCGGCGGCTCCATTACCGGCGGCTCCGGTGACCCCGTCCTAGCCACGACCGAGGCTAGCACAAGCGCTCTACGCCGTCCTTACCCCGACACCCCTCCCCATGTGCACCTGCTTGTGCGCAGCCGCAGCAGGGCAAGCGGACGACGGCCGCCGTGCGCCGTTGCGTGCTCTGCTTTGTTCGGAATGAAATGAACGAGCAGTGCCCACAAATGTCACCTTGTCGTTTTCCTATAGAAAAATAAAATGAGAAATACACCAAAGAATACATTACACCTATCCCATACACGCAAAACATACATGTAAAACGTGAGGCATCCATTCCTAGATTAGTGGCTACGCCTTCATCTTGCATGATGAGGGTATTTTTCGTCTTTTCAGCTTCTAGTTAACATCGTTAAATCCACTTCACAAAACAGGGGCAACTGGTGCCTTCGATTTTAAAAAATAAAGGTAAACGTGCAAAGTTTAAAAAAAGAAGGCAAACGAACAATTGCACTTTAGAACAGGGGCAATGGTGCAATCGGCCCATTTATGTATGCATGCAAGATAGATTTTTCACTAACTAATTTGGTAACATGTTTTTTGATTGTGTATGCATTGTTGGTCAACCACAAACCACTAATAGACTATCAAAGGCGATGAGTGCTCATAAAAATTAGTTGACACAAATGAGCAAGAATTAGAGTTAACCTCAGTAACTTAGTATCTTAAATATTTGAAAACCAAATTATCCTCGTAAATTTGCACTTTTATTTCACCTTGGGTTCAATGAGCTAACAAACCAATAGTAGAAATACAATATAGGTGGAATAGTTATGTTCATCTTCAAAAGGAATATGTCCATGCAATGATATTCTTAAATATAGCATATATAGACAAAAGTGTTAAAATCCACGTCCTGCTTAATAATGATTTCTAGAAAACTAAAAAAATAAAAAGAAAATTAAGTGCCTCTCAACACTTAAATCACAACGTTTAGCTCATACAATGCCTCACAACCACTTCAATACACACTCACTTTTGAGTATATATATGTTGCTATCTTTTTGTATGAACATTTTGTAATGTTATATTCGATATTTTGACTACTAAATGAACTCAAATAGAACATGTTCCAACTATAATAAAAGTTTTAAATCAGCAGTACAACTTTGGTACAGGATGTGTATCGATCCGAGATTGTTTGGAAATATCAAAAAGTTGAATCTCAAAATATACGAATTTACATAAATATTCAAGACTCCAAGCAACTTCAAATAAAAAACTTATCAACATAAAAATTATAGATTAGGTCGGCCTCTAAATCGTATGAACTACAATACTACATGAACAGTCAAGGTTGTTTGAATCCTTGAAATTTTGAATCCGTGAACTTCAAACAATATTTTGGGACTCTAAATGGTTTAAAATCAAATTCTATTCAACTAATAAGTTAATCATAATTAATTACTAGGCTGGTTCAAGATTCGTGCAAAGTATTGGGGAGGACCAGTGGAGCAAAGAAACCACCATGCAGCATCTGTTACTCTCTATTTCTAATATAAAGCTTGATGCCCCATCATGATGTACATTGGTACTGCTAGCGGCCTGCAGCCTACCTGATCGCCGGCATGACCATGTGCGAGGCGCAGCGGTGCTCACATGCGAATGCCGTGCCGCTGCATGCTGCAACGTTTTTTTCCCCCTGTGCAGCGCAAGTGCCTTACCGAAAATACGTTTTGCACGGGCGCGACGCGTGTTTTGTTAAAATGGGCACGATCTGCTCCGGGCAGTCAGTCCGCAGTTGGGCTCCGGCGGTCCGGGCTATCCGCCGCGAAACGGGGGCTAGCATACATGGCGCAGTCCGCAGCGTGTTTTGGTCCACAGTTTTCGTCAATTCTACTGTTCTTGCTTTTTGGAACTCGCTCTGATCGAGCAGCAAAGTGCTGAAACAACATCGAGGGCGGCGACTGGCGATGCTGAGGCTCCATTGTTGCCTGCAAGTTGCAAATAAGCACGAGATTTTAGAGCTTTGCTCCAAACTTGACTACTTGAGCGCCCTAGTGGCCTAATTTCAATTTAAATTCCCCCCAAGTCTCTTGTGCCAGGAAGCCCGGCCTTGGGTTCATACTATCCCGCTCCTGAGCTAGTTGCATTGCAATTTGCACCCACCGGCACCGGCGGCGGCGCTCTTCACTCTTTGGTCGGAGCATGTGCGCTGCTACTTTCTTTCTGTTTGACAACAAGCACGATTACTTTCTCCCGCGGTCCCGCCCGAGAACGGGTAGTAGTAGAAAACAGAAATAGCTGGGGCCGGGCCATCACGCCATGTGCCCCTCGCAGCACCGCAAATCTAGCAAGTAGCAACGATGATTAGGTTACGACCGCATCCTGAAAAGAATCTAACCGCGTGGAGTAGTACTACGTACCTCATCATCGGTTCGCTCGTTGCTGTTTTCCGACGCTAATCCACACCACACCTGCTGCAGCCCCTGCTTACAGAACTGCCGATAATCACAACACAATCGTAGAAACCTGTTTTTGTTAGGCAGGCAGGTGAGCAAGTAATGGATGATGGTCGGCAAGTCACGGGGACTGGAGGAGCAGGAGCAGGAGCAGGAGCAGGAGCCCGTGGTGGTGGTGGCTCACGAGTCACGAGTCACGAGCCCAAGTAGGCAACCACGCAGGGGGCGGCAGAAAGTGCATGGGCTGGGCAGCCTTTCCCTGCGCACCCGCACATGCCGGTGGCCGGGCCTGTCCTGGCCGGGCGGTACGCTTCCATAACTGCCCTCACCTCCCGCCGCGCCGCCCTCCTACCGTGCTAGTGCCGCTACGGTGCCACCCCACCACCGTCTACTGCCCGCTGCACCTTTGCTCTCCTCCTCGCCTCGTCGGCCCTATAAGCGCGGACGCCCCTCCCAAATATCTCTCGCCCTCCACAGCTTCTCCTCACCTCTGCACTTTGCTCAGGCTCAC
Organism: Bothriochloa decipiens; assembly: GCA_023333625.1. Taxonomy (NCBI): domain Eukaryota; kingdom Viridiplantae; phylum Streptophyta; class Magnoliopsida; order Poales; family Poaceae; genus Bothriochloa; species Bothriochloa decipiens. Next base: position 31,207,428 of record CM041638.1, read on the forward strand.
AGGCACAGGAGGAGGAGGCCAACAAGGACGAGCGAAGCAATGGCGGCGAGCAAGGCCGTCTGCATCCTGCTGCTCGCATTCCTGCTCCTCGCCGCCGTCGCCTTCTTCCCCGCGGTAAGATCAATCTCCGCGCCGCTGCTCTATCCTCACAAGAACCAGGCATTCGGCACTTGTGTACACAGGCCCCTTGCTAAATGGTTTGCTGCTCCTCAGTCTGCAGGTCCGCGGCAGCAGGGGAAGAACAAGGGCAACGGCAACGGCAACGGCGGCGGCGGCGTCAGCGGTGGGGGCAACCTGAAGCCGTGGGAGTGCTCGTCCAAGTGCGCGGCGCGGTGCTCGCAGACGCAGTACCACAAGGCCTGCATCACCTTCTGCAACAAGTGCTGCGCCACGTGCCTCTGCGTGCCGCCGGGATTCTACGGCAACAAGGGCGCCTGCCCCTGCTACAACAACTGGAAGACCAAGGAAGGAGGGCCCAAGTGCCCCTAGATGCCTAGATCCACGGCCGCCATTGTTGCCCTGCTCCGGATCTGGAATGCATTCTTCTTCTACCGAGTACTAGGCTGAATCTGGAATGCTACCAGCCAGATCTGCATGTTCTTGATACTCAGGGAGAGTGAGGATTCCTAGGTAGGGTGGCATGCCATGTGAATCCCCTTCCCTAAGCAGCAAGCACTAGTGGCACGAGCCAGTCAACTAAAGTTACCCCCGGATTGACCGGCCTAATGACGGACATCCCACGCGATTAGTGGGGCCTGTCACTCATCACACCTGAGATCCTTTCTAGTATTGGCAGTCTTGTAATGCTGTACCAGTCCTGATGCACCAACATTTCGTTACAATGGTTGTGTTTCAGTTCGTGTTTTTGTTGAGTTTTCGAGGGGCAGGCGCGGCAAATGCGCATTTTCAAGAGAAGATCTGGTCTTTGGCCTCTTGGCGGCAGATCTGGGGGTGATTCAGATCTGAGATGTTTCGGAGCGCGAAAACTGCCCGGCTTGTACTGTTTGTACTGTAAGAGACGAAGGGACAGGGGATGGAAGCGAAAAGGAGGGGCACGTTGGAAGCAGAGACAGGCATACAAAACCGTAAGCAGATCAGGCCCGTCATCACGTGCCCACTAGATGCCCATGAGTCTTAACAAAACCGGAGTTAAGTTCGGCTAAAAAAACCGGAGTTAGGTCAGTTTGTCCCAGGCTAATGAATTAGGCCATTTTCTGCTGGCAGAATTTGGGCTGGTTTTGACAGAACCTAGTAAATTGGCTAATTTAGGTTCAGCCAAGATCAGTCGAACAGGGCCCTAATCTTATTAAAATCGAAGGAAAAATAATGTTTTGTATATAGGAAAACTAAAACCTAAAAAAGGAAAGTGAAAATGAAGAACCCAAACTGAAAACCGTAGGCACAATAAAATAAAAAAACTATAGGCACAATGAAAAACCGCATCCCGCTCGATCTGTTTGTGTCGCCTCCATTCCGTCCGTGAATGAAGCCGGTGAAAGGAGAGATAAGGCAGGGGTAGGATGGGGATAAAAGTCTCAGCGGTTGCGTCGTACTTCATAATGGTATCTTGACAAAGCCTCGTTACAGGATGTTTTATCGTTCGTCAAAGCCCACCTCGTATAATGGTCTTCGGAGCCCCGTCCCAAGGAAACGACTACAAGGAGAAGAGGGTAGGCTGTGAGCATAGCGGTGAGTGGTGGGCCACCGGCTGGCGGCGTATGAGCACGAGTGCAGGGCGGGTCTTCGAGACCGTGACGAACGGTCCATATCACATTGTCGCTAGATCTTACGGTCCATATCCCATTGTCGCTAGATCTCACGGTTAGTAGGTTAGAGGGTGACGTGGTCCTATCGTTGCTCAGGATGTGTCCGCAGTTTTCGTCTTGTAAAAACATAAAGATTCCCTGGCCGACTTGCTCAATCAGGCCCAGCCGGCCTCCCTAACCGTGCTGCAGTCCAGCCTAGGCAGCAGCAGCATCCGGCCCGTCGACCACCTCTGGCCCAACCGCACCGCCCTCCCGAACGAGTGGCCCAGCCCAGCACAAGCATAGGCAGTAGCCGAATTTTTTTTATTTTTAATTTTTTTAAAAAACATTTACAAAATTAATTTTTTGTTTCGAAATATGACAGAACTAGTCGCCTACAGTGGGCGTTTTTTAAAAAACGCCCACTGTCTGGGCGTTATATGTGACGTGGCACACAGCCGGCCGCCGCCGGTGCCAGCTCTTGCGGGTGGCCCACTTGCGCCCAAAAAACGCCCACTGTGTGGGCGTTTTTTGGTGGCGAGGGGGCCGCCTGCAAAAGTGCGCGCTGTTTTGCGGGCGGGCCTCGGAGCAGTAAAAAACGCCCACTGTGTGGGCGTTTTTTGCGCTGCAGGGGGCCGCCTGCAAAACAGCGCCCACTTTTGCAGACGGCCCCCTGGCGCGCAAAAAACACCTACACAGTGGGCGTTTTTTGGGGTCCCCCTATATATACCCAGCCCCCTCTTCAGATTTTCATTATATTCACTAAATTTTCCAGAAAAAAAGAAAGAGGAGAGGAGGGAGGAGAAGGAAGTAAACGGCGAAGCCCTGTCAGTTTGAGACCTCGACTTTTAGGTAAGTTTCTCATACATTACAAGTCTGTTGCTATGCATTAGTAAAATATAATGTGCACTAGAGTTGTTTAGTTTTTAGTTGACTCTGGATAGATCCGTGAGTAGTATATATATTAGATCTATAAATAATGATGTTAGAGCATTGCAGTTCATGTTAGAAATAATGATGTTTCTTCTATGCTTTAAACAATGGATTGCATGATTTGAAATGTGACGAATATCGTATTTTCTCTAAATAGATATATTTAGGGTTTAGGAATAATGATGTTTATGCTATGCTTTAAACAATGGATTGCATGATTTGAAATGTGACGAATATCGTATTTTCTCTGAATAGATATGCAAAACTTGTGGCAGACGGAGTTTTGGAAAAAACGAGGTCGCCCTAGAGAATTGTATCCTGACGTGTCTAGCAAGGATGCTCCTGTTCCTCCTGCAATCCCTGTCCTAAATTGTGACTGTGGAGAACCAGCTGATATTGGCCAATCTAGCCATGAGAACACAGCTGCCCGTTGCTACTACACATGCGGTGGATTCAATGTAAGTAATTGCACCTCTGTCACTGCGCCTTTATTCATTGCTAGTAATTGCAGCTCTTGCATCTCTAACAATGTCGTTAGCAATCATGTTTTGTAGGCCCATGAGCGGTGCTTTTTCTTTCAGTGGATTGACGGTCCAGACAAATTCGACCCAAGGTATCTCCAGTTTGACGAATGGTGGAAAGAGAAGCATAATCCACCCGATCAATTCGAGCGGTGGGTGGCACCTCCCCCTGACCCCCCCAATGACAGATGAGGAGAAGAAAATAGCCCAATTGAGACGGCTTGAATCTCCGCCTCATTGCAAATGCGAAGATTATTCTGTAATAAGTTCAGATAGGCCTAACGAGTTCGAATGTCCTAACCCCGCCGGAGTAAGTGCAAATTGTATGCGGTCATGGCTTTCTTAGTATTTGTGCATGTACTAACATTTTACATTGTAGGGTGGGTATACCTTGTTGCGAAAGTGTAACTTCAGGGAGTGGCTGTGGGGTCCAAAGAACAAATGGCCGGAGCCGAAGGTGGACAAGAAGAGAAAAGTGGTTACCCCCAAGCCTCCTGTGTTGTGCAAATGTGGTGTCGAAGCGCAGTATGGCCTACTACCATCGGAGCTTGGAATAGGCTATTGGTGCGGCCATATGGTTGATTACGATGAGGTCCTTTTGTTCCACTTGTTGCTCACTTGATATCCAAACCTTTTGTATTTGCTGACTTTAAATTGTTCCGTTCGATCACAGAGCCTTAGGAAATGCAAGTGGGAGGTTTTTGCCCATGTTGAAGACCGCAGGGAATACATGGATACACTGAAGCAAAAGCAACTAATGGACCTGAAGTTCAGGTCTGGTACTCAGCTTGTGGACAACTATATTAAGATGCGAAAGCGAGCGCAGGTTGACTATGCCCGACGATTGTGTGTCCAAACCCCAAGTGCTGCTCGGTGGAAGAAAGACTGTGATGCATGGAAAAAGAAGAGAGAAGAGGAAGCATCCTTGCATGCGAGGGAGAAGATGGAGGAGGCCGAAAAGAGGAGTGCTGATGCGAAGATGAAGCAGAAGATGGCGGAGGCGGAGATGCCGATGAACGATGAGGACGAGGAGTATGATGAAGCGTTCACCCAAGCCCTCCATGACTTGGAGGCCGCTTACTACAAAAAAAAGGAAGAAGAGGAGTATGATGAAGCGTTCACCCAAGCCCTTGATGACTTGGAGGCCGTTTACTACAAAAAAAGGAAGAAGAGGCCAACACAGCTGAGCGTAGCCATACCAAAGAGTTTGTGGGAGAGGATAGTGGTTCTGAAGATGAAGACTTGCTTCCCGGTTATGTTTCGGATTATTAGGGCCGTTTTGTTAGATGAATTCGGATTAGTAGCTCATCGCCCTAGCGGACCTATAATTTTATTGTAATGAACTGTTTCCGTGACTTTTAACTGTGCTGTAATGGACTATTATAACGAATGTAATGCAAGCATGTAAGGGTTTAGGGTTTAGGGTATAGGGTTTAGGGTATAGGGTTTAGGGTTTAGGGTTTAGGGTTTAGGATTTTTAGGGTTTAGGGATTAGGGTTTAGGGTTTAGGGTTTAGGGTTTAGGGTTTTTAGGGTTTAGGGTTTAGGGATTAGGGATTAGGGTTTAGGGTTTAAGTTTTTTGGGTTTAGGGTTTTTAGGGTTTAGGGTTTAGGGTAAATTTTTACAAAAGGATAGTGCGTATCATACATCAAGACAGTAATTACATCGTACAGGGTACTACTGTCCCCTAGCCTGTCCCTGCCCCTGCCCCCTACCCCTCTTCGGCCTCCTCGGTCGCATGTGCCCCGACGAGTAGGTGTGGCGATCAGGTGGAACACCTCGAGTCGCGCAGACGTGCTGCACTGGAGTCATCTGTGATAACTCCTGCGTGTAGGACGGAGGTGCACCTGCAAGCTGTGAAGGGCCGATGTCGACCTCCTCATCGCTGATCGATGCGTCAGTAGGGGGGTCATTAGGTAGTCGGTAGGTCCACGACGAGGTGCCAGCTCCCTGGCCCGACGTCGAAGCTGCTCCCTGCGCGGAGGTACTCACTCCATGGGGCGAAGGCAAGACTCCCCAGGCTGCTCCCTAAGAGGAGGTACCCACTCCATGGGGCGAAGGCCAGGCTCCCCAGGCTGCTCCCTGAGCGGAGGAACCCTCACCATGGGCTGACGCGCTGGGTGGAGCATGAGTGAAGTGCCTGGATGCCTCTGCTCCGTGCACCGAGGACCCCGCTCCGGAGGAACGAAGGTACGGCGTAGTGAACGCTATGAAAGGTGTCGTCGTAAGTCACACAGTCATCCAGATTGGAAAAACATAGGTAGACGAGGTGGGGTACACGGAGTTACCTCTGTTCTGGGGTGCAGGAGGACGTGCTGCGGGTGCCGGTGCAGGAAGTTGAGGCGCTGCGTCGGAGGTCCAACAAGTCAGAGCCCTCAGCACGGATCTAAGCGTCATACACATCCGCGTGTACGAGGTGCGCTGCTCGTCCACTGTCAACGCCAAGCCACCCTCCAAGCGGCGACACACGGAGTCAACCTCCGTGTAAAGTAGTTGCGTACCATTGACCTAATTTCAGTTTTAAGTTAGATGAAAGATATATGTAATGAACTACTGATATATATGAGAGATTGAAGTACTCACGGCGCGGAAGTAATCCTGATCACGGTGCGCAGGGTAAGCGTCACCCACGGCGGTGACGTGTGGCTGCTGCTCCGGAGGAACGAAGGTGACACATGTGTGGGTACGAGGCTGGTACCACCGGAGGTACATCATGTACGAGTCCTCGGTGTGGGGGCGGTACTCATCAACGACGTCCTCTGTGGCAAGCAACCAATCGTCCACGTATGGCTGCAGACGTGGAACCCATAAGTTGCCGCCGACCTGTCCCCTCCGAGTCAGCCTGAACACAAATTTGAGTAAGACATGTCTACTGCGATTAATTTTTCAAAGTCAGTTGTTAGTAGTACTTACCTATGAGCATCTACAGGGACGGTACGGATGATAGGAACGGGGGACGGCTGCATGAGACCAAACTGGCGCAAAACACGCCCTGGGCAGTGCGGTTTGACGAATATGTCGAACACCATCGGTCGGAGCGTCAGCCAGAAGGCCTGGTCACGTGTGCACAACGTGGACAGCCCAAGGGGAGCTCGTGCGTGGATAGCCTCCTGGCTGTAAGGCTCCCAGATCATGTCGGTCGGTTGTATCCTGTCGAACTCCAGCATAAACTCGTTGTACGACCGCGTGACCTGCACATGTGCCCATCGTCGCTGAAATATAACAATAAATGGGTTAGAATGTACGATATGAATTAACTATATACGTCAGCTAGGAACACGAACCTGACGATGGCACCAGACTGTACCCATGGTGGGGAAGTCCTCGGGCGGATGCTGCAAGTACAGGTCCTCCTCGTAGGCGGTGTGATCCACCACAGGTCGACCAATCGCGAACCGTTCAGCTGCCCATAGCTGTAGAAGGAGGGGGCAACCAGTGAGCAAAGAACCTATTTCTATCTTGGTACATGCTTCGCAAAGCCCCCTGCATGTCGCCGCCAGTACTGCAGATCCCCAGCTCCACTGTGGCACTGCTCCCTCGTCAGCATCAGCGATCGCGCGCGCGTAGAGGATCATGACCTTGTTGACGGCATGTCCCGCGCTGCTGGTGAACATGACCCAGCCAAAAAGCCACAACAAGTAGGCCTCCAAGCTCCGTTGCACAGAGTACACGTCAGCCTCTGGGTGTAGCTGATCGGACTGAAAAAGATATAGTTAATAAAGTTGAGTACAACTGTAAATTGATAAAATTCTTTTAAAATAGGACTTACGGTAAACTGCATGAGCCACTACTGCAACGGGTCCATGGTCATGTACGGAGGGAGGCTGCTCATAGCTGGAAGTGCAGGGTGACACTGTACGTGGCCGAAGTGGGCCATCATGTCGTCTCGCCAATCATGAAGTCCGTCGACTGGCCCAATGGCATCGCCAGCGAGGGGAAGCCCAAGCAAGAACGCAACGTCCTGAAGCGTCGGTGCGACCTCCCCGCACGGCAGGTGGAACGTGTGTGTCTCCGGCCTCCATCGGTCGACCAGGGCTACTAGAAGAGACCTATCAAAACTCCACCTCCTCGTCTCATCGGCCTCACCAGCTCGAGCCTCCATAAGACGACACAACGAGAGGAGGCCTGCCTCACGTAACCTGCACATAAAAATTTTATGTCATTAAGAAGCCATGTGTACTTAATTGGGAGACCTCAAAGAGTCAACGGATACCTGGAATAGAACCGAGGGTCCACTGAAAGTAGACGTCTGGACGATCGCGGTCGAAGTACGGGCAGATTGGCGTTCTGCACCGCAATACGGTACGAGCAGTGCTGCAGATCGATCCCTCGATCTAGCAGCTCTGGTGTGTCGTCCGCCATCCCTGCATGACATTATCACAGTTAACACATATGACACATGCAAATAGAAAGTGAAAAAGTATACAACAATAAATTTAAGGTACAACAAGAAATGATCGAATTTGAAACATAAAGAATGCACATACAACATGTAACAGAAATATATTCAAATACAAGACTGAGATTATGAACATTACATCTGAAAGATAGGTTGAAACAACAAGTTTGTTCACTTCAGTTACAACAAAGCAAAAACCGTACATTACATAATCTTAACCAAGCTTACTACACATCACTACACGACCGAACCACGAGGCACGCGTGCACGCCTTGGCCTGGTGGGCCTAGAAGTTGTCCCTTCTCCTGTTGGCGGGGTACCATCCAATCCGGATCCTGATGGCGGGGCTTCTGCTGTTGTGGGCATGTCTGAGTCCTTCGGGCATTTCTTGTAAGTATGTCCCTCCTTGTCACATTTGCTGCAACGTTTGTACCTTCCACCTGCTTAGGACTCATCCATGGCATTTTGAATACGTCTTGTCTTCCGACGCCCAGCCTTGTCTCTGATCTTACTTAGGTCTGGAATATAGGTAGGTTGCGGTACTGTGCCTGTAAAATTCTCCGCTATGCCAAAACCATAAATTTCATGTGACCATGTATGCAATATGGCTTCCTTGGTGAAATAGGGAGATACAAAAGTACGATCAAGTATTCCACACTCCGAGCTCGCTGCAATAACATGAGAACATGGTTTGTGGTAGAGTCTTGGCTTGTGGCACGTGCATGCGCAATACCCGTCCTCTTTAAGTATGCATTCTTGCACAACTCTTCTTCTATATATTCCACGCTTGGCCCTATCAGCACACAAGATTTCAAATCGGTGCTCTCTAGTACCTTGAGTTATAACTCTATGCTCCTTTGCCTTCTTACGTTTTTCCTCCAGATAATTTGTCAGCATATGTCCGAAGAAAACACCTCGCACTTGCATTGATAGGGCAACGACTTGGTACCGGTCTCTGAAATATCTGCATGTTCCATGCAGGATGAACTCAACAATGGCAACCAAGGGAAGGTCTCTAACACCACGCATCACCCAGTTGTAAACTTCGGCCAAATTAGTTGTCATAATACCAAACCGCGCTCCGCCGACATCATGCAGCAAAGACCACTTCTCCTTAGGCTCATTCTCTATCCAGTGCGAAAATTTTCTCACAGCAGATGCCGATCTCCTTCTGATGTTTGGACCATCTATGGGCAGCGGTCCTAAGGACTCTGGACCATCCTCACCAACAGGTGCTGATCGGCTTGAGTGCTCTTCCATTTGCTTCGTTGTGAGCTCGTCCAACCTCCTCCAAAGCTCGTTGAATTTTTTCTCTTGATTCTGTCCGCACAGCCTCTTGAATAGATCCATCAAACTCTTGCGCTTAAACTGCTTGTAAAAATTAGCACCCATGTGACGCATACACCACCGACTTTGAACATCTGGCCAATCTTTACCATATCCCATCTCTGCATCACCGTTCTTCAGATATTCAATTGCCCGAAGAAGGCCAGCGTGACGGTCATGAATTAGGCATACACCAGGCCTCATACCAACAATGCTAACCTTCACTTGCTTGAGAAACCAATACCAACTATCGGTATTCTCGCTCTCCACAAAAGCGAATGCCAGTGGTAGAACTTGATTGTTCCCATCTATGGCAATTGCTGTTAGTATCTGACCTCTGTATTTACCTGTCAGAAATGTCCCGTCAATACAGAGTACTGGACGACAATGCACAAATGCCCTGATGCAAGCACCTAGTGCAAATAAAGCTCGTTGCAAGACCAATACTGCACGGTCATTCTCCATGGTTGGGTATGTTATAAGATCTGTACATGTCCCTAGATTTCTGGCGGCTATGCATTGAAAAGAGATGGTAAATTATCATATGAGGCTTTGAATATGCCAAATCTCATCTCGATAATCTTCTGTTTTGCCCTCCACGCCTTAGCATATGAAATGGTGTATTTGAATTTATCTTCGATATGCCTTATTATTGACCTTGGCTCGTATCTCAGATTATGCACAACATCTGAATACATCTCTGCAGCAATAAATGCAGATGTCATGTTTCTGTGGTACTTCTGTACACCTTCCAAGTGACAGTTGTGCTGAGTGACTATTGACACTTTTCAATAATCCTTCCACTTTCCCTTGAATGCATGCACCCTCCACGGACAACCATCGCTGGATCTCATGCACTTAACTTCATATACACACTTTGTGGACTTTGCTACCCAGAACTCCCTTTGCAGTGATACAGCCCAAAGCTTGACTGCCTCCATCAATTCTTCCTTCTCTGCGTACATCGCTCCCTCGATTACCTCATTCTCCTTATACTCCCATGGAACATGGTATCCCTCTGAAATAGCAAGTCCAGAGAAGTCTTCATTAGACCATTGCCACGGATTCACATTGCATCTTTCCTCATCAAAAGATTCATCACCCTCCACTTCCTCATTCGCCGCATCTTTGTTTTCCATTGCCTGAACAATGGAGTTGATCCTCTCGCCCTCATCTGCCAAGCCTCTCGGCTCACTGGCTTCTCCTTCTCTTTCTGGTTCCTGCACATCATGTCCCTGTTCTTCTTCTTGCTGAGCACGGTCGTTTCCCTCTTCTATTTCAGCATCAGTCCTAACCATGCTTGTACCCTCCACATCTTGCAAGGTTGCATTGTCTTTATCGTGCACCTCCATGAAAATGCTGGGTTCCCAGCCCCGCTGCAATGCATTTTCTACGTACCATTTTCATGTTTCGGTGCAATCTACCGACATCAATTCCCAGAAGCATTCTTCGTTGCCACGGTTGACTACTACATTTGCTTTTATTGTGTTCACCTCTGGGTTGATATGAAATACCCTCATTAACCAGTTACACACTGACCGAAAATTTCTTTCCGCTGGCCTATCTATCCCCTTTAGTGTTGACCCAAATTCAGACAGATCTATACCATACGGGCCATATCTGACAGTGCCACTACCATGGAACAACCGAAACATCACTTTGGTTGACATATCTATTCAGAGAAAATACGATATTCGTCACATTTCAAATCATGCAATCCATTGTTTAAAGCATAGAAGAAACATCATTATTTCTAACATGAACTGCAATGCTCTAACATCATTATTTATAGATCTAATATACATACTACTGACAGATCTACCCAGAGTCAACTAAAAACTAAACAACTCTAGTGCACATTATATTTTACTAATGCATAGCAACAGACTTGTAATGTATGAGAAACTTACCTAAAAGCCGAGGTTTTAAACTGGCAGGGCTTCGCCGTTACTTCCTTCTCCTCCCTCCTCTCTTCTTTCTTTTTTTCTGAAAATTTTAGTGAATATAATGAAAATCTGAAGAGGGGGGCTGGGTATATATAGGCGGAGGTCAAAAAACGCCCACTGTGTGGGCGTTTTTTGGCGGCGAGGGGGCCGCCTGCAAAAGTGCGCGGCCGGCCTCGCCTGTTTTGCAGACGGCCCCCTGGACCGCAAAAAACGCCCACGCAGTGGGCGTTTTTTTACTGCTCCGAGGCCTGCCCGCAAAACAGCGCGCACTTTTGCAGGCGGCTCCCTCGTCAACAAAAAAACGCTCACGCAGTGGGCGTTTTTTGGCCGCCAGGTGGCCGCCCGCAAAAGCCGGCACCGGCGCCGGCCGGCCCTGTGCCACGTCACAAAAAACGCCCACTGTAGATGACTAGTTCTGTCATATTTCGAAACAAAAAATTAATTTTGTAAATTTTTTTTAAAAAAAATTAAAAATAAAAAAAGTTCGGCAGTAGCCAGCCCTCTCCGCTTCACGTGCGCAGCACGCGCAGAAAGAAGCCGTCGCCGCTCCCATCGGATTCACACCCGCAACTCCACCCTCACTGCCTGGCGGCCGCCACCGCCTCCGAGTCTTCGACGCCGGCGGGAAGCCGGGAACCCAGAGTCTCTAGAGTACGATTCATCCACTACTGTAGCCGATTCCCGGTATTCCACCCCACATTCGCCATCTTCACTACCGGCTGCTTCATTCCTTCGCTTTTCTTGATATCGCCGTTGGTGGCGCACGCAAGGTGTTCGACGAATCGCCTGCGTTCTCGCGCCACCCTGTTCGTCGTCGCCGGCGTTTGGCTTTCGGTCTTTTGATTCGCGGTGGTTCCTCACACTTACATCTGCGCTTCTGTCCGCAGCATCCGCTCACCCCGATGGCGCCGCCGTCGCCGTCGTGGTCGGACATCCCGCTGGAGGTGGCCGGCCTGTTCCTCCGCCGCCTGCCCACTCTCGTGGACCGCGTATGGTTCGCCGCCGTGTGCCCCCAGTGGCGCGCCGCCGCACCGGAGGTCCCCCTGCCCTCGCCGCTGCCGCTGCTCGCCCTCCCAGACGGCACCGTGTGCAGCCTCCCTGGGAGCGGAGCCATTCCGCTTCCGGGCTGCGCAGGTTATGCTGATGCCTGTGGCAACTGGCTGGCCTTCAAAACCGAGGACGGCTCCTTCCTGAGGGATCCGTTCTCCAACGCCACCGTGACACTTCCTCAGCTGTTCCGCTTCCGAGCCCCATGTCGCCACGGTGAGAGCGAGACACACGTCTCATGGGTGGAAATAGAGGACGCCCCCGTGAAGCTGACTATGTGGAGATTGGTATTTTGCTCCCCTCAATTCATCTCCACATTCGTCAGGTTTCAGGACAGTACTAGGCTTGCGGTGTGCCAGCCCGGCGCGACCTGGTGGTCAGTTCATATGGATCGCCGGTTTGAGTTTTTTTATGATATGACATTCCACCAAGGAAAGCTTTACATCCTCACTGATGTCAACAATGGCTTTAAAAGGGCGTACCCATTGCCGTAGGCTCCCGCACTGCGGGGTCTGGGGAAGGAAAAATAGCCAGCAACCATCCCTGTACAAATTTGCAGAGGCTGAGGCTTGAACCCTGGACTTCTTGGTCGCAGACGGTAAAGCTCTACCTCTTACACCAGGACCGCCCTTCCAACAATGGCTCTCTTTTTGAAATTGGCATCATTGTGGACCACAGAACAGGAGATCCATGGGTTTCTCGAGTTCAGCGAGTAATCAGTGGCGTCATGATCCCTTCCCTAGTCCTGCAATTACGGGCGTATATCAAAATTTATCCCTGTGGACGCACTACCTGGTCGAATTGGAATCACATGGGGTGTTGCTGATGGTGCACCGGAAAACATAGGGCAGGATGGCGATAGTACCCAGAGGGTTAACGGCAGGCAATTTTGCCCCACCCGGGCGGGTCGAGTTCAAGGTGTTCAGGGCAGACTTCCAGCGGTCCAAATGGACCAAGGTGACGACCATTGACAATGACCAGGTGCTTTTCCTTCGGAGGCGGTGTTCCAGATTCGTTTGCGTCTATCCAGGGGAGACGCCGGGGGACCGCATTGTCTTCCTGGAGCAAGATGACTCGTGCAGAACGTGGGATTCTGCCTCTGATTCTTGCAAGGTCTATGACATGAGAGACGGTACTGTCTCGCTGTTTGTACCAAGTGTGCACTGGGAGCGTGGCTCTGTACCTGCAACGTGGCTCTTCCCTCCAGTCTGAAGTGATGCTGTCACTGAGATTGCCGGCTGTCAAATGTGACTGTAATCTCAATAAGTATGGTGTTTATATTTGCATGCTCAATTTGTCAGCCTGCTGCTTGAGGATAGTAATTTCAACTTACTAGGAGGGTATCAGTTTGATCTGAAACGTGTTGGATGTTAGTTAGGCATTTATCTGTTATGTTTTTTTTTGGGTTGGAAGTGGAATGGTCCATGTGGAACTAAGGCAAGCCTATAATGTAATCGTCTATGACTCTGATGCTTTTGTTGTCCATGTTATTCGTCGCGTGTTCCTGAAGCAAATGGAATGTATGCTCTTTCAGTGAACTACCATCTGAGTTGATTTTGTGGTACAAAAAACAAAATACATGTTTTTTTGCGACAAAACAAAATACATGATTTTGTGAAGCTGAAATGTTGGAATGCTATGATGGGGCACTCTAAAAATAGAAAGGATATATTGAAAAACGAAAAAAGAATGACAAAATTTGAAAGAACATGTTGGAAAAAAAAATTCAAATTCATTAGTCAACAAAACATGTTTGTTAACTAATTAGGCATAGATGTATTATGTTATATTGGGTTGGAAGTGGACTGGCTCATGTGAAACTAACGCAAACTTATAATACAATCATCTTCTGGCCCAGATGCTTTTGTTATTCATTTTTATTAGTCGCATTTTCCTGAAGTAAATGGAATGTATGATCTTTCTGTGAAGTACCACCTTTGTGAGGCCTGATAATGTTCGGAAAAAAACATGCCATCTGATAAGTGTGTTTCCCATGGAAATCATGTCACTGTCCAGTTATCAACTCAATTAAACTCCCGATGGTCTTACAGATTAATCGATATATCTGTGGGGATAGAAGAGGTGAAAAAAGAATGTGAGTGCAGTGCTACATCAGCTTAAACCATCTTCCAGGATGGAACTATGACTTTGGTCTGATTGGGGAATGAACCAAATTGGTGGTGGATGTCAGGATGTGAAAGAATCACTGAACCAGGTGCTAAAATGATGTGCACGATCAATCTAACACTTACCATGAATCTGAATGAACTGAAACTCTTTGGCTCGAAAAGAGGTAATCTGTAATTCTGTATGCATTTGTTGATGTACAAAGCACAAAGTACATGCTTTTGTGAAGCTGAAATGAAATGTTGCAATACTGGGGCAAACTAAAAACTGAAAGGTATTGAAAAGCTGGGAAAAACAACTGAACTAAAAATTGTATGGTGTTGAAAAACAGGGAAAAACTTCGCCTATGTTGATTGGAAGACTTTCTTGAGTCGTTTCAACATAGCCGGTACCAAGCCCGGATAAAGGAGAAGGGTGTGTTAGGTTCGGCTAGCCAACATCTCAAAACCAGCCACTCTCATGGATATGAAACCCACAAGAGATTCGTTGGGGGCGTAACCCTCTTAGCGACGCGCTACATCGGAACCCGGGTGTAGTGTCAAATGGGCAAGGGCCGGGTCGTCATCCCCTTAGTGGCGCGTCGTATCGTGCTCCGGGTACGATGATAAATGAGCAAGGGTCGGGTCATCGCAACTTTTGTGACTCGCTACATCTGTGCCCGGGTGTAGTAAAAAATGAGAAAGGGTCTTCGCACTTCCCCCGACGGGTGCGAAGGGTAAGAAAGTTAGCCGAGCCAACTAGGATTCATCTAGGTAGCTGGAATGTAGGGTCCCTAACAGATAAGTTAAGAGAGCTTGTCGATACAGCAATTAGAAGGCGTGTAAATATCCTATGCGTTCAGGAGACTAAATGGAAGGGCGAGAAGGCGAAGGAGGTGGAGCTACTGGCTACAAACTTTGGTACACGGGGACAACATCGGGTAGGAATGGTGTAGGCATCTTGATCGATAGGAGCCTTAAGGATGGAGTAGTTGATATGCGGAGGCAAGGCGACCGGATTATCCTAGTCCGGTTGGTAGTAGGAGATTCGGCTCTGAATGTGATCAATGTCTATGCCCCACAGGTAGATCTTTGTGAGAGCACCAAGAGGCAGTTTTGGGAAGATCTCGATAGCATGGTTAATACTGTGCCTATCAGTGAGAAACTCTTCATAGGTGGAGACCTCAACGGCCATGTGGGTGCGACTAATGTAGGTTTCGAGCGGGTGCATGGGGGTTTCGGGTATGGTAGTAGAAATTAAGAGGGGAAGGATGTTTTGAACTTCGCATTGGCCTACGATTTGTTGATGCGAACATCGTCTTTAAGAAGAGGGAATCCCATCTAGTGACATTTCGTAGTGGACAACACTTGAGCCAGATCGACTTTATCCTTACAAGGTGGGGAGATAGACGTGCTTGCTTAGATTGTAAGGTGTTATCTGGGGAGTGTGTTGTCCCTCAACACAAGCTTGTGGTGGCGGATTTTCGCTTTCGGGTACGTGGCCACCGGGACAATCGGCCCAAGATTACGAGAACAAAATAGTGAAAGCTTAGAGGGAAAGCAGCACAAACATTTAAGGAGAGGATGCTAGATAAGGGGCCGTGGGAAGGAGAAGATGCTAACGACATATGGCTAAAGATGGCCACATGTATTCGGAAGGTGGCTTCGGATGTGTTTGGCGTGAGTAGGGGAGGCAAACGGGAAGCGAAAGACACCTGGTGGTGGAATGATGAGGTGCAAAGGGCTATTAGGGAGAAGAAGGAGTGGTTCAAGCGTCTCTATCATGACAAGAGTGCAGCCAACATTGAGAGCTATAAAATAGCAAAGAGGGTTGCAAAACGAGCGGTGAGTGTAGCAAAAGGTCAGGTGTATGATGACCTTTATCAGCGGCTAGGCATGAAGAAAGGGGAGAAGGACATTTATAGGATGGCTAGGATCCGCGACAGGAAGACGAGGGACATCAACCAAATCAAATGCATCAAGGATGGGACGGATCGACTTTTGGTGAGGGATGAGGAGATCAAGGACGGGTGGAGAGAATACTTTGATAAGTTGTTTAATGGGGAGAATGAGGGTCCTACCTTAGAGTTGGATGACTCATTTGATGATACCAACAGACGCTTCGTGAGGAGAATTCAAGAGGCAGAGATCGAGGAGGCTTTGAATATGATGAAGGGAGGTAAAGCGATGGGCCCTGATGGTATCCCCATTGAGGTGTGGAGATGCCTAGGTGCCAAAGCGATAGTATGGTTAACTAAGCTTTTTAACCTCATTTTTTGGTCAAACAAGATGCCTGAAGAATGGAGGAAAAGTATATTAGTACTAATCTTCAAGAATAAGGGAGATGTTCAAAGTTGTACTAATTACCATGGGATTAAGTTGATGAGCCATACGATGAAGCTCTGGGAGAGGGTTTTCGAGCATCGTTTAAGAAGAGTGACAAGTGTGACCCAAAACCAATTTGGGTTTATGCCTGGTAGGTCGACCATGGAGGCGATTTTCTTATTACGACAGTTGATGGAGAGATATAGGGAGCAGAAGAAAGACTTGCACATGGTCTTTATTGACCTCGAGAAGGCATATGACAAAGTACCAAGAAATGTCATGTGGTGGGCCTTGGAAAAGCACAAAGTCCCAACTAAGTACATCACCCTCATCAAAGATATGTACAAGGATGTGGTGACGTGTGTCCGAACATGTGATGGCGATACCAGTGACTTTCCTATTAAAATAGGACTACATCAAGGGTCAGCATTGAGCCCTTATTTATTTGCTTTGGTGATGGATGAGGTCACAAGGGACATACAAGGTGATATCCCTTGGTGTATGCTCTTTGCTGATGATGTGGTGTTAGTGGATGAGACTAGGGCAGGGGTTAATAGAAAGTTAAAACTATGGAGGCACACGTTAGAGTAGAAAGGATTTAGACTTAGTAGGAGCAAGACCGAGTACATGAGGTGCGATTTCAGCGCGATTAGGAATGAGGAGGGAGACGTTAGCCTCGATGGGCAAGTGGTGGCCAAGAAGGATACTTTTCGGTATTTAGGATCGATGCTACAAAAGGATGGCGACATTGATGAAGATGTTAGGCATAGAATTTTAGTCGGTTGGTTGAAATGGCGTCAGGCTTCAGGCGTCCTCTGTGACAAAAGGGTGCCTCAGAAATTAAAAGGTAAGTTTTATAGAACAGCGATTCGTTCGGCGATGTTATACGGTGCTGAATGTTGGCCTACAAAAAGGCGACATATCCAGCAATTGAGTGTAGCAGAGATGCGTATGTTACGATGGTGTTGTGGGCACACAAGAAGGGATAGAGTCCGGAACAACGATATTTGGGATAGGGTTAGGGTGGCACCAATTGAGGAGAAATTGATTCAACACTGGTTGAGATGGTTCAGCCATGTCCAACGGAGGCCTCCTGAGACGCCGGTGCGTAGTGGGATTCTAAAGCGGGTCGATAATGTAAAGCGTGGTAGAGGTCGACCTAAACTGACTTGGACGAGTCGGTTAAGAGAGATTTTAAGGAGTGGAATATCCCTAAGGATTTAGCCATGGATAGGAGCGCTTGGAGACTAGCAATTAACGTGCCTGAACCGTAATCTTTCTCTTGTATATTTTATGTGTTCTTTGTTCCATGTCTCTTTTGGATTTCATCTTTAGCCTACCCCAACTTGCTTGGGATAAAAGGCTATGTTGTTGTTGTTGTTGTTGAAAAACAGGGAAAATTGAAATCATGTCTGAACTCAGCTTTGAAGTTTGAACCGAGGACAGTGTTAGAAAATAGAGCTAAAAGTTGAAAGGTGTTGGAAAACTGGAAATAAAAATTCAGGTAAGAATTTGATAAGATGTGTGTGGGCTAGTTTCCATTGACACATATTATAGTTGATAGGGATTTATTTTTGATTTCTAACAATGCCAAATAACGAGTTTCTTTTTAAGAGTGACTTGCATGACTTCATGGAGCGGTTCACCACAAAGATAGATGAAATAATTGCAAAAGTGGGCACTACAGCGTGCACATAACCGTCCTCCGCTGCTACAACGACACCACCACCTCCTGCATTTGCACGAGTGCTCAGTTCTCAAATGGAGAAGGCGGAGCCAAACAAGATCAACAATTTGTTCCAAATATACTTAACGTTGAAATATACTTTATTGGCACAAAAGCCAGCATAAAAAACAGATGTACCAACATGCTAAAAAAACACACAATAGCCAAAGGCCATTTTTTCTGTAAGCGGACTATGCGGCAGAGCTTCCAAAAGATTCATCAAGTTAAACTATAAATTAGTACTATGGATCAATGAACGAGTCGTGTATGACACCATTATCATGTGAAGTCAAAGTTATTCAAATTCAAAATACCAGATTGAACTTAAACGGCTTGGCATATTACAGTGTCAAGAAACTACTGTTATCAACAATGAGATAATTTGTTTTCTTTCTCGGATCCACATTGTCAACTCCAGCCAACAAAAAGCACTACTTCATGTCCTGCAAAACAAAGTCGAGTGTGTAGTCCACTCTCAAATTCTAGGTTTGGGTAACCATCGAAATACATGAAAGGAAGATGGAGAGGGGAAAGTACCTAGGAGCACTATAGAGGAGACCTGGGTTCAGAAGGGGTGGACTACTGCTTGAACTGTATTTGTAGATCTGCCTGGCAATCTACTGCCTTGCACTTAGGGATGTGAGAAACATCAGCCGGAAAGTTTAGATATGGTAAAGCGACAGAAAAAAGATCGTGGCGTTGGCGCTCATGGCCAGTGGACGACTGCACGTGCCCGTTGTATAATAGATAGTCCTTGTTTCGTGTTGATCTGAATTGTAGTTAGTTGAAGCTGATGGTTAGTACAGCCAAGGATGAATTTTGCATGATTAAAACCATTGTTTGAGCTATTGCTTTGTTTATCATAAAAGGCAAGATAAGGTCAACAAGAGTAGCTCAGAGCAGTTGTCTACGTGTTATGTGTCTTAAGATGGGCTTGGCAAATTCATTGTTCATTATCTGAATGTTGTAACAAGTACCCTAATACTTTGATGGTAACAATACAAAATGTGTGCTGATTTGCTCAGCTTTCTTTCTTGTTGTGACCATTTGACAACAAGGCTTCTTCTAGTGCATTATGATGTGGAAAGGGAAAGACATAAGAAAGCTACATGGAGGGGACACTGTGACTTTATATGCACCAATTGAAGCTAAAATTTTTTATTACAGATCAAGCATCACATGAGTAGCCTACCATAAAATTTTCGTAGCAAAAAGATCAATACAACAGTGGATATGAATTTAACCCTAAAGAGCATCGGCAACCATCTACAGTAAAACTTTAAAGTTCATAGGGAGCAACTTGTTGAAGCCAAATTAAAGCTAGCTATTACAAGCTTAGATTTTAGACGTCAGTAGGCATGAGCGTGCTGGGGCTGAAGCTCCTCATCTAGATGAGCACCTTATCCTTCACTTGGAGAATTCTCTGCTTGCATTGTATCTTTCTTTCAGCAAGACAAAGATGCATTTTCCGATCTTGCAAAACTAAATTTGGCTACGGGAACACATATCACCATGAGATATGAATTTTGTGAAGCTACCTTAATGAAGTAGCATCAAAATCAAAGAACATTTCAATTTTCACCTAGCTGATGGTACGGATCATGTGTATTTCTGAATACGCACTTCACTCCTTTTAAAGTGAATCGAGGCAGCAATAGTTTATAATTCTAAGCTGAAATAGCAACCAAAAAAAATGAATGAAAAAGGCTAGAGAATGTTGTTTGCAATGTTAACTTGTTAAGCATTGTGATGTTTTTAACAGCCAACGTAATTAATGGCTATTTTAAATGAAACATACTTATAAAAGTAACTGCAGTGGTTATTGTTCATAATATGCCAAATGGCCACATGCCATATTTTGTATTCCTTGCATAGATCTACTTATGTGGAGCTCAACAAAATTGGATTTACAATTTTAGAGTAGTGTTACTAATTGCTATGTATTTTTAGATGTTTTATCCTATTTTCTGCCAAAAGAAATGATTAACGAGAAAAGGGGAAACCATTTTTCATCGGCGACCCTAGAGTTTTCACTAATAAACCCACAGATCAATAACTCAATTCTACACTTTTCCCCCTTGCTAAGTTGACCAAGGCGAAAAGAGGGTGAAACCGAGCTTCTGGCGACGATTCCGGGGGGGGGGGGGGGGCGGGCAGGGGAATCACCGTGCGGTTGTATATAGATTAGGTAGCAGTCTACCTATAGGTCTAGGGGGTGCCTATTATGGGTTCATGGCAAGGTAAGGTTTTGCTAGGAGGCAGCTCCTCTGCGGTGGTTTGTGGTTGGCTAGATCTAGCTCTTCTTCCCCTTAGCGACGGTGACTGCTGCCGACGAGCATAGATCCAGGGCTCGGAGAAGTTGGGGTGCGGCCCCGGTCGACGCATGATCGTCGTCAACTTCATCCCGTCTCATCAAAGGGTGTCTATTTCGACTCCACTTCAAAGCCAAAGTGTAATGGGACTTCGCCAGGGCGTGGTGGTGATCGCCTTCTTCTTCTGTGGCCGTGGCCAGCGGCGAAGTGGACGACCACGGTTTGTGAAGAATCCAGGGGCATCGTTGTATTTTTCCCTTTTTTAGGGTCCTTTGTGTAGTTTGGCTGGAACAGTTGTATTAGTATCCAATGCGTACGTGTCTGTATTTGTACTCCGGTGTGTACATTTTCCATACCTAAAAATACAAATACGTATTATAAAAAAATTCCCTTAAGTATCAAATTTGTATCAAGAACCCTAGAAAACTTTATATTTTCTCTTCCTCTTCCAAGAGTGTAGAGCAGAGCATGGGACAGGCCGATTCCATCGGCGTGTCAGGCCGTGCGGGCAGTGGGGTGCTCGGCAGCACCCGCACGTGGGCCTAGTCTTGCCGGGTGGCGGCTTGTGGCCACTGGGACACGCGCACATCAGGCGCCGACGGTAGAACGGTTCCACGACTGTGCCTGTAGCTCGGCCCAACGTGGCTGATTTGTAGTGGCAGACCTAGAAATTTAGAGCAGGGTATGCCCATGGCGACACATAGGGATGGGGCATGCCGGCGACGTGAGCGTCCGTGAGGGCCACGGGAGGGAGGCGGCACGGGCGGCCTGTCAGCGAGCGTAGGGGAGACTGGGCGAGCAATGGCACGACGCGATTCTGCGTTTGTCTAACCCACGAAATCGGTCGAAGCTGTTGCCTGCTGGTCTGATGGATTGGGCCAAGTGGGTGGGAGGCTAGATGGGCCATGGTCCGTCTGCATAGGCATGTCTGTGGGCTTTGTTTCGAGTAAAACGCGAATTACAGCTATAAAATGACAAAGAAATGTAATTTTAACCCTTTAACTATACTATACATGTGTATACCTCTAAGAACTACTGAAAACTTTTCCAAAAATACAGGATATGCTCGGGAATACCGGGGCACAATGCTAGGTCCACCCATGCTAACTTGGAGCGGTGAACCGTCCGAGACGGCTAGAGTGCGGTGCGCGGGGCAGCGGTGGCCTCGACCCCATGCATGGGCGGCGGCAGCTAGGCCAGGCGCAGTTGGTGGGGGCTTGGCCACACGCGGCCGCGGCTGGGCAGCCTGCAGCAGCGTGGGGGTTGGTTCACGGTGGCCGCCACGTCCGGCTAGCATGTGGCGCCATGCTCGCGCCATACCGCGACCAATTCATCCGCACAGACATCAAACCAACAAGCCCGAAAAAACGGGCGGAGATCTGAACCGTTCCGCAATCGGATGGCTGATAAATATCGTGAGTTCGCTTGATCTAAGGGCTCGAGTATAACGGGTGATATGGCCCAATCTTCTACACGCCTTTTGATTCAGGAATCGTATATAAAGATTCTTTCTTCACAATGTTGAAGCACAAAATAGCCCATAAGACTAACTCGAAAAAGAATAAAAAGACCACCACCCATCCTTCTTCTCATCTCTTCTCGTCCCTTTCAGCCATCTTCTAATCTTCTTTCTCCAATCGATCAGTCCCACTCTCGTTACCCTCATGCTCAAGCTGCCAACATTCAAACAGAGCCTAAGAAATATATACAGAGGTTGAAAATAATAATTGTAGGGCAACCTAGCCAGAACTCTGCGTCGTATGTTAGGGACTGCAAGTTTTGTGCGCCGTAAACTGCCGGAAGAAAATTGTATGAGCGACGGGCGCTCCGTGCACTGGGTGCGCCCCTCGCCTCGATGGATGACGCGTGGACAACGCTTTCATCGTGCTGCAGCTGGAGATGATGTGGCCGACCGAAGGCAAACACGCACGGCTCGGCTCCTGGACGCATCGGCTCAGCTGGAATGAATACCCGATCAAATGGTGCCTTCCACACAAGGTGGGTTCTTTCCATAGGCGAAGGCAGAGGCGGCGGCGGCGGCCCTTGTCGGAGACGGAGGCGGCGGTCCACGGCGGAGATGACTGCGGGCTCGCGGCCGCGCCAAGACGTAGCAGATCACCCACCGTCGTGCAGCTCCAACCTGGCCTACCGCCTAGAGGCTGCACGCATCTCGTTGGAGGAGTAGGCGAAGGGAGCGGCGAAGCAGTGGTTCGGGCGCCGTGCAGCACCTCCGTGGTGTCCTCCTTGCTTGTCTCCTTGTCTGTCTCTGTGTTGTGCTTGCCATGAGGCGTCATTACAGACAGGGCAATCTCTGCCCATGGTGAGCACCTCCCTTGCACGCCAGGTGTTCAGCAATTTTCTCCAACCATTCCAGCACCTCGATTCTAAATTTTTCTTTTGCCTATTCATGTGCAGTGACATTGGCAGCTTCCGTGCGGTGTCTCTACCTGGCATTGTGATGTTCTGCTATACAGGCTTGTGAAGATCTCTAGTTCCAAAAGATAGGACTTATGTCTTGTGCTTGAATGTAACTAGGATGGTTGCCAAAGATGTAAATATAGAGAGGAGATAAGCACTTCGCGTCACTGTATGGATATGTTACAGAAATCATAGAGGTTCATTGATACTTGTCAAATGTAAAATGTGACTTTTATATGAAATGTATTTGGATGTTTTCATAATAATATCATTGTTAATCTAAAATCCATTGTTCAGAGCAAAGCTAAGCAATTGTACTGTTATGTTTTCAGTTTGTCACTTTACAGCGAATGAGCATTGTTACATAGATTTATGATTTTGCACTCCTTCAAAATGTAACTTCCTAACAGCAGTAGCATCTTGATCAACTCCCATTAAGAGCCTTGTGTATCCTCCTGGAATGTATACTGTAGCCATTGCAGAAGGCTCTGGAATTAAATTGAAGTGTGTCAATGTGGAATTGGCATATCCACCTTGCAGGAAAGGAACATCCATGGATGAAGATGGCCCAGCATTAGAATTCTGTCATGCTTGTAAGAGAATGAAACATATATGATAGTGGTTTGGATCTAATTTCTTACAGTTATTTGGTTTGGATCAGCACATTCATCTCTTATTTCTACATCACTGTTTCCCAGGTCTTCACCTACAATACAATTTATATGATAATCCAAATTCACAAGAAAATGTTGACATAAGCAAAAGGTAGTGGGCAGGTTAGTACCTTTTTTCGGACCACCCTTCTTCTTCTTCCCTGCCTTCTTTTCAACAATATTTTTGAAACGTATAATCTTTGGTCCTTTTATTACTTCAGGAATTCGAAATGATATTACACCATTTAGTGGTTGTTGGACACTTTCATTTTGAATTAGAGATACCTCGATGGATTTTCATGCATCTCACTTAGATAAGTATCCGCTTCTAGGTTCAGGTTATGTATGGCTTTCTGCGATTTATCAAGAAGTTCTTTTGATGGTGAACACTTCAATGCAAGAGATGTGGCCTGTCGAGATATAAGTGCTGCTTGTATTTTCAAATCTCCTGTCTGAGTTTCTTGTTTCTCAATATAAAATCCAGTTTTCGCATATTTTGTCCATATGGGCAGTATGTATTGCGATGGAAAATTGTATACTCTATTTGTATTGAAGACTCTGAGAGTATGCTTGCACAATAAACCTGTAAGATACAATTGCCAATTTAAACAACCCATATTATTGCTAACAATCGCTACTGCCATAGCCACGTCTTGATCTGTAAAAATTGGGCTGGGGTGCTTTCCTGACATTGCCGTTAAAAAGGTTTCAAAAAGCCAAACAAATGATTCAATAGTTTCATTAAATAGAAGTGCACACCCAAAAATTACTGTTTACTTGTGATGGTTGCAGCCAAGAATTGGAACAAAAGGCATTTCAAACTTATTAGTTTTAAATGTGGTGTTAGATGACACAGCATCACCTAAACATTTGTAATCCATGATAGACTGACCATCTGCCCAAAAAAAATTTGCTATACGACCATCTTCCTTGTCAACCTAAAATGCATATAAAAATATAGGATCCTGTAACTGTTTATTTCTTAGATATTCAGATAGTGTTTGCGTATCATTGGCTTCTAAGTATTGTTTGCGCTCATGACCAATCTCGTTATTGCAATCCATCTTAGAAAATGGTGTGTTCTCTTTCCCTCCATAAAACTGCTTCATGAGCTCATAAACTTGAGCTGGCTTCATTCTAGCTTCTCGGATCTGCCCAATCAATTTCCTATCTGCCTCTATAACGTGTCATTGGGATCTCAGCTCTTGTGCCTTATTTGAACTAGCAAGATAATGATTGTGCTGTTCTACGACCTTTTGCACCCTCCAAATCCCCTCTTTGCTGATACTAAACTGGACACGAGCATCACAACCCGTCCTTGTAGTGTCCTTTTCTAATGAGTCATTTTGTCGATGTCCTTCACTACTGCAAACTATATGTTTCTAAGATAGACTATCATCTCGGCGGTGCTTTGTCTTGCTCTTTCTAATACTGAACCCAACCTTGCCGGCATAGGTGTTGTACATCTCATAAGCTTAATCCTCAGATTGAAATGTCATTCCAGGTTTAGGAGTGATCAAATTTTGCCTAGCTTCATGAACCACCTCCTGTACATATAAATTTCCAATTGAAGTGTGCTAAAAATGAAACAAAACATCATATATTCTGTAACTTTGTTGAATATTTTTGTACCTCATCGGCTACTTCATTCTCCACTGATCTAGACGACTGTGAAATGGTGCCAATGGTCTATACTCCCATGGTAACCGGAGTTGTGTTCTGTGAATGTGAAATATGAACACTAAATGTCAGAAGGCAAACAGCAAAGAAGAAAAGGTGGAAAAGCACACGATCTATTCACATAACCCACCTGTGCTATATGTTGTTCTTCGATACGACCATCATCAGCAGCATCAATTCCTTGTGCACGTGAATCCTCCATGATAGAAGAAGATGGCATCGGATCAACTGCAACTGCCGGTTCGTCCATGGGATCGGTGCTGGCGGCGGCGGCGTGCAACAGCCTCAAGTCTAGGGCTGAAGGCACGATTTGATTGGGTATTCTAGCTAAGCCGATGAGTCAACGAGCCGAGCCGTGCGTGTTCCTTCCGTCGGCCACGTCGTGTCCTATTGCCGCACGATGAAAGAGCTGACCACGCGTCATCCATCTAGGTGAGGGGCGCACGCAGCGCACGGAGCGCCCGTCGCTCATACAATTTTTTTCCAAACTGCCAATGGGAACCGAGAGCTAGCGGGTCGACTTGAACGCTGCGTGCATGAAACATGAAACCGTGCATGAAACATGAAACCGTCGACGACGTGGCACAAACGCCCGTGTTGCATATGTATGCTTGGTCCTCCAACAACTGTAGGCCGGCGAGCTGTGGCCCCGCCGTGGTTCGTGGATCGTGGATCTGGGAATACAGTATGATATGCCCTAGCTTTGATGACGACATTGACCATTTCAACCGGGGGCAGCTTCCGATTCCGAGGCATCAGGGTCAACTCAAGCTTCGATGACGACAAGCAAGTCTGAATTGTGGCGCAATTACTGCACACGGCAGGAACTGTCGGTGCCCAACAGCGGAACAGGCGGTAGAAGAAACCAAAAGGAAAAACATCACAGATTTCGTGAATTCCGCCAAACATATGTATCGATCACATCCACTCCTTTATATCTTATATCCAAAGTAGGTGTACTGATAAAATAATAATGAGATTCATTATTTAGTTGATTTCTCCATATATAGGTCCAATAAGCCTACGCAGTGGCCGAGATTAGTCAGATAAGGGCTGCTCCGGACAACGTGTCATCACGTGCGATGAGTAATGCGCTCTCACTCATCTGTAGCAGGTAGCAGACTGGCAGTTCCAGTTCCACTGACCCAAACGTCCACACGGACGACGCCGCACCCACCACGCTATAAAAGGCAACACGGCCAGGGCTCCATTCCTGCAAGCTGAGGTGTCTAACAAGCAAGCGGAGCAGCTGTCTCTCTAGCTACACATATCGCGTACTACTGTACTACAAGCTTGTGCGCGTGGCAACCGATGGCGGCTCGGGGAAGAGGCAGTGCAGGCAGCAGGGCGGCGCCGTTTGTCGCTGGTGCCGCGTTCCTGAGCGTGGCGGTGCTCCTGCTGGCGGCTACCCCGGCCGCTGAGGCGGGGACGACGTACCTCGTCGGCGACGCCGCCGGGTGGACGCTGAGGCCCAAAGTTGACTACGGGCAGTGGGTGGCGGGCAAGACCTTCCACGCCGGCGACATCCTGGGTACGTCTTCCTATCTTCTCTCGGTCGGCTTCATCGATCACCTAGCATCCAGCACGCTTTAACGTGCACACGCAAACTTGTATATCCGGATCAATCATACATCTACATAATATACGCAGTGTTCAAGTACAACACGACGTATCACGACGTGGTGTGGGTGAGCAAGGGCGGCTACAGGAACTGCATCGTGTCGCCCAAGGGCGGACGCGCGCCGATGTACCACACGGGCTACGACGCCATCACGCTGCCCCGGGGCAAGCACTACTTCATCTGCGGCGCGCCGGGACACTGCAGCGCCGGCATGAAACTCGCCGTCGCGGTCTACTGATCTGGACACTGCGTGGGTAGCAGAGCAAGCATCAGGTAGCTAGTGTGAGCGGACGGTTGAATGTCCGTGCGTGTATACGTGTGACGTCGCACGTTGAGTTAATTGGCGTGTATGCGTATGTAATTTGCGTGTCGATCCGACCTGCAACTTGCTGTGTGATGAGTTAATTTGAAGTGTATGTGAGATGCAAAATATGCAATGAGAGTAAACCTGACGTTTTCTCAACTTGTCCAAATGCAAATAAGTTTATCGTTCGAGTCACGTGCGGAGATGCGGGAAAAAGTCAAAGGAGAAATATGTGCATCGAGCATCTTGTGCATGACGCCGCGCGCGCGCGGCGACCTACCAAGTTGACTTTTCATATACACGTTAACGGCCCTGTCTATGCACATCCAAAGTTCCAAATTAATAGATTCAGCCCTGCTCAAATTCATAGCGACTATTCACTGGCACTCTCTACAACGGGCTCTGTTTCTCATCGTTAGACGATCTCTGTATGTGTGCCAGAAAGTATATCGAAAATCCCAAATGGGAACATAATGAGGAACCCTATGGCAATGTTTAGTTCACCCTAATTAATTTCGCCGTAATTGAAGGATCGATATAATAAGAACCAAAGGAGGTTCTCGACAAGAGCGACAAAAACTCGTTGAAGGGGATGATAAAAAGATTACTAATTTTTTATGCAATTTTTCAACATGCAAAATATTTCTTACATACAAACTGAACTTTTATGCCGATTCATTTTCACCTAGGGGCAAAATTGTCATTTCAACCTTAACACTGTTGAAGCCAAGCTATCGTAAGGTCATATATATATATGACTAGTCTCACTGAAAATTTCATAAGAGTTTCATGACGTTGTTATCAATTCTTTATGAGTCTTAAAACTAAATGCCTATAAAACTTAGTGAAACTTTGTATTGAGAATGAGTGTTTCATCGTAGTTTCATTTCATTTTACATGATATGGCGGTAATGGAAACGACGCAATGAAGCTCACCACTAAAAATGGTCTAAGAAACTCAAGTTAGCTTTCAGACGGAATAGACAAGTTTAAAAGTGAAAAGGGCAAAAAAGTAATCCAAGCTCTCTTTATGTGGCAGAACCTCCAAAATCATATGGCCCACACGCATGATTATTGTCTAAACAGACTCCAAATAACCATGATTGCGTTCCATACGACTTAAAAAGTCTGTCGGGTAAATCCCGAATCATCCACGATTCTCCGAGCAGGATCAATCATTGTAGAGAGACATTGCAGTATTACAACAGTTTCATATAAATAAAATACCACGGAGTAAAACAGCGGAAGACTTACAATAACATACATTTACAAACTCTGAGTTTTAAAATATTTACAATGATAGGTTTAAGTTATACAAACCATAATAGTAGTGGAGTAGCAGTAGATTACAATATTACGCAAAAGCTCTGCCCAAGAGCTTAATATCTTTATTCGTCGTCGCTTTCCTCAACGACTGTCATGCAGCAGGATGCATAACACTCCTGCCCATGAAGCTCACCTACAACAGGGGTTCAACAAACCCTGAGTACAACAGTACTCAACAAGACTGACCCGACGAAAGAGAAGGGTAGAGACTCAAGA
>CM041638.1:31236040-31270549 GCA_023333625.1 Bothriochloa decipiens
ATGATGACATGGCAGGTTTTAGTTAATATAACACCAGAGGTGTTACACTTTAGGACCAAGAAAATAGTTCTCTTTCTTTCATGATTCATTCGTGAGGCGAAATAATTCTCTTTTCTTCATAATTCACTAGTATCATGCCCGTGCGTTGCTACGGGTTGGCAAACTTTTGTATAAAAACACATGGATCGCATGATAAGAAAATAATATTGTGAAATTAGATAACGCATTAAAGTGACATTTAATCTAAACAACAAAGTTCATGAAATTAACATAGTGACATGGATCGTAAGCTCATAAACTCTACTTAATTGATTTTTTTCGTGATTTGTCTAAGATAGTGTTTTATATCTTCAGGAACATGTCTCCGATATCTATTTATTTCATGCGCCAATAAATCCACAAATCAGTTCCGATGCTTCCCGTTGGCATGTGCTATGCATATAGCATCTCCATGTTGAGTCTGATAAACCATTTAAAACTACCTACAACAAATATGGCGTTAGTGAAATAATATTTATAAAATATAAATTGATAAAATAATGCAGTGTATATGTTAATATCTTTTATTACCTTGCCTATAGTGTTAGCACCTCCTTGAATACAATATTTTTCGTGAAAATTCCATCTACTATTGGGGTCTTCTTATCCTTGCCTTTTTTATTTGACTACATTCTTATTTTTCCCCTAGACAATCTTTTGAGCATTTTTCTTCTCCATCTTTTTAGCCTCCGCCTCCTGTGCATCCGCATTAGGCGGGAGGGCAAGGATCATGATATTCGTTCTTGACATTGCTCTAGACATCGCAACATACAACTAACCATGAGAGAACACCGATGCGGGCAGGTACACACCCACGTTTGGGATAGTTTAGCCCTATGACTTATTGACCATCATGGCTTAGCCTGATAGGAAACTGCTTCCTCTTAAAACTGGAATGGGAACATCTTGTCATCAGACGGGCATAGCAGTATTCAAGGAAGGAATACCCACTTCCCAGCGTGCTACCCCACCACGATTTATGCGTCGATTGTATTTCTTCGGAACCCCCGCACCAAAAGCGTTGTACCATTGCATAGCCCATTGGCCAGATCAATATTCCTAAGCAATATGACAGGATACCCGAGCTTGAGCTTCAAGATGTGTGGAGGCAGCCCATTGGGAATGAGACTATTAAGGAACTCCGATGGATAGTAGTTATGTGGATCATCTATCACGGAGTCAAAATTGCGATACACCATCTCGTCGCCTTCAAACATATCAATTATTTTTATGCTGATCATGTCCACACAATCGTTACGTGTAGACAAAATCGCTCTAGTGGTGATGTACTCTTTGTCCGCCTTTGTTTGATGATACTTTTCCCTGAGTTTTTTATTCTTTTCATCCCTTCTTGATCAATGTTGCATATCGTGCCTTTTCTCTCTCCCTTTTACGCTGCACACATTCATCAACTTGCGCTTGTGAATTTAATGTTGTCTGGTACGCTGTTTGAAAACAAGATGTTAGATATTTACTTAATTGCCACAAATAATACAAGTGAAAGCGTCTATGGACACGAGTATAAAACAATTACCTCCATTGATGGTGTTCGTAACTCTTCAAATGGTGTACGACCATCATTATTTTACATAGGTTCCATTGTGACCAAACTGGACACAAAATTAATCCTTAGCTTCCATCAGAAATAAGAAAATAATCCAAAAATAGAATTTTCAAAATGTAGGTCTCAAGTATAGATGCAAGACTATAATACTCATTTCAAAGTATCTTTCAGGTTCAGTTCACAGTAACAAATGGATGCACGAAAATGTCAAACTTGATTTACAACGACTTGATTGAACCTATAGGTTGTGAATCTTTTAGCATGACCCACATGAATAGGAACATGGGTTTGGTCTCTGTAGAAAGTGAATGAACCTGTGTGGAAATGAAGCTATCGTATAAATCAAGTTACTGCTTCTGTCCTGATATCAAATTGCTATTATACTATCCATCACTGTCTCATCGCTTAGTTTTTTCAGCACATCAAAATCAACAACTATAAACTTGTAAAAAAATGTTGAGAGATTTGAAGCAAGAAATCAAAGAAAAAGAAAAATAAACAGGTATCAATCAACCATCTAGCAAACCAAGTACTTAAGAGGAGGCTCACGAAGGGGTTTTTTGGTTGAAAAAAATGAAAGCGATATATAAAAGGTACGCAGCGGGGGTTCACCGATTCGGAGGACGGCAGAGGAGGTGGCGCGTACGACGGCATCGGCGGCTGGTACTGTTGGAATTGCCCCCGGAGGAGGGCGTTCAGCGTAAAGCGCATTTCCGTTATGTCAGTGGAGAGGTCGACGATGGCCGCCGTCATCTACTCCGGGGTGAAGACAACGCGCGGCGGGATGGTATATACCAGTGGCAGCGACGGCGATGTGCAGGATGGTATATACCAGCGGCAGCGACGGCGATGTGGCCTGAGCGTTGATTGTGTTGGCCTTGGCTGGTGGCGCGGTGGTGCCCGCCGGGATCGGGGGATCGGCCGCGGCGATCGTCACCCCCGTGGTGGGCAATGGGATCGACATGGAAGGCTGATACCAGGTTGGTATATAGTGGGGGGTTCACTGGTTGATCTCCGAGGACAGGATCACCGTGAACTCAATCTCACGAAGGAAGAAGAGGAAGTGGCGGCTAGGTTTAGGTCTCCCGGCTCCTTAAAGGAAGTCGAGCAATAATAGATTGCTCTTGCTTAATCCTAAAAGTATTCCGATTACAATATATATAGCCTTCTAGGAAATATTAAATAAATAACTCAATATGCTAATGGACTTCTTAGCCACTAATGGGCCTAAGCCTAGAATATTGCAGCCCGGTCATAAAATCAAACCTGCAAGAATGGAAGGTCAAGAAGTCTAGGGCCTTGCACCCGTGCAGCTGCTCCAGCGGTAGGACCTTCAGAACAACACACTCTGATCTCCTGGTACCGATACTCTTGCTGATGCACCACCACTGCTGCTATCATGGACGAACAGGTCACTGATCAGCAATAGTGCATGAACCCCATTATCTTCAAAAGCAATACAGAGATTTTAAAAAGAAAGGAAACACTACAAGTCTCTACTCCCTCCGTCCCATTAAAAATGACACTTTTTATTTTTGATTAGGATGTTTGACCATTTATTTTATGAGAAAGTTTACGGTGCTTGAGAATGACAGTCATTCATTCGGCAAGGTCAACAGGTTGAAAAATAATGTTGTAAAAAAACAGGTTGAAAAATAAGAACCTACTAAAAGAAAGTTAAGTTGTGCGCCTAAACTTAAAATTTATGGACCAAAACTAATTTAAAATATATTAAAGTGTTTGCGAAGAATAGAGAGCCTACCTGCTAGAGCACGAAAATGTCGTCCCAAAAAATCGAGTGAAACTCGACCAAAACTCCATAATTGGCTACCAAATTTTGCACAGGGAATAACAATGGAGTTGGCTACCATTCGAAAGAATCATCGCCCAATTCGAACTCAAATCCAAACCGCGTGCAAGAACTCGAACCAAAACAAAACCAACTCGATATGTGGCTAATCCAGGCAGGAGGACGCGGATCCTGTCGCACCTGTTGGGCGTGTCCGGCGGCGGGTAGTCGCAGCAGCTGGAGCGTCGTCCGGCGGCGTCTCGTCCGACGACGGCGGAGGCCCGTCCGTCCTCCGGCGGAGTAGCGTCGTGTTCGGGGGCAGCCGGTCCGGCGGCGGAGTACGGCCGGTCCGGCGGCGGAGGCCGGCCCGTGCTACGTCGGAGCCGCATCGGTAAGCCAGCGGCAGTACGTTGGAGTCGCGTCGTGTCCAGGGTAGCTTGACCGACTGTGGCAGTACGTTCGGCTTTGTGTTGCGTGGTAGCCTGGGCGGTGGGGGGTAGGGATGTTTTTTTAGGGAAGGCTAGAAGAGAGCCAATCACGATTGAGTACGTCAAGGATCGACGGGTGGGAGGGTGGGATGGCATTTTGAATTTCTTTCCTTTGGCAATTTTAATTTCTTTCTTTTTTTCACACAGTCTTTGCCTTTTAATTTCTTTCCTTGTTTTCAAATGGTCCTTCCTTTTCTTGCTTGCTGCGGTGGACAGAATTGACACCAGCGAGCATGTGCCGGCAGATGGAAGTACCAACAATTGTCGTTAAAAAAAATATCCATTTTTTGTTTTTTTTATTTGTGGGAGAGAGAGATTTACGAGGCTAATATTTAAAACACCGTGTGACACGGCAAGATGAAACGACTAGAATAAGGGCCAAGTCCCATATGCAGGCAGATATGCCATCCCAAAGCTTAGAGGCCCATTTACTCAAAAAAAAAAGCTTAGAGGCCCAAAATACCCATTCAGAGCAAATGGATTCTTCTTTCTCTCGACATTCAGATGTCAGCGGCTCTATTCCATGTGGATTCAAGAGGGGGAATCACGGCGGTATGGCAGCTGTTGTACCATGCCATATTGGTCCTCTGCCACTGTGTTCCACCATGTACAAAACACGGAAGAACGAAATGGGACTTTAAGTCCAAATATCATATTCCTTCTTCCACACTATCTTGAGTTGGAGTATAATCTGAGAAATGAAGGAAGAGGATCGGAGTCAGCGGAAGCTAATACTATTACGAATTCTATTTAGAGTGTTCATCTCTCTCTCTCTCTCTCTCTCTCTCTCCTTCTTTTTTTTTTAGAAAATTCTCTCTCTTCCTATTTGTACTTTTTATTATGGCTCACGACAGCTTACATGGGTTGGGCCCACTACACCTTACTGGTCCTGGGCCTTGAGCTCTTGCGCGGCCCAGCCATTGGTCTTGCGACTCATATCTTTTCATTCAGTAGTGGCACATCAAATCAAAAGAAGAAAAAAGTGGCAGTGGTAACATTCCTCGTATCTTTTCTTGCGGGTAAGTTCCTGTGGTCGCTACGCAAACAAAGAATTTTGGTTTGTTATGCTTGTCTGCTACTTCAGTGAATCTATCTACTTCAAAGTAGAAAAGTGAGTTCCACTTTAACGAACGATACATCAATTAAGTCCATCTTTTACGACATCAAAACAAAAAAATAGTAATTGAGAGTAACAATAGTCAGTAACTATTAGTTAGTAAATTTCTAGAGATGGCTTGATGACCTTGTCAATACATCCAGTTGATGGCCTTTTAATTTGTAGAGACGACTCTGAATTGAATCGCCTCTATTCAAAAACATAAACATCTTTAAAAGCTATTATCCTTCCTGACCAAAAGTCTTTCTAAAACTCACTCTGTAAATCATCATTTACGAGTCATTTGAAAGACAAAACATTTTCTATATTTTTCTACTCTCTGACAATTTTTTATATCTTTTTTGTACTTTATAGATCATTCTCGTTTCCTATGAGAAATGCAGAATAGAAATGAATATATTTAGATAACCAACTAAGAGTCTGTTGAGAGGGTATTTTTTTCATTAAAAAAACTCTATTTCTAGTAAATAGGGAGAGTCTCATGGAGTTGCTCTAATTGTTAGAAATAGAGAGTTTAATGAAAATTGACATCCAATAGGATTTCTAATTCCAAACCTAAATATATTGTCAATTTCTCACTAGCCAAATATAAATAGCGAGAATAGTTATGTAGAGTACACAAAAGATATGAAAATCCGATGTAATATATAAAAATATAGAAAGCGATTTTACTCAAACAACTCTTTAAATACTGAGCATCCCCACCTGACAGATATATTGATTGTTGTGGCTTTCAAATAGCCATAGGTTTGCAGAACATTTGCAAGACGATTTAGATAGTAAATTTGAAAGACTCTTGGAAATATTCTTAGACAGCGACGTACTGTGGGCGGTCTCTTCCAACACGGAAGTCAGAACAGCGATAGATAGGAATCGGGGATATGGTTGCTCGTGACTGATCCTCATCCTAATACGTGGACTGCTCTTTTCGGCAGTATCACACACGATCAGATGAGGCCAATGCCCAATCAAGAGCAACAAAAATAGGCCCATGCGCTAGTCCAACGTCCTACTCGTCATCTGTATTATTTGTCCCGTGCGGAGAACGTCTTTTCTTCGTTTCTAGATATAATAAGGTAGGCGCAGACGTTCAAAGAAAAAAAAATAGGCAGAGGAGAGTGTCCGTGTCGAAGTGAAAGAGCCCTGCCAGCTCGACACCAGATCGATTCAACACAGAGCACGGAGGTGATTTGGTGAAGGTGAAGTCCCGGTCAGCTGCTGTCATACTATAGCTGACTTGAATAGTTGCACCTGCTTCCCCGAATCTCAGAAAATCTAGAGGCATCACATTTTGCATAAGCATCTGACCTCTATCTATTCCGCCTCGGCCAAACACCACAGAGTGTCCGTATCGAAGTGACAGAGCTCCAGCTCGACATCAGAGCGATTCAACACCAGAACGCGAAGGTGATCGAACTGGTGAAGTACATCTCGGTCAGCTGCTGTTATCCTGCATTCCTGCTTAGAATCTTAGAAAAACTAGAGGTGACGAAGAAGATAGGCATGGCATGCATTTTCTAATGGTCGGTACGTATCTTGTATTAGCATCAACTAACACCAGTCCGCAGAATCCAGAATAATCTTCCAATTGCATTTTGATCTGCCGTCACTCCCATCTTGTAGCCGGGTTAGCACCGGAAGCCGCCTCATCCAAACACCTGGCTTCAGCAGATAAAGTCTCACTTGCGCAGTCCATCTCCTCGGCCACTCTGCGAGCTAGAGTACATCAGTGACCTCTCCTCGCTCGGTCGCGCCAGCTACCCCGCGGCGATGGACAGGCTCGGCGCGAATCCGGCCAACTCGTGCCCGCTGACGCCGCTGGGCTTCCTGGAGCGCGCGGCCACCGTCTTCGGCGACTGCACCTCCGTCGTCTACCACGACACGGTCTTCACCTGGTCCCAGACACACCGGCGATGCCTCCGCCTCGCCTCCGCGCTCGTCTCCCTCGGCATCACCCGCGGCGACATCGTAAGCCACCCACCCTCCGTCGAGACTCCCTCCCCTGACTGTTTATGCATGTTTTTGCTACGGCGGCGGCCGGGACGTGGATGAATTGATACGGCGATCGACCATCGGATCGACTGCATATGTATACAGGTGTCCGTGCTGTTGCCGAACGTGCCGGCCATGTACGAGATGCAGTTCGGAGTGCCCATGAGCGGCGCCGTGCTCAACAACATCAACACGCGCCTGGACGCGCGCACGGTCGCCGTCCTGCTCCGCCACTCCGGCTCCAAGCTCATCGGAGACGCGCTGAAGCAGCTCCCGCACGGGCACCCGGCGCCGCGCGTCATCCCCGTCGAGGATCCCCACGAGAAGGGGCTCCCCGCCGCGGCGCCCGGGTCGCTGACGTACGAGAGGCTTCTCGAGCAGGGCGACCCGGAGTTCGCGTGGGTGCGGCCGGCCAGTGAGTGGGACCCGATGATCCTCAACTACACCTCCGGCACGACGTCGGAGCCCAAGGGGGTGGTGCACTGCCACCGCGGGCTCTTCCTCATCACGCTCGACTCGCTTGTCGAATGGGCGGTGCCGCCGCAGCCGACGTACCTGTGGACGCTGCCCATGTTCCACGCCAACGGCTGGAGCTTCCCGTGGGGGATGGCCGTGGTGGGCGGCACCAACGTGTGCCTTCGCCGAGTGGACGCCGCCAAGGTGTACGCCACCATCGCGGGCCGCGGGGTGGACCACCTCTGCGGCGCGCCCGTCGTGCTCAACATGCTGGCCTACGCGCCGGAGGTCGTGCGGAGGCCGCTCCCGGGGAAGGTGCGCATCCTGACCGCCGGTGTGCCGCCGCCGGCAGCCGTGCTGCGCCGCACGGAGTCCATCGGGTTCGAGGTCAACCCCGGGTACGGGCTGACCGAGACGGCGGGGCTGGTGGTGTGCTGCGCGTGGAAACGGGAGTGGAACAGGCTCCCCGCGTCGGAGCGCGCACGGCTCAAGGCGAGGCAGGGCGTGCGCACACCGGGCATGGCCGAGGTCGACATCGTCGACGGCGAGACGGGACGCAGCGTCCCCCGCGACGGGTCCACCATGGGCGAGATCGTGCTCCGCGGCGGCTGCGTCATGCTGGGCTACCTCAACGACGACAGGGCCACCAGGGCGGCGATACGCGACGACGGGTGGTTCTACACGGGCGACGTCGGCGTGATGCACCCGGACGGGTACATGGAGATCCGCGACCGGTCCAAGGACGTGATCATCAGCGGCGGGGAGAACATCAGCAGCGTGATCATCAGCGGCGGGGAGAACATGCCGCACTACATGGTGCCGAGAACGGTGGTGTTTCGCGACGAACTGCCAAAAACCTCCACCGGCAAGATCCAAAAGTACGTGCTCCGGAACCTTGCCAAGGAGATGGGGTCAACCCGGAAGGGCGCCAGCAACATCAGCAAGATGTAGGGCTGTCTTTGCCGTGCTGCTGCACGCTGGATGCTTGAGATCAGAAAGTAGCAATATTGATTCGGACCTCCACGCATGGGGTTTCGTGATGTAACAGATTTGTCTCCTTTTTATCTTAGTAACAAATTTGTCCGTGCGTTGCTACGGGTCACAAGATCTATAATACTCCCTGTATTTAAATTATAAGACATATTGATTTTTTCTATAAATATTGTTTGATTTTATTATGTATCTAGTCATAATCAATGCCTAATAATAAAGAGACAAAATACCTGTGCCGCTACGAATTTTATCCACGTCTATTGCAATGAGTTTCACCATTTTTAGAAAATAATAAAAACTTATCAAATATTTTTTCACTGGGAACTTAAACTATTTTCAAATGTATTTAGTTTTTTATATCGTATTCAAAATAATTCATCTTTATACCAATTCTTATGTTACAGATTAAGTACAACTCTAACATTGAGTCTCTTCCAGTCCCGCTGGTTTGTATTGATAACCTTTTATAAATTTTATAACTTTTTAAACTGTGTTTGGAGCATACTATCTATGTTTTTTATATGCCCTTAGGCTTTTCAAGATTTTATTTCACACGGTTACACTCTATGATTAGAAGGAATTTAACCAAGTTTGAATTAGAAATTTTAGATTTGACTTCGATTTTATATGGATTTTATATTTTTTGTTATTTTTTTAAAACACAAGCGGCTAACAAAATACTTTGTATTGAGATCCTTGAAGTTTACGTAAATATCTTGGGATCATACTATATACATTTTTTCAGTTGGGACACTCAAGTTTTTCTTATTCTTGCCACCAACTTCTTGTTGAAGTAGATTGCGAACTCACTCAGGTACTCTTTGCACGATCGGTATGGCCCGCTATGACAATCTCCTCACCGTTATGGTCCGTGCTGCTCTCGGCAACTACCTCCATGGTCGCTTTGTTTGAGTGTGGCAGAGTTCTTCAGCGAGGACCTCAGGGCAGTCCATGCCATGTGGGAACCAGGCAACCGCAGCCCGTGTCAAAATAATCTGATGCGGCCATCAAACGTCCTAGGCGCGAACCCTACAGAACTTTTACTATATCATTTGTTGTATATATATTTTAAAATAAAATTTTACTGCATCAATATTTTTATGTGGAATCCTCCATTTTTTTCTATTATTGGCAACAACTCCTTTCCGAAGTAGATGATGAACTCACTCACCACTCTTTGAATGGCTTATAACATTGCGTATAATATGTAGCGAAATTATCATCGCTTTGCAAAATTATCATTGCTATTATTGATTTTGCAAAACAGCCGTCACACTTTTTTTTGTTTTTTTCTATTTTGTTATTTTATTTTCCTTATTTTTATTGTTATTTTTAATTTTTATTTTAATGTGCGGACTGGAGGGCCGGCTTTTTTATTTCCCTTTTTCTCTCTATGGACGGGAGGGCTCCGGTATTGTTTTCTTATACAGACGGGAGGGCTTCGGGTATTTGTTTTCCTATATGAACGGACAAACTAATGCGCAGTTGGGCTGGCGACAGAAAGTTTCTGGCGGAGAGAAATTTCTTTAATTAAGTATTAGGGAAAGATTATGATTTCAATTATGGTTTTCTAACCGTAAACATATAGGACACGGAGAGGTGAAAGAAAAAAGAGGTGGAGAAATTTTGCCTCTTTATAGATAGGTATAGATTCGAACCTCCCAAGCTAAATGATTGATACGAATGAAATGCTCAGACTGTACTTTCAAAGGGCGCAAGCATAAAATTTCGAAATTTAAAAAACCAGACCCCAAAAGTAGCTCCTGGAAATTTTAGGGCAAATCTTCACGTCACTCGAGTGATTTGTGGCTGGCGCTTACTCGAATTTTGTGGCCGTCCATCCATTGATGCGTGGCTCTATTTGCTCTGTGTTATGTCTTTTCGTTGTCTCTCTGTTTTGTGGGTCCCAGCTGTCGGCGCCTTCTTTTCTTTGATTTGGTAAGGCGCGTGTTCATTTGCCCGTTTCTAATTGAAGCTTCGAGTCCGCCGCCCATTTCTCCTGCTTTTCCTCTCTCTCCATGTTCTCTCTCTGCACTGAGCGTTGGCGATTCCCTGGCAACGCGGAGGCGATGAGCTAGGGTTCGTGAGTTGTTCGTATGTGGGGATTTGATTTGTGTCGTGTAGGATTCATCCAAATGGGGAAATGGTTAGTTGTGCATTCTACAAAGTGCCTATAATTAGTTTTAGTGTATTGAATGGCTATTCAGATGCTGCTCAAGCATGCACAATTTTGGAAATGGTTAGTTGTGCATTCTACAAAGTGCCTATAATTAGTTTTAGTGTATTGAATGGCTATTCAGATGCTGCTCAAGCATGCATAATTTTTCCTATAATTAGTTGAGCAAGGAATTATTCTGATCTATGTTAATTTTGCCTATAATTAGTTGTGCAGGGAATTATTCTCATCTATGTTAATTTTGCCTATAATTAGTTGAGCAGGGAATTATTCTCTCGTATGTTACTGATGTTTTGACATGCTCCAGTTTTTGCATCTGATCTAGTGAAACAGTATTATGTGCATTCATAGTTTGAATCTGAGTGTCTTGCAACTAGAATCTAAGTTCTGTGTCTACTTTTTTGTGTTTGGCTTATAGATTGTGAGCTTTGATGCCAATTGCATTGATTCTGCATTCTGTACTTTGTAAACTTATTGTGATTTTGATTGTGATCTTTTGATACTAATTTCAGCGATCTTAATTTTGTTTTCTCTACTATATAAAATTTATAGGATTCTCTTTATTTTTATATTCAATTCATCTGGCTATTGTGTAAACAGTAGTACTGCTTATTTAGTCATAGTTTTAATTCTTTTTTTGTTAATATTTATTCAGCGTATCTGTAATATTTTAAATCGTATATAATCTTTTTTTATAGATGGATCGTGGACTTCGTAAAAGGCGCTGTGTTGTTAATTGTTCTAGGCATGATGTTTATGTGGAGTTGCATGATACTGATAGTGAAGATGTCATGTGTTCCGAATCTGTTCCAGATGATTGTGATTTTGACAAGTCAAGTTCATATGTTGAGATCGTTTCTGAGGTGAGTTTTGTGTACTTGTAGTTGTCATGCTTGAATGCCGAAATTGGTTTGATTCAATTGTGTCTTGTTATGATTCTGGTAGTCATAAATTATGTATGAGTTTGCTTGTGGTTAGGTAGATGTACTAGTTTACTATTAGTAGGTAATTTTGCATTTTCTTGATTATTGTGTGTTGTGAATTATTATTTCTTTCATTTACTCTCTCAGTCCATCTTGTATATATACTTACTTCTTATATCCTCGTGTAAGATTACTTTATGTTTAAGTCATGTTTTGCATCTTCTTCATCCGAGTACTTGATCTTAGTATTCTCTGTTTTATATTCCAAAATGAATAAGTTAGTATCTATTAGCCCCATGAATATCATGATCTTTTGTATGCTGGATTTTGGAGTAATTTCTTTTTTGCTCATTTTTATCCTATCTGATATCTGAATTGCTAAATGTTTAGTTTTAATTTCATCAACTTATTGTTATATTATTTTGTTCTTTTCTTAGGATCCTTCTCCTGGTGGTTCAGGTATTTGGCATTTTAACAAGCATCCGTATGAGCAGTGTTTAAGAGATGTGAGTAGATATTATCATTATCCTTTTTTTTTCTGAATCTATGTTCTAATTTTGATAAACTGATTTTTTATTGTTTCAGTATAAACAGGTCAAGGCCCTTGAAGCGTCAAATGACTATGGCTCTCGAAGCTCAGGAATTGGTATATGATTTTGTCATCATTAGCTTTATATTCATTGTATTCAGTTTTACTTGACTGAATTACTCAGTTGTACATTAACAAAATTTTGATTATTTAGTTAATTTGCTCCCATAGTACATGTTCCTGTTTGTCTAGTTGCAATATTCTTGTGTCACTTTTTGTAATGTAATATATTTTAATCCCCTTTTTTTTCTTATTAGTCTAAAAAGAATCGTAATGCTTCACGGTCTTCAGCTGGTTTCACTAGGCAGTCCATCTCTAAGTTTGCTCTATGTCTGAATATAAGAAGGTTGTTATCACGCGATATGGATTTGGATCACTTTTGCTTTTCGACAAGTGCTTTGTTCCAAAGAAGTTTTCTAATTGGCTGGCGTCATTGGTTGAGTATAAATCTGGTGATCTGATTGTTCATGGGAAAGTCATATCACTAACTCCGCAGTCTGTTAATCAAGTTTTAGGCATTCCTGTTGGTGGTACTCCATTCCCTTCTAATTACTCCATTGGCAAAGCCTTTGTTCTTTCCAAGATCAATAAGGGTTCTTTGCCTCAAGTTTCCTTTTTTGCCAATAAGCTGTCTGATCCTAATCTTAGTGAAGAAGTTGTTGTGATGTTCTTTCTGATATTGGCTCTGCATTGTTTTCTATGCCCCAACTCAAAAATTGTTCCAAGCCCTCGCTATCTTGGTGTGTTTGAAGATCTTGAGAAACTCAGCTCTTATGATTGGTCCGTTTTGTTTTGTGTTGGCTGCTTCATGGTGTTAAGAATTTCAAGCAAGTAAAGAAAACTGTTCAGCAATTATCTAGAACTCTTGCAGGATGCATGTATTATCTAGCTGTAACTTATGCTTCCTTTGTCATTTCTTGCTTCATTTTTCTTATTAATCAACTTTGTTTAATTCTGTTATTCTTATTTTAAATCATATCTTATTTGCTTGTTAGGTTGTTTACTTGGACCATGTTGATTTTTCCCATCTTCAAGTATCTCAATCATTTCCTCGAATTCAAGTTTGGAAGGGCAATATGATTACTGAGTTCTCAGAGCTTGATATGAAATCTCCTTATGTATATGGTTTGAGGCCTTTGATAGATTTTCAGAAGTCATGCTATAATAAGGTATGTTATCTCTTTTTCTTTCAATTAATTTCCTAGATTTTCATTTTTTCTTGATTTCTATATATTTATATTTTTAATTCTTTTTTGCAAGGTCTGTGCCAATGAGCCATTATGAGCAGATGCTGATGATTCTGGTGATATTGAGTTCTTGTCAAAACTTGAAGAAGCTTTTGGGTTTGATATCTCTGATGTTTTGAAGGCTTCTATTATTAGTGTTATTGAACAGCATTGCAAGAGTTGTGTATCTCCCATCCAGATTGATCTTATTTCACTTGGTCAGCTGCCTGACGATTTCAAGCTTTTGTTCACCAAATTGATGCATCTTGTTTATTCTATGAAATCAAAGTCTTGTGATTTGTTTCTTAAAGTGGTGAAGCTTTTTGCTGATTATGATAGTGTTTCTGATCATCATGATAGCTTGAATTTGTCTCCTATTGTTCCTTCTCATGGAAATGTTGTTACCTCTCCTAATCATACTCAGGTATTATTTCTCTATTCCCCCTTTTCTTTCTTATCTCACTTTTTTAGATGTATCCATTTATTTATTTTTAATCTACTGTGTTATTTTAGGCTTCATCTAAAAACAGAAACAATCTTTCTTCATCGGATAAAGTTGCTAGTAAGTCTTCTTTATTATTTTATTTATTTATAGTTACATTTAAATATATATATTTCTGTTTCCAATTATTTTTGTTTCTTTTTTAAACT
This sequence comes from Bothriochloa decipiens, assembly GCA_023333625.1. Lineage (NCBI taxonomy): Eukaryota > Viridiplantae > Streptophyta > Magnoliopsida > Poales > Poaceae > Bothriochloa > Bothriochloa decipiens. Next base: position 31,250,044 of record CM041638.1, read on the forward strand.
AATCCTGATTTTGGTCATCAAGCTGGAACAGAGTCTCATGTTATTGTCCCTCCTGTTCGGTCTTATCTAAAATGTAAGTTTTTATTTTTAATTTGATGTATGTGATTTTTGTCTAATTATATTACCTTCAAAATCTAATGTATTCCTTATTAGTTAATGATGCTGTCAATCATGAACTTGGATCTCATCGTTCTGTTGATGTTGCTGGTCCCTGTTCTTCAAAGCATGAGTTGTATTGCTATATGTCCTTTATTTGTACCGTCCAAATATCAAGATATCAATCTTCATACCTTCTTTTATTTAATTTTTTAATATTTTTAGGAGCTTCTTCCTCTGCTCAGAAGCGAGTTAGATTTGATTCTCATGATGGTGTTGGAAATTATACTACTGAACTGTTCATAATCGTAATTTTGTTGCAAAATGTTCTAAGGGTGTTGCTGCAAATTCTGTTGATGATGTTATTGTTGTTGATGGTGATTCAGATTCAGATTCTGGAGATCATTTTATTTCTTCCCCTGATCATTATGATGGCGTAAGTTTTCCTTGCCCCTTTTCTTCCCCCGATCATTTGTTTGTTTCATTTTGATTGTAATTTTTTAATGCTCCTTTTTATTTTTTGTAGCCTCTAATTGTTATGCAATCTGTTCCTTTAACTGAGATTACTCCTCTTCCTAAGAGCATTCATAGGTCGTCTTTTTTGAAATCTGTTCCTAAGGTTTGTTATTTCTGTTTTTGTTTCTTCTTTTTGATATTGTACTTTATTTAATGCCTTCTTATTGTTGGTTCATTCCTTCTTTTTGATTTTGTAGACATCTTCTCCTGAAGTCAGAATTACTGGTTCAAGAAATCTTCGTGAGAAGGCTTAGTTGATTGGCAAGACGCTTGAAGGTTTATACAATTCTAAATTGAAGGCTTCTTCTAGTCATGAATTTTTGCGCCTATTGTCGGTGTTCTGACCCTCGAGGGGTTAAAACCAACGAGTAATATTCGTAATCGCGTGCTCCCTTAATCCGGTGGGTGATGCAAGAAGGACACGGCGATTTATCCTATTCGGGCAAAGAAGACCCTACGTCCAGCGGGGGGAGGATAGCTCTTGTTATCTTGCACCGAAGTGCTAGTACAGGGGAAAATACAAGCAGGTGTGAGGAGCGTGAGCTGGGGCTTGGGCGTTTGGACGCCTTGCTCTCGACCTTACACTGTCTCACGGTATTGATCTGTGATCTAAAGCCTTAACGTTTCTATGCTCTAGATCCTCTCGTCTTTCGTCCTCTTTTCTAACGTCCTGGCGCCTCCTTTTATAGGTGAAGGAGGGGCACAGGAGTACATAGATTTAGAGTTCGCATGGCTGGTGATGCATGGCGTTGAGGCTGATCACGTCGGTGCTGCTGTAGTGATGTACATCGGTATGGGGGGCCCTGTAGCCGTCGCGTCGGGAGTTGTTGAAGTCCCGCTCGAGGGTTCGTCTGACGAAGTCGAGGGGCGGCGGTCGAGGGTCTTGGCTTGAGTCGAGGGGGTCGAGTCGAGGGAGTCGAGCCTCACCGGATAAGGTCGAATCCCGGGAAATGCGGGAAACGTGCTGATTTATGCGTCTCGAGGGGGTGCTGGACAGGGCATAGTGCTCGGCATGGCGCAACAGCGAAGTACGACCCACGGGATTCCGGGCCATGGGCGGTAAAAGCAAGATTTGATCGCTACTCCCGCAACTGTTACCGTAACTGTGGCCATACGGTTAGGCGGGGGTAGGTAAAACGCATTAAATGCGCCCGGATCCGTATGGGAGAGTCGGTAGCTGAGGGGTGCCCTGTCCTCGAGGGCTGCCCATTCGCCCGAACGAAGTTCCGTCCTCGAGGGCAGGCATGTTCGTCGGGCGAAGTTCCGTCCTCGAGGGCGGGCTCGTTCGCCGGGCGAGGTTCGTCCTCGAGGGCAGGCTCGTTCGCCGAGTGAAGTTCCGTCATCGAGGGGTTGCCCGAATTGTACCCTCGAGTGCACAGTCCCAGTCCGCTCGGTAGCCCCTCAAGCAGGTTTTGGCTTTGGGCCGTCGTAGCCCGTTCGTGGGTCAACTCCATATGCTTTAGCCTGCGGCCTTCGAACGTTTATCGTGGGAGGCCACTGGAGGGTTTGTGTTGCTGATTTTGCGGGGTTTAGTCGATAAACCAAGGGTTTGGGGTACCCATTTCCTGGGTAACGACAGTAGCCCCCGAGCCCCTGCACGAGTGATGGCACTCGGGCAGGGGGTCAAGAATTGGGAACGGGACGTGATTCGGGTCTTTTCGTGGGGGGCGCGCGAGCGACCCTCGTGGGGGTAGCCCCCGAGGCCTCGTAGGAGTCGGAAGACTCCTATGAGGGCTTCATTTGTCTTTGGTCGAGGGGCGCTTGTCCAGTCAGGTACAGGCCTGAACTGGAGTCACAGCGCTTTACCGAGGGGTGCGTCGGGACGCCGAGCCCCTGGGGGATTTTCGACCCTCTTTCGTCAAGGGGAGCCGGGCACAGTCGAGCTCCCGAGCCTCGTGCGGCTGGGGCGTTGCCGGCCTCGGCATTCATCTCATGAGTCCTTTCGATCGGACGTGAGGCGAGAAGCGTCGGACTGCCCTTGATAGGGCGAGCCGCGAAGTTCTCAGTGAGCTGGTAACGGGAAAATCCAAGTGAGAGCCCGTTCCTCGTTCGATAGAGGTCGGCTGGTGGCCCGGAGGCGGTCTCATTAGAGCAAAATGCATGGTCTTACGGATACCGATTCCGTTCGATAGGTCTCGGTGGCTCGATGCCTCCCTTTGGGGGGATTCCACAAAGTCCGTAGCATTTCACCTTGGATGTGTCCAAAGGGGTCTCGAGAGTTCGTTCTTGAGCAAGGCATCGTGTTGGCTCCCCCTTGGTCACCCCTGACTCGGGTGCTCGAGGGCGGCTGTCGAACCCTGATGTGGGGCCAGCCTTCACTCCCTCGAGGCTTAGGGCCGGAGCCTGATTTTTTTGGTGCTCAAGGGCGGCCGTTGAGCCCTCACTCGAGGACAGTCCTTTGCTCCCTCAAGACTTTGAGATGGGGCCAGAGCCCATTTTTTTGGTGCTCAAGGGCGGCCGTTGAGCCCTCACTCGAGGACCGGCCTTCGCTCCCTCCAGACTTTGAGGTGGGTTCAGAGCCCGTTTTTTTTGGTGCTCAAGGGCAGCCGTTGAGCCCTCACTCGAGGACCGGCCTTCGCTCCCTCGAGACTTTGAGGTGGGGCCAGAGCCCGTTTGACCTTTCGTAGAAATCTCCGTTGGCGAGTAACGGCTCTTTTTTCTTATCGTTGGACACACCTTTTGAGGAGAAGGCCGTAGCGGTGCGATCGTGGTGGGCCCGAGCAACGGCTCTTTGCCAGAGGTGTGACACGTGCATCCGGTCGAGGATCGAGGGGGGAACGGTCAGGCAAGCGCATTAATTACGGGAAGTTACCTTTTCCCTGCCGCCGGACTCCGCCCGTTGCTCTTCCCGGGTATAAAAACGGAGGGGGACAGGCGCTGTTCGCCACCACCTTTGCCATCCTCCCGAATTCCTACTTTCCTGCGCGCGTGAGGGTAGAAACTTTAGAGCAAGCAATCGCAATTGGGAACCTTCCTGGTCATCCGTCCGCCAAGGAGATTCGTCTTGTTGCTGCCGCCACTGCGTCCACCGAGCGGATCTGTGCTGCCGCTGCTGCCATGGCCCCCGTCCTCCAGCCCGCCGAACCCTGGCACCCATCGACCGTGACGTGGCAAAGGCTGAACGAGCTGGTGGGGGAAGGACTTCTCCGCCCCATCACCGACCCGAATCAGCCGGAGTGGATTGCGCCGCCGAGGAATCACCAAGAGCCAAACCCGCCGGAGGGCTACGTGGTGAGCTTCCTCAAGTATCATCAGCATGGGTTTGGTGTACCCTCGAGCGAGTTCATGCGGGGTTTGACGAACTTCTACGGCGTCGAGCTCCAACATTTCTACCCCAACGCCATCTCCAACGCCGCCATCTTTGCGGCCGTCTGCGAGGGCTACCTCGGGATGGCGCCACACTGGGAGCTGTGGCTCCATCTTTACAATGGGGAGTGGTTCGCCTCCCCGGTGGCACCAGGAGTAAGGCGAGTCATCAGAGCGGGGTGCCTCAACTTCGTGTTGAAGACTGGGAAGTCGGAGGAGCCACGCGAGTATATCCCCATCGGGTTGATGTCCAACCACTCCCGGTGGGACGAGCAGTGGTTCTACCTTCGCAACGACGGCTGCTACCTCCCGCCGTACACCGGGCGGCTTATCACCGAGGGTCCATTCAACTGGCCGCACGGTGTCACTGGAGATCTTCAGCGTCGACTTCGTCCCCTCGTCGCCGTGATGAAGACCCTTCGAGAGGCGGGCCTGACGGCGGGTGTGGTGGTCTCGGCCTTCCACAGTCGACGGGTGCTCCCTCTGATGGAGCGCCCGCTGCGGTTGGACGAGATGCTCCCCTCGGCGGTGCCCGAGGTTCTCAAGAGGTGCCGGATGTCCGGCAAGAAGCCATCCTCCACGGAAGTCATCGCGTGGGTAAAGGGGATGGTCGCGGGCTCGTTCAGGGCAGAAGACGTCAACCGCCTCCCCATGCGGCCGGTGGAGGGTTGCCTCGACTTGGTGAGTGCCCCGACCCGTGCCTTTCGCGTTTTCATTCTGCCCCCTTCTCTTGTCCCTGTGACTAAACATTTTCGTGTAGGGGAGAATCGACTACCGAAGATCGAGGCCCCCGCTAAGGGAGGACGCTCCTAATCGTCAGGTAAGACGCTTCGACGCCCAGCAAGAAAAGTGGCGTAAGGACAAAGAAGAGAAGAAGAAGGCAAAGAAGCTCCGGGAGCGCGAAAGGCTTGCGAGGCGCCGCGCTCAGCAGAGGCGCGACGGGCTCCTGGAGGAGGAGTCTCCCTCGTCCGAGGGAGATGAAGATGATGTTGATGATGACAGCGATGACGTTGAGGGGGTGGCGGGGCGACACAAGCTCATCTTGTCGGGTTCCTCCCATGCTGACCGCCCCTTGGTGCAGGAGGAGGCGGTGGAGGAGCGCGCCCCCAGCCGGTGACGTCGGCCTCGGAGCGCCGGCGTGGGAAAAGGTGGGCCGACACCTCAACTCGAGGGGGTTCACCCCCCTCCCATCGTACTCGAGGTGGGACCCCACCCACTTCGACCCGGGAAACCCGGTCCCGGTCGTCGGCGCGGGCGGAGCAAAACCGTGCTAAGGAAGGCGCAGCGACCCCACCGATGGCCCCGAGCAGCCTCAGCCCCGGGAAGAGCTCGGCTTCAGGAGGGGTCTCGAGATCTGCTGGCCGTTCGAGGGGGACACGAAAGGCCTCTATCCCCTTCGAGTAAGTGTTGTTGATTCAATCCCTTTTCGCTGCATCATCATCGTGCAGCTTAATAAGCTTTTTGCCGCCTTGCTTCCCATCCAGGCCCAAGCGCCAAATCGAGGAGGCGTCTCTTATGCCGGCTAAGCGGCTCAAGGTGGACGCAGCTGCGAAGATGGAGGCCCCGGTCACAGGTGCGACGTCGAGGCCCTTGGCTCTGTGGGAAGCCAAGTGGTTGTCCTCAGCCCTCGGAGCTATGGCGCGTGGTAGGCTGACGGGTTCCGCTCTTGCTGTAGGGTCGAGCGTCTCGGGGGCCGCACTGGGCGGTGACTCCGAGCTAGGGAGGACGCAAGAGGGAGGAAGCGCCTCCTTGACGTCGTCATCCGCGGTCCTCAAGCTCGGCCAGGCGCCAGGGGACGGAGCCCCGATATCGGGAGCTTCCGCTCCTAGCCGATCGGAGGCCTCGATCCCCGCACCCAAGGTGGGAGCCCCCGAGGGCCACGAGTCAGGAGAGGAGGTAGCCATCGTCGACCTCGAGGGCGAGGAGACCACAGCCCTTCTCCCCTCGATAGGAGAGCGGAGACCCTGGCCGGTGGGGCTACGCGAGCTCGAGGCCCAGAGGAAGCAGGAGCAGGGGGCCCTGCAAGAAGCAGAGCTATCGTAGTCATAGCAGGAGGGGGAGAAAGAGCCGCTGGAGCGGTGGGAAGAGGAGGAGAAAACCGGGGGCCAGCCGCAGCATCAACAAGTGCAGCAGACGCCGCCGGGGGACACGGCGCCGTTGGACCTGCCGGCGCAGCAGCCGCCCGAGACATCGGAGACAGAGGGGATTTCGGGACTGCCCAAGCAATGATTGTCCGTGATCACTCTGGACGAGCTACTGTCCGAACAGGAAACAACGTCGAAGGCGTCGACGGTCCCGTGGCTGCTGGGGGTGCAATTGGAGGAGGCCTCGGTACCGAACCCACTGGAAGATGCGTCAATGGTGGACCTACCGGCGCCGTAAGACGTGGCATTGGGGGAAGCGACGGCCTCGACACCTCCGCTGCCTCCGAAGGCGCCAGAAGCAGTGTCGAGCCAGCCGCCGCAACTGTTGATGGAGTAACCGGAGGAGATGGCGGCTTCTGGCCTGCCGAGGAGGTCGACTTCCGACCTCGAGCTGAGGGATGCTGGCACCGCGTCAGAGCTCCGCACCCCGGCAGAGTTGGCCGAGCGTTACGGCGTCCCACGTGATGTGGTGGACGAGATCGAGTCCTTGGCGCGAACCAAGGTCAAGACGGTCCTTCCACATTGGGGCAAGGAGCGCATCATACTCCGAGAGCTTGGCGACTCCAGTGCTTCAGGGATCGAGATGGACGACCCAGCGGAAGTCAAGTGCTGGGAGGACACGGAGCGGTCCTAGGCGTGGCTGCAGCACTTGCTGAAGCTGGGCGTCGAGCTCGCCGAAGGCCTCGACCGAAATCTCGCGGTGAGTCCCTGTGTAGACCATATGCAGTTTTTTGAGTTCTTTCGTATGGAATGCCTTAACCCTCGATTTCCTGTCCCCAAGAGGTGCGGAGGCGTTCCTACTCCAAGTCAGACTTCCTCCATGAAACGCTCAACAGCCGGGAGGAAGTGCTTCACCAACTCGAAGCCGGTCGCTCTGCGCAGGGCAGGGTGGCCGAGATCGAGGAGGAGCTGAAGCGGACCAGGGGGAGGCCGCCAAAGCCAAAGAGGAGGTCGCCCGGACAAAGGAGGATGCCGAGGCTACTCGAGGGGAAGCCGCCCAACTCAAGGAGGAGCTTAGGCGTGCCAAGGAGGAAGCTGACGTGGCCAAGGCCAAAACAGAGAGGGCCAAGGGCGAGAGCATCCGAGCCCAGGAGCGCGTTGAGCTACTCGTGGGGGAGGCTCAAAGCTCCGTGGAGCGCATCCGCTCGCTCGAGGCCAATCTCGCTGAAGTCTCCACGGCGCGCAACACCCTCTCCGCCTTGGCCCAGGAGGAGAAGAACCGAGCCGCTAGCCTAGAAACCCAGCTCGGGGCGATGAAGGCTACCCTCCAAGAGAAGGAGCAGGCCATCATCTTGGCTGGTGGCGCCCTCGAGACCCTCCGCTGTGAGAAGACGGAGGTGACCCGGGCCTTCAAGGAGGCCCGGCGGGAGCGAGATGAGGCTCGGGGGGAGCGCGACGCCGTGCTGGGGGATCGCAGCGTCCTCGAGACTCGCTATGCTGGTGAGTTCCTTGAAGAGCCTTTGATCTTTTTTGTTCCTGTATGGTTTGTCTAACTCTTGTTTTGTGTTTTAGGCCTCAAGACCAAGCTGCGCGGTACCCAAACCGCTGCCAAGGCACTGCAGGAGAGCCTTGTGGCGGAGGGGGCGCTTCTCGGCCAGCTCTGGGTTGCCCTCGACAGACTCTGCGCCTCTTGGGAGGTCGGGCCCGTCGAGGGTGCTGAAGAAGACATCCCGGGTGCCACGCTCGTTACCAGATCTACTACCTCGACGACACCCTTCGTGATCGCGTGCGGGAGGCACTTCTTACCGGCGTGAAGCGAGCGCTGGCAGTGGTCGCCTCCGGCTTCGTCTTTGACAAGGATGTGGTCGCCCAAGGCTTCGTTCATGATATCTCGAAGACCAACACCGAGAACGAGGAGCGATGCCGAGGGCTCATCAATGACGCCGAGAGGCCGGGGGGAGCGCTGGCGAAGTTGTTCGAGGACGAAGTCCTCCTCCTCGCGGATGAAGGGTACCTCGTCGAGGAGGGCAGCGACGGAGCGGGCCTGTAGGGCAAGGCTGGGCGGAGATGCCCGTGTAATAAGTTAGTTTTTGATAACTTATATTCAATGTGGCTTCGAAAGCCTTTTTGAACATTAATGCATCTATCGTAATGCAATTTGTCATTTTACTTTCAAGCCTTCTCTGCTTTCTTTCACCTAGACTTTGCTTTTTTGACTAAGTTTTCGACGCATGCTCGTATCCCTCGAGGGGGAGCGAGTGGAGGTACCATAGCCCGGAGGCGTAGGAGAGCTCCCGGCTCGACAGCCCTCGACCCTCTAGGGAGTTCGAGGCATTTTCTACTTAGTCGCGAAGCGTATCGAGGAGTGAGAAAGAAGAGGCGCTCGAGTCCTGATCACCTGACTTTTGCTTTTTGACTAAGTGTTCGATGCAGGCTCGTATCCCTCGAGGGGGGAGCGAGTGGAGGTACCGTAGCCCGGAGGCATAGGAGAGCTCCGGCTCGATAGCCCTCGACCCCTAGGGAGTTTGAGGCATTTTCAACTTAGTTGCAAAGCGAAAGGGGACGCTCGAATTTTTAAAAAAAATTATTCGTATTTTTAGGAACTTAGGGGGTTCCCCCCCCGTTAGCCCCCAAGGGAGGCTCGACTCTAGCGAGACAGGGTCGAGGCTACCTCTTGCATGTACAATAACAAGTTTGAACTTATAATCGAAAGTACTCCTTATATTTGCCATGCGAAAATGTATAAAACATGCGAGAATGTACGAGGACATTGGTGCTCTAAGGGTAGAAACGACATAGCTGTTCGATGTTCCATGCGTTGGTGAGGATTTTGCCTCTGTTGTTAGCGAGCTTGTACGTCCCGGGCTTTAGCACCTCAGCTACGGTGTATGGGCCTTCCCATGGCGGGGTCAGCTTGTGACGTCCCTTGCTGCTCTGTTGTCGATGTAGGACGAGGTCTCCAACTTGGAAGTCCCTCGAGCTCACGTTCTTGTCATGGTAGCGTCGAAGTTTCTGCTGATACCTCACGGAGTGAATTAGTGCCATGTCTCGAGCCTCCTCGAGCTGGTCGACGGCGTTTGCGAGGGCTTCTTCGTTGCTTTGCTTGTTGTACGCCTTTAGTCGAGGGGAACCATACTCGAGGTCAGTGGGGAGGACGGCCTCGGACCCATGGACCAAGAAGAATGGGGTGAACCTTGTGGCTCGACTAGGTGTTGTCCTTAAGCTCCATAGGACCGAAGGCAGCTCCATGGCCCATTTTTTTCCGTGCTTGCTGAGGCGGTTGAGGATCCTTGGCTTGAGGCCCTGCAAGATCATGCCATTGGCGCGCTCGACCTGACCATTAGTTCGAGGATGTGCAACCGCGGACCAATTCACACGGATGTGATGGTGATCGCAAAAATCCAAGAACTTCTTGGCGGTGAACTATGTGCCGTTGTCCGTGATGATGATGTTTGGGACCCCAAAGCGATGGATGATGTCGATGAAGAACTCGACCGCCCGTTCGGAGTGGATGTTGCCGATAGGCTGGGCTTCAATCCACTTGGTGAATTTGTCGACGGCAACGAGCAGGTGGGTGAAGCCTCCAGTTGTCCTTTTGAGGGGACCAACGAGGTCTAGCCCCCATACGGCGAACAGCCATGTGAGGGGGATCATTTGCAAAGCATGCGCGGGGAGCTGCGTCTGCTTGGCATAAAACTGACACCCTTTACACGAGCGGACAATGTTTGTGGCGTCAAAAACGGCGATCGACCAGTAGAAACCCTGTCGGAAGGCATTACCTACGAGGGTCCTTGGCGCTGCGTGATGGCCGTAGGCCCCCAAGTGTATGTGCTCGAGGAGCCTCCTGCCTTCTTCGATAGTAATGCAGCGCTGAAGAACGCCTAAGGGGCTTCACCTGTAGAGTTCCTTGCCATCGCTATAGATGACGTAGGACTTGGCCCGTCGCGCGATCCGGCGAGCTTCGGTCTGGTCCTCCGAAAGCTCTCCCCGAATGAGGCAGTCGAGGAAAGGGGCTCGCCAATTCGGCGGCGGGCTCGATAGAGGAGGAGTCCCCTGGATCTCCATAACCTGGGCCCCAGTCGAGGGGGCCCCAGTCAAGGTCACGGGGTGGAGCTTCGAGGGCGTAGTGCAAGCCCCCGAGCCCAAATTGATGGAGGGCTCGAAGAGGTCCCTCGAGAATATGTCTAGAGGGACTGTACCTCGAGTCGATGCGATTTTTGCAAGCTCATCCGCGGCTTCGTTGTATCATCGAGCAATATGACTAAGCTCGAGGCCATGGAACTTGTCTTCCAACTTGCGCACTTCGTTGCAGTAGGCTTCCATCTTGGCGTCGTGGTAGTTCGAGGCCTTCATCACTTGGTCGATGATTAGTTGCGAGTCGCCTCGAACATCAAGGCTTCGGACCCCGAGTTCAAGGGCAACTCGTAATCTAGTGACGAGAGCTTCATACGCCACGACATTATTAGAAGTGGCAAAGTGGATGCGAATGACGTAGCGCATGTGGACTCCGAGGGGCGAGATGAAGAGCAAGCCCGCGCCTGCTCCTGTCTTCATGAGCGACCCATCGAAGTACATTGTCCACAGCTCGGCTTGGATTTGAACTGGCGGCAACTGAGTGTCGGTCCACTCAGCGACGAAATCCGCCAGCGCTTGGGACTTGATGGCCTTCCGCGGTGCGTAGGTGATGGTCTTGCCCATGAGCTCAATCGACCACTTAGCAATCCTTCCAGCGGCCTCCCGGTTATGGATGATCTCCCCCAAGGGGAACGAAGATACCACGGTAACCGGGTGGCTGAGGAAGTAGTGCTGGAGCTTGCGACGTGTAAGGACGATGGCGTAGAGCAGCTTCTGCACCTGTGGGTAGTGGATTTTTGTTTCCAAAAGCACTTTGCTGATGAAGTAAACTGGCCGCTGGACGGGCAGGACATGCCCTTCCTCTTGCCTCTCAACCACTATGGCCGCGCTGACCACCTGAGTGGTTGCAGCGACATAGAGGAGGAGGGGCTCGGGCGGTTCAGTCGACGTCGCTGGTCGAGGAGGGACGAGAATCGGGGTGGATGTCAGCATGCCTTTGAGTTCGTCGAGAGCCTCCTCGGCCTCCGCGGTCCATGTGAATCGCTCGGATTTTTTCAAGAGGCGGTACAGAGGCATGGCCTTCTCCCCTAAACGTGAGATGAAACGGCTGAGGGCCGCGAGGCAGCCTGTGACCTTCTGCACGCCCTTGAGATCCCGAATCGGCCCCATTCGCATGATGGCCGCCACCTTCGCTGGGAGACGATGTATCCGAGGAGCATGCCCCGAGGCACTCCGAAGACACATTTCTCGGGGTTGAGTTTTATGTTTTTGGCTCGAAGGCACCCAAACGCGATTTCGAGGTCATGGATGAGGTTGTCCACTTTTTTGGACTTGACCACGATGTCATCAACATAGGCCTCGACCGTGTCGCCTATGTGTTTGCCGAAGACATGGAGCATGCACCGCTGATATGTCGCCTCGGCGTTTTGAAGGCCGAAGGGCATGGTGACATAGCAGTACATGCCAAAAGGCGTGATGAAGGAAGTCGTGAGCTGGTCGGACTCTTTCATCTTGATTTGGTGGTAGCCGGAATAAGCATCGAGGAACAAGAGGGTTTCACATCCCACGGTAGAGTCAACAATTTGATCAATGTGTGGTAAAGGAAACAGAACTTTGGGACATGCTTTGTTTAAACTAGTATAGTCAATACACATCCGCATTTTCCCATTCTTTTTCTTAACTAGCACGGGATTAGCTAACCATTCGGGGTGATGGACCTCCTTGATCAATCCAGCCGCCAAAAGCTTGTGTACTTCCTCGCTGATGATCCTACGCTTCTCCTCGTCGAAGCGACGCAGGCGTTGCTTCACCGGTCTGGACCCGGCCCAGATCTCCAAGGCGTGCTCGGTGACTTTCCTCGGTATGCCCAGCATATCTGAAGGACTCCACACAAACATAGCGGCGTTCGCACGGAGAAAGTCGATGAGCACGACTTCCTATTTGCCCTTGAGGTCAGCGCTGATCGTTAGCACCTTCTCACCGGGGCAGCTCGGGTCGAGGGGGACTTTCTTGGTGTCTTGTGCTGGCTCAAAGTTGCCGGCGTGTCGCTTGGGCTCTGGCACCTCATCGGCGAGGCGCTCGAGGGTCGCGACTATCATGGCATTTTGCTCGACGGCCTCTCCATACTCGACGCATTCGACGGTTGCAGTCGTACGCGTGCTCGTAGGAGGAGGCGACGGTGATGACGCCCTTGGGTCCTGGCATCTTGAGCTTGAGGTAGGTGTAGTTCGGGATCGCCATGAACTACGCGTAGCCCGGTCGGTCGATGATAGCATGATACGTTCCGTGAAACCCGACCACCTCGAAGGTGAGGGTCTCTTTCCTGTAGTTGGCAGGGGTGCCAAAGCAGACAGGAAGGTTGATACGGCCGACGGGGAGGGCCTTTTTCCCCGGCACGACGCCATGGAATCCCCCGGCGCTGGGTCAGAGTTGACACCTCTTGACTCCCAGGAGGTCGAGGGTCTCGAGGTAGATGACGTTCAGGCTGCTGCCGCTGTCCATAAGGACCTTCGAGAGGCGGGTGTTTATGATGATTGGGTCCACGATGAGCGGATAGGCCCCGGGGTTGGGGACTCGATCCGGATGGTCATCGCGGTTGAACGTGATGGGCGCGTCAGACCAGTCGAGGTAGTGAGGTGCCACGACTCAGACGGAGAAGACTTCTCGACACTCCCGCTTATGCTGTCGAGGCGTGAGCTGGGTTGAGAGGCCCCCGTAGATCATGTAGCAGTCATAGACTTTGGGGAATTTTCCGTCTTCCCCGTTGTCTCCCTCACTGCCACCTTGGTCTTTCTTGTCGTCACCTTTTTTTATGCCCACTTGCTCAAAGTGTTTTTGAAGCATGCGGCAGTCCTTAAGCTTGTGCTTTGCCCCGTCCTTGTGATAAGGGCAGGGCTCCTCGAGCATTTTGTCGAAGATGGCGCCCTCGGGGGGACCTCGAGGTCTTTTGCGTTCGGTTGCTACGACGAGATCATCTTCTGCAGCCTCACGCTTGCCTTGCTGATTTTTCTTCTTCTTGTTGTTTCTCTTCAGCCCTTTGCTCGAGCCTCCGGCATCGTCGGCTACCGACGCCTTTCCCTTGTCCTTCCCATCGCTGAAGAAGGCACCGATCGCCTCTTCGCCGGCCGTGTAGTTGGCGACCACATCCATGAGCTCGTTGATGGTGTTGGGGCGGTTACGCCCCAACTCGTGAACTAGGTCCTTGCAGGTTGTACCCACAACGAATGCTAGAATGACGTCGAGATGAGAGATGTGGGGTAGTTCGATGCGGAGCTTGGAGAATCATCGAGCAAAGTCACGGAGAGACTCCCCTTGTTTCTGCTTGCAGTTGCACAGTTCCCAGGAGTTCCCAGGATACACGTAGGTACCTTTGAAGTTCCCCTCGAAGATCCAAACAAGGTTGACCCAGCCGCGAATCTTGTCAGGGGAAGCTCCTCGAGCCACCTACGCGTGGTGTCAGACAGGAACAGGGGAAGGTGATGTATGATGACATGATCATCACATGCCCCACCCGCCTGACAAGCCAGCTGAAAGTCGGCTAGCCAGAGCTCGGGATTGGTTTCACCATTGTATTTGACGATGCTCGTGGGGGGTCAAAACTTGTCAGGCAGCTGGGTGCAGCGGATCGTCCTGCTGAAGACTCGGGGACCCGGTGGCTCCGGGGCCCGTCGGTCTTCGTCGCTGTCGTAACGCCCTCCGCGATGGGTGCTGTACCCTCGATCCTCGGCATCCCCGCACTTGCGTCTGCAGTTCTCGACAATGTCAAGGCACACGTCGTGGGGAGCGCGGCCGTCGTTGATACGTTCTCGGGCCGGCTTCTTCTTTGGTCGGGGGGCCGCCCCCTGATCGACCGAGCTCTCCCTTTCGGGCCGGGAGGGCTCGACCTGAGGTTCGGAGGCTGCCCCTCGATGCCTCGTGGCTGAGCTCTTGGCTTGCTGAACAGCAGTGACTTGAAGGAGATCCTCGACCTCGCGTTGTATCCGCCGAGCTTGCGAGTTGGATGGCGTGGGCATATTGCGAAGAAGCATGCCATCACAACAATGTTCTGGCTTGCTCGGGGATAACGGTTGGTGGGTTGCTCGGGTGCCCCAGCCTTGTTGATCTGCCGGTTGACCTCTCAGGCCCTGGCTCGGGCTCTACCGCTGGGCGGTCGCTGCTCTTGCTCGAGGGTTAGCTCGAGCAGACGCAATCATTCCTGCTCGTCGGCGAGCTTCGCCTGCAACTCCCGAATTTGTGCCAGCTGTGCGTCCTGCTCGCCAGGACGAGGGCACGCCTCTCAGGGTGCGTCAGGTTGTTGGTCTACTATTCTAGGTAGAGCACCTCCCGCCGCAGCGGTAGCTGCCGCGGCCACTGGATCGATGGTTTCCTGATTGGAGTCGACATCACCATCAATGTGGAGGCACTCGAGGGTAGGATCCCAATGATCAGAGTCAGAGTCAGGGTCATCGCAGTAGAAAACAGGGAATTGTCCCCGTGCCTCCTCGTGCAGCTGCCGTCGGAGTGTGCCGACGGTGTACCTCCGGGGGCCGGGCGCTCTCATGAAGGCCAAGCCCTTGGAGGCTGGTGTGGCAGTCCCCACGTCCGTCATTGCACGAAGAAGGGCGCCTGGGCGGTCCTCTAACATGCTCATGTTGGAGTGGGTCGCTGTCGAGATCGTCGTTGTGGGATTGTTGAATTCGAACAAAGGCCGCCGATGTCGCTCGAACAGCTCGTGCGGGAGCGGGCTCGATCGAGCGGGGACTTCGTCGTGCTTCCTCGATGAGCGTACTACGAAGGTGGAGTCGAGGTTGTGGTGGGGTCCTGCTGGTTTGCCCTCTACCTCTGAACTCGGGTCAGACAATCCCTCAACAAGGGGTTCCTCATCTCCGGTCAGGGGCAAGGAGAAAGCGGCGGGAACCATCCTCGACTCAGGTTGATGGCGATGATGGTGTCGATCGTGCCTCCTTCTGGACGTGGAAGCATGGTGGTGAGATCGACGAGCGGCCTCCCATGAGCGTGGGGGCGTACCGCGACCTCCGTTCGGGTCACTGATCGAGAGCAGGGTCATGTCATAGCCCTGGCCGAGGGTCATGAACTCCAGGCTCCCAAACCAGATCACCGTAGAGCGCGAAAGTGGTGAAACAAAGTCACCCATCTAGAAAAATGGCAGGAAATTGTTAGTGACACGCGGCTCCCCTACCTGGCACGCCAACTGTCGGTGTTCTGACCCTCGAGGGGTTAAAACCAACAAGTAATATTCGTAATCGCGTGCTCCCTTAATCCGGTGGGTGATGCAAGAAGGACACGGCGATTTATCCTGGTTCGGGCAAAGAAGGCCCTACGTCCAGCGGGGGGAGGATAGCTCGTGTTATCTTGCACCGAAGTGCTAGTACAGGGGAAAATACAAGAAGGTGTGAGGAGCGTGAGCTGGGGCTTGGGCGTTCGGACGCCTTGCTCTTGACCTTACACTGTCTCACGGTATTGATCTATGATCTAAAGCCTTAGCGTTTCTATGCTCTAGATCCTCTCGTCTTCTGTCCTCTTTTCTAACATCCTGGCGCCTCCTTTTATAGGCGAAGGAGGGGCACAGGAGTACATAGATTTAGAGTTCGCATGGCTGGCGATGCATGGCGTTGAGGCCGATCACGTCGGTGCTGCTGTAGTGATGTACATCGGTATGGGAGGCCCTGCAGCCGTCGCGTTGGGAGTTGTTGAAGTCCCGCTCGAGGGTTCGTCTGACGAAGTTGAGGGGCGGCGGTCGAGGGTCTTGGCTTGAGTCGAGGGGGTCGAGTCGAGGGAGTCGAGCCTCACCGAATAAGGTCGAATCCCGGGAAATGCGGGAAACGTGCTGATTTATGCGTCTCGAGGGGGTGCTGGACGGGGCATAGTGCTCGGCATGGCGCAACAGCGAAGTACGACCCGCGGGATTCCGGGGCATGGGCGGTAAAAGCAAGATTTGACCGCCACTCCCGCAACTGTTACCGTAACTGTGGCCATACGGTTAGGCGGGGGTAGATAAAACGCATTAAATGCGCCCGGATCTGTATGGGAGAGTCGGTAGCCGAGGGGTGCACTGTCCTTGAGGGCTGCCCATTCGCCCAAACGAAGTTCCATCCTCGAGGGCAGGCACGTTCGTCGGGCGAAGTTTCGTCCTCGAGGGCGGGCTCGTTCGCCGGGCGAGGTTCCGTCCTCGAGGGCAGGCTCATTCATCGGGCGAAGTTCCGTCCTCGAGGGGTCGCCCAAATTGTACCCTCGAGTGCACAGTCCCAGTACGCTCGGTAGCCCCTCGAGCAGGTTTTGGCTTTGGGCCGTCGTAGCCCGTTCGTGGGTCAACTCCATATGCTTTAGCCTACGGCCTTCGAACATTTATCATGGGAGGCCACTGGAGGGTTCGTGTTGCTGATTTTGCGGGGTTTAGTCGGTAAACCAAGGGTTTGGGGTACCCATTTCCTGGGTAATGACACCTATCATTGTCAAAGACAGATGGCTTTCCTTGCCAGACTCTGAATGAATTTGGTGGCTCATCTAGTAAATCTGATTTCAAGTTATCAGATTCTTCTACTGGTGGTAAAGTTCCTATTCATGGCCCCAGGAGGACTGTTACAGCAAACCGTCTTTATCGTGATGATTTTGTGCTTGAGAGGATGAAATTTAATTTACCTCAATCTGAAGTAATGAATTACAAGGCTATATGTAACTTGGCTTCTTCTAGTAATAGCCAGTATGTGTTTGTGTTGTACTGCATTTTAGTACCTTAAACTTTTCCCTTTTTTATCTTTTATTCTTCTAAATTGCTTTCTTCAATTTTTCATGCAGTGAATATGCAATCTTGTTTGGAAATGTGAAGTGCACCTTTTGGGCTCTTGCTGAGTCATTAAAACTGGTGGCATGGTGAAACCTTTTGCTATGGCTGGTTTTTGCTACTATTTATTTAGTCAGCCTAATGGACACCCGGATATTTCAAAGCACCATTACTTCTTTTCTAGTATCAGTGTAAGTTTTTTATCTAGTTACTTCTTTTATTATTCATACCTATTGTTTTCAAGTTTTGTTGCTGTTCAATTAACTTCTTGTTATTCATTAGTGAATTTCTTTATTTATAGAATCATATATCTGTATTATGTTACTTGTCTGAAGTGTGGCCTATTAGCTATTTTTTTCACTGAATTTATAATTGAGCTCCTTTGGTTGTTGGCATGCTTTTGCCATGCTCAATTCTTGTCATGTGCATCTTTTTCTTAATTCTTATCACCTTTTTGATTTTTCTTATATTTGCTTTTTAGGTTTCTTTTAATAAGTTTTGCTTTACATTTTTCCATTCCCTATAGGATAATCTTCTTAAAGAAAGAGCTGATGCAGATAAAGAGACTTTGGGCAAAGCTTTTAAGAGAAATCCCAAGTTTAGGCCTTTGTATTGTTCTGATGTGGTATGTTCCTCTATTCCTTTTAAATTTTACAATTTTTATTTTTGTATTGATTTTTATTTTTGTATTGATATGTAATATCTTATCTCTTTTTCTTTTTTTCCAGCTCTATTTCCCATGTCTGTATGATGATCACTGATTTGTATTCGTTGTTGATATAAAAGATTGTTTATGGGTGTTCTAGGATTCTTTTTATGGTTTGAATGATGGATATTCTGCTGAAGTTAGGGAGAAACTGGTATGTTATTGTGTTCTTATCAACTTAGTTTCCTTTCTAATGCTCTTAGGATCTTTCATTTTCTAATCTTATTCTTCACTTTCTTTAGCTTCTCAACTTCTAGTATTGGTGGAAGCATTTTGGTTTGATTGACATGGGTTTTCATGGCTATGAGTACAAATATCCAGATGTGCCTAAGCAGTCTGCTAACAATTTGTAAGATGTCCTTTTTTCCCATGTTAGATTATGTTTTGAGATCCCAATTATTCTTTTTATGATATGGTGTTGTAAGTTTTGATTCTGATTAGTACAGAGCTATATGCACTGATAAATGATGTTGAGTTAGTATTTTTTTCATGTCCTTAATCGCAATTTGACTATAATGGCTTCTTGTGTCCCATTATGTTTTGACATATTAGTCATTCTTTTTCCGTGTAGTTCTAATTTAGGTGTATATGTCATGATGTTTCTTGAGCATTGGAAATCACCTAGGTCTTCTATATTCAGCCTTTTCAATCAATCTGATATTCCAAATCTAAGGATGAAACTTGCTAATGATCTGCTTCTCTCTCCCAAGAATTCTAGTCGTACTGATCTTGCACCAATTACAAGGTTGTTATAAGTTATATTATTTTTCCCATTTTCCAAACTGATGTTATTAGTTTGTAATACGATGCAAATTTTTGGCAGGATGATGATGATGATGATGTCTAGGCTGATGGTCTCCTTTCTTTCGCATATCGATGCATAGATTGCAAGTCCATATATAGATACCATAGTACTTCATAGTTTTACATTGAGTATCACACCTTCGTGGATGTAATAAGACGGGATGATATAAAGATAGTATAGTACTATATAGTTTTACATTCAGTCCTAATCATCATGGATGTAGTAAGACAGATCTTATGAAACTCTTGGCAACTTGTTCCTAAGATGAACTAATGATATAGATGCTTCTTTCTTGTAGTCTTCTTTCCTCTTCCTTTTCATATGATCTCTTTGGGCCTTCATCATCATTTGGTATTCTTAATCTTCTTTTTGCTCTTTGGATTTGGACCTGCATTCATAATAGTTGCATTAATATCTAGTATAAAAATAGTTTTAAATTTTTTTATCTATTTCTATGTGTATTTGTTTGGAAAAGAAAATATCTGCATTCATTACTTACTTGAAGTTTCTGCCTTCTTAGTTTTCTTTTTTGCTGCTTTCTGTATTTTTTCTCTTTCTTGTTCAACCATTTCTTTCCATCTCTTTGGTTTTTCTAGTCTTCCTACCTTTTTTGTGGTGAGTGGGTCCAACATAATGGATCCTTCATCTGATTGTTCCCTTGTCTCTTGTCCTTGCCGCTTTGTATTGTGTTGAGTTTGTTCAAATTGCTCCGTCTCTACTGCTGCATCAGGTACTATGGAATTTTGTTGTGCTAGAATCATATCTATATTTTTTCCAATTCTTTTGAACTCACCTAGCAGATAATGCATTGCCTCTTCCTTTGCTGATCCTTTAGAAGTTAACTATGCTGCCTCTCTTGATAGGACATTAAATCTGAGGATGCTGTCTGTTGCCATTGATGTCTAAATTGGTTTATGGTTCACCTTTCTTTCCTTCTTCCTCCATCTTTGTATGATGTATTTCTCAGGAATCTCATTTACTTCTGTTTCAACCATTACTTTCAGGATATGTGAGCACAACATTCCATCTTTATTGAATTTGGCACATAGGCAGGTATAGTCATCTCCTCCTTGATTCTTGGTAGTGGTTACTTTGTTTTCCTTACCCTGTGAACTTCATGTACCTGATTTGCCTTCTGCCATACCTCATACTCTCCTGTGTCTCCCATTTCTTTGTAATTCAGTCTTGTTGTAGCTCTTAGTCTTGTCATGAACCTGCTGAACATGTTTTTGTTATACATTTCCATTGCTTGTAGTTCAATGCAATATCCAAGTTCCATGTGCTTCGAGTTTTTTGTGTGTTGCATTATCTTCCCTGGCTTCTTCTTTGTTTACATTGTTAACTATTCATTGGTACTCTTTCAGGAAATCTATGACACTGTACATAGGACCTACATTTTCCTTGAAGATTGTGTTTGTTCCCTCGCTTCTGCCTATGCTCTGAAGGAAAGGGAAGAAATCATTCTTGAAGTAGATCGGCACAAATCTTTCTCTCATGTCCCACATTTTGTTGAAGTATTTGTTGTTCTCAAGTTTGTATTTTTTGACCATCTTTGTCCATAGGTCTTTGAATTCTTGTACTATCAAGCAGTTACCCATGATATCTTCAAACTCCTATGGTAATCCTTTGTTTGCTGCAAAGCATTTCAAATTCTTGTTGTAACATTTCCTCTTGATGTGAAATAAACAATTTTTGTGTACTATATCAGGGAACACTTCCTCTATTGCTCCCTTCATTGCTGCATCTTGATCAGTAATGATTGTGCAAGGATGTTTCCCTCCCATTGCCTCTATGAAATTCTGGAAGACCCATGTCGTTACCGAGGAAATGGGTACCCCAAAACCTCGGGTTTATCGAATTAAACCCCGCAAAAATGGCAACTCGACCCCTCCTGTAGCCTCCCACACGGACGTACAAAGTCCCGCAGGCTGAAACACTTCGGGCCGACCCACGGCCGACGACGGCCCAAAGCCAAAGCCTGCTCGAGAGGCTACCGAACGGACTAGTACTGTACACTAAAAAACTGCCGAACAGACTAGTACTGTACACTCGAGGTTACAATTCGGGCGACCCCTCGAGGGCGGAACTTCGCCGCCGAACGAGCCTACCCTCGAGGACGGAACTTCGTTCGTGCGAAT
>CM041638.1:31270559-31450626 GCA_023333625.1 Bothriochloa decipiens
GCCGGTCAGCAACCATGACTCCGAAGGACGGCTGTCAACTCCGAGCCATGCCGCTACAGAACGAGCCATGCTCAGCGCACGTCTCTACAGAGGCCTCGAGTTGACCACCACGACCCGTGACGTCACCACCACGTCATCGAGCCAGGACGTCTGTACCCCTGTGCCTCCCCTTGGCCTATAAAAGGGGACGCCAGGAGACCCAATAGGGACAACTCAGAGGAGAACCACTCCAGACAACGATCTCACGACAACCGAACATACGCCTTGGCAGACTCCTAGACTCCGAATAACTCCTTCGCTCTGTATTCGACCCCCCTCGAATCCTCTCCTTCGCTTGTATCCGCCCCTGTACAAGCACTTAGGTGCAAGATAATACAAATCTTCTCCCCCCGCTGGACGTAGGGCCCTTCTTCGCCCGAACCAGGATAAATCGCTGTGTTCTTCTTGCATCACCCATCCGGACGGGTTACACACGCACACGATTACTCGTTGGCTTAGGACGCCCCCGGGTTCCGAACGCCGACAACCCACTTGAAAGTGTCAGTTATTTGGTCACATATGAGGGCACATGCAAAGATGCAGGTATGTCCATGCCCTGTCACTCCCATGAATGGAGCAAATGGTAAATTGTATCTGTTTGTCATGTGAGTTGTGTCAAAACTGATACAATCTCCATAGTCAGCATAGTACTTCAATGAGTCCGCATCTCTCCAGAAGATGTTTTTAACTCTGGCATTTTCATCTATGTAAAATTTGTAGAAGAAAGTTGGATCCTTGCTTTTGTTTTCTTCAAAATAACTGATAGCTTGCTTCATATCTGACCCTGTGATTTCTCTGTTCAGTTTGGTTCTGTAGTTGGCCACATCTTTCTTGTTATATGGCAGAGCTAATTTCCCTCTTAGATACAATAGTACTGACACTATTTTGCTTGTGGGTATGTTGTTGTTCTTTAGCGTTCGAATGACTGCTTTCTCCATCTCTGTCATATACTTGAACCCACTGAAGCAAGGGATAGTGGATGGTTGTGATCAAGTTTCAACCTTATGATCTTCCATTTCCCTCCCTCTCCCTGTTCTTTTGCCACGCAGACCACTGGGCAGTTTGATTTGACTTGTATATTAGTGTCCTTCTTTCCCTTGTCCTTGTTGTTACTTTCTGTAACAATCTATTCTTCCTCTCCTCCTTTGTTCTTCTTCTCTTTTGGTTTGCCATAGTAATGGCATTTTATTTCAGACTTGGTAAACTCACCTTTCTTTTCCTTGCTGTTGTTCTGGCAGTATGAGTCTTTACTATCTTGAATCTAACATGATATGCATAGTCATTGAAGAATTTGTATGCATCATCGCTGGTATCAAATTCCACCCCATCTTTGGTATGAATCTGCTATCTACATCTGCCTTGTTCCCCTCACTTGCTGCTGCCTCTTCTACCTGTATGAATGTGTCTACCTCTTCTTCAGTTAGCGGTTGATCTTCCTCCCTAGCCTGTGGTGTTGTGCCTGATGTTACATTTGAGTTTCCCTGATCAACGGTGTTTGAAGGCCCTTCAATGGAGTCATTCCTTCCTGGTCTTTCTATCATCATGCTTGAAGTTGTAGCAGCCTCTATCCTTTCCTGCATGTTTTAGAAATTGATATTAGTTATTTCTAGTATTAAATTATATCTTTTCTATTATTATTCAATGTAATGCTATAGTCTTTATGGTAGTTTAGTTACTTTATTTGAACAAATTTTTTACCTCTTCAATCTGAAAATTTGACCATATGTCTGTTGTCCAATTGTATGTCTCCCCTATCACACTTTCATGCTGAAGTGCTGCAATCTATAATGAAATTTCTAAAAAAGATAAGTATCTATGCTTCGTTTCTACAAATTTTATCTGGGCACAATATGGTTTTATTTACTAATGGCTTACCTCTTGTTCTTCTCCTGCGTTGTAGTCCCAGTTGATATAGTCACTTGTACTCGGGAAGTTTCTTTGAGGATTGTGCTGATTCTTTTCTTGTACCTGTAAGTTTGAAATGCTATCATAATGTTTCTTTTTCTCTCTTACATCATGCATTATTTCATTTCCTCTAGTATTTGTATGGTACCTGTGATTCTCCCATGCATGTTTCTTCTGCTCCTTCTATTGTGTCTTGCCATGTTTTCTTTGAATGCTGTATTTCTGAGAGCTGCGAATCAAAGAGATTGTATATGATTAGTTCTTATGTTTTTTATTTAAATTTCACATCATTAAGAGCATATAGTTTAGGTCTGTTTTACCTGAGTTGTCAAGTCCCCAAGCATGATAGATGAATGTGGATCATACCCAAGCATAAAAGCTGAATTTGGATCATATGTGTTCTGCATAGGATGTAACAGTCAGTATAATAGTAATTTTTATGTTTACACGTTGATACTATATTTTTTACATCCTACATCTGGGTGTAATTTTAGTAGTAGTGTAATGTAAATTATGTTTTCAATGCTTCCTATTACCTGCAAGTATGTTGGTATTTTATCCTCTTGAGAATTCCTTATTTGTTGCTGTATGAGTCCTGTATATCTTCCATTCCACATTAGTTCTGAGCTTGGAAACATGAGATGGTAATCTACATTCATGAGAGGTGGTTGCCGTTGTTTCCCCTTTTCAACATTGTCCATCAATTTTCCCTGTAAATAAGAATAGAATAAGGAGTTAGCCTATTTGAGATGCTGGTGTGTCTATTCACTTTATAAGATTCTTTGTTGTTTAGTATGTGTGCACTTTATTGAATCCTTACTATTTTTCCATGTTTCCAGGTTTCCCAATTCTATCAGTTTTTTTTGAAATGGGATCCTTACTTTGTGCTGCTATATCAATTTAGAGACTTATTGAGATGTGGATCTTTGCTTGGTCACTTCGAAATTCAATTTGAGGTTAGTGTTTCAGGTTACCTGGGATGTTCCCTCCTCAGCTGACCCCTTTTCTATCAGTGATTGCAAACCTGGACCTCTGGTAATATTTTGCAAAATAGATGAATGAATAATTTGTTTTGTGTTCCCTGTAAAATCTGTCTTTATTATACAACATTTTGTAATTTATACTTAGATAATCATATGATTTGTTAATTTTGACTATCCCATTATGGCATGATTCAGATTTTACCTAAAATTGATGTGGTTGTACTGTTGTCCTTGGATTCATGAGCATCTGTCTATCAGCTGCATCAACCTAAATTTGATTTGATTGTAATGCTATCCCTTGATTCATGAGCATTTGCGTATTGCTTTCTTGAACCTGCATTAAATAATTCTCATAAGTTATTGTTTCACTGCATAATTTTGCTTATTTTTGTAGAAATTAGTGCATATATAAGTGGATTTTGATTCTGGTTACCTAATATTTTTGGCTCCCTATGTATTGAATCAGAAAATGATGTTAATTTCATTAATTTATTAGTTGGAGATGCAAAACTTTTGATTCACCATGGCCCTTACCTTAGTTTTCTGTTGAATTTTGTCCAGGGGATGGTTCCAGTCTGGATTTGGAGGTTGCATCATTGCTCCTTGAAGTGTTTCTCCTTAGATGGCTGGGATCTTGGTCGATGCAGTCTTGGCGATTTACTGGTCGATCCTCTTCTCGTGGATGAGAGGTGTGCCCATGTGCTTTTTTCCTTGAATCCCCTCCCTCTCCCGATTAGTAGATCTATTATGACCTTCTTTCTGTACAAGTCTGAGTTTTCTTTCTCCTTTTGCCCCTTGTTCTTTTCTCTCTTTTGCCCCTTGATGTTTTGGACTTCTAACTTAGTCATTGCATTGTACCACTTCTTTTTTTCGAGTACTTCTTGTTGGGGCTTTTTTTTCTTATTCATTTATCTTTGGGCCTTTTTTCTTATTTATTTATCTTTGGGCCTTGGCCTTTATATTTGTCGACGCTTCGACCCCGGGGGCCTTGCACCAATGAGTAAATATGTGTTGCGTGCTCCCTAATCCGGATGGTGATGCAAGAAGAACACAAGGTTATCCTGGTTCGGGCAAAAATAAGGCCCTACGTCTAGCGAGGGCAGGGGAGTTCGAATTATCTTGCACTGAAGTGCTTGTACAGGGGAGAATACAAGCGTGCGAATGAGTGAGCTAGGACTTGAGTGCTCCGGGCTCTGGTTGCTCTCTATGCCTTAAGTTTTTTGGTTGAGTTCGTTGATGCCTTGTCTAGACTAGGGCCTGGCGCCCTCTTTTATAGGTGAAGGAGGGGCACAGGGGTACATGGAGCTTAGGGCGAACGTGGCTGCTGACATCGAGGAGATGATGCCAATCATGTCGGTGTTGCTGTAGAGGCGTGCATCGCGCATGGCGTGTCCTGTAGCAACATGCTCGAAGTGACACAGCCATCCTTCTCGTGCATAAGGTGACGCAGCTGATGGTCGGTGATAGACGGATGTCCAAGCACGGTCATGCGGATCCCTGTAGCCGTTACGTCAGGAGTTGTTGGAGTGTTGACCGGCGATGACGAAGTCTAGCTCGAGGGGTGGTCAAGGGGGATCGAGGCCCGAATGGATAAGGCCAAGCCCCGAGAAATGTGGTACGAATACTGGTAATTGTGCCTCAAGGAGTCGCCTGATACTGGTAAATGTGCCTCGAGGGAGTGCCGAATGCGGCACAGTGCACGGCACGGAGTTACAGTGTGGTACGACCCGCCGGATTCCTGGGTATGGGAGGTAAAAGTAAGTGATCAATGTAATTGTAATCACTGTGGCCATGAGGTTAGGCGGGAGCAGTAGGACTTATTAAATGCTCCTGGATCCGTACAGGAGGTAGGTATTCGAGGGGTGCGTTGTACTCGAGGACTATCCGTTTGCTCAGGCAAATTTTCATCATCGACGGGTAGGTCGAGTGGCACCCTCGAGTGATCTGTTCTGCTTCAAGCGGGGTACGTCAGATAGGTAGCCGCCCGGACCACCGAGGCCCGTTCGTGGGTCGGCCCAGTATGACCTGGCATTTGTGTTTCCACGCTAGGCGAGGGATAATGATACCGGGTTTGGCTTGTTAGTGTCAGGGATTAATCCCCTTAGTTGAGGGTTAAGGGTACCCGTTTCTTAGGTACCCGACAGTGGCCCCCGAGCCCCTGCACGAGTGCTGGCACTCGAGCTGGGGGTCATGGGCCAAGAGTGAGGTACGGTTTGTAACTTTCCATCACGTCCCCCTCGGGGGTAGCCCCTGAGGCCTTGGAGGAGTAGGGAGACTCCTTCGAGGGCTTTATTTGTCTTTTTGTTGAGAGGTGCTTGTCTAGTTAGGTGTAGTGGGCATTCCTGAAAGGTTAGGATAACATGAACTAGAGTGCGCCTAGTCGAAGGGTGGCTTGAGTCGTCGAGCCCCCGGGTGCGTTCGACCCTCTTTCGTCGAGGGGTGCCAGGCGTAGTCAAGCCCCCGAGCCTCGTGCGGCTAGGGCTTTGCTATCCTTAGGCGTTCATCTCACGAGTCCTTTCGATCGGATGTGAGGTGAGAAGTGTCATACTACCCTCGACTGGGCGTGTCTTGGCGTTCTCTGTGAGCTGATAATGGGGGAATCCAAGTGAGAGCTCGTGCCCCATTCGATGGGGTCAACTAGTGGCCCAGAGGCATTCTCATTGATGCAAACGAGTAGATATATGGATATCGGTTCCATTCGATAGGACTAGGTGACTCGATGCCTCCCTTCATGGGGATTCCGTGGTATCCTCTTGTTTTGCCTTGGATACACCCAAGGGGATCTTGAGGGTTCGTCCTCGAGCTGAGCTTCATGTGGCTCCCCAAGGGTGTCCCTGACTCGGGTGCTCGAGGGCGGCTGTCGAACCCTAACCGAGGGTCAGCCTTCGCTCCCTCGAGGTTCGTCATGGGGCCGGGGCCTGTTTTCCTTCTCGTGGAAGACTCCGTCGGTGGATAATGTAGTGCTCCCACCCGTTGGGTGCGTCTTTTGAGGTGTGGGCCAAAATGGCGTGGTCATGGTGGACCCAAGCAATGGCTAGTGGCCCAGCAAACGGTGCGTGTCCTGCTACGAGAATCGAGGGGGTGGTTTAGATGGGCGCAGTAAATGCGGGGCTTACCTTTTCGCACCATCGGATCTGCCCGTTGCTCTTCCCCTGAGTATAAATTCGTGGGAGGTAGGGTACCGTCCGCTTCCATTCTCGCCATCTCACTTCCGCTGCTGCCGCTAGAGCTTTCGAATCCCCGCCCGCCAGCGCTAGAGAAGAGGGATTAGTGAGAGTGATCGTGATTGGGAATCTTCCCGGTCACCCGCCCGTCGAGCAAATTCGCGCCGCCGCCGCCGTCGTCATGGCACCCACTTTCCTTCCTCCAGAGGCCTAGTGCCCATCGACTGTGATAGAGTGGAGGCTGTTGGAGCTGGTGGGGGAGGGGCTCCTTCACCCTATCACCATGCCGGATCGGCCAGAGTGGATAGCATCGCCGTGGAGGGATTGGGAGCTGAACCCGCTAAATAGCTATGTTGTGAGCTTCTTCAAGTTCCACCGACACGGGCTGGGATCGCCCCCGAGCTGATTTGTGTGGGCGCTGCTCCACCATTATGGGGTTGAGCTTCAGCACTTTTCCCCAACGCCATGTCCAATGCCACTATCTTCGTGGCCGTTTGCGAGGGATACCTGGGGGAGGAGCCGCAGTGGGAGCTATGGCTTCACCTCTACAAGGGGAAGTTCTTCATGCCCTGATGGAATAGGGCATGAGGAGAATCGTCTGTGCTGGTTCCTACAACCTAGTACTAAAGATAGGCCAGGGGGTGGAGCCGCGTGAGTACATCCCCACCCGGCTGATGTCCAACCACGCTCAGTGGGATGCACAGTGGTTCTACCTTCGCAACGATGAGGGCTACTTCCCGTCGTACACCGAGCGTCTCATCATAGAGCATCCGTTCAACTGGCCGCATGGTGTGGCGTCAGATTTACAGCCTTAATTGGGGCCTCTCCTCACCGTGCTGAGGAGGCTTCGTGACACGGATCTGACGACGGTGATCGTCGTCTCAGCCTTTCACCATCAGAATGTGCTCCCTTTGATGGCGCGTCCATTATGGCTGGACCAGATGAGGCCCTAGGCAACGCTCGAGCAGCTCAAGGGGTGCCGCATGTCAACTGAGGTGCTGCCCCCAAGGAGATTGTGTCACGGGTAAAGGGGGTGGTCGCTGGCGCCTTCGAATCGGAGCACATCAACCGCATCCCCATGCTGCCGGAGGAGGGCCATCTTGACCTGGTGAGTGCCTCGAGCCGTGCCTTTTGAGTTTTACTTTGCCTCTCTTCCTTCCCTTTTCTCTTACGCCCAGATGCTTTCGCACAGGGGAAATTGACTGCAGGGCATCGAGGCCTCCGGTGAGGGAGGACGACCCCGATCGACAGGTGAGGCGCTTTACCGCTCATCAACAGAAGAAGGGGCAGGACAAGGAGAAGAAGACGAAGAAAGAAAAAAGCTTCACACGTACAGAGCGTGAGAAGGGCCACGCGAAGAAAAGGTGCGATGGGCTGCCTAAGGAGGACTCTCCCTCTGAGAGGGATGAGGAGGAAGATGATGACGATGATATCGAGGGGATGGCAGCGCCCCTCGAGCCCCATCTCCCTGATCTCCCCCGAGCTAACGTGCCTTCTGCGCAGGAGGATGTTCTGGAGTGGCCGCAAGAAAGGAGTCAAGGTGGTTCCTCATCCCGTGCTGGGTCCTCGTCTCGACACACGTGCGGCGGGACCTCGCCTGCCACGTCTCGGGAGACTCGGTCCCAGTCCTCGTCGCTAGGGACGCAGACTCGGGGCCGCGCGGCCTCACTGGAGCGGGAGGGTGCAGCGATGCCGTCGGAAGCGTCTATGGCTATCTCAAGCATCCATAGGAGGCAGCTTGGCTATCTTGAGCCCACGTGGCTATGGCTCGAGAAAGGCTAATGGGGTCTGCTCTTGTTGCAGGCTCGAGCGGTTTCAGGGGCCGCGGCGAGAAGTGGTTCCCAGCTGGAGGAGTTGCAAGAGAGGAGAAGCGCTGCCCAGGTGTCGGCGTCCGTGGCCCCCGCATCCGACCAGGTGTCAGAAGGTGGGAGTGTCATTCCGATCCCGACGCCTACGGCCTCTACCCCAAGTCAGGCCGGAACCTCTGCCGCCTCGTTCAAGGGGGGAGCCTTCGACAGGCATGAGTTGGGGTTGGAGATCACCCCCATCATCCTCGAGGATGAGGAGGCCGCTGCATGATGTTGCAAGCAGGAGCAGGAGGGCCTGCAGAGGAAAGAGGAGGAGGAGCTGTAGGAATGGGTGGGAGAAGAGGGGCCGGCCTAGAGCCAGCCGAGCAACAGCAACAACAGCATCATCAGCAAACGCCGTCGGAGGACGCGACACCTCTAGATTCGTCGTCGTAGCGACGGGTCGAGCCGTCGGAGGAGCTAGTGGTCTTGAGTCTCCCATAGTCGCAAGGGGGGCCATGATTACCTTGGATGAGCTGCTGCAGCAGCAAGATGTGGTGCAGGATGCATCTGCCACCTAGGGGTCCTTGGTCCATCGAGATGGTCCGCCCCTGACATCGGGCCTGGTGGTGGTGAAGCCGAGTCATCGTTCCCCACCCTGGCTGACCGGGTGGAGCGCTATGGCGGTTCGCGTGAGCTGGTGGAAAGCGTCAGGTCCTCGGTGCAAGCGAGGCTCGAAGCAGCCCTCCTGCATTGGGGCCAAGAGCGTCTTCTGCTTCAAGAAACCCATGATCCCATCACTCCCAAGATCTGGATGGACGACCTAGCAGAAGTGACGCGCTGGGAGGACGTGGAGGAGTATCGAGCGTGGCTGGCGCATGCTTTGAAGTTGGCTGCCAAAATCGTCACCGAGGACCTTGGCCGAGGCCTTTCAATAACTATTCCTCCGAGTGTGTTTGGCTTTGGTTCCTCCTTAACTAGTGATTGATTTTCTGCTTCTTGTTTCCAGGACTTGAGGAGCCGCTCCCACTTGAAGTCCCACTTCTTCCACGCGACCCACAACGGTCGGGAGGAGGTGCTGCATCAGCTCGAGGCCGGCTAGTCCGCCCGGGATGGGGTGCCTTAGGCTGAGGAGGAGGCGAGGCAAGTGAAGGAAGAGGCCACCAAGGCAAGGGAGTATGCCGAGGCGGCTCAAGAGGAAACCACTCGGGCCAAGGAAGAGGCTGCCAAGGCCAAGGAGGAGGCCGAGAAGGCCAAGAGCGATGGTGCTCAGGCCCTAGAAGAGGCATAGAGGGCCCTCGAGTGCGTCAAGTCACTCGAGGTAGAGGCTCAAGACGCTGCAGAGCACATCCAGAGGCTCGAGACCGACGTCGCCCAAGTCTTTGAGGCATGCGATGCCCTGACCATCTCGGCTAGGGAGGAGAAACACCGAGCCGACACCCTCACCGCCGAGCTCGACTCGATGAAGGAGACCCTTCGAGAGAAGGAGCAATCCATCATTCTAGCTGTCCAGGCCCTCAAAAACCTTCGGTTTGAGAAGACGAAGGTGGTCCGTGCCTTCAAGGAGGCCCAGAAGGAGCAGGATGAGGCTCGGAAGCAGTGTGACAAAGTGGCAGACGCCCGTGAGGCCCTCAACACCCACTGCGCTAGTGAGTGTTTTTGCTTAGTTTCGAATTCCTTGTCTCCATGCACCTTGACTGACTTTTGTTTCATTCTTTAGGACTTGAGACAGACCTGGTCTCTGCTCAGTCCGCCGCCAAAGCGCTGTAGGAGGGCCTTTTGGCTGAGACAGCGTTGATCGATCGGCTCCGCGTCATGATCAATAGGCTCTGCGACTCCTGGGGGATCGAACCCGCTGAGGAGGCCAGTGAGGAGGTGCATGGGACCATGCTCGTTGATCGGCTATACCACCTCAGGGCCACCTTGAGGGATCGCGTTCGTGAGGCACTCCACGTCGACGTGAAGCAGGCGATGGCGGTGTCTACTCCAGCTTCACGTCCTACATGGACGTCATGAAACACGGCTTCATTTCCGACCTCAGCAAAATGGATGCTGAGAACAATGAGCGATGTCGGGGCCTGATCGAGGATGCCAAGGAGCTGGGCTAGAAGTAGCAAAGCTGTTCGAGCCCGAGGTTCTTCCTGCCGAGGACGCGGGTGACGCCGGTGCCTGTGAGCCAATTTTGGGCATAGAGGCCCATGTAATAAGTTAGTTTTGTGATATTGTGGCCTTGGTGGCCTTAAAAGATTATGCATTGTCTGAAATGCTCATTGGTATGTTTTTAGGCTCGAGTTCTCTTGTCCTTTTTTGCCTGAATTTTACTTTTTGACTAAGTTTTTGACACGGGCTCGTATTCCTCGGGGGGAGCGAGTGGGGTACCTTAGCACAGAGGTGTAGGAGAGCCCCCGGCTAGATCACCCTCGACCCTTAGCTAGTTTGAGGTGTTTTCTACTTAGTTACGAAGCGTGTTCAAGGCATAGAAGAAGAGATCAACGTCGAGTTTTGAAAAACGTTCAGTTTTTTAGGAACTTAGGGGGCTTCCCCCTTTTTAGCCCCTGAGGGAGTCTTGACTCTGATGAAGCAGAGTTGAGGCTACCTTTATTATGTTTTGAATAAACAAAAGTACTGAAGTTGAGAGTCTTTTTATTTATTCATGATGCGATTGGTGTACAAAATACGGGAAATGTACAAGGCCTCGAGGCCCTAAGGGTAAAAGCGACGTAGTTGTTTGATGTTCCAAGCGTTGGTGAAGGTTTCGCCTTTGTTGTTCGCTAGCTTGTATGTCCTAGTTTTTAGCACCTCTGCTATGGTATATGGGCCTTCCCATGGTGGAGTCAACTTGTGGTGCCCCTTGTTGCTTTGTCGTCGACAGAGGACAAGATCGCCAACTTGGAAATCCCTCTTGCGCACGTGCTTGTCATGGTAGCGTCGAAGCTTCTGCTGGTACCTCACAGAGTGGAGGAGGGTCATGTCTCGAGCTTCTTTGAGCTGGTCAACAGCATTTGTGAGGGCTTCCTCGTTCGTTTGCTCATTATAGGCCTTTAGTCGAGGCAACCCATACTTGAGATCGGTGGGGAGGACGGCCTCGAACCCGTAGACTAGGAAGAATGGGGTAAATCCCGTGGCTCGACTAGGTGTCGTCCTTAGGCTCCATAGGACCGAAGGCAGCTCAGCAGTCCACTTCGTGCCATACTTCTTCAACCGGTTGTAAATTCTTGGTTTGAGGCCCTGAAGGATCATGCCATTGGCACGTTTGACCTGGCCATTGGTTCAAGGATGAGCGACTGTGGACCAATTCATGCGAATGTGATTATGGTCACAGAAGTTCAAGAACTTCTTGCTAGTGAACTACGTGAAATTGTCAGTGATGATGATGTTTGGGACCCTAAAGCGGTGGATGATGTCGGTAAAGAATGCAACCGCCTGCTCAGAGCGGATTTTGCCGATGGGACAGGCCTCGATCCACTTGGTGAATTTGTCAACAGCTATGAGCAGATGCGTGTAGCCCCTGATTGTCTTCTTGAGAGGTCCCATGAGATCGAGCCCCCAAATGGCGAAAGGCCACATGATGCAGATCATCTGTAGGGCGTGAGCCGGGAGGTGTGTTTGCTTGGCATAGAATTGGCACCCCTAGCATGAGCGGACAAGGTTGATGGCATCGGAGATGGTGGTTAGCCAGTAGAAACCTTGCCGGAAGGCATTGTCGATGAGGGTCCTTGGCACGGCGTGATGGCCGCAAGCCCCCAAGTGAATGTCCTTGAGGAGCCTTGCGACGTGTGAGCATGATAATGTAGAGCAGCTTCTGGATTTGGGGATAGCGGACCTTCATTTCCGATAGCACGTTGCTGATGAAGTAAACCGGTCATTGGACGGGTAGTGCATGTCCTTCCTCCTGCCTCTCGACCACTATGGCTGCGCTGACCACCTGGGTGGTTGCGATGATGTAGTGGAGAAGTGGCTCGGCTTGTTCGGATGGCGTGGCAGGTCAAGGCGGTACAAGAATCAAGGGGAAGGTCAGCATATTTTTGAGCTTACCAAAGGCCTCCTCAGGCTCAACGGTCCACGCGAAGTGCTCGGATTTCTTTAGGAGTCGGTACAGCAGCAGGGCCTTTTCTCTAGGCGCAAGATGAGGTGACTGAGGGCCGCGAGGCAGCCTGTGACTTTCTGTATGCCCTTCAGGTCTCGAATCGGCCCCATCTTGGTGATCACCGTGACCTTCTCGGGGTTCGCCTCAATACTGCGCTGAGAGATGATGTATCCTAAGAGCATGCCTCGAGGCACGCCAAAGACACATTTCTCAGGGTTGAGCTTGATGTTTTTGGCTTGAAGGCACTTGAACATGATCTTGAGGTCCTCGATGAGGTTGTCGACCTTTTTCGACTTGACTACGATGTCGTCGACATAGGCCTCAACTGTGTTCCCTATGTGCTCACCGAAAACATGAAGCATGCATCGCTGGTACATTGCCCTGACGTTTCAAAGGCCGAAGGGCATGGTAACATAGCAGTACATGCCAAAACGGGTGATAAAGGAGGTCGTGAGCTGGTCGGACTCCTTTATCTTGATTTGATGGTAACTGGAATAGGCATCAAGAAAAGAGAGAGTTTCACATCCCGTAGTGGAGTCAACAATTTGATCAATGCATGGTAAAAGAAATGGAACTTTGGGGCATGCTTTATTTAAACCAGTATAATCAATGCACGTCCTCTTTTTCCATTCTTTTTCTTAACTAATATAGGGTTAGCTAACCACTTGGGATGATGAACCTCCTTTGTGAACCCAGCCACCAAAAGCTTGTGCACCCCCTAGCCGATGATCCTACGCTTCTCTTCATCGAAGCGTCGTAGGCATTGCTTCATCGGTCTGGACCTGGCCCAGATCTCCAAGGCTTGCACGACGACTTCCCTTGGTATGCCTGGCATGTCCAAGGGACTCCACGCAAACATGTCGGCATTCACGCGGACAAAGTCGATGAGCACTGCTTTCTATTTGCTGTCGAGGGTGGCACTGATCGTCAGCGCCTTCTCATCGGAGCCGCCATAGATCATGTAGCAGTCAAAGACCTCGGGGAACAGGTCATCCTCTTTGTCACCACCCTTGTCGCCACCCTTGTCGCCACCATTTCTCGATGCTAGGCTCTTGTAGTAGTTCCTGAGCATGCGTCAGTCCTCGAGGTTATGATTAGCCCCTCCGTTGTGGTAAGGGCAAGGCTCCTTCAGCATCTTGTTGAAGACGGCCCCCTCGGGGGGACCTCGAGGCTTCTTGCACTCAACTGCAGTGACAAGATCGTTGTTCGTAGCCTCATGCTTTCCCTGCTAGTTCTTCTTCTTCTTATTGCCCTTCTTAGGGCCCTTGCTCGTGCCCTTGGTGTCGGCCACCTGCGTATTCCTTTTGTCCTTCTTGTTGCCGAAGAAGGCTCCGACTGCTTCCTCGCCGGCCGCATAGTTGGCAACCATGTCCATCAGCTCATCGACGGTCTTAGGGCGGTTGCGTCCTAGCTCCCGTACAAACTCTTTGCAAGTGGTACCCGAGACGAACGCCAGCATGACATAATGGTCGGGGATGTGTGGGAGCTCGGTGCGTTGCTTGGAGAAGCATCATGGTCGGGGATGTGTGGAAGCCCAGGCTGCTGCTTGCAGTTGCGGAGGTCCCAGGAATAGCCAAGGTGCATGTAGGTCCCTTGAAGTTTCCCTCAAAGACCCACACTAGGTCGGCCCAGTTGCAGATCTGATCAGGAGGGAGCTCCTCGAGCCACCTTCGAGCTGTGTCAGAAAGAAACAGGGGGAGTTGGCAGATGATGGCGCGGTCATCGCGTGCCCCGCCCAGCTGGCAGGCTAGCCAAAAATTGGCCAACCAGAGCTCTTGCTTGGTCTCCCCGTTGTACTTGACGACACTCATGGGGGTCAAAAGGGGTTGGGAAGTGGCGTGTTGTGGATTGCCCTGCTAAAGACTCGAGGGCCCGGCGGCTCGAGGGCCCGACGGTTCTCGTCGCTGTCATAGCGTCCCCTCGATGGGCACTATAGCCTTGATCTTCGGCTTTCCCGCTCTTGCGCCGTCGATTCTTGATGATGTCGTAGCACACATCCTGGGGTTCACGGTTGTTGATGATGCGGTCTCGAAGGGGGATTGCCTTCTTTGCTCGGGGGGCCGCTTCCTGATGAACCGAGACCTCCCTCTCATCACGGGCGGCTTGACAGGTTTCTCCGAGGCTACCCCTTGATGTCTTGAGGCCAAGCTCTCGACCTGGTGTGCGGCCGTGACCTTGAGGAGTCACTCGACCTCGTTCTGTATCTGCCGAGCTTGAGGGTTCAACGATGCGGGCATGTTCTGAAGAAGCATGGCGGCCGTGATGATGTTCTGAATGGCTTGGGGGAAATGGTTGATGATGGTGTGCTCGGGTCCCCTGTCTTCAACGATCTATCGGTTGACCTCTTGGGCTCTAGCTCGGGCTCTTCCGTCGGGTGGGGGTCAAAGCTCCTGCTCGAGGGTCCGCTCGAGCTGACATAGGCGCTCCCGATCCTCATCGAGCAAGGCCCGCATCTCCCGGACCTGTGCGAGCTGAGCGTCTTGGTCATCTAGACGCAGGTGTTTGTGTTGGGGCACAGCTGGCGGCTGCTGCCATAGCCATCGGGTCAATGGTGTCGTCGCTCAACGTGACTCTGCCCTTGATGTGAAAACACTCGTGGGTGGGGTCGTAGTGGTCGGAGTCAGAGTCGGGACTGCCGGAGTAGAATATAGGGAACTGCCCGTGCCGCTCCTCCTCCAGCTGACATCACATTGTGCCAAGGGTGTACTGCCTTGGGCCTGGTGCTCGCGAGAAGCCAAGCTCCTCAGAGGCCAACAGGACAGTTGCCAGGTCCATGGTAGCTCGCAAGAGAGCCCCCGGGCGGTCCTCATGCGCGCTCACATTGGAGCGCATCAGGGCGGATTTTGTCCTGGCGGCGCTGTCCAGACTGAATGGGAACTGGCGGCGAGCTCCAAACAGTCCGTTGGGCAGCAAGTTGGGGTGACGGTGCTGAGCACGCCGAAGGAGCCTCACCGGGCTCCCTCAATGAATGCATTGCGAAGGTGAAGTCAAGATTTCTGTAGAGTCCTGTCAGCTCATCCTCTGCTCCTGGACACGGGTCAGATTGGTCCCCAAACAGGGGCCCCTTGTCACCTATAGGAGCAAGGGAAACGCGGCGGGTGGCAACCCAGACGCATGTCAATGGTGACGGCGGCACCGATCGCACCTCCTCCAGGACACAGAGGCATAGTGGCGAGACAGGCGTGCGACCCCTCCTAAGCGTGGGGGCTCAGTGCGGCCTCCACTCAGATCTCCAACCAAGAGCAAGGTCATGTCATAGCCATGGCCGAGGGACATAAGCTCTAGGCTCCCGAACCAGATCACCGTAGCACGCGGAAGCGGTGAAGCTGAGTCTGCCATCCAAAAAAATGTCGGGAAATCATTAGTGACATGCAGTGCTATCGGTGTTCTGACCCTCGAGGGGTTAACACCAACGAGTAATATTTGTAATTGCGTGCTCCCTTAATCCAGTAGGTGATGCAAGAAGGACACGGCGATTTGTCCTAGTTCGGGCAAAGAAGGCCCTACGTCCAGCGGGGGGAGGATAGTTCATGTTATCTTGCACCGAAGTGCTAGTACAGGGGAAGATACAAGCAGGTGTGAGGAGCGTGAGTTGGAGCTTGGGCGTTTCGGACGCCTGGCCCTCGACCTTACACTGACTCACGATATTGTTCTGTGATATAAAGACTTACCGTTTCTACGCTCTGGATCCTGTCGTTCCGGTCCTCTTTCAAACGCCCTGGCACCTCCTTTTATAGGTGAAGGAGGGGCACAGGAGTACATATATTTAGCGTTCGCATGGCCGGTGACGCACGACGTTGAGGCCGATCACGTCGGTGCTGCTGTGGTGGTGTACGTCGGTATGGAGGCCCTGCAGCCGTCGCGTCAAGAGTTGTTGAAGTGCAGCCTGGAGTTGTCCGACGGAGTCGAGGGGGTCGAGTCGAAGGGGTCGAGCCTCACCGGATAAGGTCGAATCCCGGGAAATGCGGGAAACATGCTGATTCATACGTCTTGAGGGGGTGCTAGACGGGGCACAGTGCTCGGCATGGTGCAACAGCGAAGTACGATCCGCGGGATTTTGGGGCATGGCGGTAAAAGCTAGATTTGACCGCCACTCCCACAACTGTTACCGTAACTGTGGCCATACGGTTAGGCGGGAGTAGGTAAAACGCATTAAATGTGCCCGGATCCATACGAGAGAGCCGGTAGCCGAGGGGTGCACTGTCCTCGAGGGCCACCCATTCGTGCGAACGAAGTTCCGCCCTTAAGGGCAGGCTTGTTCGCAGGGCAAAGTTCCGTCCTCGAGGGCAGGCTCGTCCGTCGGGCGAAGTTCTGTCCTCGAGGGGTCACCCGAATTGTACCCTCAAGTGTACAGTACCAGTCCGTTTGGTAGCCTCTCGAGCAGGCTTTGGTTTTGGGCCGTCGTAGTCCGTTCACGGGTCAACCCAATATGCTTCAGCCTACGGGCCTTTGAACATTGACGTGGGAGGTTACTGGAGGGTTTATGTTGCTAATTTTGCGGGGTTTAGCCTGGTGAACCAAGGGTTTGGGGTACCCATTTCCTGGGTAACGACAGTAGCCCCCGAGCCCCTGCGCGAGTGATGGCACTCGGCTAGGGGGTCAAGAATTAGAAACGGGACGTGATTTGGATCTTTCCGTGGGGGCGCGCGAGCGACCCCCGCGGGGGTAGCCCCCGAGGCCTCGTAGGAGTCAAAAGACTCCTGTGAGGGCTTCATTTGTCTTTGGTCGAAGGGTGCTTGTACAGTCGGGTACGGGCCTGAACTGGAATCGCAGCATTTTACCGAGGGGTGCGTCAGGACGCCGAGCCCCCGGGGGATTTTTCAACCCTCTTTCGTCGAGGGGTGCCGGGCACAGTCGAGCTCCCGAGCCTCGTGCGGCTGGGGCGTTGCCAGCCTCGGCATTCATCTCACGAGTCCTTTCGATCGGACGTGAGGCGAGAAGCATACCCTCGATAGGGTGAGCCTCGAAGTCCTCAGTGAGCTGATAACAGGATCCAAGTGAGAGCCCGTTCCTCATTCGATAGAGGTCGACAGGAGGCCCGAAGGCGGTCTCATTAAAGCAAAATGCAATGGACCTACGGATACCGATTCCATTCGATAGGTCTCGGCGGCTCGATGCCTCCCTTCGGGGGGATTCCATAAAGACCGTAGCACTTCGCCTTGGATGTGTCCAAAGGGGTCTTGAGGGTTCGTTCTTGAGCGGGGCCTCGTGTTGGCTCCCACTGGTCACCCCTGACTCAGGTGCTCGAGGGCGGCTGTCGAACCCTGATCGTGGGGCCAGCCTTCGCTCCCTAAAGGCTTGGGGCCGGAGCCCGATTTTTCTGGTGCTCAAAGGCGGCCGTTGAGCCCTCACTTGAGGACCGGCCTTCGCTCCTTTGAGACTTTGAGGTAGGGCCAGAGCCCGTATATTTTTTTTGGTGCTCAAGGGTGGCCGTTGAGCCCTCACTCGAGGACCAGCCTTCGCTCCCTCGAGACTTCGAGGCGGGGCCAGAGCCCGTTTACCTTCTCCTGGAAGAATCCGCCGGTAAGTGACGCTTATTTTTCTTACCGTTAGACGCGCCTTTTGAGGAGGAAGCTAAAACGATGCGGTAGTGGAGATCGTGGTGGGCCCGAGCAATGGCCCTTTGCCAGAGGTGTGACACGTGTGTCTAGTCAAGGATCGAGGGGGGTGAACAGTCCGGTAAGCGCATTAATTGCGGGAAGTTACCTTTTCCCTGCCACCGGACTCCGCCCGTCGTTCTTCCCGGGTATAAAAACGAAGGGGGACAGGCGCTGTTCGCCCCCACCTTTGCCATCCTCTCGAATTCCTGCTTTCCTGCGCGCGTGAGGGTAAAAACTTAGAGCGAGAAGTCGTGATTGGGAACCTTCCCGGTCATTCGTCCGCCGAGGAGATTCGTGCTGTTGTTGCCGCCGCCGCGTCCACCGAGCAGATCTGTGCTGCCGCTGCTGCCATGGCCCCCATCCTCCAGCCCACCGAACCCTGGCGTCCGTCGACCGTGATGCGGCAAAGGCTGAACGAGCTGGTGGGGGAAGGACTTCTCCGCCCCGTTACCGATCCGAATCGGTTGGAGTGGATTGCGCCGCCGAGGAATCACCAAGAGCCAAACCCGCCGGAGGGCTACGTGGTGAGCTTCCTCAAGTATCATCGGCCTGGGTTTGGTGTACCCCCGAGCGAGTCATGCGGGGGTTGATGAATTCTACGGCGTCGAGCTCCAGCACTTCTCCCCCAACGCCATCTCCAACGCCGCCATCTTCGCGGCCGTCTGTGAGGGCTACCTCGGGATGGCGCCACATTGGGAGATATGGCTCCACCTTTACAAGGGGGAGTGGTTCGCCTCCCCGGTGGCGCCAGGAGTGAGGCGAATCGTCAGAGCGGTGTGCCTCAACTTCGTGTTGAAGACCGGGAGGTCGGAGGAGCCACGCGAGTATATCCCCACCGGGTTGATGTCCAACCACTCCCGGTGGGATGAGCAATGGTTCTACCTTCGCAACGACGGAGGCTATCTCCCGCCGTACACCGGGCGGCTTATCACCGAACGTCCATACAACTGGCCGCACGGTGTCGCGGGAGATCTTCAGCATCGACTTCGTCCCCTTGTTGCCGCGATGAAGACCCTTTGAGAGGCGGGCCTGACGGCGGGTGTGGTGGTCTCGGCCTTCCACAGTCGATAGGTGCTCCCTCTGAAGGAGCGCCCGCTGCGGTTGGACGAGATGCTCCCCTCGGCGGCGTCCGAGGTTCTCTAGAGGTGCCGGATGTCCGGCAAGAAGCCATCCACCGCGGAAGTCATCGCGCGGGTAAAGGGGATGGTTGCAGGCTCGTTTAGGGCAGAAGACATCAACCGCCTCCCCATGTGGCCGGAGGAGGGTTGCCTCGACCTGGTGAGTGCCCCGACCCGTGCCTTTTACGTTTTCATTCCGCCCCCTTCTCTCGTCCCTGTGACTAAACATTTTTGTGTAGGGGAGAATTGACTACCGGAGATCGAGGCCCCTGCTGAGGGAGGATGCTCCCGACCGTCAGGTAAGACGCTTCACCGCCCAGCAGGAAAAGTGGTGTAAGGATGAAGAGGAGAATAAGAAGGCCAAGAAGCTCCGGGAGCGCGAAAGGCGAGGCACCGCGCTGAGCAGAGGCGCGACGGGCTCCCGGAGGAGGAGTCTCCCTCATCCGAGGGAGTTGAAGATGATGCTGACGATGATAGCGATGACGTCGAGGGGGTGGCGAGGCGTCTCGACCGCATCTTGTCGGGTTCCTCCCATGCTGATCACCCCTTCATGCAGGAGGAGGCGGTGGAGGAGCGCGCTCCCCAGCAGGTGGCGTCGACGTCGGAGCGTCGGCGTGGAAAAAGGGGGATGAGGCCTCGCCTCAAGGGGGTTCGCCCCCCTCTCGTCGTACTCAAGGCGGGACCCCACCCACTTCGATCTGGGAAACCCGGTCCCAGTCGTCGGCGCGGGCGGAGCAGAGCCGTGCTCAGGAGGCCCCATTGGAATGGGGAGGCGTGGCGACTCCACTGATAGCCCCGAGTAGCCTCAGCCTCGGGAAGAGCTCGGCCTCAGGAGGGGTCTCGAGATCCGCTGGCGGTTCAAGGGGGACCCGAAAGGCCTCTATCCCCTTTGGGTAAGTGTTGCTGATTCAATTATTTTTCATTGCATCTTCCTTGCGTAGTTTAATAAACTATTTGCCGTCCTCTTCTCATCCAGGCCCAAGCACCGAATTGAGGAGGCGTCTCTTGCACCGGCTAAGCGGCTCAAGGTGGACACAGCTGCGAAGATGGAGGCCCCGGTCACAGGTGCGACGTTGAGGCCCTTGGCTCCGTGGGAAGCCAAGTGGTTGTCCTCAGCCCTCGGTGCTATGGCGTGCGATAGGCTGATGGGTTCCGCTCTTGCTGCAGGGTTGAGCGTCTCGGGGGCTGAGACGGGCGGCGACTCCGAGCCAGGGAGGATGCAAGAGGGAGGGAGAGCCTCCTTGACGTCGTCGTCCGCGGCCCTCGAGCTCAGCCCCGTGGCAGGGGGCAGAGCCCCGACATCGGGAGCTTCCGCTCCTGGCCGACCGGAGGCCTCGATCCCCGCACCCTAGGCAGGAGCCCCCGAGGGCCACGAGCCAGGAGAGGAGGTAGTCATCGTCAACCTCGAGGGTGAGGAGACCACACCTCTTCCCCCCTTGACGAGAGAGCGGAGACCTTGGCCGGCGGGGCTATGTGAGCTCGAGGCCCAGAGGAAGCAGGAGCAGGGAGCCCTGCGAGAAGAGGAGCTGCCGTGGCCACAGCAGGAGGGGGAGAAGGAGCCGCTAGAGTGGCAGGAAGAGGAGGAGAAAACTAGGGGCCAGCCCTAGCATCAGCAAGCACAGCAGACGTCGTCGGGGGGCAAGGCGCCACTTGACCCGCCGACGCAGCAGCCGCCCGAGACGTCAGAGGCAGAGGGGACATCGGGACTGCCCAAGCAATGGGTGTCCGTGATCACCCTGGACAAGCTACTGGCCAAAGAAGAAATGGCATCGAAGGCATCGATGGTCCCGCGGCTGCCGGGGGTGCAATTGGAGGAGGCCTCGGTACCGAACCCGGCGAAAGACGCATCGATGGTGGTCCTGCCGGCACCACAAGTCATGGTGTTGGGGGAAGCGATGACCTCGACACCTCTGCTGCCTCCGAAGGCGCCAGAAGCAGCGTCGAGCCAGCCGCCGCAACCATCGACGGAGCAGCCGGAGAAGACGGTGGCTTCTGGCGTGCTGAGGAGGTCGACTTTCGACCCCGGGCTGAGGGATGCCAGCCGCGTCAGAGTTCAGCACCACGGCAGAGTTGGCCGTGCGCTATGGCGTCCCACGTGATGTGGTGGACGAGATCGAGTCCTTGGCATGAACCAAGGTCAAGATGGTCCTTCCACATTGGGGCAAGGAGCCCATTGTACTCCAGGAACTCGGCGACTCCAGTGCTTCGGTGATCGAGATGGACGACCCAGTGGAAGTCAAGTGCTGGGAGGATGCCGAGCGGTCCCGGGTGTGGCTGCAGCACTTGCTGAAGCTGGGCGTCGAGCTCGCCGAAGGCCTCGACCGGAACCTCGCGGTGAGTCCCTGTGTGGACCATATGCGGTTTTTTGAGTTCTTTCGTATGAAATGCCTTAACCCTCGATTTCCTGTCCCCAGGAGGTGCGGAGGTGTTCCTACTCCAAGTCAGACTTCCTCCATTAAACACACAACAGCCGGGAGGAAGTGCTTCACCAACTCAAAGCCGGTCGCTCTGTGCAGGGCAGGGTGGCCGGGATCGAGGAGGAGCTAAAGCGGACCAGGGAGGAGGCCGCCAAAGCCAAGGAGGAGGCCGCCCGGGCGAAGGAAGACACCGAGGCCACTCGAGGGGAAGCTGCCCACCTCAAGGAGGAGCTCAAGCGTGCCAGGGAGGAGGCTGACGCGGCCAAGGCCGAAGCGGGGAGGGCCAAGGGCGAGAGCATCCAAGCCCAGGAGCACGTCGAGCTACTCGTGGGGGAGGCTCAAAGCTTCATGGAGCGCATCCGCTCGCTCGAGGCCAGTTTCGCTGAAGTCTCCATGGTGCGCAACACCCTCTCCGCCTTGGCCTAGGAGGAGAAGAACCGGGCCGTTAGCCTGGAAACCCAGCTCGGGGTGATGAAGGCTACCCTCTAAGAGAAGGAGCAAGCCATCATCTTGGCTGGCGGCGCCCTCGAGACCCTCCGCTGTGAGAAGACGGAGGTGACCTAGGCCTTCAAGGAGGCCCAGCGGGAGCGGGACGAGGTCCTGGGGGAGCGTGACGCTGTGCTGGGGATCACCGTGCCCTCGAGACTTGCTATGCTGGTGAGTTCCTTGAAGAGCCTTTGATCTGTTTTGTTCCTGTATGGTTTGTCTAACTCTTGTTTTGTGTTTTAGGCCTTGAGACCGAGCTGCGCGCTACCCAAACCACCGCCAAGGCGCTACAGGAGAGCCTTGTGGCGGAGGGGGCGCTTCTCGGCCGGCTTCGGGTTGCCCTCGACAGACTCTGCGCCTCTTGGGAGGTCGGGCCCGTCGAGGGTGCTGAAGAAGACATCCCGGGTGCCACGCTCGTCGACCAGATCTACAACCTCGACGCCACCCTTCGTGATCGCGTGCGGGAGGCGCTTCATACCTCGACGCATGCTCGTATCCTTCAAGGGGGAAGCGAGTGGAGGTACCATAGCCCGGAGGCATAGGAGAGCTCCCGGCTCGACAGCCCTCGACCCTCTAGGGAGTTCGAGGCATTTTCTACTTAATCGCGAAGTGTATCGAGGCGTGAGAAAGAAGAGGCGCTCAAGTTCTGATCTCCTAACTTTTGCTTTTCGACTAAGTGTTCAACGTAGGCTCGTATCCTTCGAGGGGGGAGCGAGTGGAGGTACCATAGCCCGGAGGCATAGGAGAGCTCCGGCTCGACAGCCCTCGACCCCTAGGGAGTTCGAGGCGTTTTCAACTTAGTTGCAAAGCGAGAGGAGACACTCCAAAAAATCGTTTGCATTTTTAGGAACTTAGGGGGTTACCACCCCGTTAGGCCCCGAGGGAGGCTCGACTCTAGCGAGATAGGGTCAAGGCTATCTCTTGCATGTACAATAACAAGTTTGAACTTATAATCGAAAGTACTCCTTATATTTGTCATGCGAAAATGTACAAAATATGCAAGAATGTACGAGGGCATCGGTGCCCTAAGGGTAGAAACGACGTAGCTGCTCGATGTTCCATGTGTTGGTGAGGATTTCGCCTTTGTCATTAGCGAGCTTGTACGTCCCGGGCATTAGCACCCCAGCTACGGCTTATGGGCCTTCCCATGGCGGGGTCAGCTTGTGACATCCTTTGTTGCTCTGTCGTCGACGTAGGACGAGGTCTCCAACTTGGAAGCCCCTCGGGCGCACGTGCTTGTCATGGTAGCGTTGAAGTTTTTGCTGATACCTCGCGGAGTGAATTAGCGCCATGTCTCGAGCCTCCTCGAGCTGGTCGACGGCATTTGTGAGGGCTTCTTTGTTGCTTTGCTCGTTGTACGCCTTTAGTCGAGGGGAACCATACTCGAGGTCAGTGGGGAGGATGGCCTCGGACCCATAGACCAAGAAGAATGGGGTGAACCCCGTGGCTCGACTAGGTGTTGTCCTTAAGCTCCATAGGACGGAAGGCAGCTCCGCGGCCCATTTTTTTCCGTGCTTGCTGAGGCGGTTGAGGATCCTTGGCTTGAGGCCCTGCAAAAATCATGCCGTTGGCGCGCTCGACCTGGCTGTTAGTTCAAGGATGTGCAACCGCGGACCAATTCACACGGATGTGATGGCGATCGTAGAAATCCAAGAACTTCTTACCGATGAACTGTGTGCCATTGTCAGTGACGATGACGTTCGGGACCCCGAAGCAATGGATGATATCGGTGAAGAACTCAACCGCCTGTTCAGAGCGGATGTTGCCGATAGGCCAGGCCTCGATCCACTTGGTAAACTTGTCGATGGCAACGAGCAGGTGCATGTACCCTTTGGTTGTCCTCTTGAGAGGCCCCACAAGATCGAGCGCCCAGACCGCGAACGGCCAGGTGATGGGAATCATTTGCAGGGCGTGAGCTGGGAGGTGTGTCTGCTTGGCGTAAAATTGACACCCTTTGCACGAGCAGACAATGTTCGTGGCGTCAGAAATGGCGATCGGTCAATAGAAACCCTGTCAGAAGGCATTGCCTACAAGGGTCCTTGGCGCTGCGTGATGGCCACAGGCCCCCGAGTGTATGTCCTCGAGGTGCCTTCTGCCTTCTTCAATAGTAATGCAGCGCTGAAGAACACCTGAAGGGCTTCGCCTCTAGAGTTCCTTGCCATCACCGTAGATGACGTAGGACTTGGCCCGTCGCACGATCCGGCGAGCTTCGGTCCGGTCCTCCGGAAGCTCTCTCCGAATGAGGCAGTCGAGGAAAGGGGCTCGCTAATCCGGTGAAAGGCTCGCCGGTGGAGGAGTCCCCTGGATCTCCATAACCTGGGCCCTGGTCGAGAGGGCCCCCGTCGGGGTCATGGGGTGAAGCTTCGAGGGCGTAGCGCAAGCCCCCGTGCCCAAATCGATGGAGGGCTTGAAGAGGTCCCTCGAGAATACATCCAGAGGAACTGTACCTCGAGTTGATGCAATTTTTGCAAGCTCATCCGCGGCTTCGTTGTATCG
Source organism: Bothriochloa decipiens (assembly GCA_023333625.1). NCBI lineage: Eukaryota > Viridiplantae > Streptophyta > Magnoliopsida > Poales > Poaceae > Bothriochloa > Bothriochloa decipiens. The sequence continues at coordinate 31,294,642 of CM041638.1, forward strand.
TCGAGCAATATGACTAAGCTCGAGGCCGTGGAACTTGTCTTCCAACTTGCGCACTTCGTTGTAGTAGGCTTCCATCTTGGCGTCGTGGCAGTTCGAGACCTTCATCACTTGGTCGATGATTAGTTGCGAGTCGCCTCGAACGTCAAGGCGTCGGACCCCGAGTTCAAGGGCAACTCGTAATCTAGTGACGAGAGCTTCGTACTCCACGACATTATTAGAGGCGGCGAAGTGGATGCGGATGACGTAGCGCATGTGGACTCCGAGGGGTGAGATGAAGAGCAAGCCCGCGCCTGCTCCTGTCTTCATGAGCGACCCGTCGAAGTACATTGTCCACAGCTCGGCTTGGATTTGAAACAGCGGCAACTGAGTGTCGGTCCACTCAGCGATGAAATCCGCCAGCGCTTGGGACTTGATAGCCTTCCGTGATGCGTAGGTGATGGTCTCGCCCATGAGTTTGACCAACCACTTAGCAATCCTTCCAGCGGCCTCCCAGTTATGGATGATCTCCCCCAAGGGGAACGAAGATACCACGGTACCCGGGTGGCTGAGGAAGTAGTGCTGGAGCTTGCGAAGTGTAAGGATGATGGCGTAGAGCAGCTTCTGCACCTGTGGGTACCGGATTTTTGTTTCCAAAAGCACTTCGCTGACAAAGTAAACCGGCCGCTGGACGGGCAAGGCGCACCCTTCCTCTTGCCTCTCAACCACTATGGCCGCGCTGACCACCTGAGTGGTTGCGGCGACATAGAGGAGGAGGGGCTCGGGCGGTTTAGTCAACGTCGTTGGTCAAGGAGGGACGAGAATCAGGGTGGATGTCAGCATGCCTTTGAGTTCGTCGAGAGCCTCCTCGGCCTCCGCGGTCCATGTGAATTGCTCAGATTTTTTCAAGAGGCGATACAGAGGCATGGCCTTCTCCCCTAAACGTGAGATGAAGCGGCTGAGGGCCGCGAGGCAGCCCGTGACCTTCTGCACGCCCTTGAGATCCCGAATCGGCCCCATTCGCATGATGGCCGCCACCTTCTCGGGGTTGGCCTCGATCCCGCGCCGGGAGACGATGTATCCGAGGAGCATGCCCCGAGGCACTCCGAAGACACATTTCTCGGGGTTGAGTTTTATGTTTTTGGCTCGAAGGCACCTGAACGCGATTTTGAGGTCATGGATGAGGTTGTCCACTTTTCTGGACTTGACCATGATGTCATCGACATAGGCCTCGACCGTGTCGCCTATGTGTTCGCTGAAGACGTGGAGCATGCACTGTTGATATGTCGCCCCGGCATTTCGAAGGCCGAAGGGCATGGTGACGTAGCAGTACATGCCAAAAGGTGTGATGAAGGAAGTCGCGAGCTGGTCGGACTCTTTCATCTTGATTTGGTGGTAGCCAGAATAAGCATCGAGGAACGAGAGGGTTTCACATCCCGCGGTAGAGTCAACAATTTGATCAATGCGTGGTAAAGGAAAATGAACTTTGGGACATGCTTTGTTTAAACTAGTATAGTCAATACACATCCACATTTTTCCATTCTTTTTCTTAACTAGCACGGGATTAGCTAACCATTCGGGGTGATGGACCTCCTTGATGAATCCAGCTGCCAAAAGCTTGTGCACCTCCTCGCCGATGATCCTGCGCTTCTCCTCGTCGAAGTGACGCAGGCGTTGCTTCACCGGTCTGGACCCAGCCCGGATCTCCAAGGCGTGCTCAGCGACTTCCCTTGGTATGCCTGACATATCTGAAGGACTCCACGTAAACATATCAGTGTTCGTGCAGAGAAAGTTGACGAGCACGGCTTCCTATTTTCCCTCGAGGTTGGCGCTGATCGTTAGCACCTTCTCACCGAGGCAGCTCGGGTCGAGGGGTACTTTCTTGGTGTCTTGTGCCGGCTCAAAGTTGCCAGCGTGCCGCTTGGGACCTGGCACCTCGTCGGCGAGGCGCTCGAGGGTCGCGGCTATCATGGCATTTTGCTCAACGGCCTCTCCATACTCGATGCATTCGATGTCGCAGTCGTACGCGTGCTCGTAGGAGGAGGCGACGGTGATGACGCACTTGGGTCCTGGCATCTTGAGCTTGAGGTAGGTGTAGTTCGGGATCGCCATGAACTGCGCATAGCCCGGTCGGCCGATGATAGCATGGTACGTTCCGTGAAACCCGACCACCTCGAAGGTGAGGGTCTCTTTCCTGAAGTTGGCAGGGATGCCAAAGCAGACAGGAAGATCGATACGGCCGACGGGAAGGGCCTTCTTCCCTGGAACGACGCCATGGAATCCCCCGGCGCTGGGTCGGAGTTAGCTCCTCTTGACTCCTAGGAGGTCGAGGGTCTTGAGGTAGATGACGTTCAGGCTGCTACCGCTGTCCATGAGGACCTTCGAGAGGCAAGTGTTTATGATGATTGGGTCGACGACGAGCGGATAGGCCCCGGGGTTGGGGACTCGATCCGGATGGTCATCGTGGTCGAACGTGATGGGCGCGTCAGACCAGTCGAGGTAGTGAGGTGTCGCGACTCAGACGGAGAAGACTTCTCGATGCTCTCGCTTACGCTGTCGAGGCGTGAGCTAGGTCGAGGGGCCCCCGTAGATCATGTAGCAGTCATAGACTTCGGGGAATTTTCCGTCTTCCCCGTTGTCTCCCTCATCGCCGCCTTGGTCTTTCTTGTCGTCACCATTTTTCACGCCCACTTGCTTGAAGTGTTTTTGAAGCATGCGGCAGTCCTTAAGCTTGTGCTTTGCCCCATCCTTGTGATAAGGGCAGGGCTCCTCGAGCATTTTGTCAAAGATGGCGCCCTCGGGGGGACCTCGAGGTCTTTTGCGTTCGGTTGCTGTGACGAGATCATCTTCTACGGCCTCACGCTTGCCTTGTTGATTTTTCTTCTTCTCGTTGTTTCTCTTGGGCCCTTTGCTTGAGCCTCCAGCGTCGTCGGCTGCCTCCTTCCTGTTGCTGAAGAAGGTGCCGACTGCCTCTTCGCCGGCCGCGTAGTTGGCGACCACATCCATGAGCTCGTCGATGGTGTCGGGGCGGTTACGCCCTAACTCACGAACTAGGTCCTTGCAGGTTGTACCCGCAAGGAACGCTAGAATGACATCGAGATCGGAGATGTGGGGTAGTTCGGTGCGGAGCTTGGAGAATCGTCGAGCAAAGTCGCGGAGAGACTCCCCTAGTTTCTGCTTGCAGTTGCGCAGTTCCCAGGAGTTCCCAGGACGCACGTAGGTACCTTTGAAGTTCCCCTTGAAGATCCCGACAAGGTCGACCTAGCCACGAATCTGGTCAGGGGGAAGCTCCTCGAGCCACCTACGCGTGGTGTTGGACAGGAACAGGGGAAGGTGACGTATGATGACGTGATCATCACGTGCCCTGCCCACCTGACAAGCTAGCCGAAAGTTGGCTAGCCAGAGCTCGGGATTGGTTTCACCGTTGTATTTGACGATGCTCGTGGGGGGTCGAAACTTGTCAGGCAGCTGGGCGTAGCAGATCGTCCTGCTGAAGACTCGGGGACCCGGTGGCTCCGGGGCTCGTCGGTCTTCGTCGCTGTCGTAACGCCCTCCACGATGGGCGCTGTACCCTCGATCCTCGGCATCCCTGTGCTTGCGCCTGTGGTTCTCGACAATGTCAAGGTGCGCATCGCGGGGAGCGTGGTCATCGTTGACACGTTCTCGGGCCGACTTTCTCTTCGGTCGAGGCGCCGCCCCCTGATCGACCGAGCCCTCCCTTTCGGGCCGGGAGGGCTCGACCTGAGGTTCAGAGGCTGCCCCTCGATGCCTCGAGGCTGAGCTCTCAGCTTGCTGAACAGCAGCAACTTGGAGGAGGTCCTCGACCTCATGTTGTATCCGCCGAGCTTGCGAGTTGGATGGTGTGGGCATATTGCGAAGGAGCATAGCCGCCCCGACAATGTTTTGGCTCGCTCGGGGGTAACGGTTGGCGGGTTGCTCGGGTGCCCTTGCCTCGTTGATCTGCCGTGTTGATACCCAGAAAATGGGTACCCCAAATCCTTGGTTTACCAAACTAAACCCCGCAAAATCAGCAACTCGACCCCTCCGATAACCTCCCGTGCTAGCATACGAAGGCCCGCAGGCTGAGACATATCGGGCTTCCCCATGAACGGACAACGACGGCCCAAAGCCAAAACCTGCTCGAGAGGCTACCGAACGGACTAGTACTATACACCCGAGAGGCTACCGAACGGACTAGTACTGTACACCCGAGAGGCTACCGAACGGACTAGTACTGTACACTCGAGAAGCTACCAAACAGACTGGTACTGTACACGCGAGGTTATAATTCGGGTGACCCCTCGAAGATGGAACTTCGTCTACCGAACGAGCCTGCCCTCGAGGACGGAACTTCATTCGGGCGAATGGGCGGCCCTCGAGGGGAGTACACCCCTCGGTTTACTGACTCTCTCGTACGAATCCGGGCGCATTTAATGCGATCTACCAACCCCCGCCTAACCGCATGGCCACAGTTACGGTAACAGTTGTAGGCGTGGCAGTCAAATCTAGCTTTTACCGCCCATGCCCCGGAATCCCGCAAGTAGTACTACACTGTTGCACCATACCGAGCACTGTGTCACGTCCAGCATCACCTCGAGACGTATAAACCAGCATGTTTCCCGCATTTATTGGGATTCGGCCTTATCCAGCGAAGCTCGACCCCCTCGGCATGACCCCCTCGACTCCAGCCAAGACCCTCGACCGTCGCCCCTCGACTTCATCAACGAACCCTCGAGCAGAACTTCAATAACTCCCGATGCGACGGCTGCAGGGCCTCCCATACCGACGTACATCACTACAGTGGCACTTACGTGATCGGCCTCAATGTCGTACATCATTAGCTGTGCGGACTCAAAATACATGTACCCCTGTGCCCCTCCTTCATCTATAAAAGGAGGCGCCAGGACCTGCGAAAAGAAGGGGGGATCGAGAGATAGAAACGCTAATTCTTTAGATCACAGAACGACACCGTGAGACAGCGTAAGGTTGAGAACTAGGCATCCGGACGCCCAAGCTCCACCACGCGCTCCTCACACTTGCTTGTATTTTCCCCTGTACTAGCACTTCGGTGCAAGATAACATGAATCATCCTCCCCCCGTTGGACGTAGGGCCTTCTTTGCCCGAACCAGGATAAATCGTTGTGTCCTTCTTGCATCACCCACCGGATTAAGGGAGCACGCAATTACGAATTTTACTGGTTGGTGTTAACCCCCGAGGGTCAAAACACCGACATGCCGGTTGACCTCTCGGACCCTGGCTCGGGCTCTACCACCGGGCGGTCGCCGCTCTTGCTCGAGGGTTAGCTCGAGCAGGTGCAATCGTTCCTGCTCGTCGGTGAGCTTCGCCTGCAACTCCCGAATTTGTGCCAACTGTGCGTCCTGCTCGCCAGGACGGGGGCACACCTCTCGGGGTGTGTCTGGTTGTTGGTCCTTCACTCTGGGGAGAGCACCTCCCGCCGCAGCGGTAGCTGCCATGGCCACTAGATCGATGGTGTCCTGATCGGAGTCGACATCACCATCGATGTGGAGGCACTCGCGGTTAGGATCCCAATGATTAGAGTCAGAGTCGGGGTCGCCGCAGTAGAAACTCTACTGGCGAAGCCCCTCAGGCGACGGGGTCACTCGACGGATCACGCGACGGGCCAAGTCTACGTCATCTACGGTGACGGCAAGGAACTCTACAGGCGAAGCCCCTCAGGCGTTCTTCAGCGCTGCATTACCATCGAGGAAGCCAGGAGGCTCCTCGAGGACATACACTCGGGGGCCTGTGGCCATCACGTAGCACCAAGGACCCTCATAGGCAATGCCTTTCGACAGGGTTTCTACTGGCCGACCGCCGTTTTCGACGCCACGAACATTGTCCGCTCGTGCAAAGGGTGTCAATTTTACGCCAAGCAGACGCACCTCCCAGCTCACGCCCTACAAATGATCCCCATCACCTGGCCGTTCGCGGTCTAGGGGCTCGATCTTGTGGGGCCTCTCAAGAGGACAACCAAAGGGTACACGCACCTACTCGTTGCCATCGACAAGTTTACCAAGTGGATCGAGGCCTGGCCCATCAGCAACATCCGCTTTGAATGGGCAGTTGAGTTCTTCACCGGCATCATCCATCACTTCGGGGTCCCGAACATCATCATCACTGACAATGGCACACAGTTCACCGGCAAGAAGTTCTTGGACTTCTGTGATCGCCATCACATCCGTGTGAATTGGTCCACGGTTGCACATCCTCAAACTAACGGCCAGGTCGAGCGCGCCAATGGCATGATTTTGCAGGGCCTCAAGCCAAGGATCCTCAACCGCCTCAATAGGCACAGAAAAAATGGGCCGCAAAGCTGCCGTCGGTCCTATGGAGCTTAAGGACAACACCTAGTCAAGCCACAGGCTTCACCCCATTCTTCTTGGTCTATGGGTCTGAGGCCATCCTCCCCACTGACCTCGAGTATGGTTCCCCTCGACTAAAGGCGTACAACGAGCAAAGCAATGAAGAAGCCCTCGCAAACACCGTCGACCAGCTCGAGGAGGCTCGAGACATGGCGCTAATTCACTTCGTGAGGTATCAGCAAAAACTTCAATGCTACCACGACAAGCACGTGCGCCCGAGAGACTTCCAGGTTGGAGACCTCGTCCTACGTCGACGACAGAGCAACAAGGGACGTCACAAGCTGACCCCGCCATGGGAAGGCCCATACACCGTAGCTGAGGTGCTAAAGCCTAGAACGTACAAGCTCGCTAACGACAAAGGTGAAATCCTCACCAACGCATGGAACATCGAACAGCTACGTCGTTTCTACCCTTAGGGCACCAGTGCTCTTGTACATTCTCGCATGTTTTGTACATTTTCGCATGACAAATATAAGGAGTACTTTTGATTATAAGTTCAAACTTGTTATTGTACATGCAAGAGGTAGCCTTGACCCTGTCTCGCCAGAGTCGAGCCTCCCTCGGGGGCTAACGGGGGGGAACCCCTAAGTTCCTAAAAATATGAATGACTTTTTTCTCGCACGCCTCCCTTTCGCTTCCCAACTAAGTTGAAAAATGCCTCGAACTCCCTAGGGGTCAAGGGCTGTTGAGTCGGAGCTCTCCTACGCCTCCGAGCTACGGTGCCTTCACTCGCTCCCCCCTCGAGGGATACGAGCTTGCGTCGAATGCTCAGTCGGAAAGCAAGAGTCAGGCGATCAGAACTCGAGCACTTCTTCTTTCTCACGCCTCGATACGCTTCGCGACTAAGTAGAAAACGCCTCAAACTCCCTAGAGGGTCGAGGGCTGTCGAGCCGGGAGCTCTCCTACGCCTCCAGGCTATGGTACCCCCACTCGCTCCCCCCTCGAGGGATACGAGCATGCGTCAAAAACTTAGTCAAAAAAGCAAAGTCTAGGCGAAAAGAAAGCAGAAAAGGCTCGAAAGTAAAGTGACAAATCGCATTACGATAAATGCATTAATTTTCAAAAAGGGCTTTCGAAGCCACATTGAATATAAGTTACAAAAAACTAATTCATTACAAGGGCACCTTCGCCCAGCCTTGCCCTACAGGCCCGCTCCGTCGCCGCCCTCCTCGACGTGGTACCCCTCAACCGCAAGGAGAGGACTTCGTCCTCAAACAGCTTCGCCAGCGCTCCCCCCGGCCCCTCGGCGTCATGAATGAGCCCTCGGCATCGCTCCTCATTCTCCGCATCGGTTTTCGAGATGTCAAGAACAAAGCCTTGGGCCACCATGTTCATGTCAAAGACGAAGCCAGAGGAGACCACTGCAAGCGCTCGCTTCACACCGGTATGAAGCGCCTCCCGCACGCGATCGCGAAGGGTGGCGTCGAGGTAGTAGATCCGGTCGATGAGCGCGGCACCCGGGATGTCTTCTTCAGTACCCTCGATAGGCCTGACCTCCCAGGAGGCGCAGAGCCCGTCGAGGGCAACCCAGAGCCGGCCGAGAAGCACCCCCTCCGCCGCGAGGCTATCCTGTAGTGCCTTGGCAGTGGTCTGGGTAGCGAGCAGCTCAGACTCGAGGCCTGAAACACAAAGCAAGAATTAAACAAACCATTTGGAAAGAACAAAGATCAAACACCCTTTAAGGAACTCACCAGCACAGTGAGTCTCGAGGGCTTTGTGATCCCCCAGCACGGTGTCGCGCTCCCCCCGAGCCTCGTCCCGCTCCGACTGGGCCTCCTTGAAGGCCCGGGTCACCTCCGTCTTCTCGAAGCGGAGGGTCTCGAGGGCACCACCAGCTAGGATGATAGCCTGCTCCTTCTCCTGGAGGGTGGCTTTCATTGCCCCGAGCTAGGTTTCTAGGCCAGCGGCTCGGTTCTTCTCCTCCTGGACCAAGGAGGAGAGGGCGTTGCGTGCGGCGAAGACTTCAGCAAAATTGGCCTCAAGCGAGCGGATGCGCTCCATGGAGCTTTGAGCCTCCGCCACGAGTAGCTCGACGCGCTCCTAGGCTCAGATGCTCTCGCCCCTGGCCTTCTCTGTTTCGGCCTTTGCCGCGTCAGCCTCCTCCCTCGCACGCTTGAGCTCCTCCTTGAGGTGGGCGGCTTCCCCTCGAGCGGCGTCGGAGTCTTCCTTCGCCCGGGCAGCCTCCTCTTTGGCTTTGGCGGCCTCCTCCCTGGTCCGCTTCAGCTCCTCCTCGATCTCGGCCACCCTGCCCTGCGCAGAGCGGCCTGCTTCGAGTTGGCGAAGCACTTCCTCCCGGCTGTTGTGCGTTTCATGGAGGAAGTCTGACTTGGAGTAAGAACGCCTCTGCACCTCCTGGGGACAGGAAATCGAGGGTTAAGGCATCCCATATGGAAGAACTTAAAAAAAACTGCATATGGCCTAACACAGTGACTCACCGTGAGGTTCCGGTCGAAGCCTTCGGCGAGCTCGACGCCTAGCTTTAGCAAGTGCCGCAGCCACGCCCGGGACCGCTCGGCCTCCTCCCAGCACTTGACCTCCGCTGGGTCGTTCATCTTGAACCCCGGAGCACTGGAGTCGCCAGGTTCCCGGAGTATGATGCGCTCCTTGCCCCAACATGGAAGGACCGTCTTGACCTTGGTTTGCGCCAAGGTCTCGATCTCGTCCACCACGTCGTGTGGGGTGCCGTAACGCACGGCCAAGTCCGTCGGGCCGCTGAACTCTGACACGGCGCCAGCACTAGTCCGTGGGTCAGAAGACGACCTCCTCAGCAGTCCAGAAGCCGCTGTCTTCTCTGGCCGCTCCGTCGACGGTTGTAGCGGCTGGCTCGACGTCGCTTCTGGCGCCTCCGGACCCAGCGGAAGTGTCGAGGCCATCGCCTCCCCCAACACCACGACTTGTGGTGCCGGAAGGACCACCATCGATGCGTCCGCCGCCAGGCTTGGTACCAAGGCCTCCTCTGGTTGTGCCCCCGGCAGCCGTGGGACCATCGATGCCTTCGACGCTATTTCCCCTTCGGCCAGCAGCTCGTCCAGGGTAATCACGGACACCCATTGCTTGGGCAGTCCGAAAGTCGCCTCCGCCTCCGACGTCTCGGGCGGTTGCTGCGCCGGCGGGTCTAGCGGCGCCGTGTCCCCCGGCGGGTCTAGCGGCGCCGTGTCCCCCGGCGGCATCTGCTGCGCCTGCTGATGCTGGGGCTGGCCCCCAGTTTCCTCCTCCTCCCACCGCTCCGACGGCTCCTTCTCCTCCTCCTGCTGCGGCCGTGGCAGCTCCGCTTCTTGCAGGGCCCCCTGCTCCTGCTCCCTCCGGGCCTCGAGCTCGCGTAGCCCCGCTGACCAGGGCCGTCGCTCTCCCGTCGAGGGGGGAAGGGCCGTGGTCTCCTCACCCTCGAGGTCCACGACGGCTACCTCCTCTCCCGGCTCATGGCCCTCGGGGGCTCCTGCCTTGGGGGCGGGGATCGAAGCCTCCGGCCTGCTAGGAACGGAAGCCCCCGACGTTGGGGCACCGCCTCCTGGTGCCGGGCCGAGCTAGAGGGCCGCAGACGACGACGTCAAGGAGGCACTCCCTCCCTCATGCATCCTCCCCGGCTCAGAGTCACCGCCCGCCGCGGACCCCGAGACACTCGACCCTGTAGCAAGATTGGAACCCGTCAGCCTACCGCGCGCCAGAGCATCGAGGGCTGAGGATAACCACTTGGCTTCCCACCGAGCCAAGGGCCTCGACGTCGCACCTGTGATCGGGGCCGCCATCTTCGCAGCTGCATCCATCTTGAGCCGCTTAGCCGACGCAAGAGACGCCTCCTTGATCTGGCGCTTCGGCCTGGATGGGAAGCAGAACGGCAAAAAATTTACTAAATTACGCAAGGAAGACCCAACAAAAAGAAAACGAACCAACGACGCCTACCTGAAGGGGATAGAGGCCTTTCGAGTCCCCCTTGAACCGCCAGTAGGTTTCGAGACCCCTCCCGAAGCCGAGCTCTTCGCGGGGCTGAGGCTGCTCGGCTCCGTCGGTGGGGTCGCCCCGCCTCCCTGCTTCGACGGGGCCTCCTGGGCACGGCTCTGCCCCGCCCGCGCCGATGATCGGGACCGGGTTTCCTGGTGGGGTCCTGCCTCGAGTACGATGCGAGGAGGGTGAACCCCCTCGAGGCGAGGCCTCGGCCCCCCTTTTTCCACGCCGGCGCTTCGAGGCCGACGCCACCGGCTGGGGGGCGCGCTGCGCCGCCACCTCCTCCTGCACGAAGGGGCGGTCAGCATGGGAGGAACTCGACAAGATGTGGTCGAGGTGCCCCTCCACCCCCTCGACGTCTTCACTATCATCATCATCTTCATCTCCCTTGGACAAGGCAGACTCCTCCTCCGAGAGCCCGTCGCGCCACTACTCAGCGCGGCGCTTCGCAAGTCTTTAGCGCTCCCGGAGCTTCTTGGCTTTCTTCCTCTCCTCCTCGTCCTTACTCCGCTTCTCTTGCTGGGCGGTGAAGCGTCTTACCTGACGATCAGGAGTGTCCTCCCTCAGCGGGGGCCTCGATCTTCGGTAGTCGATTCTCCCCTACACAAAGACTTTCAGTCACAGGGACAAGAGAAAGGGAAGGGGGAAAACACGAAAGGCACGGGTCGAGGCACTCACCAGGTCAAGGCAACCCTCCTCCGGACGCATGGGGAGGCGGTTGATGTCTTCCACCCTGAATGAGCCAGCCACCATCCCCTTTACCCGCGCGACGACTTCCAAAGCGGACGGCCTCTCGCCGGACATCCGGCACCTCTAGAGAACCTCGGGCGCCGCCGAGGGGAGCATCTCGTCCAACCGCAATGGGCGCTCCATCAGAGGGAGCACCCGTCGACTGTGGAAGGCCGAGACCACCACACCCACTGTCAAGCCTGCCTCTCGAAGGGTCCTCATCGCGACGACGAGCGAATGAAGTCGACGCTGAAGATCTCCCGCGACACCGTGCGGCCAGTTGTATGGCTGCTCGGCGATGAGCCGCCCGGTGTACGGCAGGAGGTAGCCACCGTCGTTACGAAGGTAGAACCACTGCTCGTCCCACCGGGAGTGGTTGGACGTCAACCCGGTGGGGATGTACTCGCATGGCTCCTCCGACCTTCCGGTCTTCAACGCGAAGTTGAGGCACCCCGCCCTGATGATTCGCCTTACTCCTTGCGCCACCGGGGAGGCGAACCACTCCCCCTTGTAAAGGTGGAGCCATAGCTCCCAATGTGGCGCCATCCCGAGGTAGCCCTCGCAGACGGCCACGAAGATGGCGGCGTTGGAGATGGCGTTGGGGGAGAAATGGTGGAGCCCGACGCCGTAGAAGTTCGTCAGCCCCCGCATGAACTCGCTTGGGGGCACACCGAACCCATGCCGATGGTACTTGAGGAAGCTCACCACGTATCCCTCCGGCGGGTTTGGCTCTTCGTGGTCCCTGGGTGGCACAATCCACTCCGGCCGATTCGAATCGGTGATGGGGCGGATAAGTCCTTCCCTCACCAGCTCGGTCAGCCTTTGCCATGTCACGGTCAACGGGCGCCAGGGCTCGGCGGGCTAGAGGACGGGGGCCATGGTGGCAGTGGCAGCACAGATCTGCTCGAGGGCGCGGTGACGTCAACAACAGCACAAATCTCCTCAGTGGACGGGCGACCAGGAAGGTTTCCAATCGCGACTTCTCGCTCTAAGTTTTTACCCTCACGCGCGCAGGATAGCAGGAGTTCGAAAGGATGGCAAAGGTGGGAGCGAACACTTGTCCCCCTCCGTTTTTATACTCGGGAAGAGCAACGGGCGGAGTCCGGCGACAGGAAAAAGGTAACTCCCCGCAATTAATGCGTTTACCTGACCGTTCCCCCCTCGATCCTCGACCGGACGCACACGTCCCACCTCTGACAGAGAGCCGTTGCTCGGGCCTGCCACGATCGCACCGCTGAAGCCCTTCTCCTCGAAAGGCGCGTCCAACGATAAGAAAAGAGAACCGTTGCTCGCTAACGGAGTTTCCTATGAAAGGTAAAACGAGGCCCTTGAGCCACGTCAAAGCCTCAAGGGAGCGAAGGCCAGTCCTCGAGTGAGGGCTCAACGGCCGCCCTTGAGCCACGTCAAAGCCTCGAGGAAGCGAAGGCCGGTCCTCGAGTGAGGGCTGAACGGCCGCCCTTGAGCCACGTCAAAGCCTCGAGGGAGTGAAGGCCGGTCCTTGAGTGAGGGCTCAATGGCCGCCCTTGAGCCACGTCAAAGCCTCGAGGGAGCGAAGGCCGGTCCTCGAGTGAGGGCTCAACGGCTGCCCTTGAGCCACATCAAAGCCTCGAGGGAGCGAAGGCCGGTCCTCGAGTGAGGGCCGAACGGCTGCCCTTGAGCAACGTCAAAGCCTTGAGGGAGCGAAGGTCGGTCCTCGAGTGAGGGCTCAATGGCCGCCCTTGAGCCACGTCAAAGCCTCGAGGGAGTGAAGGCCGGCCCTCGAGTGAGGGCTCAACGGCCGCCCTTGAGCGCCAAAAAAGAACGGTTACTCGCCGATGGAGATTTCCACGAGAGGTGAAAATGGGCTCTGACCCTACCACAAAGTCTCAAGGGAGCGAAGGCCGGTCCTCGAGTGAGGGCTCAACGGCCGCCCTTGAGCACCAAAAAATTGGGCTCCGGCCCTAAGCCTCGAAGGAGCGAAGGCTGACCCCACGAACAGGGTTCGATAGCCGCCCTTGAGCACTCGAGTCAGTGGTGACCAAGGGGGAGCCAACACGAGGCCCTGCTCGAGAATGAACTCTCGAGACCCCTTTGGATGCATCCAAGGCAAAACGCTACGGACTTTATGGAATCCCCCCGAAGGGAGGCATCGAGCCGCCGAGACCTATCGAATGGAATCGGTATCCATAGGACCATTGTGTTTTGCTTTAATGGGACCGCCTCTGGGCCTCCTGCCGACCTCTATCGAATGAGGAACGGGCTCTCGCTTGGATTTTCCCGTTACCAGCTCACTGAGAACTTCACAGCTCGCCCTATCGGGGGTAGTCCGATGCTTCTCGCCTCACATCCGATCGAAAGGACTCGTGAGAAGAATGCCGAGGACAGCAACGCCCCAGCCGCATGAGGCTCGGGGGCTCGCCTGTGCCCGGTGCCCCTCGACGAAAGAGGGTCGAAAATCCCCCGGGGGCTCCCCTCGGTAAAGCGCTACGACTCCAGTTCAGGCCTGTGCCCGACTGGACAACCACCCTTTAACTAAATATAAATAAAGCCCTCACAGGAGTCTTTCGACTCCTACGAGGCCTCGGGGGCTACCCCCGCAGGGGTCGCTCGCGCGCCCCCACGAAAAAATCCGAATCACATCCCATTTCTAATTCCTGACCCCTTGCCCGAGTGACATCACTCGCACAGGGGCTCGGGGGCTACTGTCGATACCCAGAAAATGGGTACCCCAAACCCTTGGTTTACCAAACTAAACCCCGCAAAATCAGCAACTCGACCCCTCCGATAACCTCCCGTGCTAGCGTACGAAGGCCCGCAGGCTGAGACATATCGGGCTACCCCACGAACGGACAACGACGGCCCAAAGCCAAAACCTGCTCGAGAGGCTACCGAACGGACGAGTACTGTACACCCGAGAGGCTACCGAATGGACTAGTACTGTACACCCGAGAGGCTACCGAACGGACTAGTACTGTACACTCGAGAAGCTACCGAACGGACTGGTACTGTACACGCGAGGTTACAATTCAGGCGACCCCTCGAAGACGGAACTTCGTCCGCCAAACGAGCCTGCCCTCGAGGACGTAACTTCGCCCGCCGAACGAGCCTGCCCTCGAGGACGGAACTTCGTTTAGGCGAATGGGCGGCCCTCGAGGGGAGTACACCCCTCGGTTTACCGACTCTCTCGTACGAATCCAGGCGCATTTAATGCGATCTACCAACCCCAACCTAACCGCATGGCCACAGTTACGATAATAGTTGCAGGCGTGGCTGTCAAATCTGGCTTTTACCGCCCATGCCCCGGAATCCCGCAAGTAGTACTACGCTGTTGCACCATACCGAGCACTGTGTCACATCCAGCATCACCTCGAGACGTATAAACCAGCACGTTGCCCGCATTTTCCGGGATTCGGCCTTATCCGGCGAAGCTCGACCCCCTCGGCACGACCCCCTCGACTCCAGACAAGACCCTCGACCATCGCCCCTCGACTTCATCAACGAACCCTCGAGCAGAACTTCAACAACTCCCGACGCGACGGCTGCAGGGCCTCCCATACCGACGTACATCACTACAGCGGCACCGACGTGATCGGCCTCAACGTCGTACATCATTAGTTGTGCAGCCTCAAAATACATGTACCCCTGTGCCCCTCCTTCATCTATAAAGGAGGCACCAGGACCTGCGAAAAGAAGGGGCATCGAGAGATAGAAACGCTAAGTCTTTAGATCACAGAACGACACCGTGAGATAGCGTAAGGTTGAGAACTAGGCGTCCGAACACCCAAGCTCCACCACGCGCTCCTCACACCTGCTTGTATTTTCCCCTGTACTAGCACTTCGGTGCAAGATAACATGAATCATCCTCCCCTCGCTGGACGTAGGGCCTTCTTTGCCCGAACCAGGATAAATCGTCGTGTCCTTCTTGCATCACCCACCGGATTAAGGGAGCACGCAATTACGAATTTTACTCGTTGGTGTTAACCCCCGAGGGTCAAAACACCGACATGCCGGTTGACCTCTCGGGCCCTGGCTCGGGCGGTCGCCGCTCTTGCTCGAGGGTTAGCTCGAGCAGGCGCAATCGTTCCTGCTCATCGGCGAGCTTCGCCAGCAACTCCTGAATTTGTGCCAACTGTGCGTCCTGCTCGCCAGGACGGGGGCACACCTCTCAGGGTGCATCTGGTTGTTGGTCCTTTGCTCTGGGGAGAGCACCTCCCGCCGCAGCGGTAGCTGCCGCGGCCACTAGATCAATGGTGTCCTGATCGGAGTCAACATCACCATTGATGTGGAGGCACTCACGGTTAGGATCCCAATGATCAGAGTCAGAGTCGGGGTCACCGTAGTAGAAAACGGGGAACTATCCCCGCGCCTCCTCCTGCAGCTGCCGTTGGAGTGTGCCGACGGTGTACCTCTGGGGGCCGGCGCTCTCATGAAGGCCAAACCCCCGGAGGCTAGTGTGACAGTCCCCACGTCCATCATTGCATGGAGAAGGGCGCCTGGGCGGTCCTCAAACGTGCTCATGTTGGAGCGGGTCGCTGTCGAGATCGTCGTCGTGGCATCATTGGAGTCGAACGAAGGCCGCTGATGACGCTCGAACAGCTCGTGCGGGAGTGGGCTCGATCGAGTGGGGACTTCATCGCGCTTCCTCGATGAGCATACTGCGAAGGTGGAGTCGGGGTTATGGTAGGGTCCTGCCGGTTTGCCCTCTACCTCTAAACTCGGATCAGACAATCCCTCAACAAGGGGTTCCTCATCTCTGGTCAGGGGCAAGGAGAAAGTGGTGGGAACCATCCTCGACTCAGGTTGATGGCGATGATGGTGTCGATCGTGCCTCCTTCTGGACGTGGAGCATGGTGGTGAGACCGGTGAACGACCCCCCATGAGCGCGGGGGCGTACCGCGACCTCCGTTCGGGTCACTGATCGAGAGCAGGGTCATGTCATAGCCCTGGCCGAGGGTCACGAACTCTAGGCTCCCAAACCAGATCACCGTAGCACACGGAAGTGGTGAAACAAAGTCGCCCATCCGAAAAAATGGCGGGAAATCATTAGTGACACGCGGCTCCCCTACCTGGCGCGCCAACTGTCGGTGTTCTGACCCTCGAGGGGTTAACACCAACGAGTAATATTTGTAATTGCGTGCTCCCTTAATCCGGTGGGTGATGCAAGAAGGACACGGCGATTTATCCTGGTTCGGGCAAAGAAGGCCCTACGTCCAGCGGGGGGAGGATAGTTCGTGTTATCTTGCACCGAAGTGCTAGTACAGGGGAAAATACAAGCAGGTGTGAGGAGCGTGAGTTGGAGCTTGGGCGTTTCGGACGCCTGGCCCTCGACCTTACATTGACTCACGATATTGTTCTGTGATCTAAAGACTTAGCGTTTCTACGCTCTGGATCCTGTCATTCTGGTCCTCTTTCTAACACCTTGGCGCCTCCTTTTATAGGTGAAGGAGGGGCACAGGAGTACATATATTTAGCGTTCGCATGGCCGGTGACGCACGGCATTGAGGCCGATCACGTCGGTGCTGCTGTGGTGATGTATGTCGGTATGGAGGCCCTGCAGCTGTCACGTTGGGAGTTGTTGAAGTGCAGCCCGGAGTTGTCCGACGGAGTCGAGGGGGCGAGTCGAAGGGGTCGAGCCTCACCGGATAAGGTCGAATCCCGGGAAATGCGGGAAACGCGCTGATTCATACGTCTCGAGGGGGTGCTGGACGGGGCACAGCGCTCGGCATGGTGCAACAGCGAAGTACGATCCGCGGGATTCTGGGGCATGGGCGGTAAAACCTAGATTTGACCGCCACTCCCACAACTGTTACCGTAACTATGGCCATACGGTAAGGCGAGAGTAGGTAAAACGCATTAAATGTGCCCGGATCCGTACGGGAGAGCCGGTAGCCGAGGGGTGCACTGTCCTCGAGGGCTGCCCATTCGTGCGAATGAAGTTCCGTCCTCGAGGGCAGGCTCATTCGCAGGGCGAAGTTCCATCCTCGAGGGCAGGCTCGTCCGCCGGGCGAAGTTCTGTCCTCGAGGGGTCGCCCGAATTGTACCCTCGAGTGTACAGTACCAGTCCGTTTGGTAGCCTCTCGAACAGGCTTTGGTTTTGAGCCGTCGTAGTCCGTTCGTGGGTCAACCCAATACGCTTCAGCCTGCGAGCCTTTGAACGTTGACGTGGGAGGTTACTGGAGGGTTTATGTTGCTGATTTTGCGGGGTTTAGCCTGGTGAACCAAGGGTTTGGGGTGCCCATTTCCTAGGTAATGACAAGTGCCCCTACCTGGTGCACCAACTGTCGGTGTTTCAACCCCGGCGGCCTTACACCAATGAGTAAATATGTGCTGCGTGCTCCCTAATCCGGATGGTGATGCAAGAAGAACACAAGGTTTATCCTGGTTTAGGCAAAGAAAGCCCTACGTCCAGCAGGGGGAGTTCGTATTATCTTGCACTGAAGTACTTGTACAGGGGAGAATACAAGCGTGCGAGTGAGTAAGCTAGGACTTGAGTGCTGTGGGCTCTGTTTGCTCTCTATGCCTTAAGTTTTTTGGTTGAGTTCATTGATGCCTTGTCTAGACTAGGGCCTGGCGCCCCCTTTTATAGGCGAAGGAGGGGCACAGGGGTACATGGAGCTTAGGGCGAACGTGGCTACTGACGTCAAGGAGATGATGCCAATCATGTCGATGTTGCTGTAGAGGCGTGCATCAGGCATGGCGTGTCCTGTAGCGATGTGCTCGGAGTGACGCAGCCATCCTTCTCGTGCGTAAGGTGACGCAGCTGATGGTCGGTGATAGACGAATGTCCAAGCACGATCGTGCAGATCCCTATAGCCATCGCGTCAGGAGTTGTTGGAGTGTTGACCGGTGATGATGAAGTCCAGCTCGAGGGGTGGCCGAGGGGGATCGAGGCCCAAATGGATAAGGCCAAGCCCCGGGAAATGCGGTACGGATACTGGTAATTGTGCCTCAAGGAGTCGCCTGATACTGGTAAATGTGCCTCGAGGGAGTGCCGAACGGGGCACAGTGCACGGCATGGAGTTACAGTGTGGTACGACCCGCCGGATTCCCGGGTATGGGAGGTAAAAGTAAGATTTGATCGGTGTACTTGTAATCACTGTGGCCACGAGGTTAGGCGGGAGCAGGTAGAAATTATTAAATGCTCCTGGATCCGTACAAGAGGTAGGTATTCGAGGGGTGCGTCGTACTCGAGGACTGTCCGTTTGCTCGGGCGAATTTCCATCATCGAGGGGTAGGTCGAGTGGCACCCTCGAGTGATCTGTTCTATTTCAAGCGGGGTACGTCGGATAGGTAGCCGCCCAGACCACCGAGGCCCGTTCATGGGCCGGCCCAGTACAACCTAGCATCTGTGTTTCCACGCTAGGCGAGGGATAATGATACCAGGTTTGGCTTGTTAGTGTCAAGGATTAATCCCCTTAGTCGAGGGTTAAGGGTACCCGTTTCTTAGGTAGCCGACAATATTGCTCTGAAGCTTGCTATTTTTCAAGTACTTTTTCTTGGGCCTTTTTCTTTGTCGTAGGCCTTGTTCTTGGGCCTTTTATCTTTTGATCCATAAAATGAGGATCTTCCCTCGTATTCTTCCATCTCCTTTCGACCTGGCTCTTTGGCTTCCGAGAGGCATTAACTCCCCACCTACACCAGTTACTTATCTTGCTTTGGGTGTCGATCCATTTCTATCTGGCTATTTATCTTCGTTTGCTGTCTCTTACTCTCCCCGTTCCCTTCTTAGCCCCCGAGGGAGTCTCGACTCTGATGAAGCAGAGTTGAGGCTACCTTTATTATGTTTTGAATAAACAAAAGTACTGAAGTCGAGAGTCTTTTTATTTATTCATGATGCGATTGGTGTACAAAATATGGGAAATGTACAAGGCCTCGAGGCCCTAAGGGTAAAAGCAACGTAGCTGTTTGATGTTCCAAGCATTGGTGAAGGTTTCTCCTTTGTTGTTCGCTAGCTTGTATGTCCCAGTTTTCAGCACCTCTGCTATGGTATATGGGCCTTCCCACGGTGGACTCAACTAGTGGTGCCCCTTGTTGCTTTGTCGTCGACAGAGGACAAGATCGCCAACTTGGAAATCCCTCTTTCACACGTGCTTGTCGTGGTAGCATCGAAGCTTCTGCTGGTACCTCACGGAGTGGAGGAGGGTCATGTCTCGAGCTTCTTTGAGCTAGTCAATGGCATTTGCGAGGGCTTCCTCCCTTTAGTCGAGGGGACCCAAACTTGAGATTGGTGGGGAGGACGGCCTCGGACCCGTAGACCAGGAAGAATGGGGTAAATCCCATGGCTCGACTAGGTGTCATCCTTAGGCTCCATAGGACCGAAGACAGCTCGGCAGCCCACTTCATGCCATACTTCTTCAACGGGTTATAAATTCTTGGTTTGAGGCCCTGAAGGATCATGCCATTGGCGCGTTCGACCTGGCCGTTGGTTCAAGGATGAGCGACTGCAGACCAATTCATGCGAATGTGATTATGGTTGCAGAAGTTCAAGAACTTCTTGCTAGTGAACTATGTGCCATTGTCGGTGATGATGACGTTCGGGACCCCCAAGCAATGGATGATGTCGGTAAAGAATGCGACCACCTGCTCAGAGCGGATTTTGCCGATAGGACGGGCCTCGATCCACTTGGTGAATTTGTCGACAGCTACAAGCAGATGCGTGTAGCCCCGATTGTCTTCTTGAGAGGTCCCATGAGATCGAGCCCCCAAATGGCAAAAGGCCACGTGATGTGGATCATCTGCAGGGCGTGAGCCGAGAGGTGTGTTTGCTTGGCGTAGAATTGGCACCCCTCGCATGAGCGGACGAAGTTAATGGCATCGGAGATGGCGGTTGGCTAGTTGAAACCTTGCCGAAAGGCATTGCCGACGAGGGTCCTCGGCGCGGCGTGATGGCCGCAAGCCCCCAAGTGAATGTCCTCCAGGAGCCTTGCGGCGCGTGAGCATGATAGTGTAGAGCAGCTTTTGGATTTGCGGATAGCGGACCTTCGTTTCTGATAGCACCTCGCTGATGAAGTAAACCGGTTGTTGGACGGGCAGTGTGTGTCCTTCGTCCGGCCTCTCGACCACTATAGCCATGCTGACCACCTGGGTGGTTGCGGTGATGTAGCGGAGAAGTGGCTCAGCTTGTTCGGATGGCGTGGCAGGTCAAGGCGGTATGAGAATCGGGGGAAGGTCAGCATATTTTTGAGCTTACTGAGGGCCTCCTCGGCCTCAACGGTCCACGCGAAGTGCTCGGATTTCTTCTGAAGTCGGTACAGCGGCAGGGCCTCTTCTCCGAGGCGCGAGATGAAGTGACTAAGGGCTGCAAGGCAACCCGTGACTTTCTGTACACCCTTCAGGTCTCGAATCAGCCCCATCTTGGTGATCGCCGTGACCTTCTCAGCGTTGGCCTCGATACCGCGCTGAGAGACGATGTATCCTAAGAGCATGCCTCAAGGCACACCAAAGACACATTTCTCGAGGTTGAGCTTGATGTTTTTGGCTCGAAGGCACTCGAACACGATCTTGAGGCCTCAATGAGGTTGTCGACCTTTTTTGACTTGACTACGATGTTGTCGATGTTAGCCTCGACTGTGTTCCCTATGTGCTCACCGAAAACATGAAGCATGCATCGCTGGTACATTGCCCCGGCGTTTCGAAGGCCGAAGGGCATGGTAACATAGCAGTACATGCCAAAAGGGGTGATAAAGGAGGTCGCGAGCTGGTCGGACTCCTTCATCTTGATTTGATGGTAACCGGAATAGGCATCAAGAAAAGAGAGTTTCACATCCCGTAGTGGAGTCAACAATTTGATCAATGTGTAATCAACACACGTCCTCATTTTTCCATTCTTTTTCTTAACTAATACAGGGTTAGCTATCCACTTGGGATGATGAACCTCCTTGACAAACCCAGCCGCCAAAAGCTTGTGCACCTCCTTGCCGATGATCCTACGCTTCTCTTCGTCGAAGCGTCACAGGCGTTGCTTCACCGGTCTGGACCCCGGCCGTATCTCCAGGGCGTGCTCGGTGACTTCCCTCGGTATGCCCGGCATGTCCGAGTGACTCCACGCAAACATGTCGGTGTTCGTGCGGACAAAGTCGACGAGCACTGCTTCCTATTTGCTCTCGAGGATGGCACTGATCGTCAGCGCCTTCTCGCCGGAGCCGCCATAGATCATGTAGCAATCGAAGACCATGGGGAACTTGTCGTCCTCATTGTTGCCACCCTTGTCGCCGCCCTTGTCTTTCTTCTGGTCGTCCTTCTCAATGCCCAGGCTCTTGTAGTAGTTCCTAAGCATGCGGCAGTCCTCGAGGTTATGATTAGCCACTCCCTTGTGGTAAGGGCAAGGCTCCTTCAGCATCTTGTCGAAGATGGCCTCCTCAGGGGGACCTCAAGGCTTCTTGCGCTCGACTGCAGTGATGAAATCATTGTCTGCAGCCTCACGCTTGCCCTGCTGGTTATTCTTCTTCTTATTGCCCTTCTTGGGGCCCTTGCTCGTGCCCTCGGTGTCGGCCACCTGTGCCTTCCCTTTGTCCTTCTCATTGCTGAAGAAGGCTTCGACCGCTTCCTCGCCGGCTGTGTAGTTAGCAACCATGTCCATTAGCTCATAAACAGTCTTGGGGCGGTTGCGTCCCAGCTCCTATACCAACTCTTTGCAGGTGGTACCCGAAACGAACGCCAGGATGATGTCATGGTCGGGGATGTGTGGGAGCTCGGTGCATTGCTTAGAGAAGCATCATGGCCAGGGATGTGTGGAAACCCAGGCTACTACTTGCAGTTGCGGAGGTCCTAGGAATTGCTGGGGCCCACGTAGGTCCCCTTGAAGTTTCCCTCGAAGACCCGCACCAGGTCGGCTTAGTTGCGGATCTGATCAGGAGGGAGCTCCTCAAGCCACCTTCGAGCTATGTCGGAAAGAAATAGGGAGAGTTGGCGGATGATGGTGCAGTATTCGCGCGCCCCGCCTAGCTGGCAGGCTAGCCAAAAATTGGCCAACCAGACCTCGGGCTTGGTCTCCCCGTTGTACTTGACGACACTCATGGGGGGTCGAAAGGGGTTGGGTAGCGGAGTGTTGCGGATCGCCCTACTAAAGACTCGAGGGCCCAACGGCTCGGGGGCCCGATGGTCCTTGTTGCTGTTGTAGCGTCCCCCTCGATGGGCACTGTAGCCACCATCTTCAGTGTCCCTGCTCTTGTGCCGTCGATTCTCGATGATGTCATAGCGCGTGTCCTGGGGTTCGCTGTTGTCGATGATGTGGTCTCGATTGGGGATTGCCTTCTTTGCTCGGGGGGGCGCTTCCTGATGAACTGAGACCTCCCTGTCATCGCGGGGGGCTCGACAGGTTGCTCTGAGGCTACCCCTCAACGACTTGAGGCCGATCTCTTGGCCTGTTGTGCGGCCACGACCTTGAGGAGTCCCTCGACCTCGTCCTGTATCCGCTGAGCTTGAGGGTTCGACGGCGCGAGCATGTTCCGAAGAAGCATGGCGGCCGCGATGATATTCTGACTGGCTCGGGGGAAACGGTTGATGATGGGGTGCTCAAGTCCCCCGTCTTCAATGATCTGTCGATTGACCTCTCGGGCTCTAGCTCGGGCTCTTCCGCTGGGCAGGGTTCGAAGCTGAGCGAGCTAAGTGTCTTGGTCATCCAGATGTGGTGTTTGTCTTGGGGCACAACTGGCAGCTGCTGCCATAGCCGTCGGGTCGATGGTGTCGTCGCTGGATGTGACTCCGCCCTCGATGTGAAAACACTCGCGGGTGGGGTCAGAGTGGTCAGAGTCAGTCAGGACTACCGGAGTAGAAGATGGGGAACTGCCCGCGCCGCTCCTCCTCCTGCTGACGTCGCATTGTGCCGAGGGTGTACTGCCTTGGGCCTAGTGCTCGCGAGAAGCCAAGGTCCTCGGAGGCCGGAAGGACAGTTGCCAGGTCCATGGTAGAACGCAAGAGAGCCCCCCAGCGGTCCTCATGCGCGCTCACATTGGAGCGCATCATGGCAGAGTTTGTCCTGGCGGTGTTGTCCAGACCGAATGGGACCTGGCGGCGAGCTCCAAATAGTCCGTGCGGTAGCAAGTTGGGGGTGATGGTGCCGAGCGCGCCGGAGGAGCCTCACCGGGCTCCCTCGACGAATGCATCGCGAAGGTGAAGTCAAGGTTTCCGTAGAGTCCTGCCAACTCGTCCTCCGCTCCTGGACACGGGTTAGATTGGTCCCCAACCAGGGGCCCCTCGTCGCCTACCAGGAGCGGGGGAAACGTGGCGAGTGGCAACCCAGACGCATGTCGATGGTGACGGCGGCGCTGATCATGCCTCCTCCTGGACGCGGAGGCATGGTGGCGAGACCGGCGTGCGACCCCTCCTAAGCATGGGGGCTCGGTGCGGCCTTCGCTCGGATCTCCAACCGAGAGCAGGGTCATGTCGTAGCCGTGGTCGAGGGACATGAACTCTAGGCTCCCGAACTAAATCACTGTAGCACACGGAAGCGGCAAAGCTGAGTCTACCATCCAAAAAAATGACGAGAAATCATTAGTGATATGAAGTGCCCCTACCTGGTGCACCAACTGTTGGTGTTTCGACCCCGGTGGCCCTGCACCAATGAGTAAATATGTGCTGCGTGCTCCCTAATCCGGATGGTGATGCAAGAAGAACACAAGGTTTATCCTGGTTCGGGCAAAGAAAGCCCTACGTCCAGCGGGTGGGAGTTCATATTATCTTGCACCAAAGTGCTTGTACAGGGGAGAATACAAGCGTGCGAGTGAGTAAGCTAGGACTTGAGCGCTGCGGGCTCTGGTTGCTCTCAATGCCTTAAGTTTTTTGGTTGAGTTCGTTGATGCCTTGTCTAGACTAGGGCCTGGCGCCCCCCGTTTTATAGGTGAAGGAGGGGCACAGGGGTACATGGAGCTTAGGGCAGACGTGGCTGCTGACGTCAAGGAGATGATGCCAATCATGTCGGTGTTGCTGTAGAGGCATGCGTCGAGCATGGCGTGTCCTGTAGCGACGTGCTCAGAGTGACGCAGCCATCCTTCTCGTGCATAAGGTGATGCAGCTGATGGTCGGTGATAGACGGATGTCCAAGCACGGTTGTGCGGATCCCTGTAGCCGTCGCGTTGGGAGTTGTTGGAGTGTTGACCGGCGATGACGAAGTCCAGCTCGAGGGGTGGTCGAGGGGGGACCGAGGCCCGAATGCATAAGGCCAAGCCCCGAGAAATGCGATACGGATACTAGTAATTGTGCCTCGAGGAGTCGCCTAATACTGGTAAATGTGCCTCGAGGGAGTGCCGAACGGGGCACAGTGCACGGCATGGAGTTACAGTGTGGTACGACCCGCCGGATTCCTGGGTACGGGAGGTAAAAGTAAGATTTGATCGGTGTACTTGTAATCACTGTGGCCATGAGGTTAGGCGGGAGCAGGTAGAACTTATTAAATGCTCCTGGATCCATACAGGAGGTAGGTATTCGAGGGGTGCGTCATACTCGAGGACTGTCCGTTTGCTCGGGTGAATTTCCATCATCGAGGGGTAGGTCGAGTGGCACCCTCAAGTGATCTGTTCTGTTTCAAGTGGGGTACGTCGGATAGGTAGCCGCCCAGACCACCGAGGCCAGTTCATGGGCCGGCCCAGTACGACCTGGCGAGGGATAATGATACCGGGTTTGGCTTGTTAGTGTCAGGGATTAATCCCCTTAGTCGAGGGTTAAGGGTACCCATTTCTTAGGTACCCGACAATATTGCTCTGAGGCTTGCTATTTTTTAAGTACTTTTTCTTGGGCCTTTTTCTTTGTCGTTGGCCTTGTTCTTGGGCCTTTTATCTTTGATCCATAAAATGTGGATCTTCCCTCGTATTCTTCCATCTTCTTTTGACCTGGCTCTTTGGCTTTCGAGAGGCATTAACTCCCCACCTACAGCAGTTACTTATCTTGCTTTGGGTGTCGATCCATTTCTATCTGGCTATTTATCTTTGTTTGCTGTCTCTTACTCTCCCCATTCCCTTCATTCTTGCATCCCTCTACGCCTTCCCTCTTGACAATGAGTTCCTTTCTTTTTCTCTTTCTCTCATTCCCTTCATTCTTGCATCCCTATACGCCTTCCCTCTCGACTGTGAGTTCCCTTATTAGGTCTCTTCATTTCTCTGTCTCTGGTCTGTTAGTTATGTTCTATTATCTTCCCTTCTCTTATTTTCCCTCTCCTCTTTCAAAAAATTCATATTTGTAGCCATTTCTTATCCTCCATTTCATTATCTTACTTGATCTGATATCCTTTTCTTTTCATCTCAACTTTCTTTTTTTCATTAAGACATTATCATTTTTCCCTTCTATCTACTATTTTAATGACAGTTATATAATTTTACAAGAGCAGCCTTCAAAACAATTCGAGGCCAGATTCTTGCCGATGTCGAGGAAGTACTCTTTCAAGCTGCACATCTGGAGAGTCGGCAGCTGCAGTATCAGAGGGTGGCCCAGCGAATTGCCGATAGAGTCACTCAGGCGAGATTCCAGGAGGACATGATGAAGCACAAGTAATTTGCCGATGAGAAACACAAAGACATCAGTAAACTAGAAGCCTCTCGTGCAGATCTGGAAGAAACAATTGTTCAACTATCGGCAAAAAGAGAAGCCCTGCTAGCGGAGTTGAGACAAGTCGAAGAAGCCTTGGATGCAGCAAATCAGGAGAAGGCCCAAATGCCCGAAGCTATCAAGATCGTCCAACAAGAAAGGGATAACCAAGCACTCAAGACTCTGGCCCTCAAGAAGAAGATCAAGCCAGTGGAAGGCAATGCCGATGAAGATGCAAGGACGCTAGAGGAAGCCGATCAGGTTCACCTTCATGTGATATCAGCCATCTGTTCATTGTTGAGTCTGTAAACTTTCTCCTTCATCGGCAAAGTAATACATCGGCAACTTGTAAAATCTTCACATTAACATAGTGTCGATACACTCTTTTTGAACAAGTACTTTATTTGTTTTCTTTACGCATCATTCCAAATGCTAGGATAGTACTTCTTCAAATATTTACCGTTCAATGCTTTTGGAAATATTTCTCCTTCAAGAGTTTCTAGGATATAAGCATTTCCAGGAACGGACCGACTTACTCGATAAGGACCCTCCCAATTAGGAGACCACTTGCCGAATTTTACGCTCTTAGTCCCAATCGGTAAAATTAGTTTCCAGACTAGATCACCACTAACAAATTCCTTCACCTTTACCTTCTTGTCATACCACCTAGCAACTCTTTTCTTATTCTCTTCAATGCTAACTAAAGCCTTCAGCCGATGACTCGCCAGATCTTCCAACTCATCTTTCATGAGTGTACTGTAATCATCGGCCAACGGCTGATCTTGATGAAATATCCGCCTCGAACCAGTCTTGATCTCCCAAGGCAAAACTACATCATGTCCATATACCAACTGATAAGGCGATACTTTAGTAGCACCATGGCATGCCATCCGATACGACCATATAGCTTCGTTCAGAACTGTGTGCCACTTTCTAGGATTTTCCTTAATCCTGCGCTTAATGAGTTTAATAATCCCTTTGTTAGAAGCTTCGGCCTGACCATTGGCTTGAGCATAATAAGGCGAGGAATTCAAGACCTTGATCCCCATCTCATCGGCAAATCTCACAAACTCTCCTGACGTGAACATGGTTCCCTGATCGGCCGTAATAGTCTGAGGAATACCGAACCGATACACAATATGCTCCTTTATAAAATCAATCATGTTTGCCGATGTCACATTCTTCAGAGGAATTGCTTCGACCCACTTTGTAAAGTAATCGGTAGCGACAAGTATGAATTTATGCCCCTTGCTTGATGGTGGATATATCTGACCGATGAGATCAATAGCCCATCCTCGAAATGGCCACGGTTTAATGACAGGATTCATTGTCGATGCAGGCGCTCTTTGAACGTTGCCGAATTTCTGACACTCCTTTAATAATTGTCGACATCTCTCATAATACGAGATTAAAACCTCACTTCGACATTCATATGCCCCAGCTAATTGATTAATGATCAACATCGAATCACCAAAGATTTCAACAACATCGGCACGGACTTCCCTGAGTAGCTCCAAACCTTTCAACATAGCCTGATTGTTTGTCGATGTGGTAGCAATCGGCAATGTGAATTCATATTTCTTCCCCTGAGGTGATATCAACACAATGCCGATGCCTGCTCCTTCCCCACATGTAGAACCATCAAAGAGTAGTGTCCACGGAGCAATCTCCATAAAACTCACCGCGCCGCAATGCTGAGTAACAAAATCGGCCATCACTTGCCCCTTGATTGCTTTAGCTGATTTATAGCACAGATCAAATTCTGACAATGCTAGAATCCATTTGCCGATTCTTCCATTTAGAATTGGCATTGACAGCATATATTTGACCACATCGTCTTTGCATATAATAGTGCATTCGGCCATTAACAGATAATGCCTTAATTTAACACAGGAGAAATATAAGCATAAACATAACTTTTCAATGGCCGAATACCTGGTCTCAGCATCTACCAACCTTCTGCCCAGGTAATAGATTACACGTTCTTTCCCTTCAAACTCTTGGATTAGAGCTGACCCAATGACTTCATCATCACCCGTCAGATACAACCTGAAGGGCTCCCCGTGTTGGGGTGGAACTAGCACTGGAGGATTCACCAAATACTTCTTGATTTCTTCTAAAGCCAACTGCTATTCTTCTCCCCACACGAATTCCTGATCGGCCTTCAGCTTCAATAATGGACTGAAAGCTTTGATTTTTCCTGATAAATTAGATATGAATCTTCGAATAAAATTAATCTTGCCGATCAGAGACTGTAGTTCAGTCTTATCGATAGGAGCAATCATTTTATTGATGGCATCAACGGATTTCCTGTTAATTTCAATACCCCTCTGATGCACCATAAAGCCTAAGAATTGTCCTGCCGATACACCAAATGCACACTTGTTGGGATTCATTTTCAACCCATGTTTCCTTGTGCACTCCAATATCTTCTGCAAGTCAACTAGATGATTTCCGAAGTCTCCAGACTTAACCACCACATCATCTATATAAATTTCTACCAATGTGCCGATGTACTTATGAAAAATGTAATTCATTGCTCTCTGATAAGTAGCACCGGCATTCTTTAAATCAAAAGTCATGACTACCCATTCAAATAACCCCACATGACCTGGACATCTGAAGGCAGTCTTGGAGATATCTTCTTTGGCCATAAAGATTTGATTATATCCGATGTTCCCATCCATGAAGCTAATAATCCGATGTCCAGCAGCAGCATCAATTAATAAATCAGCGACAGGCATCGGGTAGCCATCCATCGGTGTAGCTTTGTTAAGATTCCTGAAATCAATACAAACACGAAGTTTACCATTCTTCTTGTAGATAGGAACCACATTAGAAATCCATTCAGCATATCGGCATTGTCGAATGAACTTTGCTTCAATTAACCTCGTTATTTCGGCCTTAATATCAGGCAGCACTTTAGGATTGCATCGGCGTACGGGCTGCTGATGCGGCCGATATCCTTGCTTGATAGGTAGCTGATGTTCAACGATAGATCAATCTAACCCAGGCATCTCTGTATAATCCCAAGCAAAACAATCCTTATATTCTTTCAATAAAGCAATCAACTATTCTCTGCTTTGGAGATCTATCTTAGCACTAACAAAAGTTGGCCTTGGTCTATCACCATTACCGATATCTACTTCAACTAAATCATCTGCCGATGTAAACCCATGGCCCATTTTTCCATCATCGGCAAACCTATCCATTTACAACTCATCTTTAGAACCGACTGCTTGGATCGGTGGCAGCTCATAATCGGCAATCCTGAGGAACTCCGAATCCCATGCTTCTCCCGATATGCACTTGGACCGCTCGTAAGTTTCTGATTCTGCCAATGCAATTATATAAGATGAATCACCAGGAACCACCTCAACTTTATCTTCAACCCACTACACGAGGAACGCAGCAATTGGCATGAATCCAATCCCTTCCTAATAGTAAATTGTAAGCACCGTTACCATCGATGACAAAGAACGTGGTCGGCAATGTTTTGCTACCGATGGTCAACTCGCTGCATAGCGCTCCCTTGACCGGTGATATGTTCCCTTCAAAGTCTTTGAGCTTCATGTCCGTCTTGGCTAGATCTTGATCTCCTTTTCCGAGCCTCCGAAACACGGCATATGGAATGATGTTAATCGTAGCCCCTCCATCTATCAGTATTTTTGACACTGGCTGCCCATCAACTCTGCCCTTGATGAATAAAGCTTTTAGATGCTGTCTCTCATCGTCGGTAGGCTTCTCAAAGACAGCCATCATTGGATCCAAGATCAGCTGAGCCACTTGTTCTAAAAGAACTCTCTTCCTCCTCATCGGCAAGTGCCCGAAATTCCATCGGCAACATAAAAACTATGTTGATATCTGCCGATAGACTTCCATCTTTATGCTTCGGCTGCCACACTTGAGATTTTGCCCCACGGGGGTTTTCTTCTTTGTGCTCCCGTTGCATCTTCCTCTTCTGAGTTTTTGTCAGACCTTCAGGACACCATTGAGGAAGCTTCATCTTCCAAATGGGCTGATACAGTTTCGTATCTGATCCTAGGCAGTTTATACTGGAATTTCTGCAAAGAATCACCTCATCAGGAACTCTTGCATTGGCCATTTCCTCGAGCTCCTCTTGGTTCATCGGCAAGCAGTCGCCATGCCTGCCTAGCCTTTCATGTACACTGGTTCTGCCCCCAGCCAATCATGTACCGACGCCCTCTCTCTGATCGGCTTATCGATGTATTTGCTCCGATTACCATAGCGCGATCTTCTCTCTGTCCGATCGGCTCGATCATAACCATTGCACTTGGGGCAGCTATCAACCATAGGCAATTTAATGCCTTCTTCCCAGTAGTAGATGAAGAACAGGCATCTCCAATGATCTTTGTGCTGACGCCATTCTTCCCGACGCAACTCTTCCTATCGCTGTTGATAGCGATCACCTAAAACTCCATAGGGAGTAGGTCTAGGAGGTCTTCTGGAACTGCTGCTTTCTTCAACTGCTTCTTTCCCCTTTAAGTTATCGGCAGTTACTTGATGTCTAGGATCTACGATGCTCTCCTTTCAGCGCTTGCCGATGTCAACACTTTGGTCTTGCTTACGGCATCCACCATGTTTGCAGGAAAAGGATGTTGATCAATCTTCATCGGCCTCTGAGCTTTAGAATTATCGAACTTGATCCTCCCAGATTCAATGGCCGATTGCAACTATTGCCTGAATACTTTGCAATCATTAGTACTATGCGAAGCTACATTATGAAATTTACAGTACCTCATCTTTTTTAGCTCTTCTGCCGATGGAATTACATGATTGGGCGACAGCTTAATTTGGCCCTCTTGAAGCAACAGATCGAATATCTTATCGGCCTTCGTGATGTCAAATGTGAATTTCTCTGGCTCTTTTTGACTAAAAGGACAAGATATTGGCTTCTTACCCTTCACCCACTCAGCTAGGCCGATAGTTGGTTCCTCATCTGAGTCTGATTCCTCTACTTCTAAAAAGGACACCTTCTTGTTCTAGCTCTTCCTAGGTTCTAGAGCTCGAGCACTTTGATCAGAGATCCTCTGCACAATATGGATAAGACTTTCAAACTCCTGAGAATCGTACTTGTCCCTGAGATGCGGCAACAGACCCTGGAAAGCCAAACCAGCTAACTGGCGATCATCAAGCACTAGGTTGTAGCACCTGTTCTTCATGTCTCGTACCCTTTGCACAAAACTCTCCACCGATTCATCGCTTCGCTGTCTCAATTTCATCAAATCGGTAAGCTTCTTTTCATGGAAACCAGCAAAGAAGTACTTATGGAATTGTCTTTCTAGATTGGCCCAAGTAAGAATAGAGTTCGGTGGCAATGAGATAAACCACGTCAATGCCGATCCAGATAAAGAGGACAAAAATAAATGGACCCTCAGCTCATCCCTGTTAGCAGCTTCTCCACACTGGATGATGAATCGGTTGATGTGCTCCATCGTCGACGTATCATCCTGCCCAGAAAACTTAGTGAAATCTGGCACCTTGTACCGATTCGGGAAAGGAATTGAGTCATAAGCTGGAGGGTACAGAGTCCGATAAGAGTAAGTATTAATCTTGGGCTGAATCCCAAATTGCTCTTTCATCACTTCCGCGATCTTATCGGTCCAAAATGCATCTTGATCTTGCCGATGCACTGGCTGAATCTCTGCTGGAGGTGCTGGCTGATATGCTTCTACGTATCCTTGTGGTACTTGGTTTGCAGGAATCGGCATATTCACAGCACCATTCTGTGGAGCAAAGCTCATCGGCTGTTTTGCTGATGTTTGATCCTGGAAAGCTGCCTGTGGACTATACTGCTGAGTCCCCATCGCCTGGTAACCTGGCTGAATAGCAGATTGCTGAACTGGCGCTTTCCTTGACCAATTGAGATTATAACTCATCAGCACCTGACTTGTCGATGGTTGATAGCTTGCAGACAATTGATGCTCTTGTATGGGTGGATGATAGCCAGCATAATTGTCCTGAATTGCAGATGACCCAGATTGAGATACGAATGGCACTATGGGCTGTCCTGAAGTGGAAACTCTCTGTTGAACTGGTGGAGGACTAGTCAATGGATTCGCATAAGATATCTGTTGCGGAGGCGCGTGGAATCCCATTGACAATGGCTATTTAGCAGGAGGTGTAGTAGAGTAATGTGACACTTGAGCCATCGGCCAAATTGGAATAGCCGATGTCATTGGACCCTTCCCTGCTACATCATGCACTTGAGGCAGTCCAGAGTTGGCAGTAGATGGACCTGGAGGCATCCCGTATCCCCACCAATTAGCAGCAATCTGATTATGTTGGACTGAAGAGCCTGACATTGCTGATGCCAATAGATCTGTGCTCAACTGAGTACTCGGCCTCTCTTGAGACGTTAGATCTGATCCTATCGGCATGACTTCAATGATAGATGGTCCTGATATAATCGGAGGAGTAGGCGCTTCCATAATCTCAACGGCCGGAGTTGCCGATGGAGTACTGACAGATGCCAATCCCGGCTGATGATATGCCGGACCGAAATAACCTGGTGCTTGTCCGTCTCTTAATGTTTGCACAACAGCATTATAAACAGTATTGGACAGCATAGTGGAGTGGTTGATCAAAGCCTGATTCAATGCAGAATTAACCATCTCTTGTAATTTACCAGGGCTGGAATCAAAGGTTACCTGCCGAGGCAATGGCATATCTTCAAAGGTTATCTTGCTTCTGGATGACTTCTCCGCCCGTATTCATGCTGAAAGACTTCAAGCAAAGCTGCCTGTAGTCCTCCATGGCTTTTTCCATGGCAAGCTTCTGATCCTCCTTGAGATCTGACTCTGATATCTCGATGATGTTCTCTGGATTGATATCAGCAGGATTCTTCATGATAAATCTGTTAACTTGATCCCACCAGGCGTGCCAAAAGATGTGTTGATGCAAAATTCTTATCTGCAATCACACTGGGCTAATACCCAAATTCGATATCCGAAGCGTGCCAGTCGATTTGACCTATTAATCGACAAGGATGATAATTTGAATAAAAACCGAACGAGATGACAGCGATACACCCGGACGTCAAGGCTCAGAATGTATTCGATAATTGTTGAACAGATCAGATGAGATGACGCCTGGAAGTCAAAGCCTGAATCGTGCTCGGTAGACGCGGAACCTGCAAGGTCGCCGGAGATCAAGTTGATGCAGCCCGTCGATTCTTGAAAGAACTCATTGAAAAAGAAAATACTTGATAAAGTCGTCAAAAAGTAAAGTACTGGTAGAAGTAAATTGCGATAAAAAGTAGATTTGTTTATTGATGCTTGCATCCCCATTACAATGCTTCTCGGCATATATTTATACTCCGCTAATCGAAGAGTCCTAATTTAACACGCAAGGCTCAAATATAGAAGAAATAAACTAATTCCTTATACGAACTCCACCTCCTAAGGAAAGAAATAAAACTCGTATAGGAGTTGGACTCAAACTATACTATGAAAATCATAACCTCTATGATGCCAATCCTCTGTCCGCTTCCATCATGATGAAGTTATCTCCTCATCGGTATATTCTTGGCATCAGCAACAACCTGCCAGTCTTCCTGCCATTTTAATCGGCAACAGCTCTTTCCGCCTCATCGGTAACAATCCTCTCGTCCTCTGCCAACCTTATCGAAAACAACTCTTTGGCTTCATTGGCAATGTATGAGATCAATATGCCCTTCATCGACAACCACCCATCGGCAACTCGAAAGCAATGCTGAAGAAAAACCACCCTCTTGCCGATTTAGTTTAGTCTCCCGATCCTTATTGACACGTGCCAAAAAATGGTGTCAACATCGAGGGGATGGCAGCGCTCCTCGAGCCCCATCTCCCCGATCTCCCCTGAGATAACGTGCCTTCTACGCAGGAGGACGTTCTGGAGCGGCCACAAGACAGGAGTCATGGCGGTTCCTCGTCCCGTGCTGGGTCCTCGTCTCGACGCACGAGCGGCGGGACCCCGCCTGCCATGTCTTGAGAGACTCTATCCCAGTCCTCGTCGCTAGGGACATGGACTCGGGGCCACGCGGCCTCATCAGAGCGGGAGGGCGCGGCGACACCGTCGGAAGCGTCAGCCGGCCTCGGCTCCGAGGGAGGTGTAGCTCCGAGTGGGGCCTCGAGATGCTCTAGCGGCTCAAGCGGTCCTAGGAAGGTCAATGTCCCCTTTGGGTAAGCCTTGCTTTTTGAAGTTTCCTTTCTTGTTTCTTTGACCTATCGAACCACTATGCGTCTTTGGTCACCTCCTTATTCTCCAGGCTAAAGCGGCGGGTGGAGGAGGCAAATCCTTCACCGGCCAAGCGGCTTAGGGTGGACGTAGCCACGAGGACGGCGGCCCTGGCAACAGGTGTGACCTCGAGACTGCTACCACCATGGGAGGCAGCTTGGCTATCTCAAGCCCACATGGCTATGGCTCAAGGCAGGCTGATGGGGTCTGCTCTTGTTGCAGGCTCGAGCGGTTCGAGGGCCGCGACGGGAAGTGGTTCCCAGCTGGAGCAGTTGCAAGAGAGGGGAAGCGTTGCCCAGGTGCCGGCATCCACGGCCCCCAAATCCGACCAGGTGTCAGAAGGTGGGAGTGTCATCCTGATCCCGATGCCTGCGGCCTCTATCCCGGGTCAGGCCGGAACCTCTGCCGCCTCGTTCAAGGGGGAGCCTTCGACGGGCGTGAGTTGGGGTCAGAGATCACCCCCATCGTCCTCGAGGATGAGGAGGCCGCTGCGTGATGTTGCAAGCAAGAGCAGGAGGGCCTGTAGAGGAAAGAGGAGGAGGAGCTGCAGGAACGGCTAGGAGAAGAGGGGCCGGCCAGGAGCCAGCCCGAGCAACAGCAACAACAGCAAACGCTGCCGGAGGATGCGACACCTCTAGATTCGTCGTCATAGTGGTGGGTCGAGCCATCGGAGGAGCTAGTGGTCTTGAGTCTCCCACAGTCGCACGGGGGGTCGTGATTACCTTGGATGAGTGCTGCAGTAGCAAGATGTGGCACGGGATGCATCGCTGGTCCTGCACGTGTTGCAAAAGCAGGAGGAGGGGGAGCGTTCAGTGTCAAGTCGGCCGGAGGATGTGGTGATGTCGGACCTGCCACCTTGGCACGATGTAGCACTGGGGGAGGCGTGGTCTCGAGCCCTCCTCCGCCATAGGAGGTGACCGTGGCTGCCTCGAGCCAGCTGCCGCAACTGCGGGGCACACCATTGGAAGAGCCGGTGACAGGAGGAGACGGCAACCATAAGTTCTTCGGCGCTACACCGGAGGAAGGAGGATGAGGCCATTCTGCTCGCTAGGGCATCCGCCACCCGGGGGTCCTTGGTCCATCGAGATGGTCCGCCCTTGACATCGGGCCAGGCGGTGGCGAAGCCGAGTCATCGTTCCCCACCCTGGCTGACCGGGTGGAGCGCTATGGCGGTTCACGTGAGCTGGTGGAAAGCGTCAGGTCCTCGGTGCGAGCGAGGCTCGAAGCAACCCTCCCGCATTGGGGCCAAGAGCGTCTTCTGCTCCGAGAAACCCATGATCCCATCACTCCCGAGTTCTGGATGGATGACCCAGTGAAAGTGAAGCGCTGGGAGGACATGGAGGAGTATTGGGCGTGGCTGGCGCACACTTTTAAGTTGGCCGCCAAAATCGTCACCGAGGACCTTGGCCGAGGCCTTTCGGTAAATATTCTTCCGAGTGTGTTTGGCTTTGGTTCCTCCTTAACTGGTGACTGATTTTCTACTTCTTGTTTCCAGGACTTGAGGAGCCGCTCCCACTTGAAGTCCCACTTCTTCCATGCTACCCACAACGGTCAGGAAGAGGTGCTGCGTCAGCTCGAGGCCGGCCAGTCTGCCCAGGATGGGGTGCCTTAGGCTGAGGAGGCGAGGCAAGTGAAGGAAGAGGCCACCAAGGCAAGGGAGTATGCCGAGGTGGCTCGAGGGGAAACCACTCGGGCCAAGGAAGAGGCTGCCAAGGCCCAGGTGGAGGCCGAGAAGGCCAAGAGCGATGGTGCTCAGGCCCTAGAAGAGGAATAGAGGGCCCTCGAGTGCGTCAAGTCACTCGAGGTAGAGGCTCAAGACGCTGCAGAGCACTTCCAGAGGCTCGAGACTGACGTCGCCCAAGTCTCTGAGGCACGCGACGCCCTCACCATCTCGGCTAGGGAGGAGAAACGCCGCGCCGACACCCTCACCGCCGAGCTCGACTCGATGAAGGAGACCCTTCGAGAGAAGGAGCAATCCATCATTCTAGCCGGCCAGGCCCTCAAAAACCTTCAGTTTGAGAAGACAAAGGTGGTCCATGCCTTCAAGGAGGCCCAGAAGGAGCGGGACGAGGCTCAGAAGCAGTGTGACAAAGTGGCGGACGCCCGCGAGGCCCTCAACACCCACTGCGCCAGTGAGTGTTTTTTCTTAGTTTCGAATTCCTTATCTCCATGCACCATGACTGACTTTTGTTTCATTCTTTAGGACTCGAGACGGACCTGCTCTCCTCTCAGTCCGCTGCCAAAGCGCTGTAGGAGGGCCTTCTGGCTGAGATAGCGTTGACCGATCGGCTCCTCGTCACGATCAATAGGCTCTACGACTCCTGGGGGATCGAACCCGCTGAGGAGGCCAGTGAGGAGGTGCGTGGGACCACGCTCATTGACCGGCTGTACCACCTCGGGGCCACCTTGAGGGATCGCGTCTGTGAGGCACTCCACGTCGACGTGAAGCGGGTGATGGCGGTATCTACTTCAGCTTCACGTACTACATGGACGTCGTGAAACACGGCTTCGTTTTCGACCTCAGCAAAATGGATGCCAAGAACGAGGAGCGGTGCTGGGGCCTGATCGAGGATGCCAAGGAGCCGGGCTAGAAGTAGCAAAGCTGTTCGAACCCGAGGTTCTTCCTACCGAGGATACGGGGGACGTCGGTGAAGAAGGCGACGATGGCGATGATGACCAGGGCCTGTGAGCCAATTTTGGGTAGAGAGGCCCATGTAATAAGTTAGTTTTGTGATATTGTGGCCCTAGTGGCCTTAAAACATTATGCATTGTCTGAAATGCTCATTGGTATGTTTTTAGGCTCGAGTTCTCTTGTTTTTTTGCCTGAATTTTACTTTTTGACTAAGTTTTTGACATGGGCTCGTATTCCTCAGGGGGAGCGAGTGGAGTACCTTAGCACAGAGGTGTAGGAGAGCCCCCGGCTCGACGGCCCTCGACCCTTAGGGAGTTCGAGGTGTTTTCTACTTAGTTATGAAGCGTGTTCAAGGCATAGAAGAAGAGATCAACATCGAGTTTTGAAAAAATGTTCAAGTTTTTTAGGAACTTAGGGGGCTTCCCCCTTGTTAGCCCCCGAGGGAGTCTCGACTCTGATGAAGTAGAGTCAAGGCTACCTTTATTATGTTTAGAATAAACAAAAGTACTGAAGTCAAGAGTCTTTTTATTTATTCATGATGCGATTGGTGTACAAAATATGGGAAACATACAAGGCCTCGAGGCCCTAAGGGTAAAAGCGACGTAGCTGTTTGATGTTCCAAGCGTTGGTGAAGGTTTCACCTTTGTTGTTCGCTAGCTTGTATGTCCCAGTTTTCAGCACCTCTGCTATGGTATATGGGCCTTCCCACGGTGGAGTCAACTTGTGGTGCCCCTTGTTGCTTTGTCGTCGATAGAGGACAAGATCGCCAACTTGGAAATCCCTCTTTCACACGTGCTTGTCGTGGTAGCATCGAAGCTTCTGCTGGTACCTTGCGGAGTGGAGGAGGGTCATGTCTTGAGCTTCTTTGAGCTGGTCAACGGCATTTGTGAGGGCTTCCTCCCTTTAGTCGAGGGGACCCAAACTTGAGATTGGTGGGGAGGACGGCCTCGGACCCGTAGACCAGGAAGAATGGGGTAAATCCCATGGCTCGACTAGGTGTCATCCTTAGGCTCCATAGGACCGAAGACAGCTTGGCAGCCCACTTCATGCCATACTTCTTCAACCGGTTGTAAATTCTTGGTTTGAGGCCCTGAAGGATCATGCCATTGGCGCGTTCGACCTGGCCGTTGGTTCAAGGATGAGCAACTGCAGACCAATTCATGTGAATGTGATTATCGTCGCAGAAGTTCAAGAACTTCTTGCTAGTGAACTATGTGCCATTGTTGGTGATGATGACGTTCGGGACCCCAAAGCAGTGGATGATGTCGGTAAAGAATGCGACCACCTGCTCAGAGCGGATTTTGCCGATAGGACGGGCCTCGATCCACTTGGTGAATTTATCAACAGCTACGAGCAGATCCGTGTAGCCCCCGATTGTCTTCTTGAGAGGTCCCATGAGATCAAGCCCCTAAATGGCGAAAGGCCACGTGATGTGGATCATCTGCAGGGCGTGAGCTAGGAGGTGTGTTTGCTTGGCGTAGAATTGGCACCCCTCGCACGAGCGGACGAGGTTAATGGCATCGGAGACGGCGGTCGGCCAGTAGAAACCTTGCCAGAAGGCATTGCCGACGAGGGTCCTCGGTGCAGCGAGATGGCCACAAGCCCCTGAGTGAATGTCCTCGAGGAGCCTTGCGGCGCGTGAGCATGATAGTGTAGAGCAGCTTTTGGATTTGCGGATAGCGGACCTTCGTTTCTGACAGCACCTCGCTGATGAAATAAACCAGTTGTTGGACGGGCAGTGCGTGTCCTTCGTCCTGCCTCTCGACCACTATAGCCGCGCTGACCACCTAGGTGGTTGCGGTGATGTAGTGGAGAAGTGGCTCAGCTTGTTCGGATGGCGTGGCAGGTCAAGGCGGTACGAGAATCGAGGGAAGGTCAGCATATTTTTGAGCTTACCGAGGGCCTCCTCAGCCTCAACGGTCCACGCGAAGTGCTCGGATTTCTTCAGAAGTCGGTACAGCGGCAGGGCCTCTTCTCACAGGCGCGAGATGAAGTGACTGAGGGTCGCAAGGCAACCTGTGACTTTCTATACGCCCTTCAAGTCTCGAATCAGCCCCATCTTGGTGATCGCCGTGACCTTCTCGGCGTTGGCCTCGATACCGCGTTGAGAGATGATGTATCCTAAGAGCATTCCTTGAGGCACGCCAAAGACACATTTCTCGAGGTTGAGCTTGATATTTTTGGCTCGAAGGCACTCGAACGCGATCTTGAGGCCTCGATGAGGTTGTCGACCTTTTTTGACTTGACTACGATGTTGTCGATGTTAGCCTCGACTGTGTTCCCTATGTGCTCACCGAAAACATGAAGCATGCATCGCTGGTACATTGCCCCGGCGTTTCGAAGGCCGAAGGGCATGGTAACATAGCAGTACATGCCAAAAGGGGTGATAAAGGAGGTCGCGAGCTGGTCAGACTCCTTCATCTTGATTTGATGGTAACCGGAATAGGCATCAAGAAAAGAGAGAGTTTCACATCCCGTAGTGGAGTCAACAATTTGATCAATGTGTGGTAAAGGAAATGAAACTTTGGGGCATGCTTTATTTAAACTAGTATAATCAACACACGTCCTCATTTTTCCATTCTTTTTCTTAACTAATACAGGGTTAGCTATCCACTTGGGATGATGAACCTCCTTGATGAACCCAGCCGCTAAAAGCTTGTGCACCTCCTCGCCGATGATCCTATGCTTCTCTTCGTCGAAGCGTCACAAGCGTTGCTTCACCAGTCTGGACCCGGCCCGTATCTCCAAGGCGTGCTTGGCGACTTCCCTCGGTATGCCCGGCATGTCCGAGTGACTCCACGCAAACATGTCGGTGTTCGCGTGAACAAAGTCGACATGTCGAGGGTGGCACTGATCGTCAGCGCCTTCTCGTCGGAGCCGCCATAGATCATGTAGCAATCGAAGACCTTGGGGAACTTATCATCCTCATTGTCGCCACCCTTGTCGCCGCCCTTGTCTTTCTTCTGGTCGTCCTTCTCAATGCCCAGGCTCTTGTAGTAGTTCCTGAGCATGCGGCAGTCCTCGAGGTTATGATTAGCCACTCCCTTGTGGTAAGGGCAAGGCTCCTTCAGCATCTTGTCGAAGATGGCCTCCTCAGGGGGACCTCGAGGCTTCTTGCGCTCGACTGCAGTGATGAAATCGTTGTC
The DNA here is from genome assembly GCA_023333625.1 of Bothriochloa decipiens. Taxonomy (NCBI): domain Eukaryota; kingdom Viridiplantae; phylum Streptophyta; class Magnoliopsida; order Poales; family Poaceae; genus Bothriochloa; species Bothriochloa decipiens. Next base: position 31,334,185 of record CM041638.1, read on the forward strand.
CACAGCCTCACGCTTGCCCTGCTGGTTCTTCTTCTTCTTCTTATTGCCCTTCTTGGGGCCCTTGCTCATGCCCTCGGTGTCGGCCACCTGCGCCTTCCCTTTGTCCTTCTCATTGCTGAAGAAGGCTCCGACCGCTTCCTCGCCGGCTGCGTAGTTAGCAACCATGTCCATTAGCTCATCAACAGTCTTGGGGTAGTTGCGTCCTAGCTCCTGTACCAACACTTTGCAGGTGGTACCCGAGACGAACGCCAGGATGACGTCGTGGTCGGGGATGTGTGGGAGCTCGGTGCGTTGCTTAGAGAAGCATCATGGCCAGGGATGTGTGGAAACCCAGGCTACTACTTGCAGTTGCGGAGGTCCCAGGAATTGCCGAGGCACACGTAGGTCCCCTTGAAGTTTCCCTCGAAGACCCACACCAGGTCGGCTCAGTTGCGGATCTGATCAGGAGGGAGCTCCTCAAGCCACCTTCGAGCTGTGTCGAAAAGAAATAGGGAGAGTTGGCGGATGATGGCGCGGTCGTCGCGTGCCCCGCCTAGCTGGCAAGCTAGCCAAAAATTGGCCAACCAGACCTCGGGCTTGGTCTCCTCGTTGTACTTGACGACACTCGTGGGGGGTCAAAAGGGGTTGGGCAGCGGAGTGTTGCGGATCGCCCTGCTGAAGACTCGAGGGCCCGGTGGCTCGGGGGCCCGATGGTCCTCGTCACTGTCGTAGCGTCCCCCTCGATGGGCACTGTAGCCATGATCTTCAGCGTCCCCACTCTTGCGCCATCGATTCTTGATGATGTCATAACGCGCGTCCTGGGGTTCGCTGTTGTCGATGATGCGGCCTCGAATGGGGATTGCCTTCTTTGCTCGGGGGGCCACTTCCTGATGAACTGAGACCTCCCTCTCATCACGGGGGGCTCGACAGGTTGCTCTGAGGCTACCCCTCAACGACTCGAGGCCGAGATCTCGGCCTGTTGTGCGGCCACGACCTTGAGGAGTCCCTCGACCTCGTCCTATATCCGCTGAGCTTGAGGGTTCGACGGCGTGGGCATGTTCCAAAGAAGCATGGCGGCCGCGATGATATTCTGACTGGCTCGGGGGAAATGGTTGATGATGGGGTGCTCGGGTCCCCTGTCTTCAACGATCTATCAGTTGACCTCTCGGGCTCTAGCTCGGGCTCTTCCACTGGGCGGGGGTCGAAGCTGAGCGAGCTAAGCGTCTTGGTCATCCAGCTGTGGTGTTCGTCTTGGGGCACAGCTGGCGGCTGCTGCCATAGCCGTCGGGTCGATGGTGTCGTCGCTCGATGCGACTCCGCCCTCGATGTGAAAACACTCGCGGGTGGGCTCGGAGTGGTCGGAGTCAGTCGGGACTGCCAGAGTAGAAGATGGGGAACTGCTCGTGCCGCTCCTCCTCCAGCTGACGTCGCATTGTGCCGAGAGTGTACTGCCTTGCGCCTAGTGCTCACGAGAAGCCAAGGTCCTCGGAGGCCGGAAGGACAGTTGCCAGGTCCATGGTAGAACGCAAGAGAGCCCCCGAGCGGTCCTCATGCGCGCTCACATTGGAGCGCATCATGGCAGAGTTTGTCCTGGCAGTGTTGTCCAGACCGAATGGGAACTGGCGGCGAGCTCCAAACAGTCCGTGCGACAGCAAGTTGGGGGTGACGGTGCCGAGCGTGCCGGAGGAGCCTCACCGGGCTCCCTCGATGAATGCATCGCGAAGGTGAAGTCGGGGTTTCCGTAGAGTCCTGCCGACTCGTCCTCCGCTCCTGGACACGGGTTAGATTGGTCCCCAACCAGGGGCCCCTCGTCGCCTACCAGGAGCGGGGGAAACGCGGCAAGTGGCAACCCAGACGCATGTCGATGGTGACGGTGGCGCCGATCGTGCCTCCTCCTGGACGCGGAGGCATGGTGGCGAGACCGGCGTGCGACCCCTCCTAAGCATGGGGGCTCGGTGCGGCCTTCGCTTGGATCTTCAACCGAGAGCAGGGTCATGTCGTAGCCGTGGCCGAGGGACATGAACTCTAGGCTCCCGAACTAGATCACTGTAGCACACGGAAGCGACAAAGCTGAGTCTGCCATCCAAAAAAATGGTGGAAAATCATTAGTGACATGCAGTGCCCCTACCTGGTGCACCAACTGTCGGTGTTTCGACCCCGGTGGCCTTGCACCAATGAGTAAATATGTGCTGCGTGCTCCCTAATCCGGATGGTGATGCAAGAAGAACACAAGGTTTATCCTGGTTCGGGCAAAGAAAGCCCTACGTCCAGCGGGTGGGAGTTCATATTATCTTGCACCAAAGTGCTTGTACAGGGGAGAATACAAGCGTGCGAGTGAGTAAGCTAGGACTTGAGCGCTGCGGGCTCTGGTTGCTCTCAATGCCTTAAGTTTTTTGGTTGAGTTTGTTGATGCCTTGTCTAGACTAGGGCCTGGCGCCCCCCTTTTATAGGCGAAGGAGGGGCACAGGGGTACATGGAGCTTAGGGCGGACGTGGCTACTGACGTCGAGGAGATGATGCCAATCATGTCGGTGTTGCTGTAGAGGCATGCGTCGGGCATGGAGTGTCCTGTAGCGACGTGCTCGGAGTGACGCAGCCATCCTTCTCGTGCGTAAGGTGACGCAGCTGATGGTCGGTGATAGACGGATGTCCAAGCATGGTCGTGCGGATCCCTGTAGCCGTCGCGTCGGTTGTTGTTGGAGTGTTGACCGGCGATGACGAAGTCTAGCTCGAGGGGTGGTTGAGGGGGATCGAGGCCCGAATGGATAAGGCCAAGCCTCGGGAAATGCGGTACGGATACTGGTAATTGTGCCTCGAGGAGTCGCCTGATACTGGTAAATGTGCCTCGAGGGAGTGCCGAACGGGGCACAGTGCACGGCATGGAGTTACAGTGTGGTACGACCCATCGGATTCCTGGGTATGAGAGGTAAAAGTAAGATTTGATCGGTGTACTTATAATCACTGTGGCCACGAGGTTAGGCGGGAGCAGGTAGAACTTATTAAATGCTCCTGGATCCGTACAGGAGGTAGGTATTCGAGGGGTGCGTCGTACTCGAGGACTGTCCATTTGCTCAGGCGAATTTCCATCATCGAGGGGTAGGTCGAGTGGCACCCTCAAGTGATCTGTTCTGTTTCAAGCAGGGTATGTCGGATAGGTAGCCGCCCAGTCCACCGAGGCCAGTTCATGGGCCGGCCCAGTATGACCTGGCATTTGTGTTTCCACGCTAGGCGAGGGATAATGATACCGGGTTTGGCTTGTTAGTGTCAGGGATTAATCCCTTAGTCGAGGGTTAAGGGTACCCATTTCTTAGGTACCCGACAATATTGCTCTGAGGCTTGCTATTTTTCAAGTACTTTTTCTTGGGCCTTTTTCTTTGTCGTAGGCCTTGTTCTTGGGCCTTTTATCTTTGATCCATAAAATGTGGATCTTCCCTCGTATTCTTCTATCTTCTTTTGACCTGGCTCTTTGGCTTCCGAGAGGCATTAACTCCCCACCTACAGCAGTTACTTATCTTGCTTTGGGTGTCGATCCATTTCTATCTGGCTATTTATCTTCGTTTGCTATCTCTTACTCTCCCCATTCCCTTCATTCTTGCATCCCTCAATGCCTTCCCTCTTGACAATGAGTTCCTTTCTTTTTCTCTTTCTCTCATTCCCTTCATTCTTGCATCCCTGTACGCCTTCCCTCTCGACTGTGAGTTCCCTTGTTAGGCCTCTTCATTTCTCTATGTCTCTGGTATGTTAGTTATGTTCTATTATCTTCCCTTCTCTTATTTTCCCACTCCTCTTTCAAAAAATTCATATGTGTAGCCATTTCTTATCCTCCATTTCATTATCTTACTTGATCTGATATCCTTTTCTTTTCATCTCAACTTTCTTTTTTTATTAAGAAATTATCAATTTTCCCTTCTATCTATTATTTTAATGACAGTTATATAATTTTTTTTCTTGTTCTTTTATAGTTAATTTTCCTGTTCACCTAATCTCTGTTTGGATCAGGAAGATTTTTTCTCAAGGTATGATCTAGTCTCTGCTTGCACCCAATCTCCTCTGCTTGTATAGATCCTTGACCAGTCAGTATTTGTATTTGTCTTCAGATCTCATTCTCTTTTTCTATATAGTTTCATTGTCTAAATTGTTGAGTTCATTTGGTACTTGACTAGTGCTGCTGTGGCATTATGCATTTATAGGGTGTCTGTTCATATGGGATATTAACCAAGATTTTGAGTCATGTTTCTAGACATTTTAATTTTAAGGCCTCCCAGTAATGATATTTTTTGTGGAATACATGTAAGAAAGTAGTCTTCTTTTAGTTCATATGGACAGTGGTATTTATTGCTTTAGTGCTTTGGCCTCTCTATTTAGTTCAACCATATAACTCGAAAGGTTCTCTCTATTATGTTCATCCATATAACTTGAAAGGTTCTCTCTTCTTTGGCTTCTCTATTTATTGCTTTAGTGCTTTGGTCTGTCTATTTAGTCATATGGACAGTGCTTGTGGAATACAAGTTACAAGGTTCTTTTAGTTCATATATGGATAGTTGTATTGTTGTTTCTTGTTCGTATGATCAACTTGCGACCAGTGCTTTGTACTTTGGGGTGATATTACGACCTTGTTTTTGGGGGAAATGCATTATATTTTTATGTTACCATCTTTTTTATATGGTAGCATGCATCATGCTTATATTTGTTTCTGCTTGCCTGGGCCTCCACTTATGATTTGCAGTAACATTTTTTTAAATTAATATTATAGTTTTCCATCTCTAATATTTTTTACTGTAATTTTTTAGATGGCTTACACTTTGGAAAATAGGGAAGTTTCTGAATATGTTATTGAAGTTCTTGGTTTGACTCCTAGTGAACAGTCCAATTTGATAGCAATTAGGCTGCGTAAGCCTTCTATTGACAGTGTTGTTGTCATTGCTGCTGGTTTGAAATATGTTGAGCAGAAGCCTCCTATGATGAAAACGGTTGTCAATGAGATCAAGTTCTGTGTCGATGACCATGATGGTGTTGTTTTTGTGTTAGCCAATAGTCCTGCTCGTGTAGCTCAACTTCACAGGTTTGTAATTGGGGTTGATGACAATGTGTTCACTATTTATAAAGTAAACAGTATTGTCCGTCGAGTTGGTTCATGCAAATCTTTCAATGATATCCTAGTAAGGCTCAAGGTATGTTTTTTGGAAAATGCTATATTTCCTTTTATATGTTTTCTCCTTCTGCATTGTCGATGTTATCTTATGTGTCCTTCTGTTTTTCTTTATTAGGTTATACCTAAGAGTTGTTCTCTTGATCCTGGAGCTTCAGTTCCTTTTCATTTGAATGGTGAAATTGTCTCTTTGCTTGTTGTTGATAACTTGGATATAAATGTTGGACCTCATTCTGAACTGATTGCTGCTAAGGGTTTGATATCTGACAATCCAGTGAAGCTTGTGGCTTGTGTTCTCAAGCAGAATCGTGGTGCTGAATATCTACCACTTTGCAAGATTGTTTATGATTCTGGCAATGCTTCTGTCTATGTCAAGGTTGTTTCTAAGTCTGATGCTAATTTGATGGCTGGTAGGTCTTTTCAAGTTGCTGGCCAGCCAATGTCTTTCTATCGGATCCTTAGTGTCATGTTCACCCTCAAGATGTTGATCCTTATCAGAGATTCAGTTGCCGTCAGATTGCCCCTTAATGTCATTGTGTCATCTCAGTGTTCTAGTTTATTGCTATTTTTCAATCTTCAATGTACTTTTTAATGTTATGAACTAATGTTTGGTACCTTAATATCTATTTGTTGGTATTGTAATAATTTCTTCAGCATTTTTGTTTGTTCACTCTATATTTGTGTTTAATTGTTTCATTGTAGGCCACAGTTTTTAACTCTGCGTATGGTGGGGTCACTCTTTTTTGTGCCCCCACTATAGCAGGTCCCAAGCCCTGGTAAAAAGGAGGAGGGTTTAAACTGATTTAATTTTTTCTTAGGTTTATTTTTTATGGATATATTCATGCACTCAAGGTTATAATATGTGAATCAACGGTGAGTTTGTATGAGAAATCTATTCTTTTTTTGTTGTTGTTCATCATGTTTGTTCTGATTTACTGTTGTTTCCCTGCTTCATTGCCTTTTCAGGTTTTTGAAGGATCAACAGGGTCTTATACAAGTTTGCTCTTTGTAGTTAGGTTGTCAAACTCTCATCTATCGACATCCCACTTTTTTCCAACTTCATTTTATATGGTATGTGCTTCAATCTCTTTCTTATTTTTGTAACTTAGTGTATTAAACTTTTCTGGCATCTTATGCTTCTTACGTTTAGCTCTGAATCATAATGCTTTGATGTTGTATTTCTCTGACTATGTCTTCTGCTGCAGATGACTCTGTCGAATCAAGTTTGGATGGTCTTTTTGATTCAGATGTAAGTTTTTGAATGAGTAGAAAGCTTCGCTCCACCCTGATTGTGTTTCCTTCATTTTTCCCATCTGCTTCTCTATTTTACTTCAGTTTTCTCTGAATCATAATGCAGGGTGGTGCTTCATCAGATGCCCCTCAAGGGTGGAAGCTGATATTGTCGTGAACGCCTTCCACAACAAGCTCACTCTCTCAGGGGTATGTGACCATTCTCCTCTATTTTTGGTCAGTGTTGACTTCTGAATACAGTTGGTTGTGTTCTTTCATTTTGAAATATAGGATAGTTCTGTGATTTTACACCATATATTTATTAATTTTTACACTATTTTAGTTACTATATATTTTTTGTTACGGAGGTGTAAGTTTTGACCCTGCTAAGTACACTGCTATATGAACTGAGAAATGATGTTGAGTTTGTATTTCTTTCATGTCCTTAATGGCAAGTTTACTGAGAAATGAATGATGTTTAATTTGTATTTTACTATGTTTACTGATAATAGGATCTAAAGTTTGGATGTCATTTCTGTTTGTAGTTATTAGTTCAATTGAATCTCTGTTTTGATATGACTCTAAGGCATAAGAAAAATTGTCAGTTTGCTGGAATATGTTTTCATTATGCACATGAAGATTTACAAACTTTTCTTTAATATTACAATGCTCAATACTTTGTTTTCAATATGTTGGTTTGGCCATGGATCTATGGTGCTCATCGCTGTCAGGCAGTCAAGATGACGACATTGAAGCACCGTATCCTCCTTCATTTTCTTGAGGTCAGTGAGATTGACTCAATTTCAGTGTTTCTGAGTTGTAATATAAGGATAAGGATGGGGGTAGCATATTTTCTGGACCATTTCAGTAACTGATTTATTGCTGACTGATGGTCTGGTTTCTTTTGGTTCATCTCAGGGTTCATGTGTGCAAAGTCTCTGCCATTGCTGTACAACAGGCTTTCTTTTGGTTCATTTCAGGGAACATGTGAGTTCATTTTATGTTTGTAAGCATTACACATTTTCAGGTACTACGGTAGATATTTCATATCATTAGTATTTTTGTCTCAGAGGCTTTGGGGGGTTGTTACAGCTCTCTGATACTAATTTTTCATTTGTTTTGTTAATGTCAATCTTTCATTTTTTCATTTGAATTATATTTTAATTTTCCATTCATAGAAAAATATCTGAACTTTGTATATTACCATTTGTTATATTCAAATATTTGACTACATGTTATTTTCTGCAATTTGTTTGGTAATGTGAATTATTTTTTAATTTTCCATTTATAGAAAAATATCTGAAGTTTGTATATTATTCTTTGTTATATTCAATTATCTGCTTATATGTTATATTCTGTAATTTGTTTTGTAATTTGAAATATCTTTTAATTTTCCATTCATAGAAAAATATCTGTCTAATCTGTGAAATTTGCTAATCAGCTAATCTCTCTACTTGCTTCTGATGCCTAATGATTCATGTCTTTAGTCATCTATTATAGTTTAGTTGTCTTGGACTATTCACTTGAGTTTTTTTCATCAATTTTTTTTTCCTAATACGTTGTCATCAGGCTTCCAAGTTCACCATTCCCTTGGAGGAGTAACTGGATGGGCATGCTTCCAAGGTCTCTTTCTGGTTGTTTTGTCTGAACTTTTTGGTTTCAAACATGTTTTCAGTCCTAGTCAGTCATGGGTTGTTCGTTAATGGAAAATGCCTGAAGAATAGAACCTGTTCCTAATATGTTCGTTATTCTGGTAGTCTGCTAATATGTTTTGTTTGTATCTTATTCATGTCCTTAATGGCAAATTGACTACTTTCGCAAAAAAAATGGCAAATTGACTAGAATGGCTTCTCGTGTCAAATCTGTCAATTGAGTTATCTTTTGTCATTCTGTAGTTGGTTTGCTCTTTACTTTGTAATAATGCAGTGTCCATGGCAACTTTGAAATGATTGACAAATTGTTCTTATATGGTCATACTTGCTAAAATTACATCTTCTTTCAATATGTGAGGTCGAGCCACTGTACAAGTTGTTCATGAAGATATGCAGCGCCGTTGTCAATGAAGGGCTGATTAACAAGGTTAGGAATGGTTTGTCAAGTTCACTTCTTTGTTCTCATTTAATCTGTATATTTATCTTTCTGCTTTGTGAATGTTTCAAATTCAGTTAATGCAGAGATAGCTGTTCTTGTTTGGCTGAGAGTTGTGTTCTATTTTAAGATCAGCATGGAAGGAGAACTTGCTTGCATATTATGTGAGTCTTTCTATTTTTAAGAGATTTTGAAGTATTCCTGCTTCATCTTGTTCTGGCTGATTCTTATACCCATCTTGTTTTTATACCCATCTCTTCAGGTTCACTCTGGTTTTGTACTTCTACCCATGTTGAGCTACTATAATGTAAAAAGTTGAATTTACATCGTTCTATTATTAATTTTACACTGCTATATTGACTGTAAATTTTTTTATGTTGGGGTGTAAAATATAATTTTCCATTTGTTTATTATCTTTTGTTATATTTGATATATCTTTTAATTTTCCATTCATAGATAAATATTTGTGAGATTTGTCAATTTTTGCTTTGAAATTTGGCTTCTCTTTAATTTTCCATTCATACAAAATTATCTTTATTTTTCATTTTATATATTTATTCATTTTATATATTTATTCTTATTTATAAGTATGCTTAGTTAGATTTTGATCTGATCCTGGGTATTTAAAATTCGAGTGACAGTGATCTTTGGTTCACTAAAATTTTTGCGCCAGTGACTCCCTAGAATCGAGCGAATCTCTGGCCTGGCTCACTCGAGTGATCCTCTGGTCTGGATCTCTCGGGTGATAGGTAGACAGACCCAAATTTTATGGAGCACGCTGGTGTCGCTATATACTTTTTGAAAGCTTTCTGTATAGAAGTGTACGAGTACTTATCATGAAAAAATGAAATCTTTACCGGGATGTTTCTTTTAGAACTTTATAAAAAAAAATGTTTTGACCAAAGATACGAAGAAACAGATGAGTACAATTGGACCTGTTTTCTTTCTGATTGTCCAGGTTGCTAAGCTCCCGCATTAAGATGGTATACATACTAGGCAAAATTCTAGCCTAAGTATTTTCGGCCTGGTCTGGCCTGTTGGGCTGCTGGCCCAACCCAAGCAGCTTAGTGGACCAGGTCGTACAGCGAAATACAAATCCAGAAAACATTATTGACCTGAGCTCATCCTATTATATATTTATTTCAATTAGTTTCACACTAACCAACTAACTAGAAAAAGGTCCATGGAATGTTCTAGCATGTGCAACCAAGTAGCCGACCTGTAGTTGCAACATTGTTAACTCTAAGAACCTTTTCTTTGTTAACTCTAAGAACCCTTGCTTAACTATTGTTCTTAAAGCTAAATATCACCCTTACTTATCTTTTTGACAGCTAATAGCACTGGAACAAAGTTTTTCTGGTCTTCAGTCTTGCATGTAAAACAAGAACTCATTGCCAATGTGACTTAACAAATTCATGCAGGTAACTCATCTATATGGTCCAGTCCTTGGTGCCCCATTTGAAATTCCATCCACAACCACCTTTTAGATCTTGTTACTACTAATCCTCTTCCTTCCAAAGTCTTTGACCTCTGGCTACCTAATACCCAGAATTGGAATATACAACTTCTAAACAACACTTTTGATGAACAAGCTATGCAGAAAATCACTGACGTGCCTATAGTGCCTCAGAACACTAAAGATATACTTAGACAGACCCCTGCTAACAAAGGCATATGCACCACTAAAAATATTTATAGGTACCTTGCATGACAAAATCAAGTTCACCTACCACCTCAAGGATCTAGAAGCATCCTACCTCAGGTAAACCACACACTTCAAAAGGTTTGGAAAATTAAAACTCTTCTACCCATCATTAAAACTTTTACTTGGAGACTGACTAGGAGGGTCTTAGCCACTGCCAAAAGAGCATCTATGTATTCTGTCAACATTGATCCTTACTGTGCTACCTATGGCCAAATTGAGGATGATGCTCATCTTTTCTTTCATTGTAATCTTCCTAGAACAATCTGGCTTTCTTTCAACCCTTCTCTAAGAACAGAGTCTCTTCCCCAAGACAATGATGGAGTCCAATTGATCTTATAGGCTGTCATCACAAATACTATAAATGAGGATTTTCTTTCTAAAATGTTGATCACAATGTGGTTCCTTTGGAAAAGCTAGGAATGATAAACATTTTCAAAGAACAACTTGGACTCCAATGTAGGTACATAGTGCCACGGCGGCTATGCTTAGCTACATCCACGATGAGAATCAACAGCAGACAACTATTTCTACACATACCCAACACCAATGCCAACAACAATAGCCAGGGAATCCAAGGTACACCGACATTGCAGGACTGCAAGGTATAACATCTACATTTGCAGGTTCACCTTCTATTGTGACTATGATTGGTTACAACCATGACGGGCAGCAACAGCAATCAACACAATCTACATCTACCGAGGATTGAAGCCATCAACATCAGACATGGATTCCAGCGTACACCATAAGCCAATAACCACTCTCAAAGAGGCCACCAGCTGTAGCAGATGCCACTCCATCAACACCAGTCACAACCAATGCCTAGAACAACATCTCCATATTAGGTATGCTATCTTCAAATGCAGGAGCCACTAAACTGATGGACAGGTGTTCCAGATTCAAAATCTGGCGCTCATTCAAGAAATTAGATGATACATTGATGTATCACTCGCCCCTAACCGAACACCCTAGTCTCCCAGATCAGTTGGTCTTGGGATTTTCTTTGTCAATCCACAGGTCCGTCCGACACAAATGATTTACATCAAGGCAAAGTCCTACGGAGTTCATTCTGTCCTCGTGGAGGAGACTATAGCACTGGCGCTTGCTGCAGCCATCAACGACCGGCTCAACTACAACAACACTACCTTCCTATCCGATTGTCAGCAACTTGTACAATTCCTGAATGAAGGCGATCAAAACCATCCTCCAGACTAGAGAATCAAAACTTTCACCCAATTATTCAGGAACACAGCTGACCAATGACAAGTAAGCATATTTAGGATTGATAGGAGCCAAAATTCTATAGCTCATATATTAGCTCATCAGGCTTTCGCTACATAAGCTCAAATCTTACCATCAATTGAGCATGTATGCTCCTCTATATCTCATGATCAACAAGCCCATTCATAGAGGCGCTAAGATGCAAAAATAAAAGTGTTTGTTGTAAAAAAAACTGTAGTTGCAGCATTGGTAATTGGTCAACGCACGACCTGGTAGGAATGAAGAACAAACAACATCCGTTTGAAATAAGCCCTTTCCTGTTTTGATTTTACATTTTATTCTGTATTTAAAAAAATAAACACATTTAGTCCAAAAAAAGTAGACCATGTAGAGCGCTCCAAGAGTATCAATGGTTTCATTTTTGTGGTCTTGATTGGTTGTACTGATCCACTCCACTATGAGATCAATTTTTATTGCTTGGGTCCACAAGTGCAAAGGTCTAGAAAAGAGCAATGAAGTTTAGCAGAAAATAAAGGAAAAATAGACAGAGAAGCCACAAGGATAAAAAATCATACATCTGTTTCCTATGATTCAATAAGCCCATGTCCAATTTATACTTTTGTGTTATGTCAATGGCAACAGAATCATCTCTATCCCTCCAACTTGCCATTATATGTAACAAATTATGTCCATCTCCAACTAAAGCTTCTAGATCTGCTCCCAAATTTAGTAACTCCTAGAAACACATAAAGTGGAATCAAATACCAAATACACTCAATACCAACCAGCTGACGGACGAGGCTGCAATTGGGTTGATAATCAGAGATTGGGATGGGGCACTTATACTAACCGCCTGACGAATTATATTGAATTGTAGGGATGCTGAGGAAGCTAAGGCATGCCTAGAAGGTGTTCATCTAGCGCAAATATGGCAGAAAATTATTGTGAAGTCTGATTGCATTTTGGTGGTTTCTAAGATCCGAGATAATGACCTTGACCGATCGGTGATCTGGCATTTCATCAAAGAGACAATAGTTAATTATGTATGATTGAGTTTGTTCACATTAGTAGGGTTCAGAATAATTTGGCGTATGAATTGGCACAATTTGCGATTAGAATAATTTGGCGTATGAATTGGCACAATTTGCGATTAAAACTAGTTTGTGTGAGATGTTGAAAGTCCTCAGTTTGGTTTTGGATAATTGATGAAACCTAAGGACGAACCTTGTTTCTAAGTGGATGATTTAGAGAAAGGTAGTCCATGCCAAGTGGAGCTCGATGATGAGTCATGACATGAAGTTATGTAACCTAAGCATGGTGAAGATCAAGATGGGCTTGGCTCGATAGACCGGTTAGAATTGTGAAGGGCAAGTTGAGGCTTCGAAGCAAAGGACCGTGCGACGGTGAAGCTGGGGCAAGACTTGACGCCGATGGACCGACCAACGGAGAAGAGCAAGTAATATCGAGATCGATGAACCAAGATGGTTGCATGATGACGTGGAGTGTCAAATGTCATGTAAAGGCTTGGCAGTTGGAGGATCGACAAAATGGGCTCAAGGCAAAGGTATAACCTATAGGGCCATTTTTTTGCACTCAAGACACCATAGAGGGTGTGAGTGGTTTAGGATTGATAGCCGAACTATGAAAAGGGGAGATCTTCGGTCATTCGGTTCATGAGTGCCACTAGGTCCATCATTTCATGTGATTGCATTTAGGATCTAGTGCGTGATGAAAATACTTTGAAAATGCTTTGAAAAATGCTAACTCACTTGCACAATGGAGATGTCACATGATGGAGTTTAGCACATAGGCAAAGGTGGTGGAGTTTGCAGGGTTGATTCGGCGTTTTTGAGAAAATGAGATGCATATTTTCTATTGCATCGGATGCAAATTTGTGTTGAAATCATGCTAACTCTTGTGCTTAAGTTGGTATACTTGTTGGGTAGCATGTGGGAAAAAGTTGGCGTCGTCGTGGACTTGAAAATGTTATTTTCTAAGCGGCGGACGCGGCGCACTGGAGCGCCGGACGCCGTCCGGGTGCGTCTGGCACGTGAAGCCGGAGTGCCGGACACTGTCCTGGTGCATCTGGCGCATGGAGGTTGAGGCAGGCTGGCTGGCTCACTGGCTGGAGCACTGGCCGGACGCGGGAGTGCGTCCGGCGCAGCGTCCGGCGCTGGCGTCCGGCGTGACGGCCCCGAGCGAGGTATGCACTGCGTAGCTTCCGGCGCTCGGCGGACGCGTTCGGCGCTGTTGCACGTGGCACGGAGAGTGAACGCGCCGGACGCTGAACAGTGGAGGCGCAGCGTCCAGCTCTCAGTCGAACTGAAGCGTCCAGCGCTCAGTCGAACTGAGGCGTCCGGCGCTCCCGATGGCTTGACGCGCGGAAGGTGAACGCGCCGGACGCGTCCGACTGTTCCATCAGGCGCGTCCGGCGCATTGATCTGAGCTGTTTCAAGAAGTAGCCATTGGGAGGCAACGGTCGACTTTGAACAGGGATGACACATGGCGCAAGATGGAGCGCCGGACGCGTCCGGCGGTTCCATCAGACGCGTCTAGCGCGTGTTTCTCGTGTGTCCCAAGGGGGCAACGGCTAGTTTGATGGATGGGGATTATAAATAGTTGTTGGTCGGCCTTGGGCTGGATCTCTTGACTCTCTAACCCATTCATCATTTCATTGACCTAAAAAATAGCCATCCTCTCATCCTCTCTTGCTTGGTTGCACATCATAAGTGAGGATTGAGTGATTCGAAGTGCATTGCATGAGTTGATTCATCTAGTGGCACTTGCGAGTCATTTGGCCGGTGGATTTCTTGTTACTCTTGGTGGGTGCATGCCACCTAGCCGGCTTGGAGGTTGTGGAGGCGTTGGGAAGAGTTGGTGATTGTTCTTGCCCACCTCCGGTGATTGATTTGTAAGAGGTTCTTGAGCTTTCCTCGACGGAGTGCCAAAAGCTACTCTAGTGGAATGCGTGTATCATTGAGTTACCACGCTTGAGAGTTATGTCTTGTGGTTCTCTTGTGAGGGATTGCCTTGTGAGGCAAGTGGCTTGCGAGCGCACCGAAGAACCATCTAGGTGTTGGTCGACACAACCGGTGACGTAGCTTGTCGGTGCACAAGTGAACACCGGGTGAACAAAAATAATTGTGTCATCCTCTTGTCTCCCGGTGATTGGTTCTTCATTGATATTTATATTGTTGTCATTGTGATTGATTAAATATCATCTTGATGATTGGCAACATCTTCACTTCACTGTCGGTATTGAAATTGCCATCCTACCTCTTGTATTTACTTTCTTATTTATATATATATATTGTGTAGCTTATGTAGAATTGGTTATCTTAATATCTCAATAGATTAGAAAGTAGTGATATAGTCTTTGTGTGATATAGAGATCATAATATATATTAGAATTATCATTAGGAGGCTTGCTCACAATCTAGGCTAGGCAAAACCGCGTTTACGCCTTTTATTATACTAATCAAGTTTTGTCTAGTGGTTTGTAGAATTTTAATAGGCTATTCACCCCCCTCTAGCCATCTAGGACCTTACAGATGTTTTTTCATTATTTTTTAGAATGGGCCACCTTTCTTATAATGACGTTACTTAAATAATAAAGTTTATGTCTCACAAAAAGATAAAAGAAATGTGTCAAATGCACTCAATACCATGCTAGTCAATGTGGCTCGACTTTGATTATTCTTTTCATGCTAAATGAAATAAGATATTTCCATGCAGATATTTTTTGGCTAATAGAATAACAGGCACATCATCTTCTCTGGCTATTTGTAGGAACACCCTAGATAGATAAATTAGTTGTCAAGAGCGCTATATGTATGCAATTGTAGGAGCTCCCTAGACAAATAAAATAGTTGTCAGGAGCACTATATATGCTGCAAACACAAGTAGCTAAAGACCAACCTTAGTTTTTCAACATTGTCATTTGACTGACAAGCATTCAACTCTTCCTCCCTCTCTGGCAAGGTCTTTGTTTGGAATGTTTGTCCAATTTATAGAACCGCTCACATTTATCAAGATTATTAAGCAAGTAGCAAGCAAGCAATAGATAATGCATGCTTAACTTGGGGCATACCTCCATGTAAGACTCCTTAACTTGGGGCATACCTCCATGTAAGACTCACACCTTCATCATCATGGCATTCAAAAAGTGGAAGTAGTTCACTTAAAGTGGTCTTTGTGAAGCTTTAACCTAAAGCAAGAACAAATAATCTTGTCCAAATGAGGAGATGAAAACTTGCCATTTAGAAGGAGGAAGTTCTCATTTTCTACATGAAACTCATAACTTCATCATCATTAATTCCATGGTCATAGTGCTCACCTTTACTTAACAGTAACTATTTTTTCTCAAAACATAGGAGCTGTGTTTCATTATATTAAGAAGAAAATATGGGACAAGAACCCCAACATGCACTCTACACACACCACATACAAATTTCAGATTACATTATTGCCTGCTAAAAATATAAAGGCTACCACAAAAACTAACAATCAGGCCACTCTAAGACAAAAGTGTCGGGATAGTCAAAGAAGAGAGGCTTCATGCGCCTGCTATCTCCCAAAGACGTCATTCCTCACTGCTCACATTAAGAGCCCTTGCAATGTTAGGAACAGCTCCGTCAAATACACAAGTTGTGGTGAGTCCAAAGAACCCAAGCACCTAGAACAATCAAAGAGTTGAGACCTTTCTTTTGCTATTCCGGAGTAGCATGCCACAATCTGTCCCACCAATCATTGACACCATATTAGTTGCCTGAGGAGAAAATCGTTGCAGCCTAACTTGGCGGAACAAGGAGTACTAGTATTGCCTTGCAAAGGACTTGAATCTCTCCATATTTGACTAGGTCATATTTCCTATTGCAATCTAGCCCACATTTGAGGTAATCTCACCGGTCTTTGTGCTGGGGCAGCGACAACCACGTGTGAAAACTATCTTGCAGCTGTTGGGTGGTATCTTTCACTCAAACATACGAAGTAGAAATTTAGTTGCAAATCGCAACCATCGTTCCAATCTGGTCGTACAATGGGTGTCAGGGGGTTTTTATAGAGACCCCCTGGCTTCGGAATTACATAAAGATTACAAATTTACCCTTCTATTATACTATACATCTAACTAAAAAGAAGAAGGGTGAAGTGGTAAAACGCACTTGGCCGTGTTGATCTCATCTTCCTACTTGGTTCTGGTCTTGAAATCTTCAGATAGTTTCCTTATTTTAACACTGCACGGTTCCTGAAGGTCATTGTCAACTTTTTCGAGCAAAGTTGATTAAATGACTTCGCGAAGACTTTTTCACCACGCGAAGCCACTTCGAGTACTCCACCTGAAAAGTAAGAATTGTGGATCGAAGTTTGAATTCAATATCGTGAAGCCGAAAGATCATCTTCGTTGGCTTTCTCTGTTTGTTTTACTTCATGTTGATCAGAAACCTATTTTCCTCCAAAGTTTGGTCGTGGTACTTTTCCTGGCAAACTTGTTCCCCAACAACAACCAACCAAACACAAGCACTGCTGGGCCTAGCTCACCCATAACCAGCAAACCAAATAGGTCGGGGTGCATCTATAGCTCAGGCTGGCCTGCATTCAACCGACCCTTAGACAGGCCCAAGGGCCATCTAGCCAACCAACACGCCCACTACAGTCTGTCTATGCGGCGCCATGATTTGAAACTTTTGCCTGATTTCTTTTTTATCTCTACTATACCACGCTTTATGTTAGTTATGCTGGCACATGGGGCCTGCATCAGGGTCGTCTTCCACATCAAGACCCAACTACGACAAAAGAGGAGCCCGCCAAGTAGCTCCCCTACAGTCAAAGATTCCATGCTCTTCACCGCTATGCTCACCCACGACCACGAGACCCGCACCATCTATAATGCAAGAAAAAAGGAAATACACATCTGCACAAAACTTTTTTCGGTCCCTCAGGCATGCAGCGGTTGCACTTTACAGTCCTCTTCGGCTTGTGGGGAGATTCATCTCAGTTCCCTTCTCTCAGTCTGCTTGTTCTAACCTCTTATAGTCTTGCTGCTCTTCTCCGTTTGTTCTAACCTCTTGTTGCTGCTCTCTGCCCACCTCTTGTGCCCCGGCAACATGAGGACACTGGAATAGGAGCTAGGACAAGTCACCACGCTGACGACTACTACAACCTCACTATTGCCATCAAGATTCGACAGATAAAGAGGTGAGTAGCTTTCCTAAGTTTCCCTATTCCCCTCCTCCATTTATTCCCTTTTCCTAACAGTACTAGTATGGAGTCGACCGCTACAAACGAAGCTCGCCTCTTTTGGATCCCTTCCTCGCCCTAGTAGACGAACGAGGATTGAAATTTACTAAACCTGTGCAGATAGTTAAGGAACGGGGTTGGGTGCCCAAGTTTATCTACCTTGTTTGCTTACAACAATTGGAATTGAAACCGAAGTCTTTTCTAAAGATCAGTATGACCAACGTTGCTCTCATGTTATGCATTTACAATTTTGACGACATCCGAGTTAGTAAAGCAAAATTTACAATCTTGACCAGTAACTTTAACAGATTGAGATACCAAATTAATTTGGGCATTGTTGTCGTTTTGTTTCACCTTGTAAGTCTCATAGGAGTTATTGTTAGTAAATCAGAATGAATCATCAATTTCCCTTTTTAAGAACTATGTGCAACTTACGCATGGTTGTGGGCATCACTGTCAAAAACCTGCCTACTACTAGTATGTTTCCATAATTCCCTCTATTTACCATTTTTTGCTAACTTTTTAAGTAGTTGTTCATGTAGGGTAAAAGTTAGTTCTTATTGTTTATTTAATTGGGAAGTATGTTTTTCTAATAATTGTTGGCAAAAATGTGATATGAGTGTTATCATTTCCCAAGATCTGGGTGTCTCGCTCATTGTTGGAGTATAAAGATTCTTTGAATGGTCATAGAGGACAAGTGTGGAAACTATCTTGGAACCACAAGCCACGTAACGGGTCTAAACACATATATGATTGTTTCTGCCGAAGACGGCACTCTAATTTTTTGGTTATGTACCAAGTCCTGGTAAACATCCAAGGGTCCTGGTAAACATCCAAGGTAATAAATGGTGTTACATAACTACTTTTTCAAATTTTATGGGACTCAATTTGTAATTTAGCTAAATTTGTCTTTGCAAGATTTGAAATCAAAGGAGCATATCAGGTCTTGCTCTTGGCATCCATATAGGCTATGCTTGCTGTGAGAGACTGTAATCATGTAACATTATGGCTATATGATAAAGCCAAAGAGGAGTTCTCAATCATGACAGAAATTCATGTAAGTGGCTTTTTAATAAAGGGACCAAGAAAATACGCCAATTCACTAAAAAATTTAGAATTTGTTTGGAGTTTGGTGTGCTAGAGTTAGATAAAGAGGTTTGGGTAAGTAGTTATCAATACATCTTAGTTAGATAGAGAGGTCATAGCAAGAACACATGAATATGTCATATGAACAATGAAAACAACATATGAAGAAGATGAATACATTGACATGATTAACAAGTCTTATAAGAGCAATATCCAATTCTCCAAGGAGGGCTTGGGAACTAGAGTAGAGCTACACTAGTCTATCTAACTAGCCTTGGGACTATGTGATACAAGTATGGTAGAGTGGAGAGCTCTTCTTGGTGTGTGTTAGATAGAGTTGGGAGGGGTGCCCCAGCTTTATAGCCTTCGGAGGCCGGTTCTAAGGTGGTAAACAACATTAAATACTATAAAACACCTTCAAAATTGATTGAAAAAGACCCTAGGGATACGCCAGAGTTGACCTAGCCTAGGGGCCTAACTTCTAGGTCAGCCAACATGGGAGTGGGCCCCTAGTGCTGAGCTTTGGACCATGGGTCCTTCTGAGGTTCTACTTCTTGGGTCTTTATGGTTTTGTTTTAGATCTCTCTTAATTCGAGCCTTTTTAATTTAAGTGTTGATTCTTGAAGTTTAACTATTTTTAAATAGAAATATTACGAAATATATTTCATATTCTATCCTACCATACCATGCGAACGCTGGAGGTTTCCATAGTGTGTACTTTAATAAATTTTGCCGTTTAACCATTTTTAAATAGAAATATTATGAAATATATTTCATATTCTATCCTACCATGCCATGCGAACGCTGGAGGTCTCCATAGTGTGTACTTTAATAAATTTTGCCAGGGTAAAATAGTTATTTTATCATCCACCTAACACTGAAATGGATGAAAAGCTATATAGGTAAGTCAAATTTATTTTGATGTCTTATAGATAACTTTAGAAATAAAAAAATTTATAAAGAAGTCACAGATTTTTTTAAGGACATACAGCTAATTCTCTCCGTAATAATAATATGGTCGTCGCAGAGATCCCATCAGACATGAGTCCCTAAAATCTATTTTTTATATTAAAATTAAAATGTATCACATCCAAGTCCCCTTCTGTTTTTTTAGGAAGTCCTTCCTGTGCACTCTTGGGCGGCGTGCCTCATGTGTCAATCAGAGAAGTAGCACTCAATCAGAGAAGTAGCGCTGCTGCTGATGCTGTGCTGCACATGATTAATGCTGCCACGCCACCGGTACAATCTTCCGGCCATGCGCCCATGCTCATCTAGTATGCGATGTATGCTGCTCTGTCCGTTTTATTTTCGCAAGTCGTTTTGATATTTTACTATATATTTAGATATATTATTATATTAAGTAAAATATATTATAACCTCATTAACTTGTAGCGTTGTCCTAAATAGGTTCCTCACCTACAAAACCAGATATCTGGCCTAACAAACTTTTATACCGGTTTACTCCAAGTTCAAAATGTAAAACCAGCCTAGTTTTACCGCTACATTTACAATAGCGCCCCTCTCCTATCTCCTGTCTCACCCGTGAGCCCCTGCTGGCTGCTGCTTGCTGCCACAGCAACCATCAAGGTCGGGGTGGGCTGCCGCTGCCTTCATCGGCCTCTGTAGGGCAAGGCACCGCCGCCTCCATCAGCCTCCATTAGTCGCTGAGGGGGTGGCCGCGCGCATGGGGCTGGTCGTCGTCGTTGGACTGGCCGCACCACCGCCGCCAGGAGGGTCGAGGCAGCCGTTGTCCGTCTACTGAGATGTGGATCACGGCCAGCCGCCGCCGATGGAAGGAAGGGGCACCGCGCCCAGTGAGAGCGACGCCCATGACGGCAGGTGAGATGAAGGCTCGCCGCACTTGGTGGGGAGGAGGCACGACGCCGTGGCCGGTGGGGAGCTCACCGCCACGGCCGCCGTGTGCGCCGCGTTGGGACGAGGCACACGGCCAGGTGCCTGCTGTCGCATCCTTGAGGGCTCATGCTGTCGGGGGGCTCACCGTCGCCGGGCAACGGACGGATTGGGGCCGCAACAGTACTAATCAAATGCAGATGGTGAGGAACAGACGGATTGGCGTCATGCGTAGGTTCCACGGCCACGCCAGCTCCGCCGTCGCGCCTACGTTCCACGACCATGCCAGCTCCACCGTCGCGTGTAGGTTCCACGGCCACGCCATCTCCGCCGTCACGCATAGGTTCCACGGCCACGCCATCTCCGCCGCCGCGCGTAGGTTCCATGGCCACGCCAGCTCCGCCGTCGCGCGTAGGTTCCACGGCGACGCCAGCTCCGCCGTTGCGCTCGGGCACGAGCTCGGCGCCACAGTCGGGCTCCGCCTCTGGCGCGGGCGAGGCCGCCATGTGCGGGCGGGGTGCCTATGTCGCGAGCCCGTCGGGCGCGCGCGGCAGCCTCCGGCACGGGTGAGGAGACCGGACGCGGGCGAGGCGCCTCCACCACGAGCGAGGCCGCCTCCGGTCGCGGACGCCGCGCGTGGCTTGCCCAGTTGTGGGCACCGCGGACACCGGCGCGGGCGCAAGCGGGACCTCGGAGCAGCGTGCGAGGTAGCGGAGGCCGGTCACTACACAGCAAACACAAGGGCCAGGGGGTTCAAGGGTGAGA
Organism: Bothriochloa decipiens; assembly: GCA_023333625.1. Lineage (NCBI taxonomy): Eukaryota > Viridiplantae > Streptophyta > Magnoliopsida > Poales > Poaceae > Bothriochloa > Bothriochloa decipiens. The sequence continues at coordinate 31,355,495 of CM041638.1, forward strand.
TGGAAGACGAGTGAGGGACGTTTTTGGTAAATGTCGCGGCAAAACGGGACTGGTTTTGCCATTTGGACCTGGAGTGAACCGGTATGAAAGTTTGCTCGGTCAAATACCTGGTTTTATAATTGTCGGACCTATTTGGGACAACGTAGAAAGTTAATGGCCCTACGGTGCATTTTATTCTATTATATTTGGATACATAGCAAAATACATATACCAAAATATAAAAATGACTTACAATTTAGAACGGAGGGAGTATATTGCTATGGCCATGGAAGGCTGAATAGAAAACTTCTTCAGCTGGCTCCATAACTTCGTTTAAAAAATGTTTTAACTAAACATCTTTTTCTTTTGAAATCAAAATTAGTTCATTTTAAGTTTGTTTTGACTTCGACTTAGCTCGTTAGGGTTGCTCATTAAGCTCAACTTGAAGTTAAATTTCAAATAATTCAGAAAAATACAGTAATAACATTATATTATTATATTGATTAAAAAAATCTCAAAACTATAATTGGCTCGTTATCCCCCATACTGTCAGCCTGGAATGGAAATAGGCCAAGCAGGGTAACATGCCCACGCCAAGGATGACATAACAGCAATGGGCAACCACTGCCCCTTATCGCTGCTGGCTGCTGCTACCGTCGGCCGTCGCCCTTGCCGGCGGGTCCCATCTCCATGGCGAGGTTCCGAAGCACGTACTTCTGGATCTTGCCGGTGGAGGTCTTGGGCAGCTCGTCCCGGAAGACGACCGTTCTGGGCACCATGTACTGCGGCAAGCGCTCCCGGCACCACGTGGTGACGTCGGCCGCGGTCACCGTGCCCACCGCGTCCTCCTTGAGGCTGACGAACGCGCACGGCGTCTCGCCTCGTAACTCGTCCGGCCGCGCCACCACTGCCGCCTCGTTCACCGCAGGGTGGCCGTAAAGCACCGACTCCACCTCCACGCTGCTGATGTTCTCGCCGGCGTTGATGATCACGTCCTTGGACCGGTCGCGGATCTCCATGTACCCGTCCGGGTGCATCACACCGACGTCCCCCGTGTAGAACCACCCGTCCTCGCGTATCGCCGCCTTGGTCGCCGCATCGTCCTTGAGATAGCCGAGCATGACGCAGCCGGCGCGGATCACGATCTCGCCCATCGTGGCGCCGTCGCGGGGCACGCTGCGGCCGGTTTCGCTGTCGACGACGTCGAGTTTGGCCGTCACCAGCGTGCCCACGCCCTGCCTCGCCTTGAGCCGTGCGCGCTCCAGCGCGGGCAGGCTGTCCCACTCGCCCTTCCAGGTGCAGGACACCGGCACGCCCGCGGTCTCGGTTAGCCCGTACCCATGGCTGATCTCGAACCCAATGGCCTCCGTGCGCTGCAGCACGGCTGCCGGCGGTGGCGCCCCGGCCGTGCGGATGCGCACCGTTCCCGGGAGCTGCCGCCGCACGCCGTCGGGGGCGTTGGCCAGCATGTTGAGCACGACGGGCGCGCAGCAAAGGTGGGTGACTCCATGATTCGCGATGGCGGCGTACACCGTGGCGGCATTGACGCGGCGGAGGCAGACGTTGGTGCCGCCCACCACGGCCATCCCCCACGGGAAGCTCCAGCCGTTGGCGTGGAACATGGGCAGCGTCCACAGGTACGTCGGCCTCGGCGGCACCGCCCATTCGATGAGTGAGTCGACCGTGAGCAAGAAGAGCCCGCGGTGGCAGAGCACCACCCCCTTGGGCTCCGACGTCGTGCCGGAGGTGTAGTTGAGCACCATCGGGTCCCACTCGCTCGCCGGCTGCACCCACGCGAACTCCGGGTCGCCCTCGTCGAGGAGCCTCTCGTACGTTAACGTGTCGACGGGGGCGGCGGGGAGGTCTTCCTCGTAAGAATCGTCGACGGGGATGACGCGCGGCGCCGGGTGCTCCGGCGGGAGTAGCCGGAGCGCGTCGCTGATGAGCTGGAGCGACGATGGGTCGACGAAGACGAGCTTGGAGCCGGAGTGGCGGAGAAGGACGGCGGCCGTGCGCGCGTCCAGGCGCGTGTTGATGTTGTTGAGCACGGCGCCGCTCATGGGCACGCCGAACTGCATCTCGTACATGGCCGGCACGTTCGGCAACATCACGGACACCTGTATATGCAGTCCGACGATCGATCGCCGTATCGATTCCACGTCCCGCCGCCGTAGCAAAAACATGCATAAACAAGGGGAATCTCGACGAAGGGTGGCTTACGATGTCGCCGGGGGTGATGCCAAGGGAGACGAGCGCGGAGGCGAGGCGGAGGCATCGCCGTTGTGTCTGGGACCAGGTGAACACCGTGTCGTGGTAGACGACGGAGGGGCAGTCGCTGAAGACGGTGGCAGCACGCTCCAGGAATCCCAGCGGCGTGAGCGGGCACGAGTTCGCCGGATTCGCGCCGAGATTGCCCACGCCATGGGGTGGCCGGAGGCGGCTTGGCTTGGCCTCGCCGGCTTGTGCGAGCGGTGATGTCCTAACCTGTCTAGACCCCGGTGGAGGTTTGTTTCCACGGGTGACCACGGTGAACATGTTCTTTCCATGCTTACGGTTACAACAGGATACTCGTTCACTAGTCTCTCTCACTGTCGACTTCATCAGACTATAAATAGCAAAGAAGACATTTTTTTTAGACAAATTATAGCAAAGAAAAACATTATTTGACTGGAAAAAGCTCTCTGTGGCCTCCGTTTTCGACAAAAAACAATTGTAAGAAGGGAAATCTGTGGTTCTGAATGTGCTTTCTGATGATGGAACTTCGAGTTTCAGCACTCAAATCTAAAACCACACCTACCAACATTACTTAATATCGTGGCTCTCATTTCTGACTTGTTTTTTAACTCTCAATGAGCACTCAAAATGATTTTAATAATGGCTTCAACACAAGAAAAACCAACTTCAATTGGAAATTATAGAGAAAATTTAAGCTAAAAACCCTGACTTGCTCAAAATTCCGATGTTACTCAATTTTTGCTACATTCTAACGTAATACATTCTCTGTTTTGAACTGTATGTCGTTTTAGTTTTGTTGCACGTCAAATTGAGTATATAATACAATGGATTAACATTTAGCAATATCAAAGTAATTCCACTATCGAACTTGAAAATGCATTAATTAATATTGACCTTGCTATGATACTCGTTATCCCATAGGATGTAGTAAGATATTAAAAAATCCGGAGCCTTAATTCTTGAAATGGATGCAACAAATAAGTGATTGATAAATAATTAAAAATATTTATAAAAATAAAAGGAAAGAAATCTCGAGCGCTCAAACAGATTGATCTTTTTCTGGTAGGTTTCCAATTGCAGGATTTCTTACCGTACATCATAGCTAGAAAGTCATGTACGACATGACCATCTGGCTATCAAATTAAAGGCCTATGAATTGCTATTAATCTATTCTTTGACCTCTTTATATATACGACATGACCATCTGGCTATCAAATTAAAGGCCATATAATTGCTATTATATGTTCTTTGACCACTTTATATTATTTTGGGTGAACAAAATGATAAAAATTTTACAAGCAGGTTTGTCATGCACCTCATATTATTTTTTATATTACGAGAAAGGTCATGTCACCAAGTAATAATCACATTAATCACGTGGAAAAGCTAAATCTAATAAGATCAAGAATGAAAGTTATACCCATGCCATGCATTTTAGGTCTAACTTATTATTTTTTTCTAATCTTTCTTATTTGTCAAAATAAAAAATGTCTCTTGTTACCTCTTATATAAGATGGTAATAGATAAAGTTCGGAGTACTATATAGCTAGCCAAACTGGTTAAGATTTTATTTCGTTTTCTTTAATGTTTGTATATTTTTTTCTATAAACTAATTAAGTCAAAGTTAGAGGAGTTTGATTTAAGAGAAAACTAAAACATGTTATTTAGTTTAGGTGTAAGGGCTTGCTTGGTTCATGTCCAAAATTTGCCATGCCAAAGGTTTGCCAAGCCATGATTTTGGCTACTATTTGGTTTGCTACCAAAATTTGCCAAGCTCTCACATTTGGCTTGCCAAATCGATGGCAACTTTTTTTGCCTAACATTTGGCTTGGCAAATCTTTGGCTTGGAAAACTTTGGACATCAACCAAGCATGCCATAAGTTTTAATAAAGGTGGTGTGATGAGGCCAGGGTGTTGGAAGACTTGGAACCTTCCATAGCGACTGATTTTGTTAGCACAAATTAGATAGAATCTGACCAATTGAATTTTTAGGGTTATTAGGTCAAGATGGTTGAAAAATGAAATGTTGCAAACACTCAGGGCCTGGTCTCCTTCTCTGGAGCCACTGTAGCACTGTACTCTATATTGTAGCATACCGCAGATGGCTCCGTCTCTGACCAAAATTCATAGAGAAATGAAGGAGTCTCATCGTGGAAGGTACTTCTCTGTCCAAATAAGAATACAATTCTCGCTTCCAGAGAAGTCGACCAATTTTAATTTTGACCAAAGTTTTACAAACAAAATCTAATATTTATGATACAAAATAAGTATTATTTGATTAATGATGAAATATATCTACATAATGAATCTTGGTTGAGACATAAATGTTAATATTAATTATTATAAACTGGTCAAATTTTAGCAAACTTAACCGGCACGATTTCATAATTGTACCTTTTTTTTACACTGAGGGAGGTTTCGCCAACTCGAGAAAGCCGGAGCCGAATATAAGTTATTTTTGAAAGAAAGAAAAGAAGTCAATTAATGCATGCAAGATCGACTTACCTAAACTGTGACGATGGGGACGAGAGAGACGACCACGAGGCAGTACTTAGCATGGCGGGCAATGTTATCCCTTGTCCCACGTCTCGCCACTTGACGGCCGGCCGGCGGTGCAGCACGAAACTCGATCGAGGTTGGAGTGCAGGCACAGGCAGCACGACGTGGTACACTGGTAATAGGTGCTATATATGGAGGGAGAAAGGAAGGGGCGGGGGTTGGGGGGCGCTACTTCATGCATTCAAGAGAGAGAGAAGTCGGCAAAATCCACAGGAGTAGCCGGATAATAAGTCGAAACAAGAAAAATGAAGCCCTCTGGTGGCTGGTGTTTTGAATTGTTGATGGCGGCAGCACAGCGAGGCCAGTTCGGCGAGCTAGTTATTAGGAAGCGGTTGCGTTGATCGCGATGTGCTAATTATTATTATTATTGTGTGCAGTTCTGGCATGCAAGGAAGCCACGTTCAAGAAGCATGGGCTTGCTTGGGCACCTAGCAGAGCTGCTCAGCTCCATGTTGTGGAATAGTACTACCGCTACTATAATGTTGATGAATATGAATATATAATTACGTCCCTCATTTTCGACTTGTGCCGACTGCAAAATATCAGAAGAGACTATAATGAAAGGAGTAGGCCACCTGCCACCTCTTAGGTCTGTTTCCATGGCGCGATCATGGATCGCAGTTCACTTTTCCGCGTAAATTTTTGGACGCCCGAGGCGTTTTCTCGCGATTTTGTTCACTGAAACACAACACCACCGCGGAAATAGACAGGTCCAAGAGCTGGCCGAGATCGTTGGCCGGGTCTCAAAACTGTCGGATGAAAAGCAAAGCCGAGCGGAGTGGCTCTGATCCACGCGTCTCGGACGAGATGGCGAGATCGAGCTGCGATAACCCTACTAGCATGCAGGACCGGGAGCACAAGTGCACGGACTGTGAGTCTATGACCATGGGGAATGCGGTTGTCGGACCGCACGCTTGATCGGACATTTTTGCGAGCCGGCCAGACGAGACTTGTGAGTCTAGTTTGCGATGTCAGCTTTTGCCACGTGAAAAATATTGTGATCTCCTTCGGTGGATTGAGGTTCAAACGTGAGAGTACCCGCAGTAATGTTCTCCATGCCAGAAAAAGAAAACTAATATGCTCCCTCAATCCTGCAATATACTAATATAGTGTATTTTAGTTTGTCCTAAATCAACTTTAGTTTAAGTTTGATTAGATTTATAGAAAACAATACTATTTAGGTTGTCAGATGAAAATAGGTTAAATAATAATATTCTTTACTATAGATTTAGTCAAACTTAAACTAAATTAACTTAAAATAAACTAAAATATACTATATTACAGACAGAGGGACCATACGTATGCTAGTCGCCCCGACGCTTGGAACTCTTCTGCCGCACAATATTAAGCACAGAGGGCACATAATACTCTTCATTCAAGCCCATTCAATATTTTTTGTATCTAGCTCGCTATCAAATCAAATTTATTAGAGTTGTATTTGTATACATCTGAACTGGATATGGTCATCCATGTGAAAATAGTGGCTACTATTGCAAACTCTTTCTGCCTTGTTTGGATGCACGTATCCTTCAGTAGGAACTAGCATGGACAGTTCCATACCCGTACCTCCTGAGCGCCTCTGTTGGGGGGCGACTCGGGAGGCCCCCAGCGCCGCCGCCGAACCACCACCTCATACTGGCCCTCCTCCGGCCGTCGCCGCCGCCCTCTTGCGCGCGACGCCGGCGGCCCGCTGCGGCTCCCAAAATCCGGAGCAGGTCGTTCCCCATCTTCCTCCCTCTCGCACCTTTTTCGATCTACACTGCATCCTCCTTCTCCGATAGATCGACGGCGGCGGCGGTCGTCGGTCAGATCCTGACCCTTGTGGGCCGAGTCCGACGTGGTGGCGCGTGTCCTTCCTTCGGCGATGGGCGCGCCCGGCCTCCCTCTTCGATGGGTAACCTTAACGGCGGTGACTGGCCTCCTCGATGGGCAACCCTAGCAGCGGGCGGCCGGTCCCGGGGTCGCGGCTCCGGTGGCCGAAACGGCGGCGGACGACCGAATCCAAGCCCTTGGGGGCCGGATCTAGCAGGTGGAGGGCTCGGGCCCTCATCTGGTGGCGCTGCTCCTGCGGCCGGCCGAGAGCCTACGCGCTCTTTCACGGGGCAGCAGATTGGGTGAAAATCTTGCCTGGCACTTTACGCCGGGCCGGCGGCGGTCGCACTAAATGTACCACTCACCTTGTTGAAGGCGTCGTCGAAGCTGTTGCGCCCATGGGCGTTCAACAACTAGGTGAAAACCTTGCCTGGTGTCTCTGGGTCGGCGGCGGTGGTGCAGTTGGCTCGTCGTCGAAGTTGTTGTTCGTCAGAGCAGGGAGTCCCTACCGCGTGTCACTCTGCTGCAATCAAGTCGGAGGTGGCGTTCGATGGCGTAACAACTTGGTGTTGGTGGGCAGGTTATCTGCACCAAGTGCTTTGTGCTGTTGCCTTGGAAGAAGCATCAAATCTTCAATGGTGGTCGGTGTCCAGCGTTTTCAATACCTGTTTAAGGTCTGACAAACATGTTTTGGCGGCTTTGTCTTGACGTTGGTGATCGTATTCCAGAGAAGTTGACATCAAGGAGCAAGCATGTTTGTCGCGTAGGACTACTCGAGCCCCGTGTTGGGGATGTAATTCTTTGTGTCAGTTTTTTTCTTTTTATTTTTTCTGTTGTAATAATTTAGCATGATTCTACCCACGGATAGATAAAGCCGGATAGTATTTATCCTTTATCTAAAAAAAATACACCCTAATCCAAATGAGATGCAGTGAAATTTATACTGATTTTTATATCAACCCATTTTAGCATATATGGATTAAAATGGATGTGCATCCAACCAGCCCTTCAGGAAGTGGATCGAGGGATGAAATGCAAGAATATCTGGTTTCACGTGTAGTGCTAGCCCACGGCTACATGTGTTTAGTTTTGTAGCTATTTTTCTTATAGAAAAAATTAATATATAACTGTCCTCATTTTTTTTTTGGAGATTGGACTGTCCTCACAAATTGTGCGGTCTACGTGCCAACCATAATACAATTTAATACAATACTCTAAAATCCATGTAATATTGTATCTAACTATCAAATCAAATTTATTAATGTCTTTATCAAGACAGGTGTTTCACTTTCACCATTGACAATTTGCAATGTATTTATGCTTCGTTGTCATATATTAATTTTATATGGGTCACAGTGTATAGCCTCTCTTGTACCGTTCAACTGATTCATAGATTCATCGTCCATTCATCAGTATGTCTTGTCATTGCTAGCGGTTATGGTTCTACTCTTGGCTATATGCATTGCTGCATAGGGTATCTAAATGGTGGGTGAAAAGTCTATTTTATATGGGTCACAGTGTATAGCCTCTTGTACCGTTCAACTGATTCATAGATTCATCATCCATTCATCAGTATGTCTTGTCATTGCTAGCGGTTATGGTTCTACTATTGGTTGTATGCATTGCTTCTTAAGGTGTTCAAATGGTGGGTGAAAAGTTTTGGGTGTATCACATCGGATGTCACGTGGGATATCACATGGAATATTCGGATGCTAATGAAAAATAAATTACAGATTCCATCAGTAAACCGTAACATTAATTTATTAAGACTAATTTAATTTGTCATTAGCACTTATGTTACTATAGCACTCTATTGTTAGATGATGGAGTAATTAGGCTTAAAAGATTCATCTTTCAAAGTTATTACAAATTGTGCTTAGTTATTTATTTCGCCTATATTTAATATTACATGCATATGACTAAACATTTGATAAGATAGGGTAAAAAGTTTTGGGTGGGAACCACTCTACCGTCTAGTTATGGGTCCAAACTATATCGAAGCAAAAAAAATGTATGTGGTCGGGTGATGTCGGTCGTAAGAGCATCTCTAAATAGTTCCTAAAAGAACCACTTGGTAAACTAATAAGTTTTTCAAGTTAGACTAAAAAAATTGGGATCATATTTGTTAGTTTTCTCCCATAGTTTCCAAAAGTCGTTCAAGATAGAAGGTAATTTCACATTAGAAATTTAAACTATTTTTAAATCATCCCAATACTCTTATACTTTTTTTTCTCTCTTGTACATTTATTTTAGAAACCTCTATCCTACTTCTTATTTTTTCTCATGTCCTTCCAAGTGCCAAAAGATTGAGAGGTGGGGTTGAGAGTTGTTGATCAAAATGTGTTTTTTTTTCAATCTAGATTAGGATATTCTTTGGGTCTTTGGGTCTCTTAGGGATGCTCTTGGAGTGAACTTGATTTATGACTATGTCATGACGGTATCTTCAAAGCACATGTATGTTAGTTGGAGATATGCATGTAGCTCTTCGTATTTTTTTGACAAAGCCAAATCGGTAAGCTTTATTCATCAGTTTACAATGTTACATTATTTGCTACAAGTGGAGTAATATAGATAGCATGTGAATTAGCCCACATCTCTACTCCTAAAAGGACCCAATCACCAGGGCCTAATCGCTTCACCTCTCCGTAATGACTCCCGCGGCTCCGTGATTACCTCCCTAACACCACCCGCCTTCCCCCCCGCCCGCCACTCCTCCTTGAAACCGCTCCGTCCGCTGACCGCCCACGAACGCCGAGGCCAAGGCGCCGGCCCCAACCGCCTCCCTCCGCGACTCCCCGTCCGCCCACCGCTGGCCTGCTCCAACCTCCGCGCCCGGCCGCCTGGCTTCCGGCTCCGCACACACCGCGTCCGCCCGCCCGGCTCACCGCCTCCCGCCGCGCACGACGCCCACCGGTTCCTCCACGCCGTCCTCGCCGCCGGCCATCTCGCGCCAGTGGCGTGTACCCGCGCTGGATCGACTTCGCCTCGGCGTTCCCCGCCGAGCTGGGCCGTAGGGCGGGCGTTGGCGGCCGCCGTGTCACCTTCACTCCGCGTGGCCGCACTCTCTCGCCGTCCTCACTGCCGGCCTCAGCGCGGCGCTCCTCTCGCGTGGCTTAGGGGGCGCCAACCACCTCCGCCGGACGGGGCCACCAACTCCGGGCCGAACCGCCGCCTGCCAGTTCCTCCAAGACGCCGCGTGCTCCTCCTGCCACATCGCGCCGCGAGTTCCAACCACCTCCGCCGGAAACCATGGGCTGGTCCTGTCCAAGCTGCCCTTCCGGTCTGTGCTCGCGCTACTGCCTTGCGCCCGCGCGGGACCTCGACTTCGCCTCGGCGCTCCCCGCCGCGCTGCGCCGCAGGGTGACTGTTCGCGGCCGCCGTGTCACCATCGCGCTCGGGCCCTTCTCCGCTCAGCTCTCCGCACTCGCTCTCGTGGTTCACCGCGGCGTCGAGCGGTTAGAAGCCCTGATATCCTTAGATCCGGGTATGCTGAATTTACTCTGAATTTCCATGCGTCGTGCTGATGTTGATCTGATATAAAACAAAATTTGCTAAATCGAATGTCCGTGTTACTCTTTTGTTCCATAAACAAATTGTCTAGAATTACTATTAAAAGTATTCGGCAACTGATCCTGTAGTGATGGCCTGTGCCGTTGATACTCCATAAACAATTTTTTTCTTGATGAACTATGCCGTTGATACTCTGTAGTGATAGCCTCCATCCTGCTTTTGTTTGGTTTATGGGATCACTGGATTTAGATCAAGTAGAGCTGTTAAATAAAATTTACTAAATAGTTGCAGTTACAGCAACAGCAACCTTTATGCAAGATAATTTTGTGGCTGGTTCGATAGAATAGTTTGAGATTGTGGCAATTTACTGCTTTCCTGGTCTTAACTCTATGCTTTGAGGACGACTTATTTCGAGACAGGAGTTTGAGATTGTAGCAATTTACAGCTTTTTTATCTTAATCTTAGATCTGTGTGTTTTGAGGATTGCAGTACGGAATTCTAAAATACAATTCTATTGCAGATTCAGGAGCCCTCTTTTGCTTCCTTGTTAATCTTAATCTAAATCTAATTGGACTAGAAGTTTTATTGCACATCAATCTGAATGAATATGAATATTAAAAGCAGATTGCTTTCTTGTTTCTCTTAAAGTGGGTTTGGCAGCAAATTGTTTTTTCCTGTTTCTGAACAGATCAAGTATATTTGGTGGGTAGGATAAACTCAGTGCACTGGAAAAGCTTATTCCTATAGATTGCAGGCATGGCACAACGTTGTTTACTTTGACTGCTTGAAGCTATCACTCAAATGGTAGTCGAGATGAATCTGTAAACCTTTGTTTTCTATCATATCAGTTTTATGAAGGAACTAGCCATATGTTCTTTTATACATGCTTCTACTCTGAAAACTGAAATGTTATTTTATACTAAATTATATAATGCCATTATGTCAGTGTAGGCAGGAAAGAAGGAAACCACAAGTTCAGGACCGTACATCAATTCCGTTAAAAACATTGATTGTCCAATTTGGATCTACTAATTCACCGGTTTGCATTTTCACATGGATTAGAAAATTTTCTGGCATGCCCTTGGCACCTTCTGAACTAAAAAAGCTATCATGGATGACCTAAACTATAATGAACATCTCTTTATTTAACTTGCAGCTCATACTTGTTTTAATGAGGTTTTCTGTAGCCTATTTTAAAGGATGTGCACGAGCAATTATTATAAGCCTGACACATTGTTTGATATTTGTAGGACTAGACTGTTCGTGGTAAGCAAAAGATTAGTATCAAGCAACAACACTTGTGTCAAATCATAGTCTGCCACCTGAAATGTTTGTTATCCATCATTCTCCTCTTGTCTACACCCACATATTCGAGTTCTGCATCCAGTCGAGATTTGACTGCTAAAGACGATAAAGGCAACAGCATGGCTAACCACAACAAACTAAGAAATCAATGTGTTGATGAATCAAAGAACATGGTGACAGCCATTCTTTTTTTTTTTTTAACTGTCGTCACAGGGAACACCCCACCTGACATCCATTCTAATGATGATGTTAAGAAGAATGTGGTGGCAAACAAGATTTGGATCAAGATTATCCAGTGATGGAAAGTTGAATATACAGCATGATGTGATGACAGGCGGGAATTTGGAAGGCTGATAGATGTGCTGCTCCATTTTTCCTGGAAGATATCTTGCACGGAGTTTTATGTTGATGGTTTGAATTGGTCTTGTACATTTTTCTTCTTCTTTAATGGTACGCAGCTCTCCTGCATATTTGAAAATAAATGTCAAAGTCTGAACTAATATATTTTCTGGATAATTTATACAACTCTGGAATACCATCTAGGACCCATCCACTGGGTACTATTTTTTCTGTGGAATCTCACTATCATGCTTTTAATTGCACGGGCTATCAACTCTCTACGAATTGTTAGAAGAGTTTATCAAAGCATGTGGCATGGCGGCCCGATAATTGAATTTATGTTGTGACTAAGTGAGCAGTCGGGTCCTTGGTGGCAGTGGCAAATGTTGGAAGCTGTTAGGTTTTTTTTCAAAAGAAAAACATAAATCAGCGCTACCTGAAATCTAATATTTTCATCTTTGCAGCGCTTGGCAAGTTGCTCAAAGGGCACAACAAGTGAGGCTCCTGGGAGGCCATTCGTGATAGGCCATCAGAGCTCATCCATGTGTTATTTATCTATTGCATTCAGTCTCCAGAGCATCTAATCGCTAAAATGGCTGAGTTCTCATGATACCATGTGGCTGTTTATCCAGCAATCGTTGGATTCTCAGTGTTTTACTCAGTTCATCCATGCATGCACATCAATGCAGGGACGCCCTGAGCGGACTTCACCAGATACTCAAGAGTTTGTCTATTGCAACAATAGATGACGAGCAGGATAGTGCAGAGTGCTTCTGCATAGTGGCACACCATTTGCTGAAAGTTTCATGATAAGTATGAGGAATCAACAATTGAGTTCATTTATTACAAATAAAAACAGTAAGTAATATATTTTGGAAAATATCTACATCAATATAATAAGACAGTTACCATAGCAGACAGTGCAGTCATATAGAAGCATATTGGCATCAGCAAAGGAATAATCTTGATGTGTCATTATGGAAGTACAGAGACATGGTTCCTGTAACAAAATAATGTATACTAAGCTATGTTACCTCACCATTGATTTCTTATAAGCAAGTAGTGCGTTAAGTATGTCTGTTGTACAATTGGTTGCCTGGCCAAAGGGAATGATGTTTTGCTTGGGCTATCTTTTCCCTTCTAATTAACAACGTTGTGAAGATGAGAATGGTCTAATTTCAATGTTTATTACATGTAGTACTTTATATATGCATTACCCATATATTTGTAGGTCATGGAATTTTACGAACCCGTAGCAACGCACGGGTACTTAACTAGTATACAAGTAACTTTTGAAACTAAAGCATGCTGAGCTAACCCATGAATCTTTAGAAACTTGATTCGCTTCTTTATCGCAATGCTCGATTGTAGTCATGGGAAAATCCACCAATATATTATCGCACACCTAAATAATTGGCATTGCCACTGATGCGCTCTCCATCCCTTATGATGTCGTCCACTTATTGGCAGTACATTAGACTGCACTATGAAGTTTATGCAGCCAATATGATTCACTAATTTCAGTCCTACCATCAGTGCATAATAAGCTAGCTTCTGCCATTGGAGCATCCAGGACTGCAAGCAAAAAACTCATTGATACAACAACGAATCCTCTGGCTGAATATCTGATGACCACACCCGAGCTTTCCAATTGTGTAGCTCTTCATGTTTCTTGTATCATGAGTGCACGTGCTGAGCCACGGGCTGCCGAGATACAGATCTTTCTCAACGTGCTAGCTGGGCCACTGCGCTAGATTTTTTGACCAAAACAATCTTTACGATCCATCAACAATTTTTGGCATTACCATTTTTTTTGCACAAATTATTGATGATAGTACAATTTTGTGTGAAAGTAAAATCACACGTCACCATTTTCTTATTGTTCCACGTATCTAATCTAATATCTCTGTATAGTTCATACCCACTACAAGTCCTATCTAACACCACAGTGATCCACGTCATCATCCAAGAAATTGCACAGCAAAACACAACATCAAGTAACTGATGCCTTTACGGTTCCATTCCATCGAATAGGGTCACGAATAATTGTCGTTTCTTCTTAGAATTGTGCGGCCCATTCACCAGGTTGCTCAAGCGTCGTCTTTTCTCCTTCTTATCAGGTCCTTTAAATCATCCTTCACCAACACCCTACAAGCAGAAGCGTCCGTGCACCATACGCCTGTGTTGTGCCCAGCTCCTCTGGCCGTGCGCCATACACGCACATCTAGCAGGTCCTCCGTTGTTGCCGAAATGAAAGACATTAGGCAGTAGGCCCAGGGAGGGAAGGAAGCAGCAACAGCTCCACCGTGCCATGAGATCCCCTGCCACGAGCGCTCCCTGTCGAACAAGCTCATCGGCGCCAGGCCCAGCCCTAGATCCTCCTTCGCCATTCTCAACCGTTCCGTGAGATTACTGTCTGCGTGATCCCTGTCGCAGAGGTTTGCCAACGATGAACGATTTGTCCTCACCATATGTAGTAGCCAGTGCGAGAACTGACCTAGCTAGGTGGTCCAATGGCCGCTGCTATCCACACAGATGCCGTGCTCCACCGGTGCTCTGGATTGCTCATGATCTGCGGGAGAGCCCGGCCGTGAGAAACAAGAGGGGCAACCGCGTAAAAGGTTATTATAGATAAACAAGGTTGCTTTTGGTTGGGTCATGGCGATTAACAATTCACGGGCATGCATCGCTCGCTAGCCTGCTTTAACTAATTTGGATTTCGCATATTTTCTCGGTGAGACTGCAACTTATTAAGTAACAGAAAGGTGAAACGAACTGGCCAAATAAAAGGAAGACCGTGATCATGCATACACGCTTTTTTGGGTCTTATCATTCAGCCTGCCTTCTGCATCCATGCTCTGCTTTTTGGAAGAAAAAAAGAGTAGATTATGAGCCTGGATTATTACAACTTGACACATTAGTACGTGTTAAAAATCCTTAATATATACATATATCAAGAAGAAAAGCTTTTTATGTTTATCTTTTCCTTCATTTTTCTTTGGCTGTGTATAGAACATAACTACCTAGCATGCCGGAGCGAAGGATAACAAGTGTAATTTTCTATTCACTCTTACTCTTATATAATAAAAAAAGACAGCTCATAACATGAGGCATTACTAATAGCTCATTCTTATATTTGTATATCTCATTATACCTCTTGCCACACATAAAATATGTATCAACCAAATATACTATGCCACATTAGTTACTTATTCAGTAAATTCCTGCAGCGACGCGTGAAGAATTCACCTAGTACTGTCTTGCTGCTCAGCTCAGATCATGGTTTTCGACGATGACAAAACTGAAAGCCCCCACCCGCATGCATTGATTGGATTGTGACCGGAAGATCGCCGATTCGTCATCAGGGAAAGGGACACGGTCCACACGGACCAGAGCACTGGACCAGCGCTCGCTCGCAGTCGCAGGCAATGAAGCGTCGCCGGCTCGGCCTCCGCCTTGGCCTCATAAACGGGCAGGCAAGCAGGCAGAGCTGGACCATCATGATTCAGCGGAGCCACCCCGGCCCACCGGCACCGGCACCGCCTGCGCTCCCGGCATCGAGTCCCCGGCGCGGGCCTGTAGCTAGCACGGACGCAGATGCACGCGTGGCTGCGCAGATGCTGTTCAACGCCATTCTCTTCTTCAATTCGTCCCCGCCCAGACCTCGATCCACGCCGCCGATACCCCAGCAAGCTGCAGCTACCGTGTGATTGTGAGCTCAAGTTTCTCATTTGTCAATTTCTACACTCAATTTCTATTCAGATTCATTGAATATAAAATTAATGTTTCCAGAATGAAGAGGACTCCAGGACAGCCTCTCCAATTGGAAGATGTGAACTTTACTGGCATACTCTTAACTCGTTAGAGGCCCTAGTCTTGAGCAAAAGCTCGCTCCGCCACTGCCGATCCGGTCTGAAAAACTATGCACACACTGGGAGCGGCACGACGCCATACCACGATGGCGATAGAGCTTGCGAGCATCGGCCCTCGAGGAGTACCAGGACAATTCGTGGTGCCGGGAGCACAAGTGCGCGGACTTTGATGATCGGGCATTTTCGCGGCATGGACCAGACGAGAGTAGACTGTGAGTGTCTTTGACGTTGCTTTTTTTTTTTCCACGTGAAAATAGTGGCTCTTGTACTGTGAACTAGCTCCTTCGGTGGATTGAGGACTGAAATGTAAGAAGACCGGCGGTTTTTAGGTGTGTGCTGGGGGCCACGGCTTCTAGCTACTTGTATTTAGTTTTTTGTTTACATAAAATTAATAGAGTGGTCCTCGCAAGTCGCACGGTCTGCTTGCCAACCATAATACTCTTCTTTCAAGCCCATTTCATATTATATCTTAGCTATCAAATCAAATTTATTAAAGCAATTTTAACGGTTTTGCAAATAGGCTTGATATTCTTGTTTTTTTTTAAAAAGTCTAAAAATCTCATATCCAACGATTTGACAAATGTGCTTGGTTTTTTTAGCAACTTAAAAAACACCGGGTGATATTTGACATATATGCTAAATTACGGTTCGTATTTATGCTTTGTTGTCATATTTGGCTCGCTGCAACTGATTCATATATTGTACCCTTCAAAATCTAGCATGATGCAAGAACTATTGGAGGAAACCAATAAAATCTTGTACAAGATAGAAGGTAATTTTACATCAGAAATTCTCTCTTGTATATTATTTCAAGAACATGTCATACTTCTTATTATATCATACGTCCTTCCATCTTAGATTGGCATGATGCATACGGGCACACGTATCTAGCATGATGCGGTCGTTTTTTCAAGTGCCAAAATATTAGGAAGTGGGGTTGACAGTTAATTTGTTGGCGATGTATTTTGTCAATCTCGCCAAAAAAAAAACATAGATTCCAAGAATGCTTTTTGGATCTCTTGGAGATGGTCTAGTATAAGTAACTGAAAGTAATCTTTTTCATTTGTCTGAATCATGCTATATGTTTCACGGAGATAAGCTCACTACTAATGTACGCAGGCATACCAATATGCATGTCTAAAAAAATAAATGTGCAAAATACACGGAGGAAAGTATGGGAAAATATTTTTAGAGAAAAGGGGTCACCCCGCTTTTGCATTACCAAAAGCAACCAGATTACAGCATCTGCGTATTAGCGCGCCCGCACAAACGTTTAACAGCATCTGAAGTCAAAGAAAAAACTGAGCACTATCCGTGCTAACACCACTCATACACGTTACTGACGCCTGCGGCTCATCACTCGAGCTTCCTGCTTCCGGATCATCCCATTCTATTGAAACCGCAGCCGAAGGCCGAGCACCCAATGGATCCAACCTTGATGATAAATTGGTCTCCTCCAGCGTCCACTAGACCTGAGGCATTGAGCTTGCTCGATCCTCCAGGAACTTCACAAACTCCTCCAGACGTAGCTTGGCGTTCTCTTTGAAAAGCGGCGTCCATCTTCTGATCATCCTCGTGATACGCAGCCAGACTCTTCCCATCCCTGTCCAAACAGCACCCTGAAAACACAGCTCATTCCTTAGTTTCCATAAAGTCTATAGAACAGCAGCTGAAACTGCATTCAGGACTGTATGCCGCTTATACGCCACCCATAAGCGATTCATAATTTGCCCCAATATTAGAGTTAAAGAAATCATTCACAGTGCCCCAGATTTGTTTGGCCACAAAGGCCTCAAAGAACAAATGAACCGTGGTCTCTTGCTCTGAACATAAAAGACATGATGTATCATTAAGCTCTCTTCTTTTAGCTAAGTTGTCTCTAGTTAACAGTTTGTTTTTAGATAGTAGCCATAAAAAGAATTGTACCCTAGGAGGCACAGTAAGTTTCCAGATGGAACTAACATATAAAGGAACCACACCTCTATCATTAATGATTGCATATAAAGATTGTACACTATATTTGCCAGATGAAGAAAAATTCCAGATAATCTAGTCTTCCTCCTCAGAGAATGAAATAGTCTCCACAATGGTACACAGTTCATACCACAAGTTCATGACATTTGTATCAACTGTCCTTCTAAAGGTGAGCATCAAATTCTCACCATCCCACACATCACATAAAGTCCTACCATGCTGTTCATTGATAACATAAAGAGGCCAAAACATGGTAGCTAAGCAGATGTTACCTATCCACACATCCTCCCAGAATCTAACCTTCTTCCCATTTCCCACATTCCATTAGATACCCACCAAAGCAGATTTCATAGCCTAGATCACCCCTTTCCAGAAAGGGGAAATCCCATCTATAGTACAACACAGCAGGTTAGGTTTGTCGGTTTTGTATTTGAAATCAACTATATTTCTCCAAATAGCACTAGAGTTTAGCTGGTATCTAAAGATCCAGGCTCCTAGCAGGGAGAGATTCAGACTTCTCATGTCCAGGACGCCCAACCCCCCTGCTTCCTTCTTCATCGAGACCAACTACCAGTTTGCAAGATGATATTTGTGATGGTCTATGGTGTCATTCCATAGGAAGTGGCTCATATGTGAGTTAATCATATTGATAGCCCATTTTGGAAAATTTATAACCGACATTAAGTATATAGGGATGCTTGCCAGGCAAGCTTTCAATAAGGTCAGTCTACCAGCATATGAGAGTAATCTCCCTCTCCACCCAGCAACCCTTTTGATGATTTTATCAATAATAGGTTGCAGGTCTTGCTTTCTGAGCTTGGAGTGGTGCAGAGGCACTCCTAGATACTTAATAGGAAACTCACTCTTTTTGTAGCAGAAAACCTTAGCAAAGGAATTTATCTCATCTTCATCCATCCCAATAGTTAGCAGGTCACTTTTGTCATAGTTTATTTTGAGTCCAGACATTTGTTCAAAACAAATCAAAAGCATTTCAGATTACATGCTTTATGTAGATCATTCTCTAAGAAGAGGAGAGTATTGTCAGCATATTGGAGGCTAATGATACCTCCCTCTCTGACTTAGGGGAGCAAACCAGTAATCAACCCCAGACTAGCAGCTTTCATAAGCATTCTAGAGAACACATCCGCTACAAGGTTAAATAAGATTGGGGATAGAGGATCCCCTTGCCTCAGGCCCTTCCCTGGCTTAAAGTACTTACTGTTCTTATTGTTCAATCTGATGCATAGAGATCCTCCTCTAACCGCTTTTTTAATCCACCCAATCCATTTACTACCAAAACCTCTAGACCTAAGCATTTCCTCAAGGAAACTCCAGCTAACTCTGTCGTACGCCTTTTCGTAGTCAAGCTTAAGCATGACACCTTTTTCATGTCGCCTATGAACTTCATGAATAATTTCATGGGCATCTACTACACTCTCAAGAATGTATCTACCCTTTATGAAGGTTGTCTGATTTGAGGCCACCAATCTATTAGCCACCACAGTTAACCTATTATTTAGCATCTTAGGAAAGATTTTAAAGCTACAGTTAAGAAGGCTTATAGGTCTGAACTTTTTCAGGTTCCTGGCATCAGGTTCCTTTGGGATCAAAGTGATCATGCCATAATTCAGTCTTTCCAGATTCAGGTTACCTTTCACAAAACTATTCACTACTGTCAGAAGATCTCCCTTGATAACATCCCAAAAGTGTTGATAGAACAGGAACGGTAGGCCATCCGGTCCAGGGGCACCCTCAGCATATGAGCCAAAAACTGCCTCCTTAACCTCATCCTCAGAGAAATCAGCTTCCAAAAGCTCATTTTCTGAGTTGGTTACTTTTTGCTCCTCCTCCTAGAACTCATCATCTAATTCGACACTGCTACTCTCTTCCTGCCCAAACAGGTTCTTATAGAAGACTACCGCATGGCTCAACATTTTATCATTCTCTTCTACCCAGCCTTTAGGTGTGTCTAAACCTACAATCATTTTTTCCTATTACGCTAATTCACCACTGCCTGAAAGTAGGCTGTGTTTCTATCCCCTTCCTTGATACTTCTGTCTCTGGACCTCTGTTTGGCTTGATCTCCTCTAGTCTCCATATCGCTTCCAACTCTGAGGTAATCACCTTCATTTTATCTTTCTCCTCTTTTACCAAGGCTCTTTCTTCCTGAATAATATCAAGAATGTCAAACTCCACAAGGAGTTCCTATTTCTGTTTCCTAATGCTGGCATTGATGTTAGTTGACCACCCTTTAACTTTTTTTCTAAAAAGCCTAGTTTTCAACTGCCACACATCTAAAGGTTCTACAAAGGCACATGGAGTGTTCTAGATGTTATGGACCATGGACTTAAAATCTGGTTGCTCAAGCCACCACTTCTCAAATCTAAAACGGTTGGTTTCTTAGGAATCCTGGTACCCAAATCCAACACCAGAGGGACATGATCACTCACCCCTCTGGGTCTGGTAGACACAAAAGCAAGGGGGAAATTCTGCTCAAAGTTAATAGTACAGAAAACTTTATCTAGAGCAGCTAGAATGGGAGAATCCTGATTATTGGTCCAGGTGAAGGATCTAGAAGCATTTTTCAACTCAATGAGGCCCCATTTATTAATGAGGTCTTGGAAAGCATTAGCCTATTTTTTATTTATATTGCCATTACTTTTATCAGCAGCAGTTAGAGCAATGTTAAAATCACCCCCCCATTACAGTAGGACCATCCCAATTAGCTAGGAGTCCTACTAATTCTAGGAGAAACTCTTCCTTCCCCTCTTCATAAGGGGACCCATACACCACCACTAACCTCCAAACAATATTGTTATGGATATTTTCCAGCATACAAGCCACACTGTATTTACCTATTTGCCAAGCAGAAGCATCAAACTTTCTGTTATCAACTCTCACAAGGATACCACCAGCAGTACCACTAGCAGGGAGGAAATTCCAAGCAAAGTCTTTATACACATATTTCAGGAAGGACTCCTCAAACATTTCCTTCTTGGTTCTTGGACCCCAACAAAATGTAACTTGTTATCATTAACAAAATCAGTGATACGTTGTAATCTACCCTCTTTATTAAGCCCTCTCACATTCCAAAAAGCACCTAACATTGATGACATTTATTAACAGGGTCATCAGGGCTTTGCCTTCAGAGACAATTTTAGCCCAAGTCTGGTCAACCAGAGCATCAGGACCACTCTTTTCTAAATAGACATTTCCACCTAAAGGTGGGAATTCTACCACAATTTTCTCAATATCAAGAGAACCAAGGAGATTAATCTCAGGATTAGCTAAAGTGAACTGTTCATTATTCATTATTTCATTTTGTTTCAGGTTATCAATAACCTTATTGGCAGCAGTAATATCAGCACCCAATTTAATATTCACACATTGAGCTTTAAGAAGTAAATTAGAATTGCTTTCAGAAGCAAAGGATGTTTTTGGTTTACCTATCTCCAGGTCCTTGATCTTTTGTAGTTCCTGGGCCTTCTCCAGCATGTGGGAAAATATCACTTTATTCATCTATTGAAAAATGACAAAGGACAATTTCCACGCTTTTTACAATGATTTGCACTGAGTTTCATATGACAGTTAGAAGATTATGTGGCTTCTGTATCATGTGGCTTCCATTTAGTTGCATTTATAGCGTTGGACAGTAGATCATCTTTGTTGTCTTCAAACAAAATAAGAGACATCTCCAAATATATATGTCAGCACAAAGGAAAATAGTGAAGGGCCAAAACCACGTCGGCCTATAGCAAAATGTATACAACCTCGTCTTCAGCGGGCAGATCTTCAGGGAGCCCCCCTACACCTGGTGCAGCAATGGAAATTTAGGTAGGGTCATGGAGAAGAAGAGGTGAAGGAAAGAAGAAAAATGGAGAGACAGAGATGAAGAAGAAGAAGAGATCAGTCCCCTCTCAATCTAGTTCTGGATCAGTCGCGAACAAGTAACATAAGTATCGTCGGTCAAGCAAAAAAAGACTTTATATGAGTCAACAGCCATCGATGATTCGGAAAGATGGTAAAATTGTGTGACTTGTGCCTAAGCTTTTCGAGATGCGTATATAAATCACCCTAGCTTCGTCTAATATAAAGAAAGTCATGCTAATAAAACTTGAGGTCAAACATTAGAGTGTCTGAATAAATCGTGCATTGCAACACGATACCTCTTAATAGCTAGACATGCATTTGTGCCACGATGTGATGCTATATTAATCGTTCCTTGCGCCATGGTTTAATCATGGATGATGGATTGTGCCATGGCTTTATTTTCTTATCGGCTATGAATTACGACAGGGTCAGCGCAGGGTCAGCGCTATTCTTAGTAGCCGGCAACGCCAGAGGGTCAGCGCTTCTTTGCAAGAAATCACTAGTCTATTGAGATTGGGGGCGAGGGCGAGGCCACGGAACAGGACATCGTTCCTATGCTTCCACAGCTCCCAGCAACACAGAAGAACGAGGGGGCTCACTGCGGGCCTTGGTACATAATTGTTAGTATTTTTTATATAATTTTATCAAAGTTCGTGTCGTTTGACTACTCGGAATATGAGAATTGCATGTTTTCTGAGGCTGAGGGAGTACTTACGTTGGGTCGAGAAACTAATCAAGTTAAGAAGAGTCGCAGCGTGTTGAGGATCAAATTATTAGTGAAAATGACTTGAAGCCATGAAAGTGAACTGATATATGCACATGATCAAGGCGGCAACAAGTTTGCACCCCTGATCCGGTGACAACAAAATGGAGTGAAGGGAGCTCCTGAATCATCCTGATGATGTTTAGCTTTTATGTTCTTGGATGTTCTGTTGCTCATGAGTGCACAAGCATTTTTTTTAGAAAATTGCATATTTGGAACTAAAAAAACGGAATAGAACTCTATAGCAAGGTGCGGAGAAACTACAGAGGCCCCGCGCCACTCCCGCATGCGCGGCACGGGTGGCGTAACCCTAGCGCTACCAGCTCCTCCTCCTCCCCCGCCTTTCCCCTCACTGCCGCCGGAGGAGGCTACCAGGAGGCCCACGCGGCCTCTTGGGATGGTGGCGGCGAGGTACTCTCCCCGGCTGTGCGAGCTCTTTGTGCGGGGCGGGGATCAGTGGCCATGGCGACGGCAGTGGTGGCTGCCATGCATGGAGGTGCGGAGGCATGGCTGCCGTGGTTGGAGCTGCCCAGCTTCCTTCGACGGGCGTTGCGGCGGCGTCGACTCCGGCCACATGAATCGGGGCCCTCGGGCGTGGATCCGTGCCGAGGTGGTGAGCTGCCTCCATGGCGGCTCGGGAGGTCGCACAGCTGCGCGCCTGGGCGGCGATTCCAGCGTCTGGGCGGCTGATCAATGGTGGTGGTGCGGTCTTTTCAGTGAAGCCGTGGTGGCGTGGCCGGCCATGGCAGTGGCATACTTGCAGTGCCGTGGTGGTGCTGCCAGCGGTGCCGGGCCCGGTGGAGGCCGCACTTCTCTGTTGGGGCTCGCCGGCGCGGTGGCATGCAAGTGCGGGCGCAGGGGGCAGCGGCGGGGTTCCCCTCTCTGCTCGCCCCTCCTTCTTCTTGATGGTGGCCACTTTGTGGCGGTGGCTGGTAATCATGCTGGCGTTGGGGGCGGTCCTCGTCTATATCGTTCCTCCCCCCCATGACCTTGGCTATCGTTGCGAGGCGATCGTTGTGAGGATGAAGGCCATGACGTCAACTGGGGTGCTGGTCTGGGGCCTTACCCTAGATCCGGTACCTTCACGGCAAGGGGCGGTGCCCAAGGTGGACGTACGGCGGCGGGAGTCCAGTTCTTCGGCATGTGTTCTGGTCAGCGGGGGTGCTGACGCAGCTATGCGGCTGTTTGCGTGGCCAGCGCGTCCCCTCCCCCCGGATGTGGCTTCTACAGGATGTCTGGCAGCGACGACTTTTGTGTCTGGCGGAGACCCAACATCTTGACCGATGTCCATGCTGTGGGTTCTTTGAACGAAGGCCTGGCGACGACGACACCTGCGGGTGTCGTCCCCCCCCTTTTGAGGGTGTCGCCTCCTCAGCACTCTCCACGGATGAAAATCCAGTCCTGCTTTGGACGAGCGATGGTGGCACTTAGATGTCGTAACCATCTTGAAGGCATCGTTGTGGAATTCGACTCGGTCGAGATATCTCGTGGCAGGGCTATTTGGTTCGTCGTTTCCGCCGTTGTGTTGCTGGGTGGACCCAGTGGTGGAGTAGGCGTAAGTTGCTTTCAGTTACTAAGTTGTTGTGTACCAAAGTGGAGTGGACGTGTGAGTGGAGCACCCTTCTTATTAATTGCATAGTTTTTCAAAGTGGAGTGGGTTAAGTGGTGCGTCCTCTCAATTATATGGTTTTGGGCCAGTTTCTGTTAAAAAAACTGGACGAACATCTGTTTTTTTTTATTCGTCTAATAAAAATCGTGGTAAAACTTTTATTGTCCTTTCTTAAAAAAACGCACTCAGTATATTTAAGACTACTGACATCGACTTCATAAAAATACAATAATCGTTAAAACGTTGGTTTCTTGATTTCCGTAACACTCGGTGTATTTATCTTCTTTCTTAATTTCTTAATCTGAATACATGTATTTTGTCCATGAGTGGACCCTTCTACCCTTCCTGGTACGATCGCCGAGACCGATGCATCGTTTTCCTCTTCAGTCCGCCGCCCGCCTCATATCTCTCCTTCACGCCACCCATGGAGGAATCCCGCGCGCCGCGGCCAGATCGTGAAGGGCCGCCGTCTCTGCCATGCCCGGACAGACGCGGCAGCATCAGCCTTAGCCCTCGCCCTGGCGGCCGCGTCCTCCTCAGGCCTGGGCTCGCCGGCCCCGTTGTAGATCAATACCAAGAGGTGACTCGATTCGAAACCACAGTAAACCATCAACAGTTCAAAATGCTACTCGAGTATCTGTACACGAAGAAAATTTTCAAGACTCAATGCTCTGCTGGAGTGCTGGATGACATTGGCGTTGATTCTTCCTAACATAATTTGGTGAGATTATTGCTCGCCTGACTTTGCGGGGTGCCTTGAGTTTCTCTGCAAGAATGAAGTAGACGCTGAAGAGAGGGCTGCTATTGTCTGAAGACGACATCATGGCGGTGATTTCAGATTTGCCAACAACATAAGAGGATCATCATGGCGAAATGTTTTACAGGGACATGCGCCGGCCGATTGATCTGCCATAAGTCCACAGTCCTTTCCGAGAGTAGTGATGAGTTCCAACCAATGTGCGTCCAGAGCTGGACGCAATGTGACACTGAAAGAATAGGTGTTCACCTGTTTCAGGGAGGGTGTTGCAGGGTTCATAGGTTTCATGTTGAGTATGTTCTTCCGGAATAAGTTGGCACGGCATTGGATACGGTCGCTAGTGAGTAGCCAACTGGGGTGCCTTGAGATTTGAAGCTGTGGAGGGGATTCTAAAGAAAATGGAGGATACATTCTACTGCAAGGGCAGTTTTTAATGCTGTAATGAAAACCTGCCCTTCTGACGACTCAGATGGGCCGCATAGTACAGTTGTAACAACGATGCAAGTATCAGCACGGCCATCTTAAAAGGAAGGTGAACAAAATTTGGCGCGAAAAGAGGCAACGCGCGCGCAGCTCATTGCCGGGGCCGTATCGTACTCTATTCGTATCCGTATGCTGTTAGGGTTGGGCCTAGCGTGTATATGAAAGTAGAAAGTATCACGTCCGCCGCGGCCATCCATCGAAACTTCGAAAGCCCCGGGCTCCCATCAGTTACGACGCAACCAGAAAAAAGAAAAAAGATGCAGATCTTCGTGAAGACTCTGACAGGGAAGACGATCACGCTGGAGGTCGAGAGCAGCGACCCCGTCGACAATGTCAAAGCCAAGATCCAGGACAAGGACGGTACGCATACACATACACATGCCTATATGATTGCACGAACTAATCTAACTAAACAGATCGATGGTCTCATGAATATTTGTCGCTGCGATTTTCTGGACCTGAATGCGATTTCTTGTTTCAGGTATCCCGCCGGACCAGCAGCGCCTCATCTTCGCAGGGAAGCAGCTGGACGACGGGCACACCCTGGCCGACTACAACATCCAGAAAGAGTCCACGCTGCACCTAGTCCTGCGCCTGCGCGGCGGTTTCCGTGGCTACTACCCACACATCGCACCAAATCTCCTCAAGTTCGCGCTGCAGCACAACGAGGACAAGATGGTCTGCCGAAAGTAAGCACAACTGCAGGTGCTATGCACGGCTTCCAAAGAGGGCTACAAACTGCAGAAAAAAGAAGTGCGGTCACAGCAATCAGGTGAGCCTTGGTTAACCTGTAATCAGTCCCTGTTGAAGTTGTACATATACATGACTATATCGAAGATGTCTCAACGTTCCTGCTTTTAGATACCAGAGCGTTGTCAGTATATTCACTGTTTTTGTTACGATTTGAGTAGTTATCAACACTTGAAACCACAGTTTAATTTTGAGTGAAGTTGTTATATACCTGTCTAGTGGTCTGCATAAGATTAGTAATGAAGATCGACTCTTTATAGGAATGTTGTTTCTGCAATTCAGATTCATACTTATTGTATTACTGTTTTGTACTGAATTTGTATTTTCCTATTGAACTGATGTTACCTTTTTTTGTTTCTTGATTGATTTCCACTCAGCTGAGACCAAAGAGAAAGCTCAGCGACGGATGATAGCAACAACCAAGCATGCTCCTTGTGTTCCTATTAACATCTTCGGCATTGTTTGGTTAATTGATACAGAATTTCAACTTACTACTAGTTACAGAAATGCTTTTAGAGCTTAAACTTCAGTATAAATTGATTACATCAGGAAGAGCTTCCTTTGGGCCGAATCCGAGAAGCTAACTGGGGCCAAATGCAAAGTGAATTGGCCACTTTCTGCTAGACCAACTGAATCTGGGGGCCTAGGCATCCTTCATCTGGGTAAATTTGCAAGGGCGCTACGCCTTAGATGTTTGTGGAAGGAATGGGAAGAAGAAGGGAGGATAATAAACAACCCTGATAGGCCGTGTGACACGGTTGACAGACTTCTATTTGCTGCTACAACATCGATCGCTGTTGGCGATGGTACAAGAGCACCCTTCTGGAGTAGCGCCTGGCTCCAAGGTCGTAGGCCCTAAGATATAGCGCCAAATATCTTCCAAATATCAAAAAACAAAAACAAGACAATCAGTGAAGCCTTGCACAACAGAACATGGATTAAAGACATAAACCTGCAGCATGCCAATTTCACCTCACAACACTTCGTGGAGTATGTCCAGCTCTGGAGCGCACTCAACGATATTCAGCTACAGTCGGACATGGAGGATAGCATTACATGGAAATTTAAATCGGATGAAAAATTCACAACAGGATCGGCTTATCATGCACAGTTCGTCGGTGCAACGAGGACAAACTTCAGGAAACTGATTTGGAAAGTTTGGGCACCGTCAAAATACAAATTCTTTGGATGGTTGGCAATCCAAAATAGAATTTGGACCGCTGACAGGCTACAAGCGCGGCGATGGGCAAATAATGGGGTTTGCCCCTATGCAGGTGCAACCAAGAGTCTGGTGTTCACCTTTTCCAAGATTGCCGCTACACTAGACGAATCTGGGAAGGTATTGAAATATGGTTGAGTAATGAGCAGCTGCGACCTAGTGCCTGGGACCCGGGGGACTCGGTGCACACTTGGTGGACCAATCTAGATCATACACCTTCAGTGGCGAGACGTGGATTACGTTCCATCATCATCCTTGTTTGTTGGGAAGTATGGAAAGAAAGAAATGCTAGAATCTTTGAGCACAAGGAATCCACCACTTTACAGTTACTCCAGAAAATCAAAGCGAGGCGAGCCTGTGGGCACTGGCGGGAGCAAAACACATCTCCAATCGGTTATTGTGTGCGTAAAGCGAGGTCTCCTGAGATGTCTTGGAGCTAGCTTCCACATGTTTATATCCTATATTCTATGATTATACAGTGCCTTCTCTGGCTATCTTCTTTTTAATATAATAGGCAGCTTTCCTGCCGGTTCCGTTTCAAAAAAAACTTCAGTATATGAAGACTCTGATGTTTTTTCTCTATCCCATAGAATTCCTAGTTATGCATTTGTGTCTTCTCCATTTACATGTCGTCACTGGAGTTTCATATGCCATGGTTAACATGGGTTTGCCATGGCACATTTTGTTATGCAATAGGTAGATATGTGGTTATTAGCAGCTCCAAGTTAAGCAAATACACCCACTTTAAAACGCTCACAACAGTTTCACATTATTATTGTTGTAAATGGGGAACGAAAAGTCATCCATTGGATATAAAGAACTCCATGGCGCAGAATTTAACACTCAACATGCCTCAATCATCCGGTTGCAATCATCAATGAGCTGGAATAAATCCTAGAACTAAAGCTGGTATGTCCCTCTAAATAGAAACTGCAAGAATGTTTATGAGTCACATTTACACTAACAAATATCTTTTTACTAATGGTTAAAAGGGATCTATAGAGTCGGTTAATAAAATAGATACTATGCCACCGATTATAAAAAATAAGTTATTTCTATAGATGGTTTTAAAATTGTTCATGCAAATTGATTTTCATGGACGATTTTGTTAAGACAACAACCCTTAAAAAATGTTTTTTAGAGTAGCTTCAATTAAATCAACAATCCCTGAATTTTTTTCAGATTTTTTTAAATCATTTAGAAGTTGTAAAAATAAGGAAAGAAATTTAATATGGTTGGAAGTGTAGAGGATCGACTACCATTTTCTTATTTTAATTTTTATTACTAGTATAATGCCCGTGCTAACGTCACGATTTTATCTTATAAATGCACATGAGAAACATAATTTTTTTGCATAGTACAACTTTTACATAATTATATTTAAGCATGTATACAATCCGTGAATATTTTGAGAGTTCAGACTCCCTCCCCATGGGCCATAAGCCACGCTTTGCTCCGGCCTTCCCGTCTATTGTCAGACCTGCTACGACCCGGTCTGGCCTTCGGTTTCCTCAGACGCCCCAGCAGCCAAAGGAACCTAAAAGTTTGGAATTCAAACATCATATAAGAAAAATAGATAGTATCACCAGCCACCAGCCAGAAGAACATGGAAGCAATAGAACATAAATACCATAAAATACCCGTCAGTACACCTGAAGAGCATATTTACAGCCGAGCGGTAGGACCTATTGACCTAAAAAAATATGAACACAATACCATCATTCATAAATATATGCACTCAATCTGATTAACTGCTATTATCTCGGTTAGAGTGCGATGGAGGAGACACTTCTTATGCATGCCATCTAGTTAGTGGAGAACCACTTCAAAAGATAAAAAAAAAAGAAATAAACACCATTACTACTCCATCTTACAATCCATTGCCTCATTATGAGCATATGGCCTAAGCTTGTCTATTTTCTTGCTAGTGCTGGTGAACTCGTGCCAGATTTTGGCGACCTGAAACTGACTTTCAACAACAAATGAGCTAGTCACAGATTAACATCACTTGCACTGATTTGAATAAGGACTATAATGAGCCCTTCATATCTTTAAATTATTTAATTATCCGTTATTAATAGTATAGCATATTTAAATTCGAATTATCATGGAGAATTTTTAGCTGAAGATTCCTCTTGCTATCTTGTGCTTTCTAACTTAGTGTTTCTGCAGGGACATTCTAGCAAAATCCAACATATATAACAAGGCCGGCCCTGATAGCAAGTTCCAAGCAATGCTCTAAGCAAGTGCCAGTATCAGACTACAATGAATGGATGATTATATGCCTTGGGTTAATCACACTAAATGGTGACTAAAAAATTGCTTTCATATCTTAATCCTAGCATTGGTTTTGTTGCTATACTATCAGGTTAGTTAAATATAAACCAAGTCTTCTTAAACAGGTAAAATCCTAAAAGCTTTGAATCTAACAGAGAAAAACATGGATCCACTCAAGGATGCAAATATAGCACTGCAATATCAGCTCTGAATTATTAGATTCATGTCCATGGTCAATATTACTAAGAACTACAGCTACAACTGTCAGTTAATTGGATTGTCTCTAAAACTCCACAAAGAAAAAATAAGATCCTGACCACCTAAAGTATGCATTGCAAAGTTCCACTCGCCAAAGATATACCTGGTGGAAAAAGATAAACAACAACAACAACAACATAGCCTTTTGTCCCAAGCAAATTGGGGTAGGCTAGAGATGAAACCCAAAAGAGGCATAAAAACAAAGAACACATAAATGGTACAAGAAAAAGATTACGGTTCAGGCATGTTAATTGCTAGTCTCCAAGCGCTCCTATCCATAGCTAAATCCTTAGGGATATTCCACTCCTCAAGGTCTCTCTTAACCGACTCGTCCCAAGTTAGTTTAGGTCGACCTCTACCTCTCTTTACATTATCAACCCGCTTTAGAACCCCATTACGCACCGGTGCCTCAGGAGGCCTCCGTTGGACATGGCCAAACCATCTCAACCGGTGTTGAATCAATTTTTCCTCAATTGGTGCCACCCCAACCCTATCCCGAATGTTAGAATATAATTATAACAGCCCATATTGGGCTTACGGCCCATTGGCCTTGTACTCCTAGTCTGATTTGTATTAGTACCACATTGTAACTTGTATCCCGTGGCTGGATGTACGGCTCCTGCGACGACAACGTCCTCGACCTCGCTATGGAGCCCGATCAAGACGCGCGAGCTCTGTACGTCTGCATCGAGGCCCTGTTCCAGGCGAACAAGGAGCCTCGGGCGATCGTCCTCGGGCAGGAGTTCCACAGCATGTCCCAGGGCGATCTCTCCGTCGACGCCTACGCGCAACAGATGAAGCACACCGTCGATGCACTGCGGGAGGTTGGGCATACCATCTCCCCCTCGCAGCTCGTGCTCAATCTCCTGCGCGGCATCAATCCCCGCTTCGCCACCACCGCCGACATCATCGCCAACATGTCGCCGCTTCCCGACTTCAAGTCTGCCACCAACATGCTCCGCGTCAAGGAACTTCGTCTCAGCAGCGAGGGCAAAGAGGTTTCGTCATCAGCGCTCGCCGCTTCCACCAACTCCTCTTGCACCTCGCCTTCCTGCCAGTCCACCTCCTCTTCGGCCTCCAATCGTGGAGGTGGTGGCAAGGGCAAGGGGGCAAGGGCAAAGGTGGCCGTGGCGGCAACGGCAACGGCAACGGCACCAACAGCGGCGGTGGGCGCAACCAGCAGCAGCGTGGTGCCCCTCAGGGTGTCTCCGGTGGTCGTCAGGCTCCTCAGCCAGCCTACCCTTGGGTTTGCTACAACCCTTGGGCCGTCCAGTGGAGTCCTCAGCAGCAGCAGCAGCAGTGGGGTACGCCATCAGCGCCTCCCCCACCGCCTCCGCCTCCGCATCAGGCTCACACTGCCTTTGCGCCACCCCAGTTCTCTGCGCCCCCGGCGTACGGATCCTGGGATCAGGCCAGCCTGATCACCACCCTCAACCAGATGGCGATTCAGGGGTCCAACTCCTGGGTCATGGACAGCGGAGCGACATCCCACATGTCCTCCAACGACGGTATTCTCCTTTCCCGTCTCCCGACGCCACCGTCCTCCATCACGGTCGGCAACAGGCAATCTATTCCTGTTCTTAGTCGTGGCACATCTCTTTTATAAATAGCTGATCGTCCTTTTCATCTTGATAATGTTCTTGTCGCTCCCCAACTCACCCGTAACCTGTTATCTGTTCGACAGCTTACTCGCGACAATAATTGTTCAATTGAGTTTGACGCCTCTGGTTTTTCTGTTAAGGATCTCAAGACCAAGACGGTTCTCCTTCGGTGCAATAGCAACGGGGACCTCTACACCATTCCACATCACATGCCTCCTCGCTGTCATGTCGCCGTCATCTCCCCAGAGCTGTGGCACTCCCGCCTTGGCCATCCAGCACCCGCTGTCGTCGCTACTCTAAATAAACTATCAGTTATCCAGTGTAATAAAGCAGCTCGCCGCATTTGTCATGCTTGCCAGCTCGGTAAACATGCTAGGCTGCCGTTTGCTAGTTCGGTCTCTAGTACATCAGCACCATTTGAACTTGTTCATTGTGATGTTTGGACCTCTCCAGTTGCGAGTATTTCTGGCTATAAATTTTATCTTGTGTTAGTTGATGATTATACACATTATTGCTGGACGTTCCCTCTTGGCCATAAATCTGAAGTTCATGACCACATTGTTCAGTTTGTTGCTTACGCTCACACACAATTCAGTTTTCCTCTACGCTGTTTTTAGGCAGATAATGGCACCGAGTTCCTCAACAATGCCACCGCCGCCTTCTTGGGTAGCCGCGGCATCCTACTTCGCACCTCGTGCCCCTACACATCTGCTCAGAATGGCAAGGCTGAGCGCATGCTCCGCACTCTGAACAATGTTGTTCGCATGCTTCTGATTCATGCCGCCATGCCTCCATCTTATTGGGTCGGAGCTCTCTCTACCGCCATGTTTCTCACAAACCGGCGGCCGTTCTCGTCCAAAAATAACGGTATACCCTATCATCTTCTCCACCACAAGATGCCAGATTACTCCATCCTTCGGGTTTTTGGCTGCTTATGTTACCCCAACCTTAGTGCCACGACTCACCACAAACTATCTCCTCGCTCCACGGCGTGTCTTCCTCGGTTACCCTCCTTCTCAGAAGGGCTACCGGTGTCTTGACCTCTCCAGTCGCAAGATCATCATCTCGCGACACGTCGTTTTTGATGAGACTCACTTTCCGTTTGCGGCTTCAAAGCCTCAACCGGATTCTTTTGATTTTCTGTTACAGGACTTACTTCCCGCGCCTGCCTTGTACTCCTAGTCTGATTTGTATTAGTACCACATTGTAACTTGTACATGTACTGTAAGCCTTCCAGGCTATATATATGAAAGGTCACCCCTCCTATTGGGTGTGCGGTGTTTCTCTACACTGAATATCGTCGTTCCGGACTCTATCCCTCCTTGTGTGCCCACAACACCATCGTAACATACACATCTCTGCCACACTCAATTGCTGGATATGTCGCCTTTTTATAGGCCAACATTCAGCACCGTATAACATCGTCGGACGAATCGTGTCCTATAAAACTTACCTTTTAACTTCTGAGGCACCCTTCTATCACAGAGGAAGCCTGAAGCTTGACGCCATTTCAACCAACCGGCTGAAATTCTATGCCTAACATCTTCATTAATGTCACCATCCTTTTGTAGTATCGATCCTAAATACCGAAAAGTATCCTTCTTGGCCACCACTTGCCCATCGAGGCTAACGTCTCCCTCCTCATTCCTAGTCGCGCTGAAATCGCACCTCATGTACTCGGTCTTGGTCCTACTAAGTCTAAACCCTTTCGACTCTAACGTGTGCCTCCATAGTTCTAACTTCCTATTAACCCCTGCCCTAGTCTCATCCACTAGCACCACATCATCAGCAAAGAGCATACACCAAGGGATATCACCTTGTATGTCCCTTGTGACCTCATCCATCACCAAAGCAAATAAATAAGGGCTCAATGCCGACACTTGATGTAGTCGTATTTTAATTGGAAAGTCACTGGTGTCGCCATCACATATTCGGACACACGTCACCACATCCCTGTACATATCCTTGATGAGGGTGATGTACTTAGTTGGGACTTTGTGCTTTCCCAAGGCCCACCACATGATATTTCTCGATACTTTGTCATATGCTTTCTCGAGGTCAATAAAGACCATGTGCAAGTCCTTCTTCTGCTCCCTATACCTCTCCATCAACTGTCGTAATAAAAAAATTGCCTCCATGGTCGACCTACCAGGCATAAACCCAAATTGGTTTTGGGTCACACTTGTCACTCTTCTTAGGCGATGCTCGATAACCCTCTCCCAGAGCTTTATCGTATGGCTCATCAACTTAATCCCACGGTAATTAGTACAACTTTGAACATTTCCCTTGTTCTTGAAGATCGATACTAATATACTTCTTCTCCATTCTTCAGGCATCTTGTGACCGAAAAATAAGGTTAAAAAGCTTAGTTAACGATACTATCGCTCTCGCACCTAGGCATCTCCACATCTCAATGGGGATACCGTCAGGGCCCATCGCTTTACCTCCCTTCATCCGCTTCAAAGCCTATCCGATCTCTGCCTCCTGAAATCTCCTCACGAAACGTCTGTTGGTATCGTCAAATAAGTCATCCAACTCCAAGGTAGGACCCTCACTCTCCCCATTAAATAACTTGTCAAAGTACTCTCTCCATCTGTCCTTGATCTCCTCATCCCTCACCAAAAGATGATCCGTCCCATCCTTGATGCATTTGATTTGGTTGATGTCCCTCGTCTTCCTCTCGTGGATCCTAGCCATCCTATAAATGTCCTTCTCTCCTTCCTTCGTGCCTAGTCTCTGATAAAGTTCATCATACGCCTGACCTTTTGCTACACTCACCGCTCGTTTTGCAGCCCTCTTCGCTATTTTATAGCCCTCAATGTTGGTTGCACTCTTGTCATGATGGAGGCGCTTGAACCACTCCTTCTCCCTAATAGCCCTTTGCACCTCGTCATTCCACCACCAGGTGTCTTTCGCTTCCCGTTTGCCTCTCCTACTCACTCCAAACACATCCAAAGCCACCTTCCGAACACATGTTGCCATCTTTAGCCACATGTCATCTGCATCTTCTCCTTCTTCCCACGGCCCCTCATCTAGCATCCTCTCCTTAAATGTTTGTGCTGCTTCCTCCCTAAGCTTCCACCATTTTGTTCTCGCAATCTTGGCCCGATTGTCCCGATGAACACATACCCGAAAGCGAAAATCCGCCACCACAAGCTTGTGTTGAGGGACAACACACTCCCCAGGTAACACCTTACAATCTAAGAAAGCACGTCTATCCCCCTCCTTGCAAGGATAAAGTCGATCTGACTCAGGTGTTGTCCGCTACGAAAGGTCACTAAATGGGATTCCCTCTTCTTAAAGACGGTGTTCGCTATCAACAAATCGTAGGCCAACGCGAAGTTCAAAACATCCTCCCCATCTTGATTTCTACTACCATACCCGAAACCCCCATGCACCCCGCTCGAAACCTACATTAGTCGCACCCACATGGCCGTTGAGGTCTCCTCCTATGAAGAGTTTCTCGCTGATAGGCACAGTATTAACCATGCTACGAGATCTTCCCAAAACTGCCTCTTGGTACTCTCGCAAAGACCTACCTGTGGGGCATAGGCACTGATCACATTCAGAGCCAAATCTCCAACTACCAACCGGACTAGGATAATCCGGTCGCCTTGCCTCCATACCTCAACTACTCCATCCTTAAGGCTCCTATCGATCAAGATGCCTACACCATTCCTATCCGATGTTGTCCCCGTGTACCAAAGTTTGTAGCCAGTATCCTCCACCTCCTTCGCCTTCTGGCCCTTCCATTTAGTCTCCTGAACGCATAGAATATTTACACGCCTCCTAATTGCTGTATCGACTAGCTCTCTTAACTTACCCGTTATGGACCCTATATTCCAGCTACCTAGACGAATCCTAGTTGGCTCGGCTAGCTTCCTTACTCTTCGCACCTAAGTTGAGCACAAAAAGAAATTTTTGTTGGGAGTTGTATAGAATATAGATCCTGCATTACTTAACCTCAAGATAGTAAAAGGGCATGCTTTTGACAATTAACTAACAGAATCACTCTTCCAGAAATTAAGAGTAAACTTTAAAGGATAACCTAGGCCATATTAGTTCCCTGAACTTTTCACACAAGATTTCCCAAAGGCCAAAGCAATCTCATCAGCTCATCACATAGTCTAAATTTTTTAGAATTCACTAAATCAGCATGGAATGTTTTTTTGACACCTTAGCTTATAGTAGAACACGACAGTGTGTACTACTTATACTGAGTGAATGATGCAGCAACAGTTTAAACTACACCATTTTCTGAGTTCAGTTCAGTAGTCATTATTCAGTAATCAGTGTGGTTGTGATAACTCAGCACACCAGAGTTTTGCTGGTTTGGACCTACTTTTGCTAATCCTCTTCCCTCACCTTCTCTTCTGGGCAATAGCACATTCATGGACCGGTTGCTGTTAGCTTCGTGGCTGGCACCCTGTTACCATCCCCAACAGCGCATACTCGATTTGATCCCCTCGGCTTGCCTTGCCTTCCACCGGAATCACAGCTCTTGTTGTTGGAGGCTTCGAGCCACAACCCTCTCCAACGTTGAGCTCACCGAAAACCTTCCTCCTCTGGTCGTCCACCTGACGTACTCGCCGTGACGGCCTAGGCCCTTCTCTGGCACAGCACGCCGACGAGCTCTTCCAACTTCATCCAGTACTATCTTGCAAACCTGAAGTCTAAATGGAAATTATGAAACAAGAGCGGACATGCCACGGGAGAGGTTGGGCAACGGACTGTGGAGACACAGATCGAAGGAGGGCGGCACAGATCGAGAGCGACAACTCACATCATAGGATGGGGAGGAGGACCTGGGCATCCCGTTCACGGACTGGTGGAGTCCTCGTCCACCTCGACGCCATACTGGTGGCGCCCTCGTCTGCCTTGATGTCCATATCTATCCTCCACCTTGCCCGTCGCGCGTTCGGGGAGACGGGGAGATTGAGGTCGGCGGCCTGAGTCAGGGCGACGGCTTGGCGGCGGTGTGTCGGGCACGGGGTCCTGGTAGGCGCCGCTGCTCCCGCCCGTGGCATGCCCCACGGCGTGGGCGCCCATGGCACCCGCCGACGGCCAAGTGGGAGGAGGGAAGGCGGCAGCGTCCGTCGCACGGATCGAATCGGGCGGAGCAACCGTGGACATCCAAGCGGCTCACCCTCGATGGCGGGCCGCGCGCGTCGTCGATGCAGGGGCGACGTGCCATTGTCCGCCGCGTGCCCCCGCGGCAGCTGCGCACGGGTCGGATCGGGCCAGGTAGCTGCGGTTGTGCGGGTTGAGCATCGTCGTGGCCTCTTGTGCATGTGGAACGATCGGACACGCACCTGGAGCGTGTCCTCGATGCGGCGCGCCTCGGGCGGCCGTTTCTCGGCCGCGTCTGCGAGCGCGTCAGCGGCGGACGCGGAAAACAGCGGCGTCGGCAAGGACGCCGGGCACGGGAGCGGGAGCGGGAGCGGGAGCGGGAGCCCAGGGGCCGTTCCCATTCGATCCCACCCTCGCGAGCCTCCACCACGAGCAGCGTGCCGAGCCCACGGCCGGGCGCCGCCGCCGCTTCCCCGCTAAACCCTAGCCCACGGCCGGACACGCGTATGGAGAACTGCGGCCGGCCGAGCTGCGGCAACAACGGCGAGAACAGGCGGCGGCGGCGGCGGCGGCGGCGACAACAGCGAGCAGGAGGCGCGTGCATGGAGAACTGCGGAACCGCGGCCAGATCTGTGCTTCGATGCCTGGCCTGAGGAGCAGGAGCAGATGAAGTCTCGTGGCCTATGTTTTTCGAAAAAGAAATTGAGGAGAAGGTGGGTTCGAACTCAGGTGGGGCGTGCGGACTGGGGAGCCGAGGGCGAGGGCGCTGAGCGAGGGATAGTACGAAGCTGCTTTTAACTTTTTAATCTCAGCCATCGTATCTATAGTAGGTAGGTGTACTGTAAGTTATTCATCTTAAAAGAGGAAAGTGACTTAAAGAAGTTTAGAAGAGATTCGTGCAACCACTATGCTCGAAATACATGTATTTAGATTAAGAAAGAAATGAATTGGTCGATGTCTGGAGTCCCAAATCTACGAAGCTGTGTTGTTTAAAGTCCAAACACCAGCTCTGGGTTGCCGACGTAAAAGATGGCCACCATTGTTGTGCTGTACTCTAAGCCTGCCCAAGGTTTCGTCGGTCATTGCCTGGTAATGAACAGAGTGTTGTGTGTGATGTATAGCTTGAAAAATCCCTATCTTCTAACATCTAAAGAATGGTATCTTACAAAGTTACAGTAGCTTGATGCAATGTTGGAGGAACACTAGAACTTAATGGTTGAACTTCTTGACCTAGACTAGCACAGGGCCCTACCTACGATTTGGAGGTCCCGAACAAAATACAAGACGGGACCTAAAACAAGACCAAAACTCACTTAATTATAAAGCTTCAACGTATATATGGATCTTACAATACTACCAAGTGATCAAATCTTAATGCTGAAACAGTAAAAGTACTACACAAGTAACAAATTAACATCCCTAACATGCAGCTAGCATGTAGAACCATCACTGACTCTTTAGGTAGGGAAGCTAACTAATAAAGGAGCCAAGCAGGCTGGTGACATGGCCATTGGGCCTTAGGTCAGTTAATCGATCCAATTAACAGAGCAGGAATTGCAAGCCTATTTGGATATGCCCTTCAATTACTGACATGGCCATTGGGCCTTAGCTGACTATTAGTAAAGTATACTTTTGAAGGCCCTTCAATTTTGGAGGCCGTGAACAGCTTCCTACTTTGCTCATGTCAACTCGTTGAACTCATCTTGGAGACGAATTATGTACTTCAGGGCTAAAGAGGAACGCCCAAGAAAGGAGTGAATTGAGTCACTTAAAGTTTAACATCTAGGCTCAAATTTGGTTACACTATACGCTACAAAAGTCATAAACTAGAGCATCTTTAAGAGTTTGTTAAATTTTACGTAGTAAATTTTATGATTTAGCAAGTTGCTAAAATATATATCAAGCTAAAAAATAAACTTTCTCTAAAAATTTACATTTGGATTTGGCAAAATTAACTAATAAGCCTACGAACTCCTATCCGACCAACTGAATCAACCACGATCTTTTTCACCTCACGCGGTTCACCTTCTCATCGCGCGAGTCTACAGCGCCGCCGCTGTGGTGTCTCATGTACGATCGCACTGTTCCTTCTTTTCGTCGCGCGAGTGAACAACGCCGCCGCCGTGGTCCCTTCCGTCGTCCATCAGTTCCAGGCGCACCTGGCCATCGATCTAAGCACGGCTTGTGGCACGCCTTTGGGTCGTGTCGGCCCAAGCACGGCCCTCAATTATTAGTTTTTATTATATCCAATCATTACGAAGACATATAGCATGTGTGCATCATTTTAATGAAAGGTTTAGCAATTTTCATAATCTATTTAAAAATTAGATGATAGATAGTAGAGTAAATGCTAGAAAATCGCATTGTAAAGTTGTAGAAGTGCATACATGCCGCTTTCATGCCGTGTCGGTCTAAGCACGGTCCAAAATACGGGCCGTGTCATGTAACCCGCCGTGCCGAGATCCTAGGCATAACACGGTCCTCATGTTCGTGCCGTGCCGGCACGGCCCTCATGTTTGTGTGTCGTGCCGTGTTTCGGGTCGGGCCAAATGATCGTGCCATGACCCGTCCTCGAATGGCACGGCCCAAGTCCCAGCTCTATACAGGACCATGAACGTCCAATTCATAAACACAAATGAACTAAACACTGATGCATACATGGATTAAATTTTAGTGCAAATAAATCCCATACTTCACACTGAAATTCTTTAATGGTTCTTCTGAATCAAAGTAAAGGTTTTCCTCGATCGCCACTTGATGTTCCTGAATGGAAGTGGGAGAGCATATCCATGGATTAAAGGTTTACTCAAACCACTGGATGTTTATGAATGGAAGTGGGAGAGCATAAACATGGATTTCATCGTGGGTTTGCCTCGATCGCCAGCTGGTAATGACTCCATTTGGGTCACTGTTGATCGTCTGACAAAAGTCGCCCACTTCATGCCTGTCAAGACCACCGTTAGCACTGAGAAGCTAGCAGATATCTACATCACGGAGATATTGAGGCTTCATGGAGCTCCTAAGAGTATTGTGTCAGATCGTGGACCTCAATACATGTCTCGATTCTGGCAAGCTCTTCACGAGTCCATTGGGACTAACCTCGACTACATCACTGCTTACCACCCTCAAATAGATGGTCAGACAGAGAGATTAAATCAGATTCTTGAGGATATGCTTCGTGCCAGTGTTCTCAAATATGGAACAGATTGGGAGAAATGTTTATCATTTGCTGAGTTCTCTTACAACAACAGCTACCAAGCAAGTATCAAGATGTCACCCTTCCAAGCTCTTTATGACAAACCATGCAGAACCCCATTGATGTGGGACCACCCAGGTGAGAGGGCAGTTTTTGGCCCCGCCAAGATCAAGGAAGCCAAAGAAGGAGTAGCTCAAGTTAGAGAGAACTTGAGGATCGCTCAAAGCCAACAGAAGAGCTATGCTGATAAAAGGCGTCGAGACCTTGAATTCAAAGTTGGGGACTATGTCTATCTCAAAGTGTCTCCATTTCGTGGTACTGTCAGATTCCATGTGAAAGGGAAACTAGCTCCAAGATATGTTGGCCCTTACCGCGTCCGTCAGAGAGTTGGAAAGCTCACATACAAGCTTGAACTACTCCCACAGTTGGCAAGAGTACATCCCGTATTCCATGTCTCACATCTACGCAAGTGCTTGAGGGCACCCGAGGAAGAAACAGTCACTACTGATGTGCTTGATATCCAAGATACTCTAGAGTACAAAGAGCACCCCATCAAGATTTTGGGTTATGACACCAAAGAGACCCGAAGCAAATCTATCCCTATGTGCAAGGTTCAATGGACCAATCACGCTGAGCGTGAAGCAACGTAGGAAGATGAGAATCAACTTCTGCTACAGTATCCTTACCTCTTTGAAGGGTATGTCACTTCTTAAATCTCGAGGTCGAGATTCCAATGAGGGGGAGGACTGTAACAACCCAAAAATCCGAGCTACAAAATTTTTTTCAAAAATCCTATGAGTGATGAGTGTGACATGTCATCATCTACCCTTAACCAAGCATCAACCTTAACATGTCATGTCATAGCATCCATGTGATCATAGCATGATCCATGTTTCAAGTAATGTCTTGATCAATGTTTCGCATGTTGTTTTCCAATGTTGCAATAGCTTTACCTTCAATGTTTCATTAGTTAACATGTCATGTTGTATTCAAATATGATTTGGTTTTTATTTGATTTATGTGATGATAAATAAAATAGACCACAATATTTATTTATGTAATAAATGAATATATTCTATGGGAAATATACCCAACATGGCCTATGACCTTTAAGTATACCATGAAGTATTTTACAACATGCTATACAAGTATTTATACATTATTTTAAAAATAGAAAAGAGAAAGATATAAAAGAAAAAAGAAGGAAGCAATCTGGCCCGACCGGCCTAGCAAGCCAGCAAGCCGGCCCAGCCGCTCGCTCGCTCTCTCTTTTCCTCCCCGCACCGGCCGGCTCACGAGGCCCATCAAGGACCTGCACCCGTGACATGCTAGGAGGGAGCCGGCCACAGCCGCTGATCGGCGGGTCCCGCTGTGGGACCCACCTGTCATCTTTTTCAGGCTGAGGTACCCGACCTCCCCTACTTCCTGCGCCGCGCCCGCTTGCGTGAGGGCAACGCAAGGCCGCCAGCCGCCCGATCCGCCTCGGCCCCACATCGACGACCATCCCGCAAGCCACCTGGGCTAACCAACTCTGCCACAAGATGCCCACGGCGTGGGGATTTATCTCTCACGCGCGCGCTTGCAACTGCCCGCACGCAGCCTGTCCCCTGCCTGTCCCCTCTCATCCTTAGCCGCGAAGCTAAATTGGCTTGTCTCCCTACCCGCTGGAGCCCACAGCAACCGCGCGAGCAGCCTGGAAGCTTCCCTCGGACGGGAGTGCCCCCAGTCGCTCGAGCTCATAACCGCCATGCCCTCCGGCCGCCGCGGTGAACTATGCCGCTGTAATGCTTAGGCTCACCCGTCCCTAGCTAGCCCCCTCTCACTGACCGGTCGAGCCCCACCGGGTGACTTGGACCTCTCCATGGCCGCCTGATCAAGCCCCTCGATCAAGCACCGTCCGCCAGCCACCAACCTTCGTTGTCCCTTTATATAAACAAGGCCAGAGCTCTAGGGCTTCCCAACCGCCGCCACCGCTCTGGTGGTTTCCAAACTCACCATCAACCAACTCAATTGGAGGAGAAGGGGGAGGAAGGGATAAGAAGGAGGCGGGGAAGGAGCCGCCGCCGCCGAAGAAGAAGGAGCACCGCTGCGAAGCTGCTGCTGCTACGGAGCCGTCGGGGATGAGGGACCAGAGCGGAACCGCAAGCTGCTGCCGCTTGGACATGTACCGCACCTTCTCTACTTGCCAACACCGGTGAGCACAGCCGCCATCGTTGCTCTTTCAAACCCCCGGCCTAACCTGCTACCTATCGGTCATGGCGTCTCGCACCGAGACGCGGAGGCCGAGCCCATGTACCTGTTCACGCACGCACACACGCGATGGCTTGTTGCTCTATGATGCTGCTCGGACTCGAGCCGTGCCGGTGTGTTCATGCGTCGCCGCGGCGAGATCGCCTCACCGCCGCACCACTGAGCCTCCTTTGACCCCAGATCTGTACCCCCTTTGATGTGACGAACACCGTGTGTACCCAAGCTCCGTGCTTTCCTCGTCGGAGCACCGTCTACACGCCACCTTGCCTTTGTCGTGCCACTACTGTACCGCTCCAGAGCGCCGCCTTGCACCGCCGTTCCCCGTCGCCACCGGCCCCCGTGGAGGACAAGGAGCCGATGCCAAGGACTGCCGTGATGAGCTGGATCAGCTGGAGGAGAAGATGGAGGCTGGAGAGTCTCTCTGAGTGTCGTGCCACGTACCAAGGCCTCGTCGGAGCTCCGCCGTGGGAGTTGCTACCCACGCGGACTCCGCCGTGGATTTTGGTCGCCGCCGGCGCATCAGGGAGGTGCTGCATGACCTCTATCGCACCCCTGCGCCCTACTTTAACTGGAATTGAGGCCCCATCGAGCTGCAGCCATGCGCCGTCACCGTCGACCCGCCGTCCGCCGTGGAGCACGCCGCCGGGAGCGAAGCTTCCGCCTTGAAGACCATCTCCGTGATCGCTGTGATGTCCCGAAGCCGATGGGCAAGAAGATGAAGCCGGAGGATCATCGGAGCACCGGGATTTGGAGGATTCATCACCGCCGTCGAGCCCCGCCGTCGGGCAAAGGAAACAGAGGAGGCGATCGATTCGACAAGAGGAGGATGGACGCGGTGTCCGTGGACCAATGACGCTGCAAGTGGGACCAACAAGCAACGGTGCACCGTGGATCAAATGGTGAACCGTGTGGACTCAAGGAAAGGTCCGTGCACCCAGCTCGCGTGGACCAAAGCCAGCAACAATGGACCCAGCGTGCATCAGAGCACCGTGGACCAAGACAGTGGACCGAAGCCCGTTTTGGATCCATACAATGATGTGGCAGCACCAGAACGTGCCACATGGTGGGCCGAGCCCGGCCCAGATCTGGCCCACTCAGCCCGTTAACAGCCCAGTGAGGCCCACCTGTCAGTTGACCGTTGACCGTTGACTGATGACGTCAGCAGTGACGTCACCCCGGACCAACATGTCAGGAGATCGTTGACCCAGTCATGCTGACGTCAGCATGACGTCACCTGCCACGTCAGCATCTGATCTGTCTCTATTTGAGCCGCACGCAACACGTAGATCCCATTACGTCAGTGACTACCAGGAGAAGTCCAACAGCTACGTCAGTGAAGGTTCCACATCTCACCCAACCTCGTAGATCCCATTACGCATGGCAAATGTAGCATAGCTAGTGCTTTAATTTCTATTGCTAAATAAAGGATCGCCTGTGCTAGGATTGCATGGTAGATAATACTTGATGAGCCCTACCTTATTGTAACCTATCACCTGCTTACCCGCTGTTATGTTAGCCACTTGCTTATCTGCTATATTTATATATATATACTTCACTCGCTTATATTTTGATGCGACGTGATGAACCCTGGGAGAGCCTGCAAGGGCCAGACTTGAGGTGTGTGTGTCGCTGGGTCAGATGAGCTTGTGAGCTGATGATGCTGTATCTGGGTTTGGGGTGGAGCTTACGGCAGGGAGTAGGGTAAGGGTTGAGTCGATCGAGCCGGGATCTACGACGAGCTTATGGAGCGAGTCTTGCCGGGGAATGGATCTGGACATTCCCACGAGTAACGGTCTGTGGCGGACTAACTCAAATGAGTTAGAGAGTCCTGAGTGGAAACCTCTGAGGGGTGGAAGCCAGGAGGAGTGTGCCATGGTAGCACGTTAAATGGGAACCCTGATGAAGACATCCGGCTTGATCACACCTAGGAACTGCTGCGCTGGTATCCGGACCTTAGGAATCTCTTGCTTTCCACTCACTTCCCATGGGGGGTGACGGTCGAACCGCTGGATAGATCGATGCCACTACGGCTAGGCGAGTAGTGTTAGGAAGGTATATACATGGGATGGAGCTAACACCCTACCAAGACGATCATGGCACCCTCTTCGGGAGTGGGTACATGGCATATCATCCTCTTCGGGAGCGGATACATGCTTTCTTCATAGTTTTAGTGATCCAGAGCTGGATGGTAGAGTGGCATCATTCTATGGCAGTAGGCGCCCAGAATCTGCCGAGGTGGTGATCAACACCGATGATGGTTATCTAGTGGATTAGTGAAACCTCTGCAGAGTGTGTGGTTGATCGATCGATACATATGCCAATTCTTTGGCTATGGACCTTTCCTTAGGAGGATGCATCAAACTAGTGAGTGGAGTGTTGTACCTTTCCCCTGAGTGTGATTTCCGGCCGTGAGCCAGGTTGAGGGCCACGGGCCGCTGAGACAAGCCGAGAGGGAGTTGGCTTATCGACTTGAGTCTGAGATGGTGTTGGAGGAGTTGGGATGGTGATTCAGAGATGGATGGTTATGGATGTTGTGGTCATGGGAATGTGTATAAAACTTGACTATATTATTTATATACTTGATTACTTGCTTAGGAAAACCCCAACCTTTATAGGTTCCTTTTGATATATCCATGTTTTGTGTCCAATTTCCACAAAGCAATGCATAGG
The DNA here is from genome assembly GCA_023333625.1 of Bothriochloa decipiens. Taxonomy (NCBI): domain Eukaryota; kingdom Viridiplantae; phylum Streptophyta; class Magnoliopsida; order Poales; family Poaceae; genus Bothriochloa; species Bothriochloa decipiens. Next base: position 31,399,853 of record CM041638.1, read on the forward strand.
GTGGGAGTGGCCAGTACAAATCATACTAAAAATTTGGTTTCAGGTTCAAGGAGTGAGTACTTTTCTGGGGAGTACAGCGATTGAGGGTTTCGTGTCTATGCTCAAGTTGGATTTCGGAGATGATAGCTTCCGCACCTTGAAGCTTTTAATTGTATGCTGCGTGAACTCTGATTCCACCAAGTGGCGATGTAATAAGTTATTGTAAATCTCTCTATTGCACTCTTTTGTACGATGTATGGGTTATGGTATTCAACTATTATCGGGTGATGTGATTTAAATGGTCATATTACACTTCAACTCTGTAGATTTTCCTTCACAAAAATCGAGGTCGTTTTAGTTGGTATCAGGAGCCATACTTGACCCTAGGATGAAACCCTAGAAATGGACGTTAATACAGGACAAAACAGTTTTCCTTACGGTTACCGACCTGCATTTCTTCGTATGCAAGGCTTCTCTATTATTACTAACTTGCTGACCTGTTCCCTTTAAAACGTGCAGATGACAAGCTTTGGACCCCCTCTTGGACCGTTGAGCAGCCTACCCAAGGCTAAGTTCACCTACGAGGGATAGGAGTTTCCAGGCTTTCTGTACACCCTACGCCGTGTTCTATGAGTGCTTGGAGTGCCTGTTGAGGAGATCAAGTACACCTGCACTGGAACACCTGACCCAGAAGGAGGAATCAAGAGCTACGTGGTCACTCACCTAGAGACCCCTGCAAGTCAGACTCTGCCTTCAGTACCAGCTCTCCTAGAGATGACAATTGAGGACTCAATCGAGGAAGGAATCCAGTCTGTGTCCCTCAAAGCTCTGCGTGAAGTGATGAAGATCACTTACGAGCACCTTCGCAACATAGAGTTTCACCTTCTTCCTCAGGTCCTGAACTCTCTCCTCACACCAGAGCAGTAGGACAACTTGGTCAGGCCGGTCATCCTAGCTGAAACCAACCTTTGCAACCGCGCCTCCGCTGCTCACCTCTTCGAGCAAAACCGCTACATAGAGCACTTAGAGAAGAAGAGGCGTCTTAACCGCAACACTCTAATGGAGTACCAAGAGTTTTACAAGAAGGAAGCTGAGGAGAAAGAAGGTCTCAAGGTAACCATCGCTCAGCTAAAGGACAAGCTCACCCAACAAGCAAGAGCCCACAAAGCCGAAGTCACTGACCTGCGAGACAAGGTGGAGGACATTGGGCTTCGGAACTACTACCTCGATGCAAGAGTCCTCCAGTTGGAAGGAGAGAAGATTGACAAGGACAAGGAGATTAGAGAACTTCAGAAGAAGAGACAGGAAGATGGCAAGAGCAACTTCACCATGCAATATGAGAAGGAAATGCTTGTCAAAGCCTTGAAGAAAGTAGAGGCAAAAGCACAGTACAACCAAGGCCATTTGATTGCCCTGATGATTCAGAACGAGACCTTATTGGACAGGTACAAGAGGCTCAAGACAGCTTGGAAGAACGCCAACGAGAGGCGCTGCCAGGAGTACGCTGAGTTACGGGACCGACTTCCTTTGTCGGCCAGACGCAAGGACACCTTCAAGGAAACTTTCCAGATTGGTCAGACTCTCTTGAGGTACGACCACTGTCCAGCCCCCACCAACCTGTCGCTTACCAAGGAGTTCGGAGAGGCCCAGGCTTATGTGAAGCGCCTCCACATGTCACAAGAGGAGCTAACGGTTCTTGGCAGCCGTTTTCACCCAGCAGTGTACGACACATCGATGTACGAGTCAGAGTAGTGTGGACCCTGCGTGGCCATGTCATGAGTTAGAGTTGAGCTAGTTGTTATCCATGAGTTATGATGTATCACCCCTGATGTACCCTCCATGAGTTATCATCATGTAGTGCGAATCTCACACATCATCTAGCGTAGCTGCTAGAGATGATGCCATGTAATGCAAACCATGTGACGAATGTTCGATCTTATCGCATTTTATGGCTCTTATTGCTTCTTTGTATGAGTGTTGGATAGATTAAATATTTTTTCTTAAATTGTTGAAATCATCTAATTATATTGAATCAATAAGTATTAAACCGTTGTCGACCCGTGTCACAGATGTCAGCACGTCGCTCCGCACGTCTAGGCAATCGTCTGCCTCTACCCGTGCCTGAGCTGGGGCGTGGAAGGTGCCATGGATGCAGGGGTGGTCATGTTCCGCCCATCGACCTCAACCAGGGTGGGAACAACCGTGAGTGGACCCTGCCAACTGGAGGTGGTGCTCCTGGAGGAGGTGCCACTAGAGGAGGTGATGCCAATGGCAATGGGCCTCCGCCACAGCCAAACCCTCCGCCGCAGCCGAACCTGCCACCACCACCTCCGCTGAACCTGGTAGAAGTGATGGCGCAACAAACACAGCTGCTCGCCGCATTGGTCAATGGGGCCAACCACTGCTATGGAGGCAACCCAAATGACTTCCAGAGGAAACTCGAGGGTTTCTGAAGCTTAGGCCACCCACCTTTGATGGCACCTACAAGGAACCGCTGGAAGCTGATGATTTACTTTGGGAGATCGAGAAGAAGCTAGAGCTGACCACCTGTACCCCTGAGGAACATGTCGGGATCGCTGCTCACCATCTCACTGGAGCTGCATGCTCCTGGTAGGACAGCTACTGCCAAGCTCATGAGGACCCCGACCACATCTTTTGGGATGAGTTCACTGATGAGTTCATCGAGTACCATGTTCCTGAGGGAGTCATGGAGCAGAAGGAGGAGGAATTCCACAATTTCACTTAGAAGGGGTGTGACATCTACGAGTACACCAACACTTTCACCAGTTTGCTGTGCTATGCACCTCTGCATGTTGTGGCATCTGAGAAGGAGAAGATCACTCAGTACAGGAAGGGTCTGAACCCCAAGATCAAGGTGGCCCTGGGAGGCACCAAGAGTCACACCCTTTGTGACATGATCGATCGCTGCATACAGATCGAGAAGGACCAGAAGGAGGTAGGAGAAATGTCCACGAGGGAGAAGAAGAAGTCCGAGGGCTCCTACCATGACCATGAGTGCAAGAGGTTCCATCAGGACAGTTCATCAAGCCGTCCTCACTACGGCAAGGACCCTACCTATTGCTCGGGTAAGAGTGGTGGTGCCTACTCTGCTGACCACTCCCGCTCTTCCCGTGACCATCGCTCCCACGACCGTCACTCTCATGACCATCGCTCTCATGACCGCTCTGGGCAGGATCGCTACCACTGGGAGCACTCTTCGTAGCCACGTCACAGGTTCGACCACTATACACCTGCTCGTGCTGCACTGAAACCTGGCAACTGGAAGGCTACTGCACCAACCCCCACAGGCAGTACGCCATTCACTTGCTTTGGTTGTGGCAAACCTGGCCACATGGTGTTTGACTGTCCTGAGAAGACGCCCGAACCTGCTGCACCCAAGTCTCAGTACCATGGATCTGCAAGCCGCGATCGCCTCACGCACATGAACGCTGAAGAAGCTCAAGCTGCCCTAGATGTTGTGTACGGTATGTTTTTAGTTAATGGCATTAAAGCATCCGTTCTGTTCAATTCTGGAGCTACATGTTCATACATCTCATCCAAGTTTGCACGAGAGAATAATATACCTACCACTCCATGTCTGGAGCCTATAGTCACCAGTTCTCCCCTAGGTGAGATGAGAAGCACCCATGTTAGTAAGGAAGTGAAGCTTTCTATCGAGGGTCTAGCCTTCTAAGCTAACCATACCCTTCTATCTTCAAATGGCCTGGATGTCATCCTAGGCATGGATTGGCTTACCAAGCATAAGGGTTTGATCTCTTGTTCACCCAGATATGTTCAGATAACCCACCCTTCTGGCCAAGCAGTTAGATGTGCACCTCAGAAGGATAAATCAGTATCTGTTCTATGTGCCTTGAGTGCACTTAAGTCTCAGGCAGAATCTCAGAAAAAGGAGAAGATTCTCGCTGATGTCCCCATTGTCAGAGAATATGAGAACGTGTTTCCAGAAAAATTGCCAGGCATGCCACCTGATCGCGATGTTGAGTTCATAATTGACCTTGTGTCGGGTACCGGTCCCATTGCTAAGCAACCGTACCGCATGTCAGTTGATGAACTAGAAGAGCTCAAGAAGCACCTGAAAGAGCTTTCCGATAAGGGCTTTATTAGGCCTAGTGCCCTGGGGATCACCTGTTCTGTTTATGAAAAAGAAGGATGGTACGATGAAGATGTGTGTTGACTACCGCAATCTCAATGTTGTTGCTATCAAGAACAAGCATCCTCTGCCCAGGATTGATGATTTGCTTGATCAGCTTCATGGTGCCAGTACTTCTCGAAGATTGATCTCAGATCTAGTTATCACCAAATGAAGATTCATGAAGAAGACATTCCTAAGACATCCTTTGTCACACGCTATAGGCAGTATGAGTTCACCGTGTATCCTTCGGACTCACGAATGCCCCTGCCTACTTCATGAACATGATGAACAAGGTGTTTATAGATGATCTTGATCGGTTTGTGGTAGTCTTCATTGATGACATTCTGGTTTATTCATCCACTGCCGAAGAACATGAAGCACATCTGAGGATAGTACTCGAGAAGCTATCCCAACACCAACTCTATGCCAAGTTCAGCAAATGTGAGTTCTGGCTTGAAGAAGTTGCTTTCCTTGGTCATGTACTCTTGGCTGATGGTGTTGCTGTGGATCCTACAAAAATTGAGGCCGTGAAAAATGAGAGCAGCCTCGCAATGTGTCTGAGATCAGGAGTTTCTTGGGATTGGCAGGTTACTATCGCTGATTCATTGAGAACTTCTTGAAGATAGCTCGTCCTATGACAAATCTTTTGAAGAAGACCAACGAGTTTGAATAGACACCTGAGTGTGAACAAAGTTTCCAAACTCTGAAGGAGAAGCTCACTACCACGCCTGTCCTAGCCTTACCTGATATCACCAATGACTTTGTCATCTATTGTGATGCCTCTCGCCAAGGACTAGGTTGTGTGTTGATGCAGAATGGGAAAGTTATTGCTTATGCTTCCCATTAGCTGAAGGAGCACGAGCAATGATACCCCACTCATGATCTCGAATTAGCAGCCGTTGTGCACGCCCTGAAGATCTGGAGGCATTATCTCATTGGCAACAGGTGTGATATATACACCGATCACAAGAGCATGAAGTACTTCTTCACTCAGGAAGATCTGAATATGAGGCAGCACAGATGGCTAGAGCTAATCAAGGACTATGACATGGAAATTCACTATCATCCAGGAAAAGTGAACGTAGTCACAGATGCACTTAGTCGTAAGACCAACTATCATGTTCTATTCACCTCAACCCTATCGCCTGAATTGAAGAAAGAAATTGAAGATCTCCAGCTCGAGATAGTACCCCATGGTCTGTTGCACGAACTTCGCATCGAGTATAATCTCACTAAGCGAATTCGTGAAGCTTAGAAGAGTTGCGAGGAAATGGATTACATTCAAGGGTTGATGAAGCTAGGCTACAGCCCAGAATTCAGGGAAGATGAGCATGGAACCATCTGGTTCAAGGACAAAATCTATGTACCCAGTGATCCTGCCTTGCGTAAAGAGATTCTATCAGAAGCACATGACTCCAAGTATTGCATCCATCCTGGAGGTGCAAAAATGTATCAAGATGTGAAGAAGCACTTCTGGTGGAAAGGCATGAAGACAGACATTGCTAGACATGTGGCCGAATGTGACATCTACAATAGAGTCAAGGCCGAGCACAAAAGACCCGCTGGATTACTCAAACCACTTGATGTTCCTGAATGGAAGTGGGATAGCATATCCATGGATTTCATCGTGGGTTTGCCTCGATCGCCGGCTGATAATGACTCCATTTGGATGATTGTTGATCGTTTGACTAAAGTCACCCACTTCGTGCCTGTCAAGACCACCGTTAGCGCTAAGAAGCTAGCAAATATCTACATCAAGGAGATATTGAGGCTTCATGGAGCTCCTAAGAGTATTGTTTCGGATCGTGGACCTCAATACATGTCCCGATTCTGGCAAGCTCTTCATGAGTCCATTGGGAATAACCTCAACTACAGCACTGCTTACCACCCTCAAACAGATGGTTAGACAGAGAGATTGAATTAGATTCTTGAGGATATGCTTCCTGCCAGTGTTCTCAAATATAAAACAGATTGGGAGAAATGTTTGTCATTTGCTGAGTTCTCTTACAACAACAACTATCAGGCAAGTATCAAGAAGTCACCCTTTCAAGATCTTTATGGCAAACCATGCAGAACCCCATTGATGTGGGACCACCCAGGTGAGAGGACAGTTTTTGGCCCTGCCAAGATCAAGGAAGTCGAAGAAGGAGTAGCTCAAGTTAGAGAGAACTTGAGGATCGCTCAAAGCCGACAGAAGAGCTATGCTGATAAAAGGCATCAAGACCTTGAATTCAAAGTTGGGGACTATGTCTATCTCAAAGTGTCTCCACTTCGTGGTACTGTCAGATTCCATGTGAAAGGGAAACTAGCTCCAAGATATGTTGGCCCTTACCGCATTTGTCAGAGTTGGAAAGCTCGCATACGAGCTTGAACTACCCCCTCAGTTGGCAAGAGTACATCCTATATTCCATGTCTCACATCTACGCAAGTGCTTGAGGGTACCCGAGGAAGAAACAGTCACTACTGATGTGCTTGATATCCAAGATACTCTAGAGTACAAAGAGCACCCCATCAAGATTTTGGGTTATGACACCAAAGAGACCCGAAGCAAATCTATCCCTATGTGCAAGGTTCAATGGACCAATCACGCTGAGCGTGAAGCAACGTAGGAAGATGAGAATCAACTTCTGCTACAGTATCCTTACCTCTTTAAATGGTATGTCACTTCTTAAATCTCGAGGTCGAGATTCCAATGAGGGGGAGGACTGTAACAACCTAAAAATTCGAGCTACAAAATTTTTTTTGAAAAACCTATGAGTGATGAGTGTGACATGTCATCATCTACCCTTAACCATGCATCAACCTTAACATGTCATGTCATAGCATCCATGTGATCATAGCATGATCAATGTTTCAAGTAATGTCTTGATCAATGTTTCGCATGTTGTTTTCTAATGTTGCAATAGCTTTACCTTCAATGTTTCATTAGTTAACATGTCATGTTGCATTCAAATATGATTTGGTTTTTATTTGATTTATGTGATGATAAATAAAATGGACCACAATATTTATTTATGTAATAAATGAATATATTCTATGGGAAATATACCCAACATGGCCTATGACCTTTAAGTATACCATGAAGTATTTTACAACATGCTATACAAGTATTTATACATTATTTGAAAAATAGAAAAGAGAAAGATATAAAAGAAAAAAAGAGGAAGCAATCTGGCCCGACCGGCCCAGCAAGCCAGCAAGCCGGCCCAGCCGCTCGCTCGCTCTCTCTTTTCCTCCCCGCACCGGCCGGCCCACAAGGCCCATCAAGGACCTGCGCCCGTGACATGCTAGGAGGGAGCCGGCCACAGCCGCTGACCAGCGGGTCCTACCGTGGGACCCTCCTGTCATCTTTTTCAGGCTGAGGTCACCCGACCTCCCCTGCTTCCCGCGCCGCGCCCGCTCGCGTGAGGGCAATGCAAGGCCGCCAGCCGCTCGATCCGCCTCGGCCCCGCATCGACGACCATCCCACAAGCCACCTGGGCCGACCAACTCTGCCACAAGATGCCCACGGCGTGGGGATTTCTCTCTCGCGCGCGCTCGCAACTGCCCACACGCAGCCTGTCCCCTCTCATCCTTAGCCGCGAAACCAAATTGGTTTTTCTCCCTGCCCGCTGGAGCCCACAGCAACCACGTGAGCATTTGGATCTTTTATTTGGTATTCGTTCTTTGTGCTAATCTATAAGGGTTGCTTCTGTGACCATTAATTCTCGGTTACAGGGTCGAGCGAGGACACGTCTGACGACAGTGACTACCAGGAGAAATCCGACAGCTACGTCAGTGAAGGTGCCACATCTCACCCAACCTCGTAGATCCCATTACGCATGGCAAATGTAGCATGGCTAGTGCTTTAATTTTTGTTGCTAAATAAAGGATCGCCTATGCTAGGATTGCATGGTAGATAATACTTGATGAGCCCTACCTTGTTGTAACCTATCACCTGCTTACCCGCTGTTATGTTAGCCACTTGCTTATCTGTTATATTTATATATATACTTCACTCGCTTATATTTTGATGCGACGTGATGAACCCTGGGAGAGCCTAGAAGGGCCAGGATTGAGGTGTGTGTGTCGCTGGGTCAGATGAGCTTGTGAGCTGATGATGCTGTATCTGGGTTTGGGGTGGAGCTTACGGCAAGGAGTAGGGTGAGGGTTGAGTCAATCGAGCCAGGATCTACGACGAGCTTATGGAGCGAGTCTTGCCGGGGAATGGATCTGGACATTCCCACGAGTAACGGTCTATGGTGGACTAACTCAAATGAGTTGGAGAGTCCTGAGTGGAAACCTCTGAGGGGTGGAAGCCAGGAGGAGTGTGCCGTGGTAGTACGTTAAATGGGAACCCTGATGAAGACATCCGTCTTGATCACACCTAGGAACTGCTGCGCTGGTATCCGGACCTTAGGAATCTCTTGCTTTCCACTCGCTTCCCATGGGGGGTGAAGGTCGAACCGCTGGATAGATCGATGCCACTACGGCTAGGCGAGTAGTGTTAGGAAGGTATATACATGGGATGGAGCTAACACCCTACCAAGACGATCATGGCACCCTCTTCGGGAGCGGGTACATGGCATAGCATCCTCTTTGGGAGCGGATACATGCTTTCTTCACAGTTTTAGTGATCCAGATCTGGATGGTAGAGTGGCATCGTTCTATGGCAGTAGGCGCTCGGAATCTGCCGAGGTGGTGATCAACACCGATGATGGTTATCTAGTGGATTAGTGAAACCTCTGCAGAGTGTGTGGTTGATCGATCAATACATATGCCAATTCTTTGGCTATGGACCTTTCCTTAGGAGGATGCATTGGACTAGTGAGTGGAGTGTTCTACCTTCCCCCTGAGTGTGATTTCCGGCCATGAGCCAGGTTGAGGGCCGCGGGCCGCTGAGACAAGCCGAGAGGGAGTTGGCTTGTCGACTTAAGTCTGAGATGGTGTTGGAGGAGTTGGGATGGTGATTCAGAGATGGATGGTGATGGATGTTGTGGGCATGGGAATGTGTATAAAACTTGACTATATTATTTATATACTTGATTACTTGCTTAGGAAAACCCCAGCCTTTATAGGTTTCTTTTGATATATCCATGTTTTGCATCCAATTTTCATAAAGCAATGCATAGGGTGGGAGTGGCCAGTACAAATCATACTGAAAATTTGGTTTCAGGTTTAAGGAGTGAGTACTCTTCTAGGGAGTACAGCGATTGAGGGTTTCGTGTCTACGCTCAAGTTGGATTTGGGAGATGATAGCTTCTGCACCTTGAAGCTTTTAATTTTATGTTGCATGAACTCTGATTCCGCCAAGTGGTGATATAATAAGTTATTGTAAACCTCTCTATTGCACTCTTTTGTACGATGTATGGGTTATGGTATTCAACTATTATCGGGTGATGTGATTTAAATGGTCATATTACACTTCGACTCTTATGGATTTTCCTTCACAAAAATTGAGGTCATTTCAGAAAGGGAAACGGTCCACACGGTGCCCCCTGGACCAGCACTCGCAGTCATAGGCAAAGAAAGAAGCATCGCCCCTGCCCCCGGCCTCCGCCGTGGCAACATAAACGGGCAGGCAGGCAGGCAGTACTGGACCATCATGATTTAGTCTACTTTGTGGCACATAGCTTCCAATTCCAAGGATAAACAACGTAAAATACACAAAAGAAAGCTAAGAAACACAATGAGTATTATCAGCCAGGTCAATCAAATTCAAGAAACACCAACCAAAAGGAATGAAATTCAATTAATGCTCCATACTCTTCAGCGTGACCTCTGGAGTCAATTCGGGACCACTCCTCTCGACCCCCGACCGCTCCTCTCGGGAGTGACTCGGGGGGCTCCAGGGCGTCGGCCTGAGCGCCGCCCCTGCTCCTCCTCCCCGGCCGCCATCACTGCCCTCTGCTCGCGGTGGCGGCGGCCAGCCCAGCCCCCTGAAACTGGGATGTCGATGCAGGATCCCCCTCCTCCACCTCTCAGTCCCTTCCTCTGCCCCCTCCTACCTCTGACCTCCCTTCCATGGCGCCTGATGGCGGGCGGTGGGCTATGATGAAAGATCCAGGCCTCATGGGACCCGATTTGGTAGGCCTCGCCTCGGATCTAGTGGTGGCGGGCGACGTTCGTCGACCGACGATGGACCCAGCATCACCGGCGCGCCGATGGCAGCTGGATCTTCGGCAGAGGTTTCGGTGCTCCCTATCGTTGGGTCTGGCCGCCGACGCCTGGCTCCGCCTCCCCGGCATGCTCGGGCCACAGCAGGGTCTGGCGCAACTGCGCCGTCCCGACGGTTCGGCTTCTGCATGGTGCGGATAGGGAGAGCTCGCCCTCGTCCCCGTCCTCGGTTGTTTGGCGTGGAGCGGCGGGGGGACCTCTTTCCTCTCGCCTCTGGTGCCGGCGCCATAGCTGGGTGACAGTTGTGCACGCTCTGGGCTGCCGTTGGCCTCCCCGGGCACCTTGGTGGCGTCTTGGGGTTGCTGCTGCTCCTAGCCTAGGTACGCCCTCACATCGTGGTGGCTGCGGCTCTACAACTCGAGGTAGCTTGCGACGCGCGGTGAGCGGCGGGGTGGGCGCGGAGGCCAGTGGTCTGTGTTGCCTACACCGCGGTGGTGTCGGCGGCTGCTCTGCTGGCGCATCTTCGGCGCCTTGGTGGCGTGGAGGCCGTTGACTCGCTCGTCTTCTTTGGTCCAGCGAACTCTTGTGCCCCCTTTTCCCGACAACGGATAGGGGTGAAAACCCTGCAAGGCTGCTGCCCGACTGACGATGGTGGCACTCCTGCGTCATTACCTTCTTGAAGGCGTCGTCCTCTGTTCGTCGTCGGAACCCGCTAGGGCAAGCTCGAGACGAAAGTCCGTGGATGCTATTCACATCGAAGTTGGTGTCCGCGGATGTCATTCCCTCATGAAGGCTTCATTGATGCTCCTTTCTTGACCCCATCGTACCTGTCGCCTGCAGCCACTCTCCGTGGAAGCTGCACATGGGCCTTTTCACGCTTCATGTTTCTCCTCACATTGGTATGTCTAGTTAGTGCTGGTGGTAGCCGTAGCTGGTTTCGGTGGATGCTTTGCCATCGAGGTGTTTTCTGGCGGTGTCGTCGAGGGGTTCTTTGTGATATGTCGTTTAAGCCCCCTCTCTAGTAGATGCTTTGCTGCCGAGAGCATGGTGGCCCATCCGCGGATGCTTTGCCGCGTTGATGGTACTTGTATGTTGCTTAAGCCCCCTCTCTGGTAGATGGTTGGTTGCCGAGAGCACGGTGGCCCTATCCACGGATGCTTTGCCGCGTTGATGGTACTTATCAGTTCCGGCAGATGCTTTGCTGCTAAAGTTGCTTAGATGGATGCTTTATCGTCTGGAGTTCTAGCGGATGGTTTGCCGCTACCATCATCTATTGCTTATTTCACTACTGGCTACCAATGTGTTGAGATAGTTTGTATTAGGCTCAGTCGTTGGGGTTGTTAGGCGGAGGGTTCTCCACCCCTCATGGTCTTGCTTTTGTAGAGGACTTCGTTGGTAATCCTGAAATTACATACGAATTATTTTATTTTATTTATATGTAGATTATTAATCATTCTCACTTCTCTTATTAAAAAACGTGCCAAGCACGGTTTCCAAAAAACCCAACCAAAAGCAATGAATCCTGCATTCTAGCGTACACTCATCCTGCACGACAATATTCCTTTTATTTTCAGGACCATGAGCACACTACTCTGTTGAGCATAGGAGCAATGTTTTTTTTTCTGAGGATGTGGAAGTTTTTATTGCGATAACCGATGATGACAGCATGATTTTACTTTGACACCATTTCCTTGTGAGTTACAACTTGGGCAAAATCACACGCCACCATTTGCTTGCTCGATTGCTAACAACACTACTCTGTTACGAGTACCTAGGAAAATAAGAGCAGTATTTTTTTTTTGGCTGAGGATGTGGAAGTTTTTTTTGCGATGATGACAGCAGGATTTTACTTTGACACCATTTCCTTGTGAGTTACAACTTGGGTAATAAGGCAAAATAAAAAAAAACTCGATTGGAGGGGGAGACGCTCCAACTGTTTTATATTAAGAAGAATACGATACTTCTAACGAGAAGATTTTTATTACCTCTAGCCTGAAATTTGCTTCCACGTAGATTCGAACTCAGGACCTGAGGTGTGTTACCGGAAAGCTCTAATTGATTGAGCTAGAATCTTTTGGCTAATAAGACAAAAATCACACGCCACTATTTCCTTATTGTTCAACGTTTACTGTATATCTTACTGCTCACCATGGTTTTTTTTTTAATTAGACCATGGTTTTCGACGATGACAAAATGGAAAAGCCCCACCCTTATGCATTGATTGGATTGTGCCTGCAGGAAAGATGGCCGGTTCGTCATCAGGGAAGGGACACGGTCCACACGCGAGCCCTGGACCAGCCCGCAGGCAGAGGCAGAGAAGCCGGAAGCGTCGCCAACTCCGGCCGGACCGACGCCTTGGCAACATAAACGGGCAGGCAAGCAGGCAGCGCTGGAGGCTGGACCATAATGATTCAGCGGAGCCACCCCCACCAGCACCGGCAGCGCGCTCCCGGCATCGAGTCCGGCGGGCCTGTAGCTAGCACGGACGCAGATGCACGCGTACAGTACATGCATGCAGATGCAGCAGACTGCGCAGACGCAGAGGAGCCATTGATGGCGGCCGGCCGGGCCTGCACTGCAAGACCTGCATCTCGTGGGTGATCGTGCACGTAAAGTTACAGTATGCCGTGAGCTAGGGCAGCAGATGCGCATCGATCGAGTGCACGGCTGGCTGTGCGGCCTGCCCCGTAGGCCTGCCAAGAGAGGTCAGCGCAGCGCAGGCTGGCTGGCTGGTGTGTGGAAGTGCACTACTACTGCCTTCACGGCTGCATCTGCCGCAAGCTGCCACTGCTCAGCACTAGCGGCCAGGAAGACCCAGGACCAGGATTGCGGGAAGCGAGCGAGTATTCTCCGTTCAGGGCCGGATTGGGCCCAGGGAATCGGAGCGGGCCGGCGGCCTGTGGGTGGGGACTAGTAGTGGGTGGAAACAGTTCCTCGTCCATTTCGCAAGCGACCTCGTTTCGATTTTTGTCCTCTCTCTCTATGTTGGCTGTTTGTCAACGTGACACTCCGCACGGCACGGCCACCTGCAGGCTGCGGCTGCTCCGCTGCTGCGTCTGCAGTTCTGCTGCTGCCGCTCCTCTCCCGGTGCACGCAGACAGGCACGCGAGGCTGCTGCATGCGAGGTTTGCATCGCACTTAGGGCCTGTTTGGATGGTGGCCGGAGCCAGGCAACTGCTGCAGCCAGGCAGCAATCTCAGCCCATCGATGACCTGATTAGTTGCCTGGACCAGACATGTTTGCCAGGGTCTCAAGCAAACAAGCCCTTGCGTCTCTGATCACGCCATCGCGTCACGCAAAAAAGGGGAGCCTGAACTACGCAAACACACGGCGCTCTGGCTCTCTCTCTCTCTCCAACGAGGCCGACATTTCTTTTTTTTGAGAAGTTATTTACACGTTTTAAATTTGTGTAAATACAAAAAATATCAACATTTACATCTCTATAAAACAATTTATTATAAAAACATATTCAATGTTTGTTCTGATAATATTTATTATAGATAATAAAATTATTATTGTATATCTTTTTTATAAATGTTTGGTCACAGTTTAACATATTTGACTCCTAGAAAAATAAAAAATAGAAAGAGTATACGGTATCCTAGTATAAATGTATTCTACTTAAAAATTGAATGTATTACAATCTTTTTTTCTATTGTTGATATGCCGAATCAACTACCTCATTTCTTCTTCTATTTTTCGCCTTAGCATTTAGCAGTATTATAGTTACTCTTAGGCTCTCTCTGTCTTTCCTTTCTCTCTCTCTTTTTTTTCTCTCACAAATTAAAAAGAACAAAACGTGGTGCGACAATAGTTTTGGGGTCACTTTTCTTCTCTTACCTACGATCCCGCGCTCTCTCACTCTACACGCCTCCAGGTGGGACCTGCGTCGGCCGTACAAGGAAACCACAATCACCTGCCTGCAAGGAAACTCCAATCACAATTCAAAACAAAAAGGAAAGTCCAATCACAAATTCAAAAAAAAATCTCCAATCACCTCAAAGCTTAATCACGGGCAATCGCTTTGGACCCTCTTCCATCCGGTGAGAGGATCCCGGCTATACTGATCTTTGCATGCATGATCCGAAATTACCGTGATTTTGTTAACCTTCCATTCAGATTGTCCCTTGCCTTCCATTCATCATGTTGATTTATTTTTAGCTTCCCTTTTCAATTATTTCTTTTCTTCAATCGATCACGGGACGACAGTCCAGGACCTCTCCCATTGCACTCTCTCTCACCTGCCGGCGGCCCTCGCTCCTCCGTCACAAGGGCATATGTCGTCCACGGTGCGCACGACGGCTTCGCCCAAGCCGAGGGTGCCCGACTATGGCGCGACGGCACAGCAGCTGCATCGCCCTAAGCTAGATGGGAGAGGAGGGCGCCGAGACGCCACGCGATCCGACAGCGTCGTTCGACGTGAGGTCATCCTCGAGTCGGCCTCCAGGGCCACGAGCCCACATAACCACCACGCCATGTGTTTTCTAGATTATTTATTCAGATATGATTATTTGTTGGTGCTACTATGTTTCAAGCAGATGGAATTTAGTTCATAATTTTCTGGCTGTATGCACGCAATACCATTGCAGTTGTCCATGCCTCACATGGCATTGTAAGGTATGGATTTTTTTTGGCATCAGCAAATGTTCACATTTTGTTTCCATGTTTTGTTAAGAACTTTCCAAGAAGAGGTATTCACGAAATGGAGGTTATGATATGTAAGTTATCTTTGGTTTGTACTAGCTAATGGAGGAACTCCGATCCTCTCTGTTCTGTATTTAAACTTTACTGATAACACAAGTCAGGTTTGACTAGATGATTTAGGCATCTATAGGCTTTCAGAATTATGATACATGCATTCTTTATTAGCTCAAGACATGTTTGGAAAATTCCACTAGCTGATGTATGTATTCTAGCAATCTCGGTATTTCAGTTCTAGCACAAAGGATTCATCTCCAACACCAGCAGTAGGCTACCTCCACTAATTCTACTTTTAAAGAAATTGGGCTTCCTAATTTTCATTATGGCCTCATTTTGATGGTATTGTGCTTCCTTTTGGTTAACCAATATTGTTTGTTTATTCAGATTTTTTTCAGGCCCACATGTCTTGGACAAGGCAACAAATTGGTCATCATGTGGTTACAGGCTTCTTGCAGTATAGGCTGTGCACAGATTGGGGGTGGCTCTTTCTGAATAAGAACAAATTTGTGGACTACGTGGATACTAATGTCAGAATATTACGGTCTGATTTTAACAATTTTTCACAAAAGCATCACCATGCATGTTGTTAGAGAAACACTAGAACCTTTCACTAAACCATCATAGTTTTGAGCTGACATGTTGAATTCACAGTTTTCTAATCCTCGCTTCGTTCCCAGGTTGCTTGCTTCATCTCTGTTTGGCTGAATGAAATCCAAAAAAAACTTCAGTAGGGTTGCTTGGTAAACATATTGCCGAACATTGTCTCATGTCAGATTTATATCATTTGGTCTCATGTCAAATCCAAAAAAAACTAATTTTTTAAACAAGAAGCAGAGTATAGCAGATTAGTTCTATACTTATGTTCCTTAGGCTCCGTATGGTGTGCATGTGTAGGAGGGAGCAAACAATGAACGAAGTACATGAACTAAGGATTTGGCAAATTGACCTGCTATTTGTAGTCTTACAGAAGGAAGCAGCTGTTATATCTACAACACTAATGCGATGGATGACAGAAAGATGGATGATGTCTTTAACGATAAAGTAATGCATTTGATATAAAAAAAAGTTAGAGAAAAGCAGCCTTTATGGAGTAAGACCATCCCTTGTTATATCACGTAAGCTTTGCAACGGGAGCATTATTATGTTGCCAATATTAGTTTATTTCCCTTATGTAAACAAACACTGATTTGTCTTATATATGTATGCTCGTGCAGTTCAAAATTGAGTGGTACAAGGCATATCTTCTGACTTTGCATTGTCATTAGACTTTCTCAATACATTGGCTTAGAGAAAGGGGTCGAGAAAGTAACCACAGGTCCATAGCTCTATGGTCTTACTTCTTGAGAAAGGTCTGGATCTCTGTTTTGCTTAATAGGATAGCAAAGCAAGTTTTAGAGTAGAGCGGTTTTCTCATCTCTGTGTGATTCATTTTTGACGTTTCCTATCCCTATAGTATTTATTTGAAATGGGGATCTGATTGTCTCCTCCAAACTTTAGAGTTAAAGCTTAAAACAGGTGGTCAAAAATTATCTCTAAACTTTAGCCCCACCTAATTAGAGCTTTAGACCACAAAATGAGCTAAATTGCTATGAAGTGGTATTATATTTTGCCGTTGCAATGCATGAGCATTCAGGGCTGTGAAGGTTTCTGTTTATCAAATTGTAGTATATGACAATTTTGGTGTCATGCAGTAACCAGTTATCTTGCTTGTGATCAAATCTGTAACTTTGGGCTATGGTGGTGTTCTAGGCTGCTAAGTACATTAGGTGGCCTGATAAGATAAGCAGACTTATTTTTTTCTACATATGCTAATTGAATGAATCTTTTTAGAAGTTTCTATAATGAGATTGTGAAAGTACTGATGCCTTGCCTTAGTTAATTTTGAGTATATTTCTTAAAGACCAAATGTTGTTTACTGATTCAGATAGCAAAAAGAAATTACCGATTCAGAGCATGTTTGACAAATCTGAAATGAAAAACAAAGGTCAACCTTGCCATGAGCCTTCACGTGTTGGCACAGCTGGACTGCCAATGCATCTCCAGCATGAGTTGAAGGAGGGCACTGCTGCCTTGAGAGGCTAGATGATCGGGAGTGTTAAGGAGCTGATGGCCAGGTGGGGTTTATTGGTTATGGACCAGAAGTCATTGATCATTTAACATCATTGTGCTATAATTTGTTTATGAACTGTAGTTTAAATTTAGTGCACAACATATTAATGGTGGAAATTATGTTCCCTTAATTAAATTCTTTACACATATGTCCAGAAGCTGTAGTTCAAATAATCAAATTCAGTGCAATGATGATGATGGTTAAAGCATTCACACTTCAAGATTACATTGAAAAGGCATAAGGCAAGGTGGGAGAGGCTTTCTTCTGGAGAGCCTGTTGGCCTGAAAGAAGCATTAGTGGCTATTCTGGTCTTGACATTTAGAGTTCAGCCTAACCTTTTGATTTTGTAATCAGAAGATTTTGGTCTGTTGTGAAATAGGCAGATATTTTAACTCCCTATATGTAAAAACCAAATACTGGTGTTACAGAAATTGTCCACTGGAGCCTCTGTTTACCGAACATGGCCTGTAAAGATGTCCTACAGTAATGGTGTTTGATAAGTCTGACAACGGATATTAATAATTAGTATGTACAGTCTAGTTGTCAAATGTTTATACCATGATTGGATTGATTTCATGCTTTTTTGGCTTAAATATCATTTTAATGTTAATACTTAACTTTATAATTTTGTTATATTATTATGTTGTCCCGTAGCAATGCACGGGCATAACACTAGTTTTAAAAAAAAACACCACTTTAGGCGTGGCCTTCCTAGAGCACAATGTGGGGGAGCCGGGGTTTGAACTTTGAACCTCGGGCCGGCAGCTCCACCCCTTGGAGCCTTTACCGACTGCTCTGCGAGCTGAGTAAGGTGGCCGCTCTTATGTCTCCTCTCTCCCCCAAGTTGAGTGGCAATGACGTTTATGCGTCCACAAATGAGTAGTCCTCTAAAGGCATCTAAGGTTTTGTTTTTTAATTAATGGTAATGCATGTGAACTAATATTTTCATGTGAGATATGAAAACCAATGGTGGAGACGGCAAGGTAGCATTTTGATTAGTCCTCACAATCTAAGACTTTGACCTCCTATCAGATTGATATACTAATCATAATTTGATATATTAAATAATGTTCTTCACGTTCACGCTTCGTTTGTACGATGATAAGTCTTTTTTTATGAGGTCAATCGTCTTGTATATAGTTGATAACCAATAGAATAGTTATACAGGGCTCAAAATCATACTTGATTTAATACCTTGATCATAGACGCAAGTCCCCCTCCAATTGTATCATACTTGATTTAATACCTTGATCACAGATGCAAATCCCCACCAATTGTATAAAAAATTGTAGCGTTTCAAATAGGCCTTTACCTTGGAATAATATTAAACATCTAAAGTACGTTTCAGGTTAGGATGATAGTACTTTCTATATGCAAAAGTGCATTTAAGTTTTAAAATTTTTCAAATAGTTTCATTATCTGAATCTATAAGAAAAGCGATATAATTTATAATACCAAACAAGTATAGTTAGATTATATAGAATATATTTTACAGTTAACTTATTTTGAGGTATAATATTTACCATATCTTATAAATTTAGCCCGTATCACATTGGATGTTCTAATGCTAATTAGGAGGACTAAACATGAGCTAATTATTCACAAGATGGATCTATTAAGCCTAATTAATTTATTATTAGTATAGATTTACTGTACACCATATTATCAAACCATAGACTAATTAGGTTCAATTAATAGATTTATCCAGCAAATTAGTCTCAAACAGCCCTGTTTGGATCGCGTGGTCTAAATATTAGCTGGCTAGAGTTAAGGGCTAAACTATTGTCCACTTTTACTCACTTATAGAATCTAATATTTTTTTAGGTTAGCTAAACTTTAGATAACACTTTAGGCCTTGTTTAGTTGGATGCTTTCCGCACAGTACCGCATCAAATCAGCGCACTGTAGTATTTCGTTTGTATTTGGTAAAAATTGTCTAAACTTTGACTAATTAAACTCAAAATGTTCGTCTCGAAAAGTACAACTAAACTATATAATTAGTTTTAGATTTTATCTATATTTAATACTCCATGCATATACCGGCATTTTGATATGACAGAAAATAGGAATTCTGCATAATAAATTTGATGGCCAATTTAGGAATGTAAACAAGCCTTAGACGATTTGTTTGTAGCCTCACGTTTCACCCTGCTCCCCTTTTGTGTTTGCTCACGTACCACTATCCCAGTCAAAGCGGGGCATACGGTAAAATAGGAGCGAACAGCAATGGCTACGCCTAGCACTGTGGCGGTTTGGCGCACATAAGGCTGGATATCGAGCCAGCTCGGTTTGTTAATGGCTCGACTCGTTATGGCTCGTTACACTAACGAGTCAGAAAGCTAGCTCGACTTGACTCGTTAGTGGCTCGAGCTAGCTCGTTTAGCTCACGAGCCAGAGTATAAAAATATATACTTAGAGATTTAAAAAAACACATTACATACATATTTAAAATGAAATAAATAAAATATATATAAATTTTTAATAAAAAATATAAAGATACTATCATTTATGATCATAATTTATTATTATTTGTTAATTGATTTTATTAATTCATATAATATATATTATTTATCTTAACTTGTTATGACTCACGAGCCAGCTCGAGCTGGCTCGTTATAAAACGAACTGGCTTCTTATAAAACAAGCCAAACTCAAGCCGAGCCACCGACGAGCGAATCGAACTGAGCCATCGAGTTACGAATTTTTTTGTCCGGCCTCAGGCGCACACAATCACATCGAGCCATTACAGTGTGCTCTCGCAGTCATCAGGCCCACCACCCTTCCCCATTGGCACTTCTCCTCTTGCCGCTCGGGTCCTCGACCTCGAGCGAAGCATTGGCAGCAGCACCACCGGGACTCGGCGCACACGCAACCACGCGCGTCGTCAGTCAGATGGAGTACAAAAAGCCCACTGCTCTGTGCTCTCTGCCACCCTGCGTTTCTCCTCCATCGCAAACGACTGATTGACGCCTGATCTCTGAAAGACTGAATGATAGATTGGATGTGCGGCTTGATGATGGATGCAGCGCTGCAGCCGGCCTGACACCAAAATTGCCGCGCCCTGATCGTATCTCTTCTCATCGATCTCTCCACCTTGCATGCTATTACTACTAGGCTAGGCTCGATGATCCTATCTTCAGTACTGTAGTTCAGTTTGCACCTCCACCCTCTGCTTCCTTCCTTCCTTCCCCTTTAACCCCGGCAAGGGGCAGCAGTGCCTCGCCTCCAGTTGCCAAACTTACTAGCTCACATATCCGTCCGTCCACTGTGTGCACGGGGCGCAGCAGCCCGTCCTCCTCCTCGTCGTCGCCTTGCCGCCGGTGTGATCCCGGCCCGTGCCCGGCGTGACCGATGCATCACCAGTCCTCTCACGCCTTCAGGTAAGCAAGCGGTAAAGGCAACACGTGGTGCCACGCGCGCAGCACCAACAGTGCCCTCCCTGTGTCGCTTGCGGCGCGCGAGCGTGCGTTTGTCTCCCTCTTCCTCTCCCTTTGGACCGGCGCGTCCGCCACGCTAACGTCTTGTTGCCTTGCGCGGCCCCGCCTCGTGCCGTGCGGCGCGGCGGTGGTTTGCGTTTGCATTTGCATTTGCATTAGCAGCAGCTGCTGGGTGGAGCAGCAGAGCGCGGCCGGGTACCGCCACGTCGGGGACGGCGCCACCACCATCCTCCCCGAGCTCCAGCGCAGTAACGCCCCTGCCCCTGTCTTGTTTATTCACCTGTTCTTGGATGTGCGCGCTTTGTTCTCTCTTCTCATGGCTGGCTGTTGTTGCACGCGCATCGCGGGATTGATCAATGTGAACTGTGAAGGCCCCAATCCCAGCTCCAAGTCCTCCAGCAGCTTCAGCGCCGCCACCTTCGTGCCGCCACTCGCCGCCGCCGTGAGTTCACTCTTCACTGAGGCGTTGCCCAGGACGATTCGTTGTCGCGGATTCTTGAGTGTGAATGAATGGTGGAGGCTTCATTGTCTTTGTGCAGCATGGAGGAGTAGCGGTCCCCTTTGGCATGGCGCCGCCGGGTGTGGCGACGCCGGCGGATTACGCCGGCCGGTTCTGCATGCCGTGGGAGGCGCCGGCGGCCGCGGCGCACTTGGAGAACTGGGGCGACTCCGGCATCGTCGTCACGAGCCCGTTCGCCGAGACGGCCTCCACCGACGTCGACGACGTCAGCGGCGGCGGCGACCACTACGACGCGCAGATGGTATCTGCTCTGCTCGCCTCTAGTCCATTCCGATCTTGGTTTGCGCAATATGCCTACCATGAACTCCACCTTACATGCTGTGATTGCGCCGCCGTCGTCGTAGGGTGGAGCCATCACGCAGAGCGTTGACGGACACGAGAACTCATTGCCGGTGTGCAAGGTAGAATCGAAGGATCAAAAGGTGCGTCGCCATGTCATGACTTGTGAACACATTGTGGAAAAAAACTAGAAGCAAGATAGGAGTAGCAAATGTGATTGTGGTTTGTGCTGTGCCATGGCAGGCGCAGAGGCGGCTTGCGCAAAACCGCGAGGCGGCCCGGAAAAGCCGGATGAGGAAGAAGGTGATCATCCCTTACCCTTACGGGAAGCTTCTGCACATTTTGATGTTGTTATGTGTGGCAATCCATTTCCATCCTGTGTTCTTGCTAACTAAATAGGGGTGACCACTAACCAACAACTGTCTGCTAAAATAAAAAGTAGCATTGCCTTTCATTTTCCCTGATGCATACCAGATAATTGAAGTTGAACAATGCATGCATCTTTGCTAATCTACAATGGAGGCATGCTGTCTTGGCTTACAGAGTTGTGTATAGTTTTACTACTGTATCATGTTATCTCTGTTGCCACTTGCAAGATTGTTCAAGCACTGTGCAATTTTGTTCTGTATAGGCCTACATTGTGGAGCTGGAGAACAGCCGGTCCAAGCTGGCTCACCTTGAGCAGGAGCTTCAGAGGGCAAGGCAGCAGGTGAGCTCCTGATCAGTTCTTTTTTAAAGTAAAATGTAGTATATTTTGTCGCTGACTCTTTGGTATAACTATGATACAGGGGATGTTCATTGCAAGTGGACGCTCCGGCGATCATGGAGGCTCCACCGGAGGCAAATGATCTTTTGCATTGTTCAGCTCTTGTTTCCATACATACAGTACAGGCATACTAGCAATTCTGAATTCTGATCCTGTGTTGCATGCAGGCGCGTTGGCGTTCGATCTGGAGTACGCGCGGTGGCTGGACGAGCACCAGCACCACATGAACGACCTCCGAGTGGCCCTGAGCGCGGCGCACCAGATCGGCGACGACGACCTGTCGGTGCTGGTGGACGGCGTGATGGCGCACTACGACGAGATGTTCCGGCTCAAGGGCGTGGCGACCCGGACGGACGTGTTCCACGTGCTGTCGGGGATGTGGATGAGCCCCGCGGAGCGCTTCTTCATGTGGCTGGGCGGGTTCCGGTCGTCGGAGCTGCTCAAGGTGGTGGCGGCGCAGGTGGAGCCGCGGCTGACGGAGCAGCAGCTGGTGGGCATCTGCAGCCTGCAGCAGTCGCTGCAGCAGGCCGAGGACGCGCTGTCGCAGGGGATGGAGGCCCTGCAGCAGGGCCTCGGGGACACGCTCGCCGCCGCCGCGGCGCCCGGCGGCGGACCGTCGGGCGCGTACTCCGCCGCCGACAGCGTCACCAACTACATGGGCCAGATGGCCGTCGCCATGAGCAAGCTCGCCACCGTGGAGAACTTCCTCCGGCAGGCGGACCTGCTGCGGCAGCAGACGCTGCGGCAGGTGCACCGCATCCTGACCACGCGCCAGGCCGCGCGCGCGCTGTTCGTCGTCAGCGACTACTTCTCGAGGCTCCGGGCGCTCAGCTCCCTGTGGCTGACCCGCCCCACGGATTGAGGATTCGTACTAGGCTGACAGGCGTTGTGGCGTGATGTCAGGGTGACCATTTGAACCGTTCGTACTTCGTAGGTTGCGGCGCTGAGACTGTAACTTGCACTGCATCCGGTGTGAGATGTAGCCATGCTGATTCATCTGAAATCATTTAGAAACTAACGGCGAATGTTGCGGTAGTAAGCTAGTACGTGCATGTAATCGCCACTTTTGGCGGTGGTTTTGCTAGTAGCTGTTGCCTGCGTTGGAGACTTGGGAGTGCAGCAGCTTCTCTCTCGGCTAGTGTAGCATCACGTTCCGGCTTCTGAACTTGAAGGAAAACCTGTGCTGTGCAACATTTCTCCCATTTCGTTTCTGAGTTCACTGTTATGCCTTGGCGCGATTCCTATCGCGATTCGCGAACGAGTTCCATTGTATGCCGAGGCTTTTGCCCACTGCTCGGTTCTTTGCTGCAGAGTGCAGATTCCCTCGTCATGGCCAGCGATGGCCGCCGGGTCCCGCCGGCCGTTCGCGCGCCGCGGGAGCAGTGCGCAGAGCCGCAGAGGCCGCGCCCGGCTGCGCGCCGGGGGCCGCGCGCCGCGGAATGACGGGATCAGGCGCGGGAACGCGGCGGCTGGGTCCGCGGCAATCATGCGCCTTGGCGCGCCCAGCGTGCGCGTGGCGTGCCGTGCAGCGGGGGACTGATCGTGTGGGACTACCGTAATCGATCCCTGGTGCACTGCTGCTGCAGCAATGCCCACTGCCCACTGGATACCGTGGGCACTCGTGGGCCGTGGTACCAAATTAGTGGCCCACGAAGAAAATAATAGCTAGAGTTGATACTCTGTTACATGATGCTATTCTTAAAAAAAAAAAAGTTGTACATGCTGCTAAAGAACATAAGATGCCCAATCATGATCCCTGATCTGGACGAATTCGAGCCGTGGAAATGTTTGAAACTGAGGCAATAGTAATTTCTACTATCGACTATTTATGTTCAGTAAGTAAGCACTCTCTCTCTCTAAGTGTTCTTTACAAGATCTTAATAACAGTTGTAACATCAAAGTCATTAAGAAATTGTTTTGAATACAAATCCAATGGTAAGAATTCTATGGCATACTAGCTTGTCAACCTTTGCTCATGCTCGAGTGACAAATTTAAGTGGCACGCATTAAAGGATTTTTATGTGGGCTAATCTAAATTGCTTTCTTTTCATATTTATACCATGTATATGCAAGTTTTATCAGGGTATGATAAACTTTATTTACTACTTATTTTGAATGATTTTCCATCCCATTCAATTTTCCATTTTCACGGCACTTTTATGTATCATCTTGACATGTGTTTAGTACAAACTTAGCATGTATCATCTTGACTTTGGCTTCACAAATTAAGTCTAGATGTTTAAAGAAAAGTTCCTCCTCCGCATGTTCTATTGAGCGGTGGGTTGGATGTATAGACGACACGATGTAATTACTCTTGATCCATCCGAGTCGTCAGGCTTTTGGATGGTGGGAGTTTATCTCTTAAGTATTTGTATGTATAATAACAAACACAGGTGCTAAAAGTTAGTTGAAATTTTGTTTGAATCCTTAAGTAATAAGCTTAGCTAATGTCTTACCTATTACCCACATATTAATTAGCTATTATTCTTTTTCTATCTAACACAGCTAATAGTTACTAGCTAACATTTACGTAGCCATTAACAAATTTCTCCTATCTAATACAGCTACTAACAATTAGCCGTTGGATCCGAGCTGCCCCTAGCTGTATGGACGAACTGAAAACAAAAGATTTTTGCGTTCCACTGCTAACCGCTCGCTCCAAAGGGTGTGCACACGTCATCATTTACCAAGTGCCCCACTGCCAACAAGAAAGAACACGTTGCGAAATCGTGGAGCGGCCAGCTCAAAACCCACTAGCGGCCGCCCGGCGGCAGCGGCGCACGCACGTCCGGGTCCGGCGGAATCCACCTCATCACGTGGAGGACTTCGCAGAATCTCCGTGCGCGCGGCGTGGTCCAAGATTCTGACCACCACCCCGCTCCCAAACCCACACCGAACGTACCCACCTCCACCCAATGGATATGGCCCCCACACACATCGGTGTCCCACAAGTCAGTGCCCCTGGACAGCTCCACGGCTCGACCCACCGTACGAGCCAAACGCACCAGCCGCCTCCTGGTGCGGGCGCCATTCAGAGCCGCCAACTAACACACAGA
Source organism: Bothriochloa decipiens (assembly GCA_023333625.1). NCBI lineage: Eukaryota > Viridiplantae > Streptophyta > Magnoliopsida > Poales > Poaceae > Bothriochloa > Bothriochloa decipiens. The sequence continues at coordinate 31,424,950 of CM041638.1, forward strand.
TCCGACGGCCCAAGATGCCGTGATTAGCTGCAAAGCCCTAATTAGATTCCCCCTCTTCCCTGCCTAAACCTCCCATTTCGCCGTCCGTGACGCGACGCGAGACACCTCTTCGCATCCCGAGGCGGCGGCGCTTGGCAGCAGCAGGCGACGACGCTAGGCGAGAGACCCAGCCGGAGCAGGCCACCATGTGCGGCATCCTCGCCGTCCTCGGCGTCGCCGACGTCTCCCACGCCAAGCGTTCCCGCATCATTGAGCTCTCGCGCAGGTATGGCGCGGCCGGCGGGCCTCCCACCCTCTCGCCGTCTCATCTCCATCTGTGCCTTTTTGTGTGGCTTAACGCGGCCCCGCCCTCCGCCCTGGCCCCGGGCGGGTTATTGCGTCCGTTTGAGGAGAGGGCGGAGGAAATTTGGTGGCGGAAGCACCTTTGGGCAAATGGGATATCTATGGTTTATCTGACCCATGGTAGTCCACTTGTCGATTTACTTTATATTAACAGCTGAAAAGGACTGGCGATATGTGGTCAACTTTTGCAAAACGGAGTATCCGTCTCCGAGAATTTTGGAACGAGCTGTAGTGAATGATAGATGTTTTCGGGCCCCCCTGTAGCGCGACAGGGCGTGTCTATGTCGTGAGGGAAATTAGGAGGACCGGATTTTCAAAATGCAAACTGGTATCTGCCTATATAGATGGATTTTTGTGAGGTATAGTCCTTTAAGTATTTGCTTCGAAGTTCGAAATGGGTACATGTTTATTCAAGAATAGTAATGACTGTATACATGTACATTTCATCTGCAGAAAATGCATGTCGATGGCTTTAAATGTAAATTATTTGAATTTGAGTAAAATGTAGCATGTATAGATACACTTGATGCCAGCAACAGGCTGCTGGGGTTTATCTGCTAGTGCTTGTGGTGGCAAGCGTAGAGGTTTTGGTTCACGATTCCTCTTGTGAAGATTATGATTTCAAACACAAAACGTGATCCTTCCAATTGTCAAATATATTGTAAACTTGCATACATAAATTACAAATTTAGATGATATGACTAGGTCACCTGAAATTTTCTTAGTCAACGACTTATACGACTTATTTAGCAAGTCAGAAGAGGGGTAAAAGAGAAAACAGTTGCCTATAAGTTCCACAGTGGCCTATGATTAGAGAAAAAACTGAGAAGCAGCAGTTTATAGAGGCAATTACTGTTCAGCTTGGGTCTTGCTTCTGTATGCAAACAGTTGTAGAGGTACCCTTTTTTGAATTTGACTTAATCTTCTACTAGACCAAATAGCCGTTGATTGTAGAACACAAATTAGTGCTATCTTACTGAAATCTGAAATGAGAGCCAGATGTCTCTTTTACTAAAGTGAGTATAATTTCTTTGTGCCCTTTTTTTGTGGCAGAGTGTCTTAGGAATTACAGGGTGCTTGTTATAATTTTTTTTATACACATGCACCCCACTGAAATGAAGTTCATAATTTTGTAGGTTACGGCACCGAGGGCCTGATTGGAGCAGTTTGCATTGTCATCAGGATTGCTACCTTGCACACCAGCGGTTGGCTATTATTGATCCTACATCTGGAGACCAGCCGTTGTACAATGAGGACAAAACAGTCGTTGTAACGGTCTGTATCTGGATTAGAAATACAATAACTGTATCCACTCATTTCTTTATGCTAGCTGCAGAGTTCACAACAAATGTTTAATTGTTCTGCCTGTAGTTACTTCACCATTTATCTTCTGGTTGTCATTTTCAGGTGAATGGAGAGATCTATAACCATGAAGAATTGAGAGCTAAGTTGAAAAATCATGAATTCCAAACTGGCAGTGATTGTGAAGTTATAGCCCATCTTGTAAGTTGCATATCTGTACCCTTTTATTAACAGTGGCATAGCTTTTGCCAACAATTTCATTATATCCATCAAAGCATCATCCTCTGTTATAAAGTTTTTAATCTTGGCATTGAGACCTTTTATTATTTTCTTTACACAGTATGAAGAATATGGGGAAGAATTTGTGGATATGTTGGATGGAATGTTCTCCTTTGTTCTTCTTGATGCACGTGATAAAAGCTTCATGGCAGCTCGTGATGCTATTGGCATCTGCCCTTTATACATGGGATGGGGTCTTGATGGTATGTAAAGCAATTCAGCTGATTGTTTTGTCCTTCTGAAGAAAATCAGGCATGAGTTATGTTTCTGATTCATTTCACGAATTAAAATTTCGGATCAGTTTCATAAAACAACTGCTTGAGGCATCCATTTCAAAATTTACAACAATTTGCATGGACCTACTATTTCTGTGGCTGGCCGGTGTGTCCACCATGAAACTGACCTTAAAAGTTGTAGTTCTTTGATAGTTTGATGCGATTAATTGTAATTTTTGAAATGAATTCTATCCTGTTCCTTTTCAGTTCTCAGACATAATGTTCTGGAATTTGTCAATAGCTTGCTTTGTTAACTACTGGCAGTGGTCAATCGTGCTTGAAGTTATGGTCCACATTCCTAGCCGGAACTGGCCAATTACTTCCAAGAACCTCGTGGCATGTTCTCTACTTCCTGTTGAGAGAAACCACAGAGAACACTTAATTTAAAATTCAATGCTGATCTCTTAGTAAAATGAAATATAGAAACACCAATAGCAAGCCCTTAGGCAACGGTGAACTATGTGCACATTGTTGTTCATGCTGGTACCTACTTTTTCATGCAAGGAAGATATCAGACTGGCTCTTTTGAAAGTTCTGGTTTTGATTACCAGTCTGGCATCAGGATTCTCCTGAATCTGATATAGAACCATGTTAAAGTTCATTCTGTCGTCCGAAAGCAAAAAATGGAAAAAATGATTGTTATTTTTTTGGGGGGGGTGGGGGCGGTGTACTTATTTGGATAAGTGTCCATTCCTCTGATATTTGATCTATCTGGAACTATTATTATTTCTGCCTTTTCTTCATCTGGTAAAATATGCAGTTTGGTGTTGCCATGAACTCAATTCATAACTATTCTGGATTCAGATTAGCTTCTACTTGAGATTAATTTATAGTGTGCTATGTTATCAGGATCGGTCTGGTTTGCTTCAGAGATGAAGGCATTGAGCGATGATTGTGAACGTTTCATAACCTTCCCCCCTGGGCATCTCTACTCCAGTAAAACAGGTTGACTTATCTAGCAGACTCTCTCATCGTGCCCATAAACTAGAATAGAGTTTCAGATCCTGAAGCAAAAGTGCAATCTAAGTTTTCTGTACCCTTCCTAGGTAGTCTGAGGAGATGGTACAACCCACCATGGTTTTCAGAGACGGTCCCTTCAACCCCTTACAATGCTCTCTTCCTCCGGGAGATGTTTGAGAAGGCATGTGTCTTTCCTGATACCATGTACTACTTTCATACCCGTTGATACTTTGAGTGTAGTTGATATCTATCTGTTCACTCGTCTTTTCCTCCTTCTTTTGTTTTACATCTTTTGACACATATAGTAATAATGCATTTGATACATTTATGTATGCCGCATTTGTTGTCAGGATAACTTTTGAATTTTGTTTCGTCACTTCATGCTTATAATGAAGGGCGGCCCTGGTGCAAGCGGTAGAGCTTTACCGTCTGTGACCAAGAGGTCCAGGGTTCAAGCCTCAGCCTCTGCACATTTATGCAGGGATGGCTGCTGGCTATTTTTCCTTCCCCAGACCCCGCAGTGCGGGAGCCTACGGCATTGGGTATGCCCCTACTTCATGCTTATAATCTATGTTAATGCCTCTGATTAGTTAAAGCCTAATTGCTTATCCATGTATTAGTTGATTTTGTTGTGCAATGGGAATTCCAGTTGCTGTGTTGTGTTGTAGTCACAATGATGATTGGACGTGTTAGTTTCTGCAGTAACAGTACCATTTTATATAGCTGATATGTTCATTGTTCAATGTCTGTTTTCTAAATTATTTTGATACTGATATTATTTTTCACTTCTGCAGGCTGTTATTAAGAGGCTGATGACTGATGTGCCATTTGGTGTGCTTTTATCTGGAGGACTTGACTCTTCTTTGGTTGCAGCTGTTGCTTCACGGCACTTAAATGAAACAAAGGTTGCCAGGCAGTGGGGAAATAAATTGCATACATTCTGTATAGGCTTGAAGGTAAGTTTCTTGTTTACCCTCATCACAGAGCATCATGTTCACTTCAGCCATCATTCCAGATCTAACTTGTTTTCTTGTTGATATGAGTATTTTGACAAGATAAGGAATATATACTGGGAGTGATAAGCAGTGGGGACAATGTGATGAAATTCTTCTGTTTTTTGTCCTTTATAGGGTTCTCCTGATCTTAAAGCTGCTAAGGAAGTTGCTGATTACCTCGGCACTGTACATCATGAGTTCAACTTCACAGTGCAGGTTGTCAATTTGATTTTCTGTACACTACAGGAATTTTTTTTAAAAAATGTATATTTATTATTTTTACTTAAAAAAATACCAGGAGGGGATTGATGCCTTGGAAGAAGTCATCTATCATGTTGAGACTTATGATGTTACAACAATCAGAGCGAGTACCCCAATGTTTTTGATGTCACGCAAGATCAAATCTTTGGGGGTGAAGATGGTTATTTCTGGAGAAGGTTCAGATGAAATTTTTGGTGGTTACCTTTATTTTCACAAAGCACCAAACAAGAAAGAATTCCATGAGGAAACATGTCGGAAGGTAAAGATACTTTTTACTAGTGGCCAATCATTAAAGCAGAGTAGCACAACATGTTGTCTCTTTCGGTTCAGCTGCTTAGTCACTCAATCTTGCTCACAAAATGTGTTTTGAACGCTCTTCAGATAAAAGCACTACATCTGTATGATTGCTTGAGAGCTAACAAATCAACTTCTGCCTGGGGTGTTGAGGCTCGTGTTCCATTCCTTGACAAAAGTTTCATCAATGTAGCAATGGACATTGATCCTGAATGGAAGATGGTATGTTGCCATGTGTTACAAAAAATATCAAGACATCTAATTTCACTGTAATTCATTTCTTTGATTCTAACCAGCATGATTCCTTTCTTGTGACTATTGCCTTGTAAATTTTAGATAAAACGTGACCTCGGTCGAATTGAGAAATGGGTTATCCGTAATGCATTTGATGATGAGGAGCGCCCCTATTTACCTAAGGTTGGAGAAGTTGCTCTTGTTATTTTTGCAATGTTACTTGAATAAAAAGGGCGTACCCAGTGCCATAGGCTCCCGCACTGCGGGGTCTGGGGAAGGAAAAATAGCCAACAGCCATCCCTGCACAAATGTGCAGAGGCTGAGGTTTGAACCCTGGACCTCTTGGTTACAGACTTTAAAGCTCTACCGCTTGCACCAGGGCCGCCCTTCGCAATGTTACTTGAATACTTTGTAAATCCCATATGCTGTAACTTACATATGTTCTATTTTCTGTAAATAGCACATTCTTTACAGGCAAAAGGAACAGTTCAGTGATGGTGTAGGGTATAGTTGGATCGATGGATTGAAGGACCATGCCAACCAACATGTATGCCATATTTTCTTTGTTGAACCTCTCAGGAAGTTGGCCCTTGTTGAGCGTGCAGTTGATGTTTATTATTGCATTTCAGGTCACAGATTCCATGATGATGAATGCTAGCTTTGTTTACCCAGAGAACACACCCACAACAAAAGAAGGGTACTACTACAGAACTATATTTGAGAAATTCTTCCCCAAGGTTTGTAAGCTACATTGCTCTTTTAAAGCTATTTTGGTATGCGTTGCATTTGGAATAATCCATACCTTGCCAAAAAGAACACCTTGTTATTTAGGTCTGGTATAATCTTCACCATGAAACAATGAATGTGATCACCTACATAATTCTTTTGATTATTACAGCCTGCAGCAAGGTCGACTGTTCCTGGAGGACCTAGTGTGGCATGCAGCACTGCCAAAGCTGTTGAATGGGACGCATCCTGGTCCAAGAACCTTGATCCATCTGGGCGTGCTGCTCTGGGTGTTCACGATGCTGCGTATGAAGATACTCCAGGGGAAGCTCCTGCCTCCGCTGATCCAGTCTCAGACAAGGGCCTTCGTCCAGCTATTGGCGTGACACCCGTTGCTTCAGCCACAGCTGTCTAACCTTCTGTTTATCACACAGCAATGCTCGAATAACAAATGTTGTTCATTACTTGTTTCAGTTTCCTTCAGATCATGTTGTTAGTTCTATCAATCAAAGCAGTGGAGACACGCTTGTGCTTCATGCTTGGCAGCATCGTGTTTGGGTTTTCAGTTAGCAATAATGTTTGTTTTTTATGGATTAAAAAGACGCCACAGCTTTGTAAATATTCGTCACTGTGACCAATTTCCTTTGGTTGTTTATGTGATTTGCAGATTTCAGTGGTTAGTGTATCTTCCCGGTTTGCACTCATTTAAAATTAGGGGTTGTTTGTGGTTTGTGCGCACATTTATATTTTTTTTTGTCAATCAAGGTTTTCATTTCCTAATCTGGAGCGGTGATAGAAAACTACCCAAGAAAAGAGGAACCTATGTAGAATATGAACTTTTCCGTAGACGTATACTAAGGATGAATTCCCAAGAAAATATATACTTTACAGAAAATCCTTTTGGCTTATTCCCCCCGACGCTTCGCTGGGCATACCAGTTTTTTTTTTTGGTTGAATATGAAGTCTAACACTCGAGCAAACGACTATCAAATTGGTAGCGCATTGTGCTCGAATGTCTGTAATTCGAGTTTGTGACACAAGAATTTCTTTACAGTTCGCAATCTTTGCAAAGACTGGTGTAGGCATTTTTTTCCCTCTCCGACGATGCGCTTGAAGATTTTTTTGACGATACTTTACGGAAGATCGCTAAAGATAAAAAAAAATATCTTGGGTGATGTAAATTCTGTAGTGTGGTCGTCGGTCACTGGTCGTCAATCAAAAGATGCACGGGCCAGATCTGACAACCCTAGCCAAGCAAAGCCCGTCGGCGTCAATTTCCATCCCCTTCGCCCGCCCGACCGCGCGTGTCTCGACGCGGGGCAATGTCATCCACCGCCGCCCCTCGCGCGCGGCTCTCGCCGCCGGCGCCCGCCTCCCACCCGCCGCGGAAACGTGGCCGCTCTCCATCGTCGGCTCATGGAAGCACGGCGTCGTCGTGGCGCGCGTCCGCCGAGAACGCCCTGCCACTCGACCACCGCCGCCGCTGGCACAACCCGGAGCGTGCCCTGGGTCGCGTCTGGCACCGGTTCCGCGCGCACCAGCCTGCCTTGCCCTCCTCCAGGCTTTGGGTTTGCTCGGAGGACGCCTCGACCTCCTCCTCCGGAGATATTCCTCGTGCTTAGTTATCTGACAGCGCTTAAATTTAGGAAGAAAATAGTTCCCAGTAGCCTTTGCTCACCATATGTTTGTCTATATGCCTGAACTTGCTTGCGTTGTTGCTTGCTTGCTATTTTTTTTGTGTAAATCTTTTCTTACTATATATGTTAAGTGTTGCTACTAGGAACTGACTAGGACATTGTCCACTCAGTTAGCACAAGTAAGAAAATTTGCTTGAGTTATTGCCCTTTGCCATAATCTGTATTGTCTATTTCATGTGGAATGTTCTTGTGAGCTCGACACAATACTTTCATGTTTGATTCAGTGCTCGTGCTTTCTTTTTTCTAGATGCCTGCACTATCATGTCATACAACATTTTGGCTGATTACAATGCTCAGAATCATTACGACCTTTATTTGGATGTCCCCTGGGACGCAATGAGGTGGGATTCAAGGAGGCGACTTATTATTCGTGAGATTAGGCACTGGGATCCTGACTTAGTGTGTCTTCAAGTAAGAATCCAGTCTCAATGATAGTGATGACATTCTCGCACTGTACTCTGTAACATTTCGTTATTTGGAAGCTAGGAGGTCGATAGGTTTCAGGATATTGCTGCAGCAATGAAGAGCAGAGGGTACGAAGGTATATATCAGGTACACCACTTCCTTCACAAAGACATTTCCTTTCAGATATTTCTGTGTTTCAGTTCTTAAGTGACAGTTGTGATCATCAGAGGCGAACTGGAGATACTAGAGATGGATGCGCTATGTTTTGGAAGTCGAGACGGTATGGATGTTGCATTGCCCTTTATTGTATTCATTAATCTGAATAAAATGGTATTTTCATTTCATCTTTTTTTTCCCAAATGTAGGTTACATCTGCTTGAGGAAGATAGTATTGACTTTAGTGAATTCAATCTGCGAAATAATGTTGCTCAAATATGTGTTTTTGAGGTACCTGAAGTAGCACTAGTTAGTTCAATGAATAATTCCATATGATTGTACATTTGCTAAACAAATTCACAGAAAAAACCTTGTGTATCGCAAGTCACAGAAACTGTCCGCTAACGTAAGCTGTAAAATCTGGTAGTATTACTGTAGCTCTCTTCATCCATTTCCAGCTAAGTAACCATTGTTTTTTTTTGCTGGTATATTGAACAGCATTCCTGCATGCTTTTCTTCAGCTTAACGGAACACACAAATTTGTACTCGGGAATATTCATGTTTTGTTTAATCCAAAGCGGGGTGATATAAAACTGGGCCAGGTATTAATTTTAGCCTTGTTTGTTGCAAATAGAATTCATATTTTTGACAATTAGCTACTTTCTGTTTCACGACCCTAGAACTTCAATCCAATTTATTGTTCTCCATTTTGATTCTCCCTGCAGATTCGCATGCTACTTGAGAAGGCAAATGCTCTTGCTGAAAAATGGGATAAAATCCTATCGTGCTTGCTGGTGATTTTAACAGCACACCTGATGTATACCTTTGTTGCTCTTGACACATGATTTTTTACTTACAGAATAAAATTATGCTTCGCAAGTTTCTTGTTATACAACTGCAATGCAAACACAGCAATATTCAAGTGATATACTATAAAGTAGTTATGTGTCCATAGTAGTGTGGTGCCACTAGGCCATCTTAAGCTTGTTATGATATCTAATTTGAAGAATGTGGGAGCCTTTTTATTATGTTACTGACATTTTTTATTTCTTCTGTCATTTCGTTTACTTATTTTCTGAGAGCAGAGCGCTATCTACAAGTTTTTGTCAACAATGAAGGTAGAGTGATGTGTTAGAACTTCTTGAGGAAATTATACTTATCCCTAAATCATTACAAAATTTTACTGACAGCAGATATTGCGTTTGTTTTTTGTGTGACCAGCTGAGCATTTCTTTGCATGATAGAAGGCAATTATCTGGACTTGATAGCTCTGAATTTGACCTGTATGAGCTTTGTAGGTCAGCATTCTTTCTTGTCAGATCACTATTAACCTAGTACATTATCTTATTTTCCTCTACTGAAGACTTATCCCAATATTTCTCATAGTCTGCTCAAGTATCAATGGACTGATGAAGAAGTGAGAAATGCCACAGGGTGTTCAAATGTTGTGGTGGCTGAACATCCATTGAAGCTCAGTAGTTCATATGCCATGTTAAAGGTACTAGTTTGTAACTTCAATCGGGAGCATGATGACTTTTGACATTTAGATTAGGGCTTCAAATTAAACTATTGCCCATTATTCTAGGGGAATTCAAACAATAGGGGTCTTCATGGTGAACCTTTGGCGACTTCCTACCACAAGAAGTTTCTTGGAACTGTTGATTATCTGTGGTATGCTTCTAAATGTTTGCTTGCTTCTTGTTGTATGTATACGCAATGTAACTGAGATTCTTTGTTGAAGGCACACTCGTGGAATTGAATGCTCCAGAGTTTTGGACACGTTACCTATAGGTGTTTTGAGGAGAACGAGGGGTCTTCCAACCAGGGTAATACCACATCCGTTTTGCTCCGTAGTAATTAAAAGGAATCCTTTCATGGAACAACAGCTTAATCTTAATCTTTGGTGATTGTGGAATATGGATTTTTTTGATGTAATATATGTGTAACTGCCAATTTGTGCCATAAATATTTTTCAGGAAATTGGCAGTGATCATTTGCCCATTGTTGCTGAATTTGCTTTTCCTGAATCAGTAGTTGATGATTCTGGTGAAGATGAATCTGAGCAAGATGACAAGTCTGAGAAAGAAGTGAGCAAAGTGCAACACTTGCTTTTCTCCTCAGATAGTTCCGTTGAGGACTGAGGTATCTGAGCGATTCAGTATTTCAGTTGGTCAAAGATGTTTGAGCTAACTTATTCAATAACAGGGAGTATGGTGCCACTAGGGACTAATCCCTCTGTCCCTTATTAAGTGTCGTTATGGGTTTGTGCTAGTCAAAGTTTATTATGTTTGACTAGGTTTGTAGAATACATTAACAACAGTTGTATCTCCAAATAAATGTATTATGAAAATAGATTTAACAATCTATCATCTGATACTAATTATGGACTATAAACATTAATATTTTTTATATATATTTAGTTAAAGTTGAGTATATTTTAACTCCTCGGGAGTGAGAACGACAGAGTACATTACATCTTTCATGGTCCACAAACAGATCATCTCTAGCTTCCGTGCATAATGAATTTCTTGATACCTTTGTCCGTGTATGGTACAGGATCCTGCAGTGCACAGAATTAAGTACCACATGGAGCAGAATCAAGTACGGACAGCTGTGTGAAATGAAGATTGCAAAGTAGTGTGTATACGAAGAAGAAACGGCAATTTAGTGGATGAAGATGGTTACAACTATATAAATTTTTAAATAATTGGCAAACGGCCCTGTCCTATTTCATAAAAATATATAAAACACTATGCCACATCCATAATAAAGTGCTACACTTATGATCTATGACTATATTATGCATGCTCCTAGGTACTATGTTTGCTAGAACTAAGGGGTCTTTCTTGAGAAACCTTCATGAGCAATTTTCTTTTTATGTTTACTAGCAAACATGCCGTGCGTTGCTACGGGTAAAACGAATCAGTGATATATTTTTATCTAGAGTCGTGCGTTGCTACGGATAAAACGAATCAGTGATATATTTTTATCTAGAGTCTACCCGTGTTTTGCAATGGAAACCGATACATCTTGGAGTTAGATTCCACGCCATTGCTGCTAGACATGACTTATTTTAATTTGTATTAGCACACGTATTGAGTAATAGTTATGTCGAGAGAACTGCACTAATATACATCTACATTTTATATATACATAATCATATTATAAATTTGATAACAAAATGCTCATGATTTGATTTGCAAAATCATTGATTGGTCTTGTTTCTAACAAGAATAGATTTCATTAATCAAAATATCATCAACTTATTGGCAATATTTGTTTATTTGAGAAAAGGGTCAAGATTCAAATACCCATAATATTAAATCTATCATTTGGTTTTATGGTTATTTAGATAAAAAGGATATATGTACTAATATAAAAAAAAAGGCCCACAAAGAAAAAAAAAGAAACAGACGGTTCTTTGTTCCAAGAGAATTGGTAAAAGTAGATGGCTAAACTATGATTTAGCCAACATCAAAATAGAAAACTTGGTAAAAAAACAGAAAATCCCAACAATCTTTCTAGTATGGCAAGGCTAGATAGTTAATGGCACATGCAAGCTATATTTAGCATGTGAGATTTCAGGAATAGTTAGCTTGCTATTTTATAAAACAAAATATCGAAGCTGTTTGAGCTTAATCTTTGTAAAAGAAATTATAAAAATAGCCTACGTAACCAGGATATCATATCTGTTGGAGTTGCTCTTATCCCATCTACACGCGCAAGCGCATATCCCGCATCGTTCATATGGGCTCGGCATCGCCGCCTTCAGCCTCCTCAGTCCCTCCCGACGCCGCCTCAGAGAGACCCCCAACGCCAACCTCTGCCCCTCCCAGCACCGGCCTCATCCTTCCCCACACCGAACCTCTTTCGTTCCTCTGGGACATCCACGTTGGCCTCCTCGCGGTGGTCTTCTTGCCCTAACCCACGGTGGTCTCCTTGCTCTTCCCTGCGATGGTCTTCCACCCAGCCTGATCCCTTCCTGTGCCGGCCTGAGGCCCACCACCCGGTCATCGCGAAGCACCACTGCTGCCTTATGTGCCTCTCTGCCGCACACGACCCTGATGGTGGCCTCCGGTCTCGCCGTTCGGTCCGATGCATATCCACGACTCCGAGAAGGATTTGATTCAAGATGCTATATTTGTTTTTAGATTTGTGATTTTCTAACTCGCGAGCCTTGGTTGATGAAGCTCATTTGAGGTTGAGGTTGAGAACTTTGTCCGTTCTTTAGTTTGGGGCAGGAGTGGCCAAGTGGGGGCTATAAAAGTGGAAGATTTATTATCTCACTGTGGTCCGACTCGATTTTTAACGTTGTTGTAGTGGACTTTGGTTCGATCTAGAGTATTTGATTTTTGTTTGAGTTGATGATATGTACGACATGGTAACTTGGACAAGGAGCGAGACTGAGATGATTTGTCCACGACACGAGGATGGAACCAGCTATGGATCAAAGAGGGGATGCGTGTCTTTTTCTTCTCCGTGCGAAGCAATTTTTCATAATCCTATACAAATTCGAGGAGAGAAAAAAGTACTGGTGTGGTTATGTGGGATAGACAGAGGCGACCAGGACACCAACATGGGCTGCATGCTGTGTTTGAGTCCGTCCTAGTCTAATACGATTGTTTTTTTTACATGGTGGTGGAGGTTTCACATCTATCCGTGTACAAGGCAGAGGAAGAAAAGAACTTGCGGAGGCAGACAAAAAATTAGATGGCAGACTGAAATTTTGCCTTTTAAATATTAGGGTATAGATAAGGTTTTTTTTCAGTAAAAAGTGTAGGTTCCTACTTTTGACATTCAATTAATTGAGGGTGGGTTTAGTATGGGTGTTGCTGGAGATATCGTAAGAGCAAGACTAATAATACAATAAAGCTCTAAGGATCTTTGCAGTGTATCACTTCACGACCATGCTACCATGACATGCTACCATTACGCTTTGTTCTAAGCATGTTACGTTTTAGTGCACGAGTCTTTGGCTCTTTGCAAAAGGTATAAGAAAAAAAAAAAACCCTCGGTGGGCCTGCCGTTCTAGTACAATCAGTCCCCAGAATGAGAGGCCATACATGGATTTTCAAGATAGGGAGGCAGCCAATCACATGCAAGCGTCTGGCCACGTGTGCGCTTCGCCACTCAGGGCGAGAGGACAGCGGGGCACCGGCGAGACCTACGTGCACAATAACTGTTCCACTTTTGGTCCATTGCAGCGCATAGCTAAGCAGCACACCACAAAGAGAGCGAGAGGCCCAGAAGCGCTTTATCCGTGGCGATAAGAGTGAGCTGGTGCACGTACCGGCATGGCGGCCACGGCGTACTCCGTGGCGCTCCTCGGCGGCGCACGCCTGCCGGCCGCCCCGCGCTCCGCCCTCCTTCCTCGCCGCAGCGTCTGCCAGCTTCGCCTCCAAGGTATGGAAAATAACTAGGAAGCTCATCATCAACAACTGGTTTCGTTCGTCACAGCTACCAGATTGCTCATCTGGCGTCGTTGCAGATGGACCGAGGCTCTCCCTGCTCCGTGTGAAGGCCGCGTCCGATGACACATCGGCCTCCGGCGACGAGCTCATCGAGGACCTCAAAGCAAAGGTACGTGCCAATTGCCTTGCCGGTCGTCCAGAAATCTGACATGTATCTATTTGCATCAGGCAATGCGCGCATGCCTTAACCTCGCTCACCCCTGTTGCCTTTGACTTTTTGACTTGCAGTGGGACGCCGTTGAGGACAAGCCCACCGTCCTCTTGTACGGCGGCGGCGCCATCGTCGCCCTCTGGCTGACGTCCGTGGTCGTTGGCGCCATCAACGCCGTGCCGCTGGTATGTAGTTAGTTGAAGCGTCATTGAGTGTACACCTGGCTACTATTCCATTCCAGTCGTACAATCCTGCTCTGAATTGTTCTAACCGGCCGTGGTGTTCTTGATGAGCAGCTCCCCAAGATCCTGGAGCTCGTTGGGCTCGGCTACACCGGCTGGTTCGTGTACCGCTACCTCCTCTTCAAGGTAACCGAGATAGACATAAAATTCTTTTGCACTTGTCTTGTTTAGATCCGGTAGTTAGGTTTGTTTGGGTTGCCGATGGCTTCTCGTCACCATCATTCTAAGCCTATGTTGTAGGTCTTACGATCATTCTATTCTTCTTAATAAAATACAGGCATATATGTCTTTTCGCGAAAAAAATCTTGAACTGCTACGTGCATCTCTACGTTATACAAGGAAGCTCTCTTACATAAATGTCTTTCGTTCTTCTTTTTTTACTCCAAAAATTATAGGAAAGCAGGAAGGAGTTGGCCGCCGACATTGAGACCTTGAAGAAAAAGATAGCTGGAACAGAATAAATGTACTCTCATGGAAAGTTTTATTTAGAGGGTTCTTTCTTCTTTGTTGGAAAGATAATATCATCTACTCGGAGAACCGTACCAATGCAACTACTTGAGTACTATGCACATGTGTTGTGTGATGTATATCTTCTGTATACAAAGGAAGCTCCGTTTGTTGTGTAGCATTTGTAGTTTAAATATGCATCGTACTACCTATCTGCTAAATTTTTGTATTGGTTTAGCAAATTTGAGAGTACATATTGGACGTAAACAATTAAGAATCTAAAACAAACAGAGTGTGCAACGGCATTAAGAACTTAATAATATACAACTGTTTCAATCCATCGCCTTCAGGGCTGTTAGTGTTTCTTGCTCAGTGAAAGGTGCACTTAAGCAGTCCTGAATGTTGATGCTGAAGATGGAGTTGATGTCAGAACTCCAGGAGGAACTGCCTGGTTGGCCTATGATTGACCTGAAGAAATTTGTCAGCGCCGGAACTTTCCCATTATGACTGTAAATTACTTCTCCTTACACATCAACACAACGGATAGAAGTCCCTGCTCCCAGTCCGAGTCCAGTAGGAAGCCTTCTCTTTGATCGCCTGGGAGAGGCCTCAATCCTGGCAGTCCCTGCGTCCCTGTAACTCGTGAGAAAGCGATCCGCATCCGCAACGGAATCACGGCGCGCCTGAGAGGAGCAAGGAGCGGATCGGAGTCGGAAGGCAGAGTCCGATGACGAGAAGGAAACGATTGTGGGGGCTATATATTGCGACCCCTGGTCCGTCCCTGAAGAACCAAAACAGACCGTAGCCGCTGCCGACGTACCCCAATCCAGATCAAGTAAGGTTTCGATGGCCATGGCGGAGGTGGCGACGATGGTGTTAGGGAAGAAGAAGAATCTGGCGGGGAGCGACGAGAAGCCAAAGGAGGAGCGCAACCTCGTGACCAAGGAGAGGGTGCCCGAGTCCCACATCGCGAGGATCAAGGCACGTCCGCTGCGGAAGATCCCTCCTCTCAGCGACCGCATCTTGGCCAACAAACCCAGTCGCCGAGAGCAAATTGAGTCCAGCATCGCCCACATCAACTACTTGGTGGACATGGAGCAGGACTGCCTGCGGCAGCACGCCGAGAAGGGGTACGCCGAGATCGGCGTCGACTTTCACCAGTGGTGTCAAGAAAGTGTTCATTCTTCCCAAATCCCAACCAGCTGGAGGCATCGTGAGGAGATTGAGTGCTATCGTATCGGTGGAGTCTGTGTCCGTTCTGTCGGTCTCTAGTACTGTGTTGCTGTTTTTGATGCTGTCCTGTCTGTTATCAGTATGTTATGGTGTTGGCTATTTGAGTATGTGAGATGGTGCTGCTCTGAACTATTTTTGGTTTGTATTATTGATTTTTGATATATTATATATTATTTGGGCATGTCTGTTCTATTTTTTTTTTACAACATTGCATTCAACTTACCGCCTGTTCCTTATTTATCCTAACATCACCTCGTATCGGTGGAGCAAGAGAGTACTACGCTACTGTGAATTGGTGCCATTTGTCGCTTGCTCACCAAAAGCATTAAGATCATCCGCTGTCGTGGCCTCTCCTCCTTGTGGTGCGTTGATTCAACTTCCATGTGCAGCGATACCTCTCTTCGTCTTTGTCGCGACTGGCCTTGATTTATTTCACGCCGTCAATTAGATGGGGATGACTCGTGATGCGGCGGAGCCCTTGATAGCTGATCGAGGATTACTATCACATCGGCGCATCATCCGTGCATTGCTCTTAGTTCTTGTGATCTGCCTAATTCAGTATCTATTAGTTATGCGGTCTGTATATCTGACGGTAAGTTCATCCCATCCCATGGCTTTGGATTTTCACTGCAATTTGCAAGTTGCAGTTCTGCTATACGTCTCTATGGACGATGAGGCTTGCCTCTTTTGCAAGGATGGCTTCCCCATCGATGACATCGACAGCAAGCTCCTCTTGCATGCCCAAATTGATGCTTTGGTCTGAACTTTCTGTGTTCTATTTCTATGTCTAGATTTTAGTTCTGAAATTCTGATCTGAAACTTATGCAATGTTGCTTTGCTCGGAAATTTCAGAGATTGATGAAGCGTTGGTCATTCTTACATCAATGCATCAAGTTGTTTGCAAACTTAGACTACGTGCAGAACCTGAACCAGTTGGAATCGTAATTGAATGTCCGCATGTGTGTGAATGTTTTTCTGCACTTCATATTCAGCAGATGTTTGCATAGCAGTTTTTCTCTGCACCCCCAAACATCAGATGTTACCACAAAGAATTAAGATGGCCCAAGATGCTACTCAGATGCTGCAATAGCACCAGACACAGCATGACTAGGAATTTTCCTCCTAGATCCTATTCAGAAACTCAAATGCTTCATAAAAGTGAGAGTTGAACATGTCAGCTCTGTTCTTATGGCTGAAGCGGCGGGCGTGGCGATTGCCGTTTGTGATTACTTCACGGTTAGGCTTTCAGACCATGTCCTTCTTCATCGACAGTCAAGCTCTTGCGGGATTTTATAATGGTCAAGATCTTCAAACCCCTCCACGCAGTGGAAGTCAAGCCTTTTACTCACAAGTTCTTAGCTGCAACAACTAACTTAAGTTGGAGGGTTTTCAAGATTCATAGGGACCTAAACACCACAGCTCATGTTTTAGCTTCCCAAGCCTTTAGAGGTTCCTCAGGGTCTACCAGTTCTGATGCTTTCATTTGTAACAATGGCAATCACTTGGACAGTTGCCCCCTTAGAGAGGCTCTGCATGATGTAAATTGGGAGTGGTTCTCATTGCTAGCAGCTATTTGCTGCTAATTAATATTTAATAAAGCTTCTTTTGTTAAAAAAAAAAGAATTACAGATGGAATGCACTTCCAGGAGACAAACAGTACAATGTTTCCGGGCCCTCTTGGATCTTTTTTTGTCTCGCTGTTCGGTCCAGTGGGCTTGGGCTACCTCGACACAGGCCCACCAGATCTCTCCTCAGAATCAGTCCGTGTGGTCCAACCATCGCCTCGCATCGCATTCTCCTTTCCTGCTCCAGAATGTTCCCCTCCAGCTCCGCCTCGGCGACAGCCCCGCGCTTCCTCCGCCCCTTCACCGGCAGCGCCACCGCAGTACCCCGCCGCGGCATGGCGGCGGCATCCGCGGGCGGCAGCCCAAGCGACCCTCCGCCGCCGGTGCAGCAGTCTTCTTCTTCTCCCACCAAGGCGGTGCGCGTGGTGGTGAAAGGCCGCGTGCAGGGCGTCTTCTTCCGGGACTGGACCGTGGAGACGGCGCGCTCGCTGGGGCTCGCCGGGTGGGTCCGCAACCGCCGCGACGGCACCGTGGAGGCGCTGCTCTCCGGGGACGCCGAGAAGGTCGACGAGATGGTATCCCGGCGGATCCCCGTCGGCCCGCCCGCCGCCGCCGTCACCGCCGTCGTGCCCTCCCCCGCCGAACCGGTCGCACCTGACGAAGGCTTCCACCGCAAGCCCACCGCCTGAATGACTACACGCCGTGGTGGGGCGTGGTCATCAGGAGGCGAACGGCGCCACTCGCCTGTGGTAATCTGTTATTTTCCTCGAGATTGTTAGTGCTAATTTACGGCGTTGAATCAAATAAACTCAATCACGACGAGGAGCTTGTGCTTCGATGAGTGGACCAGGATTGTGATTATGACTGCTTAATTGATGCACTCGGTTATTGTGATCATGTTTTATGCAGCCCTGTCAACTGTGGTGTTTCTGACAAATATATACCGTGCCTGTAATTATCTGCTCCTGCTCCGTTCCGAGAGAAACGGTTGTGAATTGTTTCTGGCAAAATTGCGCATAGATTTTGCTTTCAATATTTCTATGATTTTTTTTTAAAAAAGGATCAGCGAGTCCGTGGCGCGTGGTCATTTGTTGCATCTCTTGTTGGTGGTGCAACAAATGAGTTTGACTCAACTTAGAAACCCTTTTTCTGTAATTACATTGATTAAACTAAGCACTTACGAGATTTTTCCTAAATATTATGACTTGTGTTTAGCTTATTTTTAAAACTCATGTAACGAATGTCAATCGTTGTCTATTTTCTTCACATATAATTTTCTCTCTGTCACTGACACACGTTTCCATACTCATTTCGAAAGTTGAAGTACTTGATTTGCATAGGACTTAAGAGATCCAATAGCTACAAGAAGAGAAACAATACCTCACCCAAGTATCTCCGGTGTCTTCATAACACTCTTGTTGTACATTGTGTGTGTAAGTAATCTCCAGTGTCTTCCTAATACTACTCGTTGTACATTGTGTGTGTAAATAATCTCAAGTGTCTTCCTAACACTACTTGGTGTACATTTTGTGTGTATATTACTTGTGTTTTTGTGAAGATGAAGACTTGTCTGAAATCTTACACATTGGAGATTGTCACCTAGAGGTACTGTAAAATTTATAACTTGTATAAACTACATGCATTTGATTATTTAGGAAATGAAGTTTAAGAAATGAACTAAATGGTGTCTTTAATAAAAGACATTGCTATAGCATACCAAGACAGACCTTGCAACAATATAATCCCAACCAAAGAAACAATACAACCAGAAAAGGGACAAAAGGCCAATAGCTTAGTAATAATGTTGAGGTGATGTTTGTATGTAAAAAGTAGGGATATGTGTTGGTCAAACTTTCTCTAGTTTTATTAGTTTTATAGAAATACCCAGCGGCGGATCCAGAAACGGAAAGGGGGGGGGGGGCGCTAAACTAAAATTTCCTTAACAAGGTAAAGGCTAACAATTATGCTAACTATATGTACTAATTGTAGACAAAAACATAAAAATTGTACTAAATATGTACTAATAATAGACAAATACGTAGAAATTGTATGACGGAGGGATTATAAATACTGTATATGCAAAATTTGTACCTCAAGTAAGGATGCCTTTTTTGAGTTACAACAACATTCTGGTACTGCTGCCTCACTTGATTTGTTTTGTAGACATGATTGAGGATATGCATAAGTTTAGAGTGTACGCTGATACTATGGAGATAACCCTGGACGCAGATTAGTTGGAGGGGACTGATGTTGAAGAAGATGTGCATGCAATGAGAATAATGCACATCAATATAGAAAATTGACAAGAGTTCGAAAGCAGGCAAGAAATACTCCCTACGTTTGGAAAAAAAATGCAATCGAAGGACCTCGCAGGCTGGCACGCAAACGAATGGAACATGGAAGATTACCAAAATACCCCTGTGAACTGATTTGACCTTTTTTTAATCATTGCAAACACACTTAATCTGATAGTAGCAATTACAGTCTCATGGGAGGTATTACACGTGTCATTACACAAATATTGGTAAAGTTTTGGAGAAGGCTATAGAGACACAACTATTACACGTGTCATTACTGAAAGCTTGCCAACCACCAGTTTGTGGCTCAGAACCAAATGCACGTAATACAGAATGTGAACCATCGTGGCAGATGATTTCCCGCCTGTGCCACACCCCTCGTTCCATTGCAGGACACATGAGACCATCCACTCCATCAGCCTAGAAGCCATTTCCATCATCTGTCATGCCCATTGATCTAAACACTCTTCCAAATCTTCATGGAGAGCTCTTACTTGATCTCAATGAACAACCTCCATATGAACAAGAAAATTAAATTATTGGTCTCCAGCAAAATCAACTTCACGAAGATGAAGCCCATCTCCAAGATCAACATAGACACCTTTTACCTGATCTCAATAGCCCTGTGTATGAGTAAGAAGATGAAATCACTCATCTCTAGGAAGATCAACTTTACGAAGATGAAGCCCATCTCCAAGGTCAGCCCCTACATTTTCCTCACAATGTGTGCCTTGGTTTGTATGTCATTGATCTCAATGTTGCTGCAACCGAGGGAGGACAAGAACATTATAAAGGTGATTCTTTTTCTCTTAATTGCATCTGGGAAGCAGTAAGACTAAGCTCAGTTCAAATTACCCAATCAAACTTGAACTAAATATTGTGCCTCACCTCTTTGCAGTAAGAGCAACCATAGGCTGCATGTCTCAACTTTGATGGCCCATATGAATTTGTTCTAAACATTGAACCTTCTGATCTGCAGCAACAGATGAGTTAAGTTCATAGTAAGCTTACGACCTACGGTTGTTGTTCTTCTATTTAGAAAATTGACTGCTACAACTACAACCCACATGACAACTGATTTTTCAACAATTTAATGTCTGACTACCATATAAAAATGTTCTTCACCCACATCAACATGATATGTATAGCTACACTGTAATGTGTGTTACCAATAATTATTTACTTGTACCAACAATCATAAGTGAACCACAATAAAAACTAAATAATTCACAATTCCCATCTTTGTTGCTTTAGCTTAGCACTAAATTTTACAGATTGCTTGCACCGATGTCCACCCACAATTGTAAAAGAAAAATGACACTTACAAATTTGCACCAATTGCTCCACAACTCACCATTTATTTTTTTGTAGGCATGATGGAGGACATGCATGACTTTGTTGTGTATGTTGACCCTGTGCACATAGTCATTGATGAAGAAAGTTGGATGGCTTGGATGCATCATTCAAATGAAAAAAATGCACATCAGTCCAGAAATTTGACAGATACTCAACAACAACAAATCTATGCAACATTGCTTGAGTGAACTGATCATGGAAGACTGAAAGGGAAAGCTACAACTATAATAGCACAAATATTCCAAGTGAGCTGGTATAAAGTGCAGTGCATTTGGCAACGAGCAAAACAATAATTTCATGCCCAAGGAATTACAGTTGATGTTAGATCAAGGAAGCCTAAGAGAAGTGGTCGTACAATGTTGCAAATAGACCTATCTGAGGTGCTTGTGTTCCGTTGCAATAAAAAGCACTATTCAATCTCTAGCTACTACAATTAGTGTCCAAAAGAGCACTCTGCATAGGTGTTTCAAGGAAGGGAAACTACGACATCACTCTAATACACTAAAGCCTCTATTGGCAGAACAAAATAAAAGAGACATGCTCAAATGGTGTCTTAATATGTTAGATCAGCGGACACTACCACATAAACCCATGACTAGTGTAACTGAGAACAACATTCACATGGACGAGAAGTGGTTCAACACCACATCAAAGTACAAGAAGTATTATATGCTTCTAGAACACAACTACCCACATAAGACTATGCAAAATAAGAATCACATTGGCATTTTGTCGGCATTAAGAAGACATATATACAATGATGCAGGTAATTGCATCTTTGATGGGAATATAAGATTGTGTCCATTTATTAGAAAGGTACAACATCAACTTGTTTCGTTGTCTTACATAAGCTTATCCTAACATTTTTAATCCTTAATTGTTTTCATTGACTCTAAGAACAAGTAAAAAGAGAAGTCGTAATAGGGAGAGAGGGACCAAAGTCACTGATCCTACTAAGGTATATTGAATAACAATTAGCATGTTTGGTTCGCGTTACGAGATAGTCCAAAATCATCGATCCAAAAACCAAGTCTAGCTGGGGCATTTAGTTTGCCTCATGTCATTGGCTCGTCCGTCACGGCCTGTAAATGCAACATTCCCATGAAGTAACAAGGAGAACAATCTCGGATGAAGTGGTTCCACGAGAAAGTGTCGAACAGAGCGAATCCTGATGAGCCCATGTGGAATGGATCTACTCCCTAAACTAAATAGCTTGTATTAGGTCATACTTGATTGGTAAATCTAAGAGTTATTGTTGGACGATGACCACAAGAACTTAGAGGGCAAACTAAACCACATTGATTTAAGAAAATGCCTATTCACATGTGCTAGTAGATGATGAAGAATTTGCTAGGGCTATAGCACAAACTGCGCTAGACTTGCAATTCGTCAACTAACCTACAAATTCTTAGATTTGAATGTACTAGACTTAGGATTCTTTGCCTCTTTTAAGTCCTTAACCTATGAAATGATATCTAAGAACTTGGATGTCCTGATTCAGAATGTCAAAAATGAGTTTGATAACTATGATCCAAATACTTCGAATAGGATGTTCCTAACACTACAAGGGTGTATGATTGATGTCATGAAAGATGAAAGAAGAAACATATACAAAATTCTCACATGGACAAAGAACGAAGGTGCTAGACATGCTTCTAGATTAGTGAGTCATGAAAGATGAAAGAGGAAACATATACAAAATTATCACTTGGATAAAGATGGGAGGCGCTAGACATGCTGCTAGATTAGTGTTGACCAACAACTACATGAGGATTTGGAGAATTGCTTGAGATTAGTTCTTTTTGAAAAGCTGAGAATTGCTATATGAGGACAACAAGATTCAGAATATACCTTTGCACCCACATCTGAAGAGTAGGAGAAAGCAAGAAAGGTATGTGAGTTGTTGAAGGTCTTCTTTGATGAAACCATAGTTCCCGAGGTAGATCTAGAACTTAATAAAAAATTCAATATATGCAAAGAAAGTTTAGAAGGTATGGAAATTAACATGGCTACAAATTTCATTTCCTGTCATCTTTGATCCACGGTTTGAACTTAAATCTATTGATTTTCGTTTGAAGCAAGCTTTTGGGAGTTAGGCCAGTAAAAAATTGTATTGTGAAGAATACTTTGGTGGATCTATTTAAGGATTTCTCAGTTGGTCAAAAAACAACACAAGTTCATTGTGTTACAGTACAAACAAATAAGTGAAAGGTACGTTGATTGGGATAACCACGTGAGTCTCGACACCCAACCTACCAATGAGGTACCTTCTAAACTTGAAGCATACTAATCAAGGCAAGCGATACCCCAAAGTGATAAATTCGATATTCTGGGTTGGTGGAACAACTCTTTCTCGCATGGCTCGAGATTTCTTGGTGTCCCCTACTTCATCAGTTCCATGCGAATCTACATTCAGTGTTGCGATAAGACTTATCTCAAATTTTTGAAGTCGCTTAGCTCCTAAGACAGTGAAAGAGTTAATGTGCTTGCAAGATTGGTTCTGAGCTTTTGGTTCAACCAAATTTAGTATGGAGTCTATTGATCATTATATTCTTGATGAAAGCAATGAATGTGCTAAAAAAGAAAGAGGAGAAGGTGAGATTCAATGCAGTAGCATTTCTTCTTGCATTTTCTTCATATCAATATGTTAGTAGTATAATTTGATTTGCAGTCTTTGCCCTAGTTACACTTAGTGCACAACTAGTATGTGAACTCAGGTTTAGAGGAGCTTGTTGGTCTGTACGTATGGTGGTTTGTACTATGTTATCCATTGGCGCGCCACAAGAAAGAAAAGTAATTAAATGGAGTGACCGGTGCTCTACACAACAAATGGGTCGGTAGTTTGGCTACGGTTTGATCCAAGGTTGAATTGGTTAAGAGAAGTTCTTTTGGAAAAGCCGAGAGAAGCAACCATGGAATGGAAAACTAAAAAGGGACACTACGTGTGTGTGTGTATATATAGACAAAAATATCACAAAAAGGTGAAAAAGGAAGGGAAAATTCTACTTTTGGTCCCTCAACTATCGTGAAAGTTCACTTTTGGTCCCTCAACTCCGAAATCGGATAAAACATGTCCCTCAACTTTTGAAACAGTGTAGATTACGTCACTCGACGGTTTTGGATGGCGATTTTGCTACAATAGCAAAGGTTTTGCTATAGTAATAATGGTTTTGTTTTTCTTTTTTTGAGATGAATCTATGAAAAATCATAGTAAACCACAGAAAAATCATAAAATTAAAAATCTAATTTTGTTGAACTCCACATGAGTAGATCTATATAATAAATATATAATATAGTAATGCTTTAATATAAAGTTTTTGCTATAAAGATTTTATGTTTTTCTTTTTCTTTATTTTGGCTCAATCTTTAGAAAATCATAGTAAATCATCGAAAAAACCTAAAATAAAAAGTCCAATTTTGTTAGACTCCACATGAGCAGATCTACACAGTGAACATATAATATAGTATGCTTTAGTCTAATAAAATGGTTATAGAAGCTGCATCTATGAATTATTCTAATTAATTATAGAAAAAACTCAGATCTAAAACTATAATAAAAAATTTATACTAAAATGTACCATATTATATGTTCACTGTGTAGATCTACTCCCTCTGTCCCGATGAGAGTGTCGCTGGAGGGATGGACGCAGGTACCGAGGAACATGGGAAAAAAGCTATGTACAACTATTACTGCCCAGTCTTGGCTCCCTGGTCCCCACACATCAATCTTCTCGCTCCTCCGTCTTCACCGATCAACGCTGTGGGAGGGAGGGGATGGGACCGCTAACAATGGAAGCAGCAGACAACGCATGCTATTGTTTGGAGGCTGCAGGTCTAAAATGACACATTCCGTGGAACGAGCAACAAATGCTAGAACGACAATCTTTGCGGGACGGAGGGAGTACTCATGTGAAGTCTAACAAAATTTAATTTTTTATTTTATGATTTTTCTATGATTTACTATGATTTTTTAAAGATTAAGCCAAAATAAATAAAAAAAATAAAATATTTATAGCAAAAATTGTATACTAAAACATACTATATTATATATCACTGTATAGATATACTCATGTGGAGTCTAACAAAATTTGATTTTCTATTTTATGATTTTCCTACAATTTTTCAAAGATTGAGCCAAAATAAATAAAAAAAGATAAAATAAATAAATTTTATACTAAGCATATCATATTATATATTCACTGTATAGATCTGAGTCCAACAAAATTATATTTTCTATTTTATAGTTTTTCTTTGATTTACTACGATTTTCCAAAGATTGAGTCAAAATAAATAAATAAAAAGAAAAACAAAACCATTGTATAGCAAAACCTCTATTACTGTAGCAAACCGTCGTCTAAAATTACCGAAGGACGTAATCTGTACTGTTTTAAAAGTTGAGAGACGTGTTTTGTCTGATGTTGAAGTTGAAAGACCAAAAATAAACTTTCGTAATGATTAAGAGACTAAAAATAGACTTTTTCTTAAAAAAAAAAAGAAAACAGCCCACGCCAATGACACCCTCTGGTGCGGGCTTCGAGCGCGACCCAACCGCGTGGGGTCACAGAATTTATTGGACCGGGCTTGGGCTGTCCTACTAGGGCAGGCTTTGGCTTGCCAGAATTTCCAGTTCCAGCAGTTCGGCCGTCTCGTTCTCGTCTCATTCCTCTCCAGTCTCCACGCTTCGCTGCTTCCACAACCGCACCACCACCACCGCGCCATGGCCTCCTCCGCCGATCCCGACGCCTCCACACCACCATCGGCGCCGCAGAAGCCGGAGCCCGCGCGGAAGGGGGTCCGCGTGGTGGTGAAGGGCCGCGTGACGGGGGTGGGGTTCCGCGACTGGACGGCGTCCACGGCCGAGTCGCTCGGCCTCGCGGGCTGGGTCCGCAACCGCCGCGACGGCAGCGTGGAGGCCCTCCTCTCCGGCGACCCCGCGAAGATAGAGGACATGATAACCCGCCGCCTCCCCGTCGGGCCCCCGGCCGCCAC
>CM041638.1:31450636-31476275 GCA_023333625.1 Bothriochloa decipiens
GAGGACATGATAACCCGCCGCCTCCCCGTCGGGCCCCCGGCCGCCACCGTCACCGCCGTCGTCCCGTCCCCCGCCGAGCCCGTCGATCCGACCGCCGGGTTCGAGATCAAGTTCACCGTCTGATCCGCCGCGACAGGTTCGCGTCTCGCCCGCGCGTTTTTCGTGGACGGCCTATTGTGTACTACTACTGCGATTAGAGATCAGAGGCGACACCATTAGCAGCGGAGTCTGTTTCCCTCAAAAGCTCTGCTTTGGGGAATTCATGTCAGATTGTAGGTGTATCAAGTGTCCAAGTCTGAATATTAATAATCTGTAAGCTATGCCAGGATTCAGATCGAAATATTTCTGGCACTGAGAAATGTGTTGCTTAATTTGGCTTGAAATTTTTCAAAGACTGTCGCCTGAACAATCTCTGTGTTTATCCCTAGACTCCGAAAGCTTTCAAACAGTCTTATGCAGTACTGTATGCATTAACGTCAAGGTTCAGACATGTAAATTTGACATGTGTCAAGTCTCAGGACCAAACCAGATAGCTTCTGCCATTCACAAAGCTGTCATGTGACCATTGACAATTTTTGAGGTTGCTTGCCTAAACAACCTCACTGCATTCCTTGATCTACTTTACTAGTACAGATGCTTACATACATATATGGTATTAGCTTGGAGTTTCTGACAATCTTCCTAGCACTAATGGTAGTACTTTCTTTCTACCTTAGACGTGTAACTGCTCAAACCTTCTCTTGCAGCTCCACAAGTGCCTTGCCGCCTTCTTCCTCCTCATACATTTCAAACAGAGTCTTACACAGTATTGTATGCATTAACGTCAAGGTTCAGAAATAGTTGAGCTGTAATTTTGAGCTGTGCCAAGTCTCAGGACCTCACCAGATAGCTTTGACATTCACAAAGCTGTCATTGACGATTTCTGAGGTTGATTGCCTGAACAACCTCCTTGCATTCCTTGATCTACTTGACTAATACAGATGCTTACATACATATATGGTATTAACTTGGAGTTTCTGACAATCTTCCTAGCACTAATGGTAGTACCTTCTTTCTACCTTAGACGTGTATCTGCACAAAGCCTGAAAGTGTATCCTGCTCAAACCTTCTCTTGCAGCTCAACAAGTGCCTTGCCGCCTTCTACCTCCTCTTTCTTGTGCAACTGCAGAGGCTTGGACCTGAACCTCTTGGCGCAAATGGCGTAGTACACCAGGTTCATGACCTGCAGCATCGCGACGACCCAGTAAAAGTAGTCCAGCCTGCCGTGGTTGATGTTGTCCGGCAGCCAGTTGGCGCCGCCGGGCCCCGCGCTCCAGCGGTGCACGGCGTCCACCAGCAGCGTGCTGGCGTAGCTCCCCAGCGAGATGGACAGCCAGAAGAGCGCCGTCGCCGTGCTGCGCATGCTCTCGGGCGCCTGGTCGTACATGAACTCGAGGTGCCCCACGGAGGTGAAGGCCTCGGCCACGCCGTGCAGCGCGTACTGCGGCACCAGCCAGTAGGCCGACCGCGGGGATGTGCCGGCGTCCGTGGCGCCGGTCGCGGCGGCCGCGTCCCTGCGGTGGCGCTCCACGAAGCCGGCCACCAGCGTGGCCAGCACGCTGATGGCGAAGCCGACGCCCATGCGGTGGAGGAAGGAGATGCCGCGGTCCAGCCCCGTGAAGCGGCGCGCCACGCGGACGAGCGCGCGGTCGTAGACGAAGAGGGTGACGAGCATGGCGAGCAGCCCGAAGACGGTCATAGACCCCGCCGGGATCTGGAACGTGGACAGGCCCGGCGCCAGGCGCCGGTCCATGGTGCTCGCCTGCTGCAGGGAGAAGGTGTTCTGCGTCGACGACCCCGTGATCACCAGGATGCCCGCTGCCCAGATCGGCCCCATGCGTATCAATGACTTGAGCTCCTCCACGCGGTGCACCGTGCTCAGGCGCCACGGGTTTGGGACGGGGGCCGGCGACGGCTTGCCGGAGTCTGCGTCCGTCAGCGTGACCAGGTCGCCGTCCGTGACGATCGCCGCGCGGTCAAAGAAGCTGCGAGCCGGGAAACGTTGTCAGTTGAACTCAATTTTTTTTGTGACAGTTACAATTAACCGAGACTGCAATCACGATTGTCTTGTTCCTTCAGAAACAACAAACGTGGACCCCTGGTGCGTTGTGATCCTCTTCTCTCAGAGTGTTAAAGTCCAAGACCGGACAGCACGAGAAAATGTGTTGCAGGCTAGACATGGCACGATGTCCATTTTTGGCGCCACTTGACATGGCCTTGTGATTGGATCTGCACCGTCCGTGATCCTTTCTTGGCAATTTCTTATCCTCATCAGCTAAGATTGTGGGCTTGTCGGCAGTCCACTAGTGCAATGCACGGCAGTGAAAGAACAGAGCAAGGCAGCGGACGCCGGTGTACGTACCTGAGCTGATCCGTGTGCACAAGCTTGCCGTACATGGAGATGGCGTCGAGCTCGTCGTTCTCGTACAGCCTCGTGGGGTCAACGTCGGCTGCCGGCAGCCGGCGCTTCTTGACGGCGGCGACGACCACCTGCGCGAGGCGCGTGAAAGGGCTCCCCGCGGGGTCCAGCCTCCGGTACATGGGGTACCCGGCGACGAAGGCGGCGACGGAGACGCCCATGCAGAAGGCGGGGACGCCGAGGCCCCAGCCCCAGCCGACGTTCTCCTGCACGTACACCACCGCCGTGACGGCCAGCAGCATGGACGCGCCGTTGCAGAAGTAGTACCAGTTGAAGAAGCCCCAGCTCCGGGCGCGCTCCGCCGCCCGCGACTCGTCGAACTGGTCCGCCCCGAACGCCACGATGCAGGGCCGGTACCCGCCGGCGCCCACCGCGTTCAGGAGCAGGGACACGTACAGCACCGCCAGCTGCCACGGCGCCGCCTCCTGGCACGTCACCGCGCCGCCCGGCTTGCACGGCGGCGACCGGAACTGCGGCAGCGCCGCTGACACCGTCAGGAGCGCCATGCCCTGTGCACAAACTCAGTGATCGATCAGTTCACCACCGGCCCACGTATGCTGTATGCATTGCTTGGCAATTGGCACGTACGACTTGGTAGACGACGGAGGCGGCGGCGATGGTCCAGAAGCGGCCGATGCAGGCGTCGGCGAGGAAGGCGCCGATGAGGGGCGTCGCGGCGGAGGTGCCGCCGAAGTTGGTCAGCGTGGTGGCGGCCTTCGCCAGCGGCATGTGCAGCTGTGTGGTGAGGTACGTCAGCATGTTGGTCGAGAAGCCCACCACGGCGAGCTTCTCCGCCACCTCGTTGGCTGCGGGCGCAAGTGTGCAACGCAAACCACAGTTGAGATTATTAAGACATAAGACCCCAGAAAACACAATTGCTGTTGATTAGTAAACTCTCTTACCGAAGATGAAGGGCATTGTTCTAAGACCACCCTTCTTCCTGCCCGTCATCTTGCTCGTTTCCTCCATGGCCATGGCCGCCCCCTTCTCCGGGGTGGAGACGACGTGCTTTTGTGCAGTTCTGCACAGCCACAACTGTGCCTAGTGTACGTATCTGCCTTGGCCATCTCCACTCCACTTATTTATAACTTGACAGGGACCATACCACTCGGCTACACGATACATTATTTGGTTTATCTATATCTATATACACTTCTTAAATAATAGAAGAACATCCGGCTCCTCATAGGTGAGAAATACTAAAGTTATTACAGACCCAAATGCTTAAAATAATCAAGTTCCGGTGGCACCAATATCCTTAACTACCACCATCACTAACCACACTAGGGCTTGTATATATCTGTTGCGACTTCGTTAAATTCAAAATCTGTCGGCGGCTCAGTTATTCAGAGATACTCATAAGGTTAGGATTTGCGTATATGTATTCATAGGTGAATATGTATATGTGTAGACGTCTACGCTGTACTGTGTATTTTATTTTAAAAAAATCCACTCCCGATTCTTAGCTCCATCTTCCTAGCTAAATCTCTAATGGAGCGGTAGAGAACCACGGCAGGTAGCAAGTGAGAAGTGACTTAGGTGGGGATCGAATAGAGAACATTATGGGCATTACCAAAATTTGTCAAACCAAAACTAGGGCACTCTCGAAACTTAGGTAGTCATTTGGTTTAAAGCCAAAATGTGCCTAGTCAAAACTTTAGCACTCACAAACACTAAATTTCTTACCAAAGATTTGACAACTAGAATTACCATGCCATTATTTTAGCTTGCCCTAATTTTGGTAGGGTAAATTTTAGGGCCCAACCATTTAGACCCTTAGAAAGCTTCCTTAAACCACCAAATCTTCACCGGTAGGCGCACTACCAGATTCACCGAATATAGAGGTGACTTGACATAGAGTTCATATAGTGCCAGTTTGGCATAACTCAAGCTCCATGCCCATGTGAGATATCTGTATTTTGTAGACTTAATTAACATATTTAAAAACTCTAAATATTCATATTTCATCTAGACTATAAGCAAAATATGATTTACGTAAATACTCTCGAAGTGCATCTAGCTCCAAATCCAAGATTTTCCAGAGCTACTACTACCAACTCTAAGAAATCTATACATTTCCTAGAGCTGAAGCTTTGCTAAAGAGGTAAAAGGATGATAACAGAGCCCGAGCTTTGCCAAAGATATGAGATAAAAACTTCCATGGCACAATTCGTCCTCTATTATTACACTTTAGTAGTTGCAGATAATTATGATATACCGTCGGTTAAAATTCGTTTCGTCCAGAGGCAAATCATATGCAATGTAGTACGTGATAGTGATAGGACAATCAAAACCAGCAAAGGCACATCGTGACAAAAGTAATGGTACCCGTGTGACAAGTACTGACCGTCTGTATGCGTACGATTTCCATTCGAAAGTTTGCTTTCTCGTCCACCTCTTTTCACATTTCCGAAAGAGGTAGATAACCTCGGCAGTATCTGATTGCATCAGGCTCGATCAGATCTCCACCACAATTATTCATGCCTGCTGGATTGGTACAATAATGCACTACTAATTTTACAGGATTTCGCAAGACAAATAATCTAGTGAACTGACCATTCACGATATTTGTGGGTAATGTATCATCTGCTTGTAATGCTGGATTTATTATTTTCTAGGAATATTTGGACCTTTATTTTCCGTTGATTGAAAAGAAATCCACACGGAACGGAGTCATGACAGGCAGACAGACAGGCAGGACGCTGCGGAAGACGGTTGTCGACGCGTCTGGCACTCGCTGAAGGATTGGATGCCCGTGGACGGCAACGGACGCCGTCCTTGTTTGGAGAGCACGCACGAGTGGACGCTGAGCAGCCGCCTGGCCTCACGGCACAGGAGGGCACGTCGTCTTTTTCCATGCGAGAAAGCCGAAAGCGCCCGTTTCGGCGGCGTCCGGCGAGCTGGAACCCGGTGCAGGAATCAATCTACTCCAGCACAGCACAGCAAGCCAGCACTGGAAGGGATGGAACAGATGAACAGTCAACATGTGCAGTGCATTGCATTTGCATTGGGTTGTCGTTCCTGAATCTTGTCGAGGATGCAAAGCATTTGGTGGATGATATATATAGTGGCAAATATTTGTCTATACTGTACTAGCATATCCTATATGCTATACGGAAATGCAGATACGTTCTCTTCATGTTGATCTGAAAAGCCTGCTGCTACAAATGCTGATGCCATGCACTAGCTAGACAACTACCACTACTCCACAGTTTGCAGGTCGCAATTCTGTGCTTTCCTGACCGCAATGTACCAATGTGGGGCGCGTTGGTTCCCGACAGGACAGCCATGCGCAAAAGCTACGACTACTGCACGAGGCTGGACTTTACAAACAGATGGCACCAAATCGGCCATCACCACCACGGCGACAAAGAAGCCGGTCGTCGTCAGTCGAATCAGCGGCCAGATCCGGTGGTTCGGGCACCGCCGTGCCTCCCCCACCACAGATATGAGAGATATCCCCGGTCTCTTCGTCTGGCCGGCCTTCTAGCCGATGACGGGACTGATCCTGATTACCTCAGCTCACTCGTTGAACTGCATGATTGGCTCGATGCGTGCTTGGACCAACAACCATATTGCCGTTGCCCGCGCAGTGCGCTCGGTTGCTCAATTGCCAATGGTTAGTCAATACTTGTAGACCAGCCTCCGTGCGTCTTCCTCGCGTAGAGTCACAAGACACCTCCCTATAGCCACTACCAGAAACTGAACATTTCGTGAGAGTGCAACTCAGTCACGAAATATGGTTTTACTCTCACGAAAATAATGCATGAGGGTACACCATCGCGCATTAACTCTCATAATATTAGACTCACGGAATACACATTTTCGTAAGAGTTCCCCGTCACGAATTATTTTTACGAGAGTTTGGCAACCCTCATGAAATAAAGGGCCGCCAGGTTTGCATCTATATTTTCATGACAGTATTTTGTGGTATTTTATGAGAGTTCACCTTCACGAATGGATTTCGTGGGAGTTAGGTATTTCATAAGAGTTCACCTACGTGAACGGATTTCATGAGAGTTTGATATTTCGTGAGTCATAGCATTTCACGAGAGGACACCACCATGGAAAACAAGTTATTTCCTGGGCGTAGACCACCATGAAAATTACCCAATAGGAAGAACTCAATCCAAATTCCAAATGCATACATATGGAGCAAATGTCAATCCAACACAAATACAATAAATTCCATTACATGTATATAGGCATTGATTCCAATCCTAATTTATTCTGACTTAAATCCGTGCCCAACCATTACAATTGAAAGACACTACTGATTCATAGTCCTAGCCATTCAACATAATAACTTCCAGCACATATACATACTGATGTTGTCATCCTCTTGTACTCTAGCCCCTGTAACTTCCAGCACATAAACATTTTGCCATTAGAGTATTCTTGTGAATACAAAAAATTCAGAGGCAAAGGGCAAAGTAGTTTCTAGTGTCCCACGGCTATGTTAACATGAAGGAAGTGTAACTTTTGTTCAGCTACACAAACTAGCATCAGTTTTGAAAAAACTACATTATGTAACTTCAGTACTGAACAAGGTACCTTTGAGAATTAACAGAACTTGGTCCCTGATGTATGCAAAAGAAATCCCATTCAATTGGCAAGGAACAGAGTATGCAATGTTACACACAAGACAGGTACAAGCTCAAATTTAAACTAAGGTTCCAAAAAAAAAACAGACTACAAGAACCAACTCTGAAGACAGATGGTGGCGATGACTTTGGTGGTGAACAACCAACCTGCACAGAGCAGTAAAGACTATAAGCCAAAATTTCAAAAATGCAAGTTTTTCACACACAGACTCAGATGCATCTTTTACCTTTGGCATTCCATTTATACAGATATGGGTAGCCACTCTTCAAACTCAATTCTTCTGATTCTTATCTTGCCCTCGAGCTACTGCTGCTTCTGCGTACCATGTCCTTTGCTTGCTGCTCACGCATATCTATACCCTGCTTTGCAAAGATTCAGGTAAAAAAGTACTCACATTATCAGACAAGATACTGCATTGATGAATAGGACTAGACAACAAATGAAACTGTAGTGCTTGAAATTGGCACTCGGAGCTTATATGATTCCAAGCTATCACAAAAAATATCAAAATCTGCTGAAATTGTCTATGCTCACATCTATAGCTCTCCAATTCATAGGAATTTCAAAAATGAACAATACAGCAACTACATTTATCGCATCAGTTCATAGGAATATCAAAATTGTAACACAAAGAAACAGGTGGGCCTGCAGTGCAGTTATCATTTCTAACAGATTTAATTTATTCGGGTCATCACACTAATGACTAAATATAAGTGTGTGTACATGTTATTTCTCTTTTTGTCATCACGTAGACTGATACGCACAATGTAATGTAACCAAGCGGCAATTAGCTTTGGTTGAATATTTCTTCAGATTAGTAGGGAAGAGGAACACCTGGGGCAGACGCACACGATGGCCTTGCTTTGCCGCCGTACCATCCGGTACAGCCAGCGCCCGAGCACGGCGAATCAGACAGATGCCACTATCACCAACACTCGATCTGCAGCAGCCATACCATGAGGTCGTCGACGCCACCATCAGTGAAGTCGTCGAACATCTCCTCCTGGAAACAACACGAGGAGAGGGAACCCTGGTCAGATCCCAATGGAGATCCCAGCGCGGAGCCGGCCGCGCAGGGCGGAGGACCGGGCGAGTCGGCTGGTGGCCGGCGACCCAACTCGCGAGGACGGGAACGGCCTGCCGGGGCATAGGGCGCCTCGCAGAGAGCGAGGGCGTGCTGCCGCTTGGCTCAGGCTGGGGCCAAATCGAGTGTTGTACTGTCACTCCCCCTACTGGATCCGCGGAGGAGTAGTCTCCATGCTCGATCTATGAACTGGAGAAGGCATGGCATGGCGTGCGTGTGGCAGGAGAGGGGAGGGGTGTGATCGGCGGCTGTCGCGTGGAGCGGAGAAAACGGCAGTCGAGTGGGGAGGGAGGAGCGCTGGGAAGAGAGCGCCAGAGCGGCGTCGGGAAGATAACGCAGGGGGAGGGAGCGACCGAGAAGCGAGCAAAACCCTAACTTGTGCTATATATACTAAAGCTATTGATCCAACGGCTCTGATTCATTAGGTGTTCATCCTACGGCTGCAATACATCGGGCTAAAGTAATGGGCTTCGGCCTGTTTAGTAATGGGCTGAATTACACTCTTTTATTTTTTTTAAAAAAATATATAAACTATAAATCGAATAAGAAATAATTTTTAAATTATAATTGAATTCAAACCAAAAAGTGTTCAACTACAAAATGGTAGAAATCATCGATATCCATAATTTTTGTTTTGGTCATTAGCTCATCCGATAAAGTGACATTAACATTGTACACGAAATTTACATATGTCTCATATAATTTTTAAACTATAAGAGAGATGTGTAAACTTTGTGAATAATATTATAATCACTTTGTTGGATGAAAAAATTACCAAAATAAGGATTGTAGATCTTGATTAGTTCTTCAACTTTTATGTTTATGACTTTTTCAGTTGAAATCATTTACTACTTCAAAATGTTGTGTAGAGTTATCATTTTTTGAAATCCAAATTTTGAATTGAAAGAACAGAGTCACATGAAAATATAACAAA
Organism: Bothriochloa decipiens; assembly: GCA_023333625.1. Classification (NCBI taxonomy): domain Eukaryota; kingdom Viridiplantae; phylum Streptophyta; class Magnoliopsida; order Poales; family Poaceae; genus Bothriochloa; species Bothriochloa decipiens. The sequence goes on from CM041638.1 coordinate 31,459,718, forward strand.
AAATAATAGCTGCAAAAACATAACAAGTTTATAGAGCATGATTTTAGAAACGTCCAGGAAAAAGAATCACAATATTTGGGGTTGGCATGAGGGAGAAAGACTAGTTATAAAATTTCATTGCAGACTAAAAGAAGAAAACTTCTGTTCATGTTCTTCAATTTAAAGTATTTAAAATAATTATTTTTTATTAAAAAATAGCAACCCATATTTCGTGGCGGTGGAATTTTACTCTCATGAAAATGATCACTCTCATGAAAATAAGTTTTCATGACGCTGTGTGGAGCACTCTCATGAAAATATGTTTTCGTGACGGGATTTTCATCACTCTCATAAAAACAAAATTTTTCATGAGAGTCTGTCTTCCACTCTCATGTAAATATGCCCCTCTCACGAAATGTCCAGTTTCTGGTAGTGACAGTATCCTGGCTCCACACCTTGCTGCACAAAAGTGTCCAGGAAAGGGACATGAGCTTGTGTTAGCATCTTTGATTCATTTCCATGCATTGGCTGGCCGTGGAAGAGCAGCGATCCAGAGCAATCATACAGTTAGCGCAGGCAAAGTGGTCTGTAGGAGAGTGGTCTGTAGGAGGTGGGAGAGAGACAGAGGAGAACATGCACCTACGCAGTATGTTATTCTCTGTTGAATGTTGGTCGTATCTTTGTGCTGCATTAGATATCATAGGTAGGAAGTAGGATAATAGGGTTAGCAAAACACTCTATCCGTTCCAAAATAAGTGCGTGTTTATTTTTTTTAATTTTGACTATGTTCATAAAAATATTAATAATATTTGTATCTTTAAATATGTTTATTATAAACACTGATCTAATGATCTATCTAATAACAATACTAATTATGTACTATAAAATATTAATATTTTAATATATGTTTTGTAAAATTTAAATATTTAATTTTTTGATAAACGAAAATGATATTTAATATTTATCCTGGTTCATGTCTTCTTACTTAGTAATAATTCTCTGGAAAGGTTTGGTTGAGTCTTCTTTTTTCCCCCTTTTACAGCAGCCTTGGTATTGGGGATGGGTAGGACCGTAGCAGCCAGGTAGAATTTGAGGAATCAGTACTAGCAAGAAGATCTCAGTGACGGCGAGTGAAAACTGTTGACCACTCAACGTGGAAACATGTGCAGCTAGCGGCTCTCGCTACCTACAGCGCCTCATACTAATTTTTGTCTTTGTTTTTTTTTCATTCCACGTACTAGTCTGTCTCAAATTGTAATTCATTTGATTTTTTAATCCTAAATTTGAATATCTCGTCTATTCAAAAATTTGTTCAAAATATTATTTCTTTTATTGTGGCTTGCTTTATTATCAAAAGATTTTTTAAAAATAACCTAAATTTAACTAGTTTTGTTCAAATTTTTTAAATAAGGCGAGTGGTCAAACTTGAAGTCGAAAAAAATCAAACGAACTATAATTTAAGACGGAAGGAGTAGAACAAAAGCTGACCTAGAGTAGAATCACTATATATAAAGACCTCATGGCATTGTAAAAATACCCTAAAACTGTTTATTTGATGTCCACTTGTCCTCTTTGCCAACCTCGGTTTTCAGGAAAGTAATATCCTTTTCAAGGGTACGTATCTCCCCAGGCTCCCACCCTTCCTAAACATTTGCTTCTCCTCCAATCTCAAAATCAGCTTAATCTTGTCAACTTTGATGAGGTTAGTGTTCTGGATTGTTGAGGATTAGGGTCCAATTTTAGGGCACCATAGTTTAAACGAGGGGCTGAAGTTAAGGACGCCTCTAACAATACGACTGTATGAGCTAGCAATAACTCTAAGACAATAAATATAGAGGAAAGGGAGACCACGACAAGCAGTTTTGAACATTATGTTGTAAGAGAGATGTATTGTGAAATGTGTGAGATTATTTTTGAGTCCATATGATCTCTTTTTTTTTTGCACTATTCAATAATTAAGAATTGATTCAACTAGCTATAAGCTAGACCATTGAAGACATCCTAATTAATTAATTGGAGCTACCTTGGTGCCTATGCACCATAGTAAAGAGGATAAAACTATAAGCAAATGGTGCAAAACAGACTAGAAAAAAAGCTACAAAGCATAAGTAGGTCTAGGGACAAATGGCTAAGTGCAGCTTAATTCGGAAGCTATGATGATTTTTATAGTTATTAATTATGGTATTGACTAATAAAATGATATCACATTTGAACTAAGAAAGAAAAAAATAATTATATACGAGAAATATGTCTACATGAGAAATAAGATGGTTGGGCAAAAAAAAAATATTTTGAAGAAGCCATTCGTTGCGAATATGTTTTTTTTGTGTATAGTGTCTATTTGAATTGGCAAGTATGAAAAATCTCTCATATTTTTTGGGTTGAGGCTGTCATAAGGCAAAAGCCGTCGAGTATAGGTTCATGGTGGCAATGGCAATGACATGCGAAAGTGGAGGGAGTGCCAGCCTAGTGTCAATAAAGACTTAATTAGGCCATTCTGAGTGTAGATCTCGTGGAGATTTTGAACTCATCAAGTGAGATATTGCAGAGGCAAAATGGATGACATGTCAAGAATTTATGGAAGAGAGACCAGGGATGTTTAATCGGGATAACTTGGCATACACCATTTTCAAGTGTATGAACCATGTTGAAACTAGCATTGAGGACTCAAATGTTTCATTTCATTTGACTATGTCTAATCATGTGCATCATATTAAATGCTATAGGTAGCCTATGCAACAGTCTCAAACCCCTTTAGATGATATGGAAATCTTAGGGATCATTTTGCAGGGCTTCTAGAGTGGCTCTAGCTACGACTCCAATTGACACCCTACCAAACTAGCATTTGAGAAAAGACTTTGGTGCTCAGAGGAGCTTACCAAACTAACATTTGAGAAAAGACTTTGGTGCTCAGAGGAGCTAGACCCATTTTTCTATTAGGCTGGAAGAACTGCAAAAATATGGCTTCTCCTAGCTCCTCACAACATTGACAATTTATACCTCAAAAAAAAAAAAACCTTGACAATTTATAACAAAACTACCACTATAGTTGTTTTGTTAAACATTTTCTAAAATTCATTTTAGCTCCTCTAGAGAAGAGGATCTAAAACCAAAGTTCTAAATCCTTTTAGGAGCTAGAGCCTAGCTAAACTTACCCTTTAAATTTATAGAATAAAACTTGCCAATGGCCTTATGTTGTTGTTGCAAGGATGGTGGAACGATATTGCACAATGAAAGAGAGGTAGCTATGGAGATAAAAAGAAACGGCCGTGGGGTTGTATTCATCCAATCCAACCGCCCCAAAAAAATCTAGGTTCTCATGCTAGAGAAATTCTAGACCCAGAAACCATATTTTGATATACATCGCACTCTCCGGCCCTTGTTGTTCTCGCATATTAAGGAGTCAAACAAACTTAACTTTAACCAAATATGTATAAGAAATTACTAATCTTTATATTCTCTCTGTTCCAAGTTGTAAGTCGCTTCATGTATCTACATATATTTTATATCTAGATACATAGCAAAATGCACGTAATAAAAAAAAGTCATAACGACTTACAATTTGGAACGGAGGGGGTACTATGCAGTAAGTACCGTTAAATTAGTAATTGAATATGTTTTTATAATATACTTATTTATACTATAAAATTAAATTTGACTACCACGAAAATCTAGATGGCCCTTAAAAGATAGTAACTCGAGCCCTTATTAGGGGGCGATTGCTCTATCGTTGTTATGATGATGCAAGTGATGCCGGTCCTAGGCTTCCCCTGGTCATCATAGTGTCGTACTTTCGTGAGTGAATAATCTAACCCTCGCGTCTCGCGTGGCTATCCAGATAAGACTCGTGCTAGGGCAGGTAGCATGCTAAATATAAACATGGAAAACTGAGCACCTAATTTGTCTCTACATACACTTGGCCTCCAGTTTGGATAACGCGGAACCTTGTCTTTGTTATCAGCTCGCTTTGCTTGAATGAGGAATGTTATGTTACGAAGTCTGCCGTTTGATGATCGCTTGTCCAGAAGCATATCGACTCATGGTGTCCTGCTCGTAGCCTGGTAGGGACACCACCCGCACCAGCGATGCAATCATACAGGAAGATTACAAGACCAAACCTTCTTGGAAAGGCAGAATATCCGCTCGACCTTAGAACAACATTTTCTGATATATCCGTCCTTCGCTTAAAGACAACAAACAATTCCAAATTGTAACGGTTCTTCCAAATTGTGAATCATTTTAGCTTTTATAGATCCACAGTTTCTACAATGCACCTAGGTATATTTTATTTTTGGATACTTTTTTAAAAAAAATGTATAGCTAGAAAAGCCAAAACGATTTACAACAGGCTATCAAAGACGGGGTAACACTTGATATTGAATTAATATGTACTTAGAAAGCATTCCGAACACATATATGGAAATAAAAGATAGTCAGCAGCATAGCATAGACGACCAGGTATCTCTCAACAGGCGGAGGGCATAAGAACGCAACTGCCTCGGTTTCCTCCATCCAACCCACCACCCACCTAAAGCCTATTGCTGCTGCTCGTCAAACTCATGGCCATGATCCAGGAGGTAGTTGGCTGCAAGCTCTTCGTCCTTGTTGCATGCAAAGAAAACTTCTAGCACAAGCTCACGGTTGAACCCCATTCCCTCAAGCTGTTCAATACAATATAATAGTATAATGTAAGCATAAGCATAAAAAGCAAGAGCTCTGAATTGTTGGGAGAATATGCTAGCAACATGTCCATGAAATGCATACAAGCACCACAGCACTTGATGGGGCAGGCGGCAATTCTATCCAGCTAGGCAGATTTGCATGCGCATCCATATACTCACCCATAGATCCTCTCAAATTAGTTACAGAAGAACAGAAAACAAGGCAAAGCTACACTGTTCTGTATAAATTTTAAAAACATGTTCTACAAGTAGAATAGTTACATCTAGAATTTTACAATTAGCATTTTAAAATAAAAAATGGATTTACCACTAGAAATTTGGAACAAGTCCTGAGGCCTCAAGAATATCTTCAGAAATAATGTAAAATTATACTAAAAAAAGAAGAAGCCTAATGTAAAAGTACTTTGGTTATCTATTGTCTTATAATTACATCCTGCCTAGCCCATTAAATTTGTGTTCCAGCAAAGGAGCTGTATTTTCATTTACATGCAAACATGAGCAAATTATATGGGAACACACAAGAATTCAGGTCAAGACAAAAAGAATGTTAAAAAAGAACTGCAAAAAAAATAATAACTTGTCTAAGAGACATACCCGCTGGATAGCTTCCCGTTCCTCTGGTGTGACCGTCAGCGCTTGCGGCATAGCAGCTGCCAGTTGCCCTAGTATGTTTCTGGTTCACCAAAGCACAATGTAAATATTTCTGTCTCATGACTTGGTAACATAATTATGCAGTTTTGCTTACCCTGCAGGACCACCCTCAGGGGTTTCATTCACCAAGCGGAGAAACTCAGCTTGATTTTCCTGAATCAACCGCAGTATTTGTGGGTTTTGTTTGCCTAGCTCTTGAAGCATTGGCTGCCAACGAACAAACCATACAATCAATCAATGAACGATCACACCCAAGTGAAATTATTAAAATATGAAAGGGCAGGAAAAATACTGAGCAATAACACGGTAAAAGCACCTGTAAGATTTGAGGATTAGCCTGAACCAGCTGAAGCAGTGCTTGAAACTGAAGAGGATAAATAATTGTTAGTAAATTACAGGCTCATTACTTATTTATATGTAACATGTAAGAAGCTGCAGAGTTACTACCTGTGGAACCTGTCGCAAGGCATCAAGGGCACCAGATCCTGCACCTGGAACAACACCTGGATTGGCCCCACCACTTGGAACACCCTTTTCAGAAATTTAGTAGCAGAACAGGTAAGAAATAATATTACAGAAAGGGAACATCTTGCAAAGGATGAGATACATTTGCATTATTATGATGCATCAACCAGCATTGATCATACATGCAATAGCCTGCAACTCAGCAAGACAAACAGCTAAATGATCGATGTAATCCATAATATCATATGAAGGGCATTGCCTTTCATGGCAGTCGTACCACAGCATAATATGTTAGGGGGGGGGGGGGGGGGGGTAGAGAACAGCTTCTAAAAGGGTAGCAGTTCACATAGTAAAAAATGGTCCAAACATTGAAGTACACACCTACTTTGACAGCACATACCTGAGGAAAAAGATTCAGAGGATTTGCATTAGGCCCTGCAGAGGCAGCGGATGGCTGCACTGGAGCTCCAACTGCTGGTTGAGCAGGTGGAGCCTGCTGATTTGCTTGTTGGCCAGCAGCGGGTGCTCGGGCAACAGGAGGAGCCTCCACATTCTCAGGAATTCCCTACCAGGAAAGCAAGATAAAATTCAGTGACAATTTGTATGCCATCCTTTGCACAAGTAATAATAAAAACATAAGTATATCCTAAATGTATCATGCATATAATTGCTGTCACCTCCAAAGTAAAACCTTTTGTTACAATATAAGAAAAAATTACTTTTTTCACAAATAATAATATACCAGAAAAGTATTGGACAGGTTTTTTAGAAAATGAAAGAAACAATTGAACACATCAGAGGCAGGATGATGCTGCAATGCATTGGTAAAACACTAACATGAAACTTACAGAATATAGGTAGTCTATAGCTCTCTCAGGATTATTATATGCAGCACGTAGAGCACGGACAACTGTATCACGTTCCCATGTACCACCACCCATGTCAAGAATTTGTTGGATAGTCTGTTCTAGACTGTTGCCAGATACAAGGTTTGAAGCAGCCTGACTATACACATCAGCATCACCACTGTAGAACAGCCATATGAAAGAGCAGGATTAATGTACTAAACTAGGATACAGCAAGAAATAAAGAAAAAAAATAATGTGGGCTTGCAAGGGGGATAAACACGAGCCATCCTATGTGATGTCTATAATATAATAATAAGCAGAAATAACATTAGACATACATAAAATAAGGGATCAGATTGTCAAAAATAATTTAAAGAAAGCCTCAATAATCATATCCCATTTGCGGTATACAAGAACCGTCTGATAAATATGAACAGGGAAAATAATAGTGTACTATATTATGCCTCTAGGCCCTGAATTTATTATATTTGCATCTCGCAAATGGTGGCATGATGTCTGGACTTGAAATTCTGTGTAGCATCATATAATAACTTTATATATAGGTAAAAAAATTAGATGGAGTTTCCAAGTTTTTCACCAGATATGCTCCCTATAGATACTTGTCATCACAAGGTTATAATGTTCTATTTTAAATCACCACAACTTAAAAGTAAATGTCCAAGGTGCACGGCCTTATAGAACGGCAGTCTATTAGTTCCCAGTTTATAAAAGATCCTTAATGAAGCTTAAGTCCCAGATCAGTCTTGCACAAACATAATAAAAGAACACAGAAGTGGAATGCTTGTTCTTTATTTCTAAAACCAAAAGATATTAATAATATTTTTAAAGCAGTGATTATAAAGGTTCTGGAGCTTACGATGCAGCAACTGCAGCAGGAGCCGCCTGGGGCTGTGCACTTGGAGGTGCCCTGTGGAAGACAGTAACAATTGCATGAGAAGACATAGGGTCACCACAAAAAATGAAGGGGAAAAGATGGCTCACGTTTCAGCTGTGGCAACAGGAGCTTGTGCAGGTGTTCTTGCAACTGATGTAGCAGGGGCCACAGGGGCTACAGGTGCAGCAGGTTGGGCCTATTGCAAAATTAATAAGGGACAAAACATAAGAATTCAGTGCCAAAACAAAATATACAAGATACGATTTCATCAAAGCATTATACAACACATACTTGTTAGTTTGCATGTAAAAAAGCAACTTAAATTGATTATGTGCATACATGGTAATGCTCAGACACAAATAACAAAAATGGACTCAATTTGATCATTGCTCTCACTTTTGTTTCTGCCTTTATGTGCATTTGGTGACTGAAATTATAGACAACTAAATCTAGGCAACTAAATCTGCTAATTCATATCCAGTATACCAATAAACATGGATAGAGTCATATGACAAATGAGAACACCAACGATATGCCAATTTCATATCCCACAAATTATCCCACAAATGACAGAACAGGTTCAGAATGCAATTCGGTTTGACAGCTGAAGTATTTCTTCATTACAACCCTGAAGAACACTGCAGAAATACAAAAATAATATCAATTATGCCAAACTAACCGGAGTTTCAGGAGCTTTTGCAGCAGGAGCAGTAGAAGCTCCACTCGACGATGCCTTAGCCTAAAAAAATTCATGTTATGCATGTCAGATTAATTAAACAAACAAATAAATCAGTGTTAAATCATAATAACTGAAGTTTTGAATCAAAATATATAACATTGCCTCACAAAAGATGTTAAAAGTCATCTTCACAGGAAATCCACACTCTGACGGTTGTATTTTCGTTGCTATTTAGTAATAGTAATTAAATTCAGGCTAGGCCCAAAGCTGAAAATCCACAAAACTTGATATGAAATGCAATTCAAAATCATAATTATCACCTTAAAAGCAACCAATTCATCACCCAGGCAAGTAGAGGTTGAATTACATTTGAAATGCAGTCAACAGTTGATAATGTAGTAATTGGATTTCACAAAACAGCAGTCAAAATGGGAGAGTAAATACAAAGAAACTGGAAAAGAGGTGAAATAATCCAAATCCAAATCTGTATATGTTGATGAATTTGATACTTGCATTCTGGAAGACAGATCCATTGGGTATACAGAACTGAGCGATCAAATAACATTATGCGATAGCTTCAAACAAATTTTACAATTTACATGTAGATCATCAAAGAAACCAGCCACAATGCCAATTCTCAGGCAAATGACTGCACCATCTAGCCATAAGGCAGTGGATAAAACATAACTACTAATATTTTACTAGCAATCCATTCAAGTAAAGGAAGATATGAAACTAAAATTAACGCAACTAAATTTACAAACAAACCAATCACATCACACTTTACAGTAAGAACCGGATTATTGAATACATTGCCCATGGGATAAACTAGAGAACATCAAATACCTTGGACAGCATTATAACAAGGAAGCTGTTCTCAGCAACTCCGTTGCCTTCCAAAGTGGTCTCATCCTTAAGAATCTTCCCTTGGTATATGAGCATTTGCTGATCTGCCGGATAGGTACTCTGACCCTGGGTGGTCTCAATGATCCTCTTCACATCAGCAACCTGATGAAAATACAAGCAGTGAATAGGCTGCACGACTAGAGACATTGCCGAGCGACATAAATCAAACACCACGACATGCCTAATCACCCGTTTGTACAGCAACCGCGCCGCATTACTGTGATGATTCGAACGAGCACAACCCGCCAAACCACAACACCCAAAATTCCAACCAACAACAAACCCTAGACTATCTCCCGTTTGGGAAACTCTAAATTCATCAGAGAACCAGAAGGCAGCGGGCCCAACCACCCGCCAACCGGGCTGGGCGCCCCCAAAAATACAAAAACCCTAGATTCAGATCAAAGCCCCTGAACTACCACCGCCCGCAAACGCAATCGCCGCACCAAACCACCGCGAAATCGCACCGAGCCGCACCGGAATCGAACGAAACAAGCGAGAATTGCACGGAATCGCTAGGATTGAAGTGAGAAGGACAGGAGAGGGGAGGGGGGCCGTACCGACGCATCGGCGCTCGCCTCGATCTCGAAGTTAGTGCCCTTGAGGGTCTTGACGTTGAGCTTCATCTCGCCCGACGTCGCCGCCGCCGCAGTCCGCACACTCTCCTCTCTCTACTCGCGCGCGCTGGCTGACTCCGAGTTCGAGGTGGGGGGAGGGTTTCGTCACACCTCGGCTTGGGGGCGGGGGTTCGACCTCGCGAAGACGACGAGAGTGCACGGGGGACAAGCGCAGTTTATAGGCCAAAAAATATCCACCCGGAAGCCGCACGCTGGCTATAAGAGAGAGAAATCAGCGGGTGGCGCTCGGGGCCGATCTAGATGTTCTCGCTGTCCCGTGGGGCCGTGATAGGTGGACCGGATGCGTCAGTGAAAGGGGCGGGTGAATGGATCGGGAGGCAGGCGGAGTGGTGGCGAGGCGGTGGGCGGATCTACCTGCACCGTCGCGCCGTGTGGGATGTGCGGCGAAGTGGAGATGTGCGGCCACGTGGCGAGCATCGATTGGAGTTGGAGGCGGTGCGTGGTGCGTGGGATGTGCGGCGAAGTGGAGATAGATGTTGGAGCATAGAGTGGGCGCACGTACGGGATCCGGAGAGTAGTAGACTTTGGCAGCGGGGGGAAGAGGAACGGATGTGTGCGGGTGGGAAAAAAGGTCGCTGGCCTGCTTGGCTGGCTTTTGGTCTGGAGTGCGGCACAAGAATGAAGGAAAGGCGATCGATCGATCTCTTTTGTAGAAAGAGGCGAGGAGATAAATTCCGAGCCGCACGGTGCACTCTGACCGACTAGTGACTTGTACTGCATCCACGACGGTGGTGTTAATTTTGGGCACGATTAGAACGGGGTTGGTGCCATTTCGTGCTTCCGTGTAGACGTGCACACTGTATGGTGAAGGTTTAAAGCCTTAGGCCTCGTTTAGTTATCAAATTTGGTGGACAAAATTTGCATAGTAAATGTCCCGTTACACTGTAGTAATTTTATTTTTATTTGGTAATAATTGTCCAAACATTGATTAATTAGGCTTAAAATGTTCGTCTCGTAAAGTACAACAAAACTGTGCAATTAGTTTTTTATTTCATCTATATTTAGTACTCCGTATATGTGCCGGCATTTTAATGTGACGGGGAATAGGAATTTTACATAATGAATTTTAGATACCAATTTTGGTATCTAAACAAGGCCTTATAAATGCTGTTGTAAAAAAAAAACTTAAAGCCGACACAGAAAATGAGGCTGGCTTTGCTGGGTCTTTTCAGGCCGTGGGCTAACCGGGAATTTTTTTTATTAATAAATTTTTTTAAAAAAAATTACAAAATTAGTCTACGTTTCCAAAAAATTACAGGAATGGACGACCAGTCGCCCGTTGGAAGGGCGACCAGGCCTAGTTCGCCCGGCCAAAGGGCGACCACACCCAGGTCGCCCGGCCAAAGGGCGACCAGGCCCAGTTCGCCCGTTGGAAGGGCGACCAGGCCCTGTTCGCCCGGCCAAAGGGCGACCAGACCCAGGTCGCCCGGCCAAATGGCGACCTGGTTTTTTGGATTTTTTAAATAATATTTATTTATTTAGAAATTTCAGAAAAAATTTCGATTTTTTTAAATATTATTTATTTATTCGGAAATTTCAGAAAAAATATCGAAGTCGGAGAAATAGCAAAAATAATACGCAGTCATGCAATTCGCGTGCGAAAACGCCGTTGTCGTGTGCTCGCCCAAGCTTAATAGATGAAAAAATACAACAGTGAAACATTAATTAAGTTTTAAAAACTAAAATAGTATCAGTACAATATCATAGAAAACAACATCGGCGGTAAATCATACAAAACTAATATCGTCCACGCTTAGGTGCAACACCCCTAATCGTGCCAGGCTTTGGTGCTCTGCGGCCCGCTCGCACATGGCTGGCTGAGTAAGTAAGCGGCGAAGGAGGAACTGTAACACGTGCAGGACGGCCTCCAGCAGCAGGTGGTGTCGCGTACTCGTCCTGTGAGGGCTGTGTCTGTGGTGGTGCTTCACGTAGCTGCGATGACGCAAGTACGTCCGCCGGCTCCTGCTGTAGGTAACTCTCAAGGTCGAAGGGTGTCGGGGATCGCTGACGAAAAGTGTCAGCGTGCTCAGAGATGTCCGATCCCTCGTAGTCGTAACGGGTCGTCCCTAAACATATAAGACCAACGTTATGATAACGCTGATGGTAAAACTAATATATAACGTGTCGAACTCTTAAAAGTAGGTCATACCTGGAACCATGGGTACAGCGTGTGAAGAGGAACCTCCGAAATCGAACTGATGCCGCGAACCGTCAAAGTGCATACCTGACCATGCAGAGTGAATGTAATGTTACGAATAAAGCAGTATTAGATAATATAATTAAATTTCACCACTATATCGTACCTGTAGGCATGTGAGCAGACTGCGAAGATGATCCAATGATATCGAACTCCGGACGCCAACCGGCAGAGTACGTAGGTGGACCTGAATAATGAAACTTATAAGTAACGAACAAGTTAGCATTACTACATACGAAGAAAATATAACTTACTCACCTGTTTGGTACGTAGGCCGCGGAGGTAGTGGCGCCATCGGTCCGTCAGACCTGTGTGTCACGTGTGAAGGTCGAGGGACGACATCCGGCTGTCGCCCGCAGGGCCGGCACGACGTCAACTTGACAATGTTTGCAGCAGAGTCGTACATCCTCTGGACCGCAGCGGTAAGCTCGTGGCTGGTCATCTGAATGCCCTCCCTCAACCGGTGCAAGAGCGATCCACCATCCACAGTGATACGGTGACCCATGTCGGCCTATTAACAAAACGAGAACATTGAAGTAATTACGATAAGAAAAATATTAAACGAAGTGGATTGAAGTTCATAAAGATCGTACCGCCAACGACAACGCCTGATCTCTGTGCACAGGGTACGTGTCCGTCAACCTGGGGACGTGGGTCCGTGGCTCCGCTGGTGTATACGTGACTCTGATCCGTGTGCGAGGAATATACCAACGTAAGTAGTCCCCATAAGCCTACAAGGAAAACGGTCTGGGCTCGTAGGTCACATCATGTAGTGCGTTGGCCCACTCGTCGACCCACGGCTGTATACGGGAGGACCAAGTAACGCCTGCCGGTAGACCCCTCCGCACGTAACTATGGATTTCAAAACATATTAATTATCTTTGTATATATATTAAATACTCAATCAGAACGAATTAATTGTCTTATACTTACCCGTGCACGAAAAGAGGAACAATATGGGCAACCGGAAGTGGGAACGTCTGGTTACGACCAAACTGCCGCATCACCCTGTGAGGAGCGTAGTCCTCGACAAAGATGTCGAAAACGACAGCCTTACGTGTCATCCAGTACTCCTGATCCCTCGTGCAGAATGACGACAACCCATTAGGCGCTCGTACGATAATCTCCTCCATGCTGTAAGGTGTCCAGCGGACGTTGTCTGCCCTAATCCGGTCGAACGCCGCCATGTACTCAGGATAGGCTCTGTGAACCTGAATGTTTGCCCAAGTAGGCTGTATAGAAAATAATAGTAAGGTGCAATTTATTTAAAAATAAATAGAAACAGGTTCAACCGCGATATAGAAGACTTACCCACCGCCGGACCCACAACGAACCCATCGTAGGGCCGTCCTCCTCCGTCTCCCCGTACAACCCTGCTCCGTAAGTCGAGAAATCCATGACTGGTCGTCCAATACTAAACCGCTCGTACGACCAGAGTTGAAGTAATAGTGGACAACCAGAGAGGATAGCTGACGGGTCGGTCTTTGTGCACGCATCACAAAGACCTCGGTACGTGGCTGCCAAGATAGCGGACGTCCAACTATACTGTGGCACGGCGTCGAGCGGTGCGTCCGCTATCTCGCGCGCGAAGTGGATCAAGTGCTTCGCGACAGAGTTCCCATGCGACGATGTGAACATTATCCAACCAAACAACCACAACAGATAGGCCTCCAAGTGCCTCGACACAGTGGCCTCATCCGCCGCAGGGTGGATATACTCGGCCTGAATTAGAAAACAGAAGTTCAAATTTCATTTAACATACATATGAATATTTGATGTTAATGAACTATATCACAGTGTTATCTATTTACCTGAAACTGCAAGAGCCAGGTCTTCGTAGGCCCGTGATGCTGGTTTTCAGCAAGAGTTTGATACTGTGGAGCGTCTGGTCGACGCACAACACCCTCGAAACGGACTAGAAGGTCCTCACGCCAAGTGGCCTCCACGTCTGGACGGCTGACGGCCTGCCCAGCAGTGGTGACACCAAGTAAGTAGGAGACGTCTTCGAGTGTGGGAGTCATCTCCCCGCAAGGAAAGTGGAACGTGTGCGTCTCAGGCCTCCAGCGGTCCACCAATGCCGCGAGTAAGGAACGGTCAAAGTTAAACCGTGTCACCGCATCGGCCGGGGCCTCAACAGCACTAGCCTGCACAAGCCTACACAGAGGCAGTAGACCAGCTGCTCGTAGCCTGTAGCAAATACAACATTTATATATAAATATATATTCCCAAATCGTCTGTATGAGTAAAACAAATAAGTGAACGTGTTATTGTGCACACCTGGGTATCCATCGCTCGTCCAGCCGCCACAACTCCTGAGGTACCCTAGGCCGTAGAACAGGTAGCTCAGCAGCTGTCACAGCACTCAAGTAGGACCGGTGACGCTGGTCCAACTGTGCGTCCAACAACTCCAAGTGTCCCTCATCCGTCGCCATACCTAAAATATCTTAATAATGTAAAAAAATAATGCACAAATATAATTAATACTATGAAACACTAAATCAAAAAAAGCAGACATACTATTATTTTTAAAGAGCATTTTCGCCTTGATTCCGGAATCCACGACGTGCACGAGGGCGCCGACCGTCTTGCGGATTCCCTGAAGGTCCTGCTTCTGCAGCTCCCTCTGTGGTGGTTGCACGCGTGCACTTTTTGTAAGTATGTCCTGTGCCATTGCACTTGGTGCACCGATGCTCCAGTCTTCCCACTTCTGAGTCATCCATATCATTTCTAATGCGCCGTGTCTTACGACGACCAGGCTTCTGTCTTAATTTGTCCTTATCGGGCCCCCGCAGGTAGTTACTTCCAGGATTGTTTGTAAAACTACCAAATATTGCGAAACCATAAATCTCTGCATTCCAGGTTGTCATGACTACCTCCTTCGTAAAATAATGTGAGACATACGGCTTCGGGGACAAATTAGTAAGTGAACAAGCTGCTATAACATGTGAGCACGGCCTGTGAAGAAGTTTCGGTTTCATGCACGAACAGCTGCATGAGTTATAATGAATAACACACTCTTGTGCAATTCTCTCTCGATTGCCACCACGACGGCCCCGATCCCTACACAGAACTTCAAAGCGATTCTCTGCTGTGCCCATAGGACGTGCACGATGCAAGCTTGCCTTCTCCACCTTTTTTTCATGTAATTTGTCATGAATGTTGAAAAAATCAATGTATTATCTGACATCGCATTAAAAGCAACCATATATCTTTCACGAAAGTACTTGCATGTTCCATGCAAAATACCCTCTACGATTGCTACAAGAGGTAATCCTCTCATGCCTCGAATGACCCAATTGTACACCTCAGCCAAATTTGTTGTCATTATTCCAAACCTCGCCCCATCTGTGTCATATAATAATGACCACTTCTCCTTTGGCTCGTACTCAATCCAATCTGAGAAGCACCTGATTGATGACCCCGACCTCCGAACCACGTTCCTCAAGGCATCCGTTGGAAGGCCTGAAAGAGGAACAGACATATCATTCGGGTCTTGATTCGTACGAGTCGCTAACTCTGCTGTTTGCTTTGTTGTTAATTCATCAAGATGTGCCCACATTGCATTGAATTTTCTTTGTTGGTTCTGATTGCACAACCTCTTAAACATATTCATAAGGTGTTTATTTTTGAAATGGCTGAAAAAATTTGCACCCAAGTGCCTCATGCACCATCTTGATTGTATGTCCGACCATCGAGGAGGAAGATCACGCTCCACTGAACCATATTGCATATCCGTTATCGCCTTCAACAAACCGGCATGTCGGTCATGTATGACACAAACATTAGGTCACCCTTGCACCACTGCTAACTTCACACGCTCTAGAAACCAATACCAACTATCTGTGTTCTCACTTTCCACAAAAGCAAAAGCAACTGGCAGTACTTGATTATTCCCATCGACACCAATAGCAGTTAGAATCTGACCTTTATACTTTCCTGTTAGAAATGTACCATCCATGCATAAAACAGGTCTGCAATGACGAAATGCCATTATACATTGACCTAGTGCAAAAAAGGCTCGACGAAGTATTAACTTTCCGGCCTCTTTTGGATCAGACACATCCATGATATCATAATATGTACCAATATTTCTTTGTCTGATGGTTTCTAACAATCTTGGTAGGTTCTCATAAGATGCTTCGTACGAACCGAATCTCTTCTCAATGACCTTCTGTTTCGCTCGCCACGCCTTCGAATAGCTGATGGTGTATTTAAAATCTTCCTCTATAGTAGTCACTATAGATTTCGGCTCATACCTTAAATTATCAACAATTCGATTATACATGTACTCTGCAATGAAGCTCGATGTAAGAGCAGTATTGGACTTCTCTAATTCTTGTAACTCACATGTATGTTCTGTTACTATAGAGCACTTCCAAATTGTACTCCATTTTTGCTCATAAGCATGTATCCTAAATGGACAGTCCGAAAACACACATTTAACATCATATACTTTCTTGTTAGACTTAACAACTACAAAAGACCGCTTCATTGACAGAGACCAGTACTTCACGGCACTCATCACTTCATCTTTGCCTTTGTACATACCTCCCTCTACTACTTCATTCTCATGATATTCCCACGGCACAGAATTTCCTTCGTTGATCATCAAATTCTT
>CM041638.1:31476675-31553007 GCA_023333625.1 Bothriochloa decipiens
AATTAATATAACACACATTAAATAATTATATATAAAATTATTTTTTTACTTACCGAAAATTTTCCTCTTCCTCTCTTCTCCTTCTTCTTCTTCTTCTTCTTCTTCTTCTTCTTCTCTTCTCTTCTCTTCTCTTCTCTTCTCCTCTCCTCTCCTTCTGTTCTGTCCTCCCAGCCGACAGCAGCCGGCCGCGGCCGGCCGCGTTATATATAGCGGGGGCCAAGTCGCCCACTGGACGGGCGACGTGGGCCCAGTCGCCCACTGGCCGGGCGACATGGGCCATGTCGCCCATCGGCCGGGCGACGTGGGGCCTGCCATGCCACGTGCCCAGCCGAGTCGCCCGCTGGTCGGGCGACATGGCCCAGTTAGCCCGCCAGTCGGGCGACAAGGCCCTTCTTCGCCCTTCCAACGGGCGACTGGTGGCCTAAAACTGCAATTTTTTAAAAACGGAGACTAGTTTTGTAATTTTTTAAAAAATAAATTTATTAATAAAAAAAATTCGGCTAACCGGCCGAGAGCCGCCAACTGCATGCACGGCCCAGTCCTGAAATGCGCCGATAGGCGCCGATGGCTGCCAAGTTGGAACGTGTACCTTCTCTCAAAAGTTGGAACATGTACCTGAGGATCTCTGTCCACTTGCCGATGTGCTGCATACGCCGTCGTGCAAACATCGACCATGGTCTAAGACACCTCCGACACCCGTCTCTGATGCCCATGGTCTCCGCTATCGCGGCTATGGCTGCAAGCAGTGGCAGAGCTCGGTCCAAAATTTGTGTGGGGCGAACTACATATATAATTTTTAGAGACGTCATATGAACGCTTATGAATATCTAATATATGGTAAATTTAAAGATTGATTGAAGAATGGTATCTCGTATTAGACTTAGAAGATAGCAGTTTATAGCACCTTCAAAATAATCCATGAATTCAATAAACACCAACTAAATAAGAGTCCAAATCCAACTATCTGAGAGCTAAAAAACAGTAAATATATGATTATATATGATAATTAATCTTTACTCCTAAATATATGATTACAACTAATCGCTTCACCTCTCCGTAATCATGTCTGTAATACCACGGCCGGTCCACCCCGCCCGCCCACTCCCCCGCCAAGCCACCCACGCCCGCTACCTCCGCGGTTCTCTGTCCGGGAACCGCAGCTCGCCTCCCGCCCGCGCACGCGGCCACGCCCGCATGGCCGATGACGCGGTCAGCTGAGCCAAGGCGCCGCCTCTAACCGCCGGCCCGCCGCGCACGCCACCCGGCCGTCTGCCGCGCCCGCTGACCAGCCGTTCGCCCTCCTGGCTCCCATCCCCACCCTGCTCCACGTCCGACGACGCAGTCAGCCGAGGCCAGGCGCCGCCAACGCGGTCAGCCAGCCCAAGGCGCCGCCAACGCCGGCCGGCCCCAACCACCGCCCACCGAGCACGCCGCCTAGCTTCCACCCCCACCCTGCTAGCCGCCAACTCCGGCTGAACCGCCGCCCGCACGCGCACGCTGCCTGGCTTCCGCCCCTGCCTTGCTCTCCGTGGCCGAGGGCGCCGCCACCGCCGGTTCCTCCACGACGTCCTCTTTGTAACAACCCTAGAAATCCGGTCACCAAAAATACGGCTTTCAAAATTTTTTTCTAAAAATATACCAATGTGTGGCGAGTGTCATGTAGAAAACCACCAGACAGATGCACAAATAACACCTGACGATAGCCCGAGCATTGCATTTAAATAACCAGAGTTTGATTCGCCTCTTATTCGATTTTATGTGATGTTAATAAAATCGAATAACCTTTTATCGCACGTATATATATATGCCTGCTAACTCCGGAAATGGATCCATCATGACCTAGAGACCGTAGTGGACCCACCATGGTGTATACATCATGGTCACTAACCTCACTAGCCTAGGGTTGCGGCTAAATGAGTTGCTTTGCAAGAAATAGAATTAGAAAAGGTTTTGAAAATAAAAAGAAAAAGGAAAAAGAGAAACCGGCCCCACCAGCCCAGCGACAGCCCGGCCTGTCCGGCCTGCTCGCGCGCCGCCCGGCCCGCTGCTCACGAGCACGCGCATGCACGCCGGCCTGCCTGCCCGCGCTCGCGGCCCAGCTCGGCCTGCTTCCACGCGCTGCCGTGTTCTGCCGCGCGCCGCTCGCCTGGCCTACGTTGCGGCCCAGCAAGGCCTGCCCACTCGCCCGTGCTGCGGCCCAGCCGGCCAAAGGCCCAGCAAGGCCGCCCGCCGCGCGCGCGCTCGCTCACTCACGCTGCCGCGGCCCAGTTAACCAGGACGGCCCAACATGGGCCTGTCTTCGCTGCTCGCCGCTCCGTCTCGCTGACGCGTGGGACCGAGCTGTCAGCTCCTTTCTTTTCCCACTATTGGGCGCCCGCGCGTCGCGTCCGCTGTGCCAAAAACGGCAACGCCGCCCTCCGCCGTCCGTCGCTCGCCCGTGACCTGCCACCGCGCCTCGGATGCCGTCCATCCTTACCTGCCCGCGCCGCGCCTTTCCCCGAACCCTAACCCTAACTTCGGAGCACTTGAGGCCGCCCGATGCGCCCCGCCGCATCGCCGCCGTCCGCCACCTCCATGGCCGGCCGACCGCTTATAAAAGAGGAGCACCCTGGCCTCTAGGGTTTCCCCATCGCCCCGCCGCCTTTGTGGAGACCCACCGCCAGATAAGCCGAGAGAGAGGGAGAAGGAGGGAGGAGCAAGAAGGAAGCGCTGCCGCGCGGAGCTAGAGCGCCGCTGCCGCCGCCGCCGTCCGCACGCTGAGGAGGACCTGGGAGCACCGCATAACCGCCTTGACGCCCCAGCTTCGCCTCCCCAGCACCGAGCCGCCACCAAGCCCTCGTCACCTGCCTCGACCGTCGCTGTGCGGGTGAGCATCCCCGCCCTCGCCCTGCTCGGCCATGGCCGCCGCCAGTACACCGCCGCCGTTCTCGCTCCCCTCTTCCCCTTTTCCGCCTTTGACGCCACTGGCACATCCGCCTCGTTTGCAAACACCTCCATGGCAACTCTTTGGGATGTGGGGAAGACCACACGGGGCCTGGCAACTTTGCCGGCCCTGGTCACCTCGGGTCCCGGCCGGCCCGAGCGCCGCCGCGGTCAACACACCGCGTGCGCCTCCGCCGAGCCACCACACACCACGATAGGAAGGTCAGCGGAGCTCCTAGCTGCTCCAATCGAGGAATGGAGGGGAAGATGGAGGCCAATGCCAGTTCTCGCCGGCGAATTGGGCCTCGCCGTTGCCGCCGGCCACCACCATGCCTTGCTGCCCGCCACCAGCCTGGGTGCCACTTCTTCCAAATTGAAGCCACCGTTGTGCACGCCCCAGTCTTGCGAAGTGGGTGCACTAGTCCGTGAGGCGTTTCGCGCGCCGTAGCACCCTGCCACCACGACCACACCGCCGATCGCCGCCAATGCGCGTGCGCCGGCAAGGCCAAGCCTCGTGGGACCGCATGAACCCCGCCGCTGCACCAGTCCAGCCTTCGTGCCTGCTTAGCCATGCCATAGCCCGGCCAACCTTGCTCGCAGCCGCTGCCCGCCCGCACGCCGCCGACGAGCTCAACCGCACCGGCCCCGCGCGCGCGGGAGACGAAGGAAAGGGGAAAGGTTTCCCCGCCAGGTGGACCAAGTCCACCACGTGGACCCAGCCAGCCAACCGCGCAGCGCCACCTGGCCACCCAGTCTCCGGTGCACCGTGAACCGGGTCCGTGAGCCAGAGCATCGTGGACTCGGCCCGATGCAGGTCCAACCCGCCACGTGGCCCAGCTTATGAGACGACACGTGTCCGGGCCGGGCCGGCCCAACCAGGCCCAGATCCAGCCCTACCCAGGCCCGCCGAGGCCCGGTTGAGGCCTGGTCGGCGTTGACCATTGACCTGGCCCCACCTGTCAGTGACCAGATCCGTGGGCCCCACCTGTCAGCCGCTGACTGGGTCCCCCGTCAGTGCTGACGTCAGCATGATGTCAGCATGACGTCATCCAGCCTCAGACCCTGCGTCAGTGCTGACGTCAGCATGATGTCAGCACAGCCCCGGCTGCACTGTTCTCGCACGCCACGTGGCCCAATCAGGAGCCGCCACGTGTCAGCACCAGGTTAATCTACCCTTTTTCTTTTTCAGAAAATAGAATAAACTTCAGAAATTCATAACTTCTTCATACGAACTCCGAAAAATATGAACCAAGTGTCCAAATTTTCATAAAAATGAGCTCTACGTCATAGGCTTATGTATGAGTGCATTTGGAGTTATTGAATTTTATTGCTTCTTTGTGTTGACTCTATAGGAGCCGCTAACGCGGCTATTATGTCTCGTTTCAGAGGAGGAGCAGCTTGAGGAGGACGACTACGAGTACGAGGAGGAGCTCGGTGACAACTTCGTAGGTGCCACACCCCACCCAACCTCGTAGATGCTATTACGCATGGCATAATATCTAGTTGCTAGTGCTCTAATTATGAATATCACCTGATGATAGGTTGCATGATAGCACTGCTTGATGAGTGTTTACCTTGTCGCAACCATACTCCTGCACACCTGCTGATAGGCTAGACGCTTGCTTATTTACTTATGATGCCTTACTTCTACTATGCTTATATCTGTGTGATGATGATGCGTGGTGGGGAGTATGGTTATATGGTTAGGGCACGTGGTGCCACTTTACTCGTGGAGAGTGCTACGTGCGTCTTGGGTGTGTGGTGAGGGTTGAGTCGATCGGACAGGATTCTACGATGAGCCATGTGGGCGAGTCTTGCCGGGGAATGTGTTCTAGGCATTCCCATATGAGGTGCTTGTGGCGGGCACAATGTGAGGTATAAGGAGATCCCGGGGGTAAGAACCTTCGTGGAGCGAAGCCCCGGGTAGGAGGTGCTGTTGTAGCATGGACTGTTGTAGTCCATAAGGGAAGATAATCCTGTCTGATCCCCTAGGACCTGATATCTCTTGAGGACCAAAACCTTGGGACTTATGTGCTCACCATTCGCTCTTGTATGGGCGGGAGACGGATGTCTGACTAGCTAGGATGGTGCCACTACTACTAGGTGGTTAGCAGATAGTGTCGGGAGGTACGGGCGTGGAGACCCACACCCTCCTTAGACAACATAGTGACCTCGGAGGCCCGGTACTATGTCTCATAGTCTTAGTGTGCCGATGGTACCTATCCGGGATGTCCCAGTACTTAGTGGTAGGGTGGCATCGCACCGGTTAGAAAGCAGCCGGAATCAGCTTAGGCGGGGCACCGCCGATGATAGTGATCTTGTGGTTACAGGAGTACACGCTCTGCAGAGTTTATGAATCTATATATATAGTCCGTGAGCCACTGGTATGGCTTTTTCCTAAGACCCACGCTTCTCGGGAGTAGTGAGAGGAGTCCTTCTATTTCTCCCCCTAGTGTTACCCTTCCGGCTGTGAGCTGCTGAGACAGGCTCCGAGAGGGAGTTGGACCTGTCGACTGAGTGCGAGAGGGTGAGATGTGTGTGATGGAGATGGAATGGGTTTGGATGTGTGGATGAGATGGGTTAAAACTTGATGAATTATATTATATAGTATTGGTCCCTGTTGCATAGGAAGCTTGTTGACACCGTTTTTTGACACGTGTCAATATAAGCCGAAAACTGTGCCGATCGGCAAGGGAGTGGTTGTGCTTTTAAGCTTACTTTGCTTTGAAGTATGCTAACAGATGGTTGCCGATGAAGGTTAATATGATCTTGCCGATGAGAGCAGAAGGCTGTTGCCGATGGAGAGAGAGGCATGGTTACCGATGGAAAACAGAGCTGAAGAACATGGAAAGTAGATCTGAATCATTATCGATGGGTTTTGCCAATGGAATCTACAGAGATGAGGAGCGTGCCGATAGAGGTTTCATCGTAAGTAATGGATAAGAAAACTGGCAATATTTATGCCAATATTTTAATAGTTTACTTTTGAGTCCGACCTTGGTACGAGTCATTATTTTTTATTCCTTAGAGATAAGACTTGTTTAGGAAATACTTTGTCGTGTCTGTTTAGGACTCATAGTACCAGGGTATAAATATGTACCGAGAAGCAATGTAGAAAAGGTCAATCAATCAAATACAACAAATCTATTACTTTTATCTACTTTTCAAGCAATCTACTTTTCGACGACTTCGTCACCAGTTTTTTTCTTCGTTTTCAACGAGTTCTTTCAAGAATCGGCGGGCTGCATCAACTTGATCTCCGACGAGCTTGCAAGTTCCGCTTTTCAAGCAATCTGAGCCTTGACGTCCGGGCGTATCGCTGTCGTCTCGTTCAGCTCTTGTTCAAGTTATCTTTCCTTGTCGATTAACAGGTCAAATCGACTGGCACGGCTTGATATCGAACTTGGGTATTGGCCCGGTGTGTTTGCAGATCCAACACCTTTTTGCATCAACACATCTTTTGGCACGCCTGGTGGGACAAATACTAAAATCATCATGTCGAATTCTTCTGAGATCAATCCGGAGAACGTGATTCCTGTGTCAGAAGCGGATCTCAAGGAAGAACGGAGGCAAGCCATGGAGAAAGCTATGGAGGATTACAGGCAGCTTTACCTGAAATCCTACAGCAAGAATAGGAGTGGAGAAGTGGTACAGAAGCAAGACCCGCCGTTGCCTCGGCAGGTTACTTTTGACTCCAATCCTGGTAAATTACAATCAATGGTTGACTCTGCATTAAATCATGCATTGATTAATCACTCTAGCGTACTGTCCAATACTTTTTATAATGCTGTTATTCAATCATTAAAAGAAGGACAAGTACAAGTACCAGCTTATGTTGGCCCAGTATATCATCAGCCTGGGATGTCATCTTCTACAGCTCCATCGACTACTACAGCCGTTGTGGCTCCAGGGGTTTCTGCTCCTCATACAGATCTGCCTGCTACTGAATCTCCATCGCCGATGTCGAGTTCAGCAAAGAATACTCAATTAAGTACAGATCTAATGGCATCGGCAATGTCGGGTCCTTCAGTTCAAAATCAACGAGTTCCTACCGATTGGTGGGGATATGGGATGTCTCCAGATCTACCTGCTTTTAACTCTGGATTAAATCAGACGCATGATACAGCGGGTAAAACCCCCATGACGTCAGCTACTCTGGTTCGCCCGATGACTCAGGTGACACACTATACTACAACACCACCTACCGCACAGTTCCATCAGGAGGACTCCACATGTCGCCTTATCAGGCATCATACACAAGTCCATCGGCAAACCCTCTGCTGATGCAACAAGGGTTTTCAACTGCAAACCAACCTGTGGCATCAATTGTTCCTCTAGCTGGAGTTCCTGCAAATCAAGTACAAGTACAAATACCAGGGAATTATGCCGTCTATCATCCAAGGATGCAAGAGCAACAGGTGGCTGTAGTTTATCAACCATCGACGAGTCATGTGCCGATAAGGCCTAATCCAAGTTGGACGGGTCCATTGCCAGCTCAACAGCACTTTGCTCAGCCTGGGTATCAGATGGCAGGGGTTCAACAGCAATATTTGCAAGCAGATATTCATAATCCTGCATCGGCACCATGGCCGATGAACCCTGTGCAGCAAATTAGTGGACCAGCAATAACAAATGTGCCAATTGCTCCGGCTCATTTGTCACAAGGACACATCAAAGCCTATCAGCCAGCACCTCCAGCAGAAGTTCAGCCTGTGCCTCGGCAAGGTCAAGATGCATACTGGACTGATAAAATTGCAGAAGTGATGAGAGAGCAATTTGGGATTAAGCCTAAGCTTAATACTTATTCTTATCGGACCCCATACCCTCCAGCCTATGATCTGATTCCTTTCCCAAATCGGTACAAGGTACCAGATTTTACTAAATTTTCTGGGCAGGACGATACTTCAACAATGGAGCATATCAACCGCTTCATTATTCAATGTGGAGAAGCAGCTAACAGGGATGAATTGAGTGTTCGATTATTTTCCTCATCATTGTCTGGATCGGCTTTTGCGTGGTTTATTTCGTTACCACCTAATTCTGTTGTTACATGGGCCGATCTAGAGAAGCAATTTCATAAGTACTTCTTCGTTGGAGTACATGAAAAGAAGCTGACTGATTTGACAAAATTGAGACAACGCAGTGATGAATCGATAGAAAGTTTCATACACAGGCTAAGAGATGTAAAGAATAAATGCTACAGCTTAGTACTTGATGATCGGCAGTTAGCCGATTTAGCTCTTCAAGGGTTACTGCCACACATCAGAGAAAAATATGGGTCACAAGAGTTTGAAAGTTTGAGTCATATAGTGCAAAGGATTTCTGATCAGGACACCAGGGGTTTTGAACCCAGAAAGAATTGGAATAAAAAGGTGTCCTTTGTAGAAGAAGCAGAAGATTCAGACTTTGATGACGAACCAAGTATCGGCTTGGCTGAGTGGGTAAAGAATAAGAAGCCGATATCATGTCCTTTCGGTCAGAAAGAGCCAGAAAGGTTTCTATTTGATATCACCAAGGCCGATAGGATATTTGATCTTTTGCTCCAAGAGGGTCAAATTAAGCTGTCTCCTAATCATGTGATTCCATCGGCAGAAGAGTTGAAAAAGATTAGGTACTGCAAATGGCACAATGCTACCTCGCACAGTACCAATGATTGCAAGGTGTTTAGGCAACAGTTGCAGTCGGCTATCGAATCCGGGAAGATCAAATTTGATAATTCAAAAGCTCAGAAGCTAATGAAAATTGATCAACATCCGTTCCCTGCAAACATAGTGGAGGCTAAAGGCAAAACCAAAGTGTTAACATCGGAGGCTGCTAGAAGAAATGCATCGGTAGACCCTAAAAATCAAATAACTGTTGATGACGTAAAGGGAAAGGAACCTGCCGATGGCTCTAAAGGGAAAAGAATTGTTAATGAAGGTAGTAGCTCCAGAAGACCCTTGAGGCCTGCTCCATATGGTGTTCGGTATCGGCAACAATGTGAGGATCGGTATCGGCAGCAATAGGAAGAGTTACGTCGGCATGAAGATCACTAGAATTGCCCGTTTTTCATTCATTGCTGGGAAGAAGGCATTAAATTGCCCACTGCCGATACCTGCCCTGAATGTAATGGTTACTATTTAAATGATCGGGCAGAGAGACAACATCCCTCTAGTAATCGAGGGGTACGCATCAATAAGCCGATTAAAGAAAAGGTGTCAGCACTTGATCAGCTGGGGGGCAGAGTTAGTGTGCATGACAGGTTTGGCGGGCATATTGATTGTTTTCCAAGGGGTCAGGCAGAGCTTGAAGAGATGGCTAATGAAAGGGTTCCTGATGAAGGGATATTTTGCAGGGATCCAAACATAGGCCTCCATGAGCAGAACACAAAGCATTATCAGCCTGTTTGGAAAACAAAGCTTCCCCAATGGTGCCCTGAAGGATTGACGAAAACTCAAAAAAGAAGGGTACAACGTATGCGTCAAGAGGATTTACAATGCCCCAAAGAAAGCATCCCAAAGGTAACAACTCAAGTGTGGCAACCAAAATGCAAGGGTGGAGGTCCATCGGCAGATGTTAACATGGTCTTCATGTTGCCGATGGAGTTCTTGGCGCCAGATGACAAGGAACAAGCAGTTTTTGCCGATGAAGCAGCTCAACTAACTCTGGATCCAATGATGGCTATGTTTGAAAAGCCTGCCGATGATGAAAGGCAACACCTCAAAGCTTTGTTTGTTAAAGGCAGGATTGATGGACAGCCAGTGTCAAAAATACTCATAGATGGAGGAGTGGCAATTAATATTATGCCGTATGTCATGTTCTGAAGACTTGGAAAAGGGGACCAGGATTTAACCAAGACGGATATGATGCTTAAAGATTTTGATGGCAATGTGTCTCCGGCTAAAGGGGCATTATGTGTTGAATTGATTATCGGCAGCAAGACTTTGCCAACCACCTTCTTCATCGTTAGCGGCAAAGGTAACTATAATTTGCTCCTAGGAAGGGATTGGATCCATGCCAACTGCTGTGTTCCTTCAACGATACATCAGTGCCTTGTACAGTGGGTTGGAGACAAGGTTGAGGTTATCCCTGGAGATTCTTCTTATATAATCGCATCGGCTGATTCTGAGACCTATGAACGGATAAAATGCATCGGGAGAAGCATGGGATACGGAATTTCTCAGGGTTGCCGATTATGAGCTTACACCGATCCAAGCAGTCGGTTCTGAAGATGAATTTTAATGGATTGGTTTGCCGATGGTGGAAAACTTGGTCATGGGTTCACATCGGCTGATGATTTAGTAGAAATAGATATTGGTAACGGTGATAGGCCGAGGCCAACTTTTATTAGTGCTAATTAGATTCTCAATGTAAATAGCAAATGATTAATATTTTGAGGGAATATAAAGACTGTTTTGCTTGGGATTATACAGAGATGCCTGGACTAGATCGGTCAATAGTTGAGCATCGGTTGCCTATTAAGCCAGGATTTCGGCCTCATCAGCAGCCCGCACGCCGATGTAATCCTAAAGTGTTACCTGATATTAAAGCCAAAATCACAAGGTTAATTGAAGCTGGCTTTATTCGGCAATGTCGATATGCCGAATGGATTTCTAATGTGGTTCCTGTTTATAAGAAAAATAGAAAACTTTGTGTGTGTATTGATTTTAGGAATCTTAATAAAGCTACGCCGATGGATGGCTATCCAATGCCTGTTGCTGATTTATTGATTGATGCTGCAGCTGGACATCGGATCATCAGCTTCATGGATGGTAATGCCGGTTATAACCAAATTTTCATGGCTAAAGAAGATATTTCCAAGACTGCTTTTAGGTGTCCAGGTCATGTGGGTTTATTTGAATGGATTGTCATGACCTTCGGCTTGAAAAATGCCGGTGATACCTATCAGAGGGCTATGAATTTTATCTTCCATAAATACATCGGCACATTGGTTGAAATCTACATAGATGATGTGGTGGTCAAATCTGGAGGTTTTGAGAGTCATCTTACTGATCTGCGAAAAATCTTGGAGTGCACCAGAAAGCATGGTTTAAAGATGAATCCTACTAAGTGTGCATTTGGTGTATCGGCAGGTCAATTCTTAGGCTTCATGGTACATCAAAGAGGTGTTGAAATCAGCAGGAAATCTGTTGATGCAATTAATAAGGTTGTTGCTCCTGCCGATAAGACTGAGTTGCAATCCTTGATCGGCAAGATTAATTTTATTCGAAGATTTATATCTAATCTGTCGGGAAAGATCAAAGCCTTCAGTCCTTTATTAAAATTAAAAGCCGATCAGGAATTTGTATGGGGAACAGAGCAGCAATTAGCCTTAGAAGAAATTAAGAAATATTTGGTAAATCCTCCAGTATTGGTTCCACCTCAACACGGAAAACCTTTCAAGTTGTATTTGTCTGCCGATGATAATGTTATCGGATCAGCATTAATTCAAGAGTTTGAAGGGGAAGAATGTGTGATATATTATTTAAGCAGAAGACTGATAGACGCTGAGACCAGGTATTGGGCCATTGAGAAATTATGTTTGTGTTTATATTTCTCTTGCACAAAGTTAAGACATTATTTGTTATCGACTGAATGCACTGTTATATGCAAAGACGATGTGGTTAAGCATATGTTGTCGATGCCAATTTTGAAAGGAAG
Organism: Bothriochloa decipiens; assembly: GCA_023333625.1. Taxonomy (NCBI): domain Eukaryota; kingdom Viridiplantae; phylum Streptophyta; class Magnoliopsida; order Poales; family Poaceae; genus Bothriochloa; species Bothriochloa decipiens. Next base: position 31,488,238 of record CM041638.1, read on the forward strand.
AATCGGCAAGTGGATCTTAGCATTATCAGAATTTGATTTGCGTCATAAATCGGCTAAAGCGGTTAAAGGACAGGTAATGGCCGATTTTGTTACTCAACATTGCAGTGTGGTAGATTATGCTGAGATTTCTCCATGGACACTTTTCTTTGATGGATCTACTTGTGGCGAAGGAGCAAGAATCGGTATTATGTTAATCTCGCCTCAAGGAAAGAAATATGAATTTTTGTTGCCGATTGCTGGCACTTCAACAAACAATTAGGCTGAATATCAAGCTTTACTGAAAGGGTTAGAATTGCTCAGAGAAATACGTGCCGATACAGTTGAAGTCTTTGGGGATTCCATGCTAGTCATTAATCAATTGATCAGAATATATGAATGCCGAAGTGAAGTTTTGATTACTTATCATGGGAAGTGCCTGCAAATATTAAAGGAGTTTAAAGATTTTCGCCTTGAACACATTCCTAGATTGCACAATGAAGAAGCTAATCGGCTAGCACAACATACTTCGGGATATCAACTGATCCGAGAAGTGCTGACATCGGTAATTGATGCCGATGACTGGAGAAGGGATGTTGCCGATTATTTAAAAGATCCGTCTAAGAAAGTGGAGAGACGTATAAGGTTTCAAGCTACCAAGTATGTGCTCCTTGATACTGAATTATATTATCACACTTTAGATGGGGTTTTGCTCAAATGCCTTAGTGAAGAGGAATCGAAAAGTCTAATGGGTGAGATTCATGAAGGAGTGTGTAGGGCACATCAATCGGCATTTAAAATGAAATGGATGATTAGGAGGAATGGGTATTATTGGCCAATAATTCTTGAGGATTGTTTTAAATATTTCAAAGGGTGCCAGTCATGTCAGAAATTCGGTAATGTTCAAAGAGCACCTGCATCGGTAATGAATCCTATAATCAAACCTTGGCCATTTAGAGGATGGGCTATTGATCTCATCGGTCAGATTTACCCGCCGTCGAGTAAAGGACACAAATTCATACTCGTTGCTACCGATTATTTCACAAAGTGGGTTGAGGCAATTCCTTTAAAGAAAGTGTCATCGGCAAATATGATTGATTTTGTGAAAGAGTATATTGTTTACCGATTTGGTATTCCTCAGACTATTACTACCGATCAAGGAACTATGTTCACATCGGGAGAATTTGATGACTTTGCCATCGGTATGGGGATTAAAATTTTAAATTCCTCTCCTTATTATGCTCAAGCTAATGGTCAGGCTGAGGCATCTAATAAAGGAATAATCAAGCTTATTAAACAGAAAATTGAGAAAAATCCTAGGAGATGGCATACTCTTTTAAATGAAGCCTTATGGTCATATCGGATGGCATGTCATGGTGCAACTAAGGTTTCACCATATCAGTTGGTATATGGGCATGATGCAGTTTTGCCTTGGGAAATTAAGACTGGTTCTAGGCGTATATTTTCTCAGGATCCGTTGACAGCCGATGAGTATGATACGCTTATGAGAGATGAATTAGAAGATTTAGCAGGTCATCGGCTAAAGACTTTAATTAGCGTCGAAGAAAATAAAAAGAGGGTTACTAGGTGGTATGATAGAAAGGTGAAAATAAAAGAATTTGCAAATGGAGATTTAGTCTGGAAATTGGTTTTGCCGATTGGGACTAAGAGTTCAAAATTCGGCAAGTGGTCCCCTAATTGGGAAGGTCCTTATCGGATAAATCAGTCTGCTCCCGGTAACGCATACATCTTAGAAACCGTCGAAGGAGTTATATTTCCTAGAGCATTAAATGGAAAATATTTAAAGAAATATTGCCCCAGTATTTGGATGGATGCATAAAATGCAGGAATAAAGGTATAAGTATTATATTACATTCACAGTTAATTGGCAAAGTTCAGATTGCCGATAATTTGACAAAGCCGATGAATGAAGCTTACGAACTAAGGAAAGATTGAATAGCGGTTATCGCGCGCAGGCGAATTTGGTCGGCTTCTTCCACTTCCATGATGTCCGCATCGGCAGTGTCCTCAATCGGTTTAAGTTTTTTCCTCAGCATCAGCGCCATACAAGCTTGATTGTCCCTGTCTTCTTGAAGAATTTTTACAGTGTTGGACAAGTTGTCTTTCTCCTGTATGGCTTGGTTCAGGGCTGTTTCCACTTCTTTCAGCTTGGCCAATAAAGCTGTTCTCTTTGCCGATAGATCAATAATTTTCTTTTCAAGATCGACGCCCGAAGCCTCTAAGTTGCTCATGCTTCTGTGCTTTTCTTCGGCAGCTTGCTTGAATTGTAGTATTTCTTCTTTGAGTTTTGCTTGAGCGGCTCTATCGGCAATTCGTCGAGCAGCCTTTTGGTACTGGAGTTGTCGGCTCTCAAGGTGGGCAGCATGAAAAAGGATTTCTTCAACGTTGTCGGGGACTTGGTCATGAATCGCTTTGAAAATTGCTCTTGTGGAGTCTGAATCTTGGACCAGCTGAGGTGTATCTTGATGCAACAAGGATAATAATGTTTCTAATTTGGTTTTGACTTCAGCTGGTATGGCTCCTAAGGCAAGCACAGAACTTTCTTCTTCTTCATCGTCAGGAATGTTGACGGTAAAAGGGAATAGGCTATTTGGAGAGTCTTGTTTCTACAAGGGAATTAGTCAGTTACAGAGAGTAAATATTGTAGAATTTTGGTTAAATTAACTTACTTGCTTCAAAGCGATCTCTTGCATCTGGCTGGAGGAGGCAGCTTGCAATACGTCCTCAGCAATGCTTGCCGATGGATCAGTCATCATGATGGCAGGGCTGGTTGATGTCAGTTCTGTGGCTATATCGGCAGGTGTTTCTTGAAATGCTATTGGTGATCCTTGTGCTGGCACATCAAACAGTATTGGCTGAAGAGGTGATGCTGGTGCTGGTGCTGTAATTGAAGCTGATGGCAAACTTGGTGTTGGCTCATCGGCTGGTCTTGGCTGAAGAGGTGATGCTGGTGCTGGTGCCGTAATTGAAGCTGATGGCAAACTTGGTGTTGGCTCATCGGCTAGTCTTGGCTGAGGAGATGGTGCTGGAACTGTGGATGGTGCCGATGCAGTTTTTGATCATTTTGATTGAAGGGTTACGTTGGATGAAGCTTTGCGCTTAGGCTGTGATTCCTTAAACCCAGATGACTAGGGGGCATCGGCACCAGAAGACGGTGACATTGGATCGGCTGAAACAGCTGCCGATGTGTCCACTTGTTGCTAAAAGTAAATGGAGTAATTAATGCCGATTATAATTGTTGAAATTGGATTAAAATTGAAGAAACATACCTCTGGAGAGTCGATAAGGATAACATCTGGAGGTGCGTTGACGGGAGATGGAGGACGAATTGCCGATGAAGAGCCGGCAGGAGTAGAACTTGTGCCCTGAAATGCAAGATTAGTATCTCTCGAAGTCAGCATGAAAAGAAAATAAATAGAATAGTTACATGGAATGTTTTGGCTAAGGTTGTGGTGGCAATCGATGGAGTGATTTTGATCTTGGGTGGCTTGGATGAAATCTTCTTGGGGCGAGTTCCCTGATAAGTTAACGCTATTGTGGGTGCTTTATAGCCAATGAATGATGTCAGGTTGATTGACCGTAATATGAAAATCTTCCCACTTCTGCTTGTCGTCGGTGTTGGATCGCTACCCTGTTACAAAAGGTTAGTTGCCGATGAATCAAAAATCAAAGGAAAAGGATGAGCAGCGAGGCTTACCGCATCGGCAGGGATGTCATGGTCAGAATCGATAAAAGGTGCCAGTAATGGTGGACAGATACAGAAAACAATTGATCTTTCCATTCTTGCCACCATGACTTGAAAGATTCAGTGATAAAAGAAATTGGCACCCAAGTAGAGAGGTCAACATTTGAAGTATCAGCATCAGGGGAAAGGTTGACTACTTTTAGCCATTCCAAGTTACTAGTAATGGTTTCTCTTGGCCTGATCACATTGGCATAACAGAGTTTGATTGGTAGTTGTCCAAATGCCAGTTGTCTTGCTGCTACCGATGGATAATAAAATTCATAGGTAGCATTAACATATTTCCTGCTACCAAATATATTGACTGGGATGGCGCGGGGAGTGATTATAGCCTTCATGATTTCTATATTTTTGTTCAAGGCTTCATCGACAATATTGAAAGGAAGATGGAATCTGGCCTCTTCATCAATATAGGGCATCCAGGCTCTGTTACCGCGAGGGATACCAGAGTAAAATCTGTTGAAGAAGCGGCCAACTTGGTCTTTGTTGGCTTCTGTTCCTGGTAAAACTATTATTGCTTCACCAAAGTTGAGGGGCCCATGTGATGCCGATTCACCTCTGCCAATACATAATCTTCAGGGAGATCTTGGGGAAACTGCTGAGCAAATAAATTGAATTGCAGCTGCTTGTGCATGTGGGTGTTCAACCACATATTAATAAACCACCAAGGGCCTCCCAAATTGCCGATAGGTTCACCCAATAAGAGTTTCTCTGTAACTTGATGGAGAAGGTGATAAGCAGAGCTAAGAAGGTATCGGCCGAAAGGGAGTCTTACACCGTCGGCCAACATTTCCGCTGTGGGGAGATACATGTTAGTCGGGCCGACTGTTCTACCACAAAAAATGAATTTTTCTAGCCACATATTCAGAAAAGTGGCGTGCTCTCTCTGACCAACCAATCCGGTTTTCTCATATTCCCGAATGTATCCTGTCCAGCCGCCGATGTTGCGGGTACTCACTCGGTACTCTGCTTTTCTATGAAGGACAGTGGCATCATCGGCAGTGGTGATATCTAGGCCGGTAAGCATATATACATCGACAAGTGTGGGGGTGACAGGCCCATGTTTAAATAAGAAGGCGTTCATGGTGTCAGACCAAAAATAGGAGGCAGCAATCAGCATGTTCTCATTCCTGGCCATATCGGCAATAGATAGCCTGATACATTGATCTAATTTGTGCTCTGCCTAGTATGTTCGCATTGGCCTAGCGAGCCTCAAGTACCAATTTTTCCATCCCTTGGTGGGTTTGGGCCAAGAATGGAAGGTGTCTGACCATAAGTCCAAATCTAAGTTTTCAGCTCTGAAAGGGATCCTATTGGTTTCTGCATTTATAATATCGGTTGGATCTGGGTTTCCCATTGGACCTAAGCACTGTACATGCGGTTGTTCTGTGGGGATAATAAGTTTATCGCGCAGCTCCTGTGATCAGAGGATCAAAAGAAGAAAGGAAGAGGAAAGAAAAATCAGGAATGGTGCGAAAAATAAGAACAGATTAAGAAAGTTGCAGAAAAGACAAAGAAGGAAACTAACCGAAGGGACGTTGAAGTTGAGCGCCATTACTAGAGATTTGTTGAAAGAATTGGAAATCACTGCGGAGAATCGAAGGTTGGAGAAGAGAATCGTCGCCGAGAGTTAGGGATGCTGCAGGATGGTGCCGGTTGAGATTGCCGCCGGGTTCGTCGGAGCCGCCGCTGAAGAAAGAATGCTTGGGTTCGTGTGTTGAAAGGCCCCGGTGAAAAAAGTATTTATAGGGCAGCTGCTGCAGGGGTATTTCAGACTTATCCTTCGTTACCAGCAGATGAATCGAAGCGCCGAGATAGGCATGGTGCCTATGCGTGCGATAATCGAGGAGTTGTACAGGTGATTTTGATAGGAGGTAATCATAGCTCAGAGAAAATTTCGGCGCATAAGATATTTTATACTCCGAAATTGAGGGGCATGTGTTGACACTATTTTTTGACACGTGTCAATATAAGCCGATAACTGTGCCGATCGGCAAGGGAGTGGTTGTGCTTTTAAGCTTACTTTGCTTTGAAGTATGGCTAACAGATGGTTGCCGATGAAGGTTAATATGATCTTGCCGATGAGAGCAGAAGGCTGTTGCCGATGGAGAGAGAGGCATGGTTACTGATGGAAAACAGAGCTGAAGAACATGGAAAGCAGATCTGAATCATTATCGATGGGTTTTGCTGATGGAATCTACAGAGATGAGGAGCGTGCCGATAGAGGTTTCATCGTAGGTAATGGATAAGGAAACTGGCAATATTTATGCCAATATTTTAATAGTTTACTTTTGAGTCCGACCTTGGTACGAGTCATTATTTTTTATTCCTTAGAGATAAGACTTGTTTAGGAAATAATTTGTCGTGTCTGTTTAGGACTCATAGTACCAGGGTATAAATATGTACCGAGAAGCAATGTAGAAAAGGTCAATCAATCAAATACAACAAATCTATTACTTTTATCTACTTTTCAAGCAATCTACTTTTCGACGACTTCGTCATCAGTTTTTTTCTTCGTTTTCAACGAGTTCTTTCAAGAATCGGCGGGCTGCATCAACTTGATCTTCGACGAGCTTGCAAGTTCCCCTTTCTGAGCAATCTGAGCCTTGACGTCCGGGCGTATCGCTGTCGTCTCGTTCAGCTCTTGTTCAAGTTATCTTTCCTTGTCGATTAACAGGTCAAATCGACTGGCACGCCTTGATATCGAACTTGGGTATTAGCCCGGTGTGTTTGCAGATCCAACGCCTTTTTGCATCAACAAAGCTACAGCCACATATTAGGTCAAATTGATTACATCCTTGCATCCCACCAAATAATACATAGCAAAAGCAAAGCATAGGGTGGGAGATGTGGCCAGTACAAACCGTACTGAAGATTATTTGGCAGGTGAGCCCGACTACGACTATGACGATGAGGAGGAGTAGACGTCTTGTTCCTACACTCAGGCTTCTTTTGGAGAATTATTGTACTTCCGCCTTCCGCAGCTATTCCAGACGCTGCAGCTACTCTGATGATCCCGCCAGTGTGGTGATGAACTATTTATGTAATCCCTTCTAAATGTATTCTTTTGTTCGAAGTATGGATTACTGTATCAACTAACGCTGGATGATATGATGGTTTGAGCTTCAAACTATTGAATTATTCGCCATTCTGTGTATTTTCCCTTCGTGGAAAGTTGAGGATGTTTCAGTTGGTACCAGAGCCATGCTTGACCCTAGGACGAGACCCATAGGGTTGGACGATAGAATTAGGAAAATCTTGAAATATCTTGGTTATACACTGACCACTGCATACGCTTTTATGCATGGCTTACCTCTCTCTGCAACTTTTCTAACTTCTTTCTCGTGTCACCTACAGATGGACCCCAACTTATAGCTTGGTCCGTTACCGCCAATGGATGTCATTGAGTTCAGACTTGACGGAACGGAGCATGGAGGCTATGCTCACGTGCTTCGTGAGGTTCTCACCGAGCTGGGTGTTCCCGTGGAGAACGTCGAGTATCTTTGCCACGGCAAGCCCACCCTTGGAGGAGGCATCGAGGACTACAAGGCAGTCCACATCAACGTGCCTGCAAGCATGAACCTACCCGAAGTTACCGCCTTCACTGACTTCGCCTTCGACAACGACACCGGCATATGTGTTCAGACCGTTTCGCGCCAGGCACTCCGTACTGTGCTGCGCAACAGAGCTAACTACCTGAAGGAAAGTCGCTTTCGTCTGCTTCCTCGTGCCCTCAATGATCAGCAGGGTACTTGGGGAGAGGTCATCTACATTGAGTAGAATAATAGAGTCGACCGCAACCCCTGCCACCGCGCCTCTATGATGTACATGCAGTGCCAGGAAATGTACATTGCTGAGTTGGAGTGGAAGGGATGCCGTGATCGTCGCTACCTGATGGAGGTTGACGAGAGGATCCGCAAGTCAGAGGATAAGGAAGCGGCATGGAAGCAAAAGATTGCAGATCTAGAGCGTGAGATAGCACGCAAAGAGCACACTCACCAAGATCAGATTACTAGTCTGATGAGCGAGTTGGATAAGCTTCAAATACACAACAGCCATCTCAACAAGAATATCTGGGAGCTTGAGGCCACTATGGCTGAGAAGAACAAATACATTGCAAAGAGATTCCAGGAGAAGAGTCAAGATGCTGCCTACAGGGACAAACTCCGCGAGCAGTGCAAGGCTCAACGTGAGAAGCTGCTGCAGGAGTACACTCTTGCTAGTTACAACCAGGGACACCTGATCAACTGTGTCCATAAGACGACATACCTCATGGATAAGCTCAAACACACTATGGAAGCTTGGAACAGGTTAGATCGCAAGAAGGTCAGAGAGTACAAGGAGTTGCAGGATGAGCTTCCCTTACGTGCCCGTAAGAGGGTCAGGGTTGAGACATTTGAGCTGGGGCAATCTCGCCTCAACTTGAGTGGATGTCCCACCACTGGACTTAGTGGACAGGCAGTGTCCGCCCCTCAGCTCGAGGAGGCCCGTCGCTACATCTCTCGCCTTCAGATGACTAACGAGCAGATCCAGGCTTCTAGCATCGGTATACCTCCCACAGCTTACAGTTTGGACCAGCCTCTAGAAATGGTCTAGAGTAATATCAGGTCAGGAGATGATGAGCCCTGTATGGCCAAGTGACTAGACTCACCATGATGCTGAGTAGTTGTCCACCCTTTTTGCTAGACTACCTGCATGTAGTACGTTTCTCGCGAGTCTCCAAGTGTAGCCGCTAAAGACATCGCCATGTACCCCCCTGATGTAATGAATGATTTGGTTTTTATCCCATCTTATTGGATCTTCATGCTTCTTCGTCTGAGTGTTGGATAAATTAGTAATGTTTTAAAATTATTTCAAAATAAGTATGTCTTTTATATCAAAGTTATATTAAGCGCATATGCCCTAATCTGAGGTTTATGTTGAGCAGGATGTCCACTCGTCGTGCCGGCCGCCTGAGAAACCGCTCTCCTTCACCCGTGCCCGCCAGGGGCCACGGACGCAGAAGTGGTCGTGCACACGTTGGTCGCATACCCCTCGACCTCGAGGAGCCACCCCGCGCTGCCACCCCACGGCCTGCACACCCACCACCACCGCTGGTTGTTGAGCCAGAACCAGCTGCCGGAGGCGTGGCTGGGGGACAGCCACAGCCTGCTGCTGAGCCCGAGCCCGAGCCTGTCGCAGGAGGAGATGCAGCTCCACCACCACCTCCCGTGCCACTCTTGGCGGATGTGATGGCCCAGCAGACCGAGCTTCTTCGAGTCTTAGCTGAGAACGTGCTGCACCCCCAGCACCGGGAACCCCGCGATGATTTCTACAAGAAGCTGGAGTTCTTTCTCAAGCTGAGGCCCCCAACGTTCGATGGCACCAGCATCGACCCCATCGCTGCTGATGATTGGCTTAAGGAGATTAAGAAGAAGCTGGACTTGACCACTTGCACTGACGAGGAGTGTGTTGGCTTGGCAGCTCACCAGCTTGTGGGTGCTGGGCGATCTTGGTGGGACAGCCTCTGCGAAACCCACCGGGACCCTGCCAACATCTCCTGGGATGAGTTTGTGGACGAGTTCCGCGCATTCTTCATCTGTGAAGGTGCGCTGGAGAAAAAGGAGAACGAGGTCCACAGCATCTCCATGGGAGGTGACAAGGTGCATGAGTACACCACCCGCTTCACTAACCTGCTGCGCTATGCACCCGTCTTAGTGGTGAACTCTGAGAAGGAGAAGATGTACTACTACCGCAAGGGCTTGTCTAGCCACATCAGGCTCTCTCTCTCAGGCACCAAGAGCCACACCTTGCGTGACCTGATTGACCGGTGCATGGAGATTGAGAAGGACCGCGATGAGGTTTTCGCTGAGAGGGAGGCGCTTGGCAAGAACAAGAAGCGTCATACTGAGGGCACCTCTCGCGCACCTGCCCCACGAAGGTCGCGTGGTGAGACCTCTCAGTCTCCCCGCTCTCGTTTCGCCCAGGGAGCGGCTCACGGTTTGAGCCGGGGCGGTGGTACCCACACCAGCAACTACCCCCGCCCTGCTCAGGACCGCCAAGCATACGCTCATGTCGCACCTGGAGGTAGCACGTGGAGGTCCGCCGCGCCAACCCCCACAGGCGGCGTGACCTACACTTGCTTCGCTTGTGGCCAGGCAGGTCACAAGGCTATCGAGTGCCCAAACAAGGCTGCGCCTACTACGCCAGCGCCCGCCAGGCAGAACCAGGGCAACCCGCACAAGCAGGCGCCATCCGGAGCACCTCGTGGCCGCCGCACCCACATCTCAGCAGAGGCTGCCCAGAGTGCCCCCGACGTGGTGTACGATATGTTTTTAGTGCATGGAGTTAAGGCATCCGTGCTGTTTGATTCAGGTGCTACATGTTCATATATATCCTCCAAGTTTGCACGAGAGCACCTTATACCTGTCACTCCACGAAAAGAAGCCTTATACACCAGTTCACCTCTGGGCAACATTTGTTGTACCAAAATATGTAAGGGAGTGAGTATCACCATCGAGGGTCTTACCTTTCTTGCTGATCTTACCTTACTACCCTTCGAAGGCCTAGACGTCATTCTAGGGATGGATTGGTTAACCCAGAACAAAGGAGTGATATCTTGCTCACCCAGATTTGTGGATATAACCCATCCAAGTGGCCGTCAGATCAGATGTGAGCCAAACAAAGGGACAGATATATCCATGCTGTGTGCCTTGGAAGAGAAGTCACTTGAGGAAGTGCCCGTAGTTTGTGAGTACCTGGATGTCTTTCCGGAAGAGCTACCAGGAATGCCATCGGACAGAGATGTTGAGTTCGTGATTAACCTGATGCCTGGTACAAGTCCGATTTCCAAGCGACCCTACCGTATGGCAGTTGACGAGCTTAAGGAGCTTAAGAAACAGCTTGAGGAGCTATCCGAGAAAGGGTTCATTAGGCCCAGTTCCTCGCCCTGGGGATCTCCTGTGCTGTTTGTTAAGAAGAAGGATGGAACACAGAGGATGTGCGTTGATTACCGGAACCTGAATGCCGTAACTATAAAGAACAAGTACCCTTTGCTGAGGATAGATGACCTGCTTGATCAGCTCCACAATGCCAAGTACTTCTCCAAGATTGACCAGATCAGGCTACCATCAGATGAAGATCAGAGAGGAGGACATTCCTAAGACAGCATTTGTCACCAGATATGGGCAGTATGAGTACACCGTCGTGTCCTTCGATCTTACGGATGCGCCTGCTTATTTTATGAACATGATGAATAAAGTGTTCATACAGGAGCTGGATAAGTTCGTGGTGGTCTTCATCGATGACATTCTTGTCTATTCTGCCACCGTCGAAGCGCATGCGCAACATCTGAAGATGGTGTTAGAGAAACTGAGAAAGCATCAGCTCTATGCCAAGTTCAACAAGTGTGAGTTCTGGCTTGAGGAGGTCGCTTCCCTAGGACATGTGCTCAATGCTGACGGAGTAGCTGTTGATCCGTCCAAGATTGAGACAGTGAAGGAATGGGAGCAGCCATAGAATGTGACTGATGTGAGAAGTTTCTTGGGATTGGCTGGTTACTATCGCCGATTCATCGAGAACTTTTCCAAGATAGCTCGCCCCATGACCAACCTCCTGAAGAAGACCAAAGAGTTTTAATGGACGTCCCAATGCGAACAAAGTTTCTAGACCCTGAAGGAGAAGCTCACCACAACGCCTGTTCTAGCCTTGCCTGATATCCACCAGGACTTTGTGGTCTATTGCGATGCATCTCGCCTCGGGCTTGGTTGTGTTCTAATGCAGGATGGGAAAGTCATTGCCTATGCTTCCCGCCAGCTTAAGGAGCATGAACAGAATTACCCCACCCATGATCTCGAGCTTGCAGCTGTGATCCATGCCTTGAAGATTTGGGGGCACTACCTGATAGGGAACAAATGCGAGATCTACACCGATCACAAGAGCTTGAAGTACTTTTTCACCCAGGAAAATCTGAACATGAGATAGCGTCGTTGGCTCGAGCTGCTTAACAACTATGACGTGGAGACTCTCTATCACCTTGGGAAGGCCAATGTGGTCGCTGACGCTCTTAGCCGCAAAAGTCATTGTCATGCCTTGTTCACCACCGCCTTTCCCAAGGAGTTGCAAGAGGGCATTGATGGGTTACAGATGGAGGTGATACCTCATGGCCTATTGAATGAGCTTCACGTGCACTACACCCTCATGGATAGGATCCATGAAGCCCAACGCCATTGCCCAGAAATTTGGGAGATACACGAGCTCCTGACACAAGGCAAGTGCCCAGAGTTCAGTGAGGATGAGCTAGGCACTTACTGGTACAAGGACAGAATTTGCGTGCCTGCCGACCCAGCTATCCGTAACGAAATCCTATCAGAAGGTCATGACTCCAAGTATTGTATCCACCCAGGCAGTACTAAGATGTATGCTGATTTGAAGGGGAAATTCTGGTGGAAGAACATGAAGTCAGACATAGCGGAGCATGTTGCTAAATGTGACATTTGCAAACGCGTCAAAGCTGAGCACAAGAGACCTGTAGGGCTGTTAAAGCCACTGGATATACCTGAATGGAAGTGGGATAGCGTTTCTATGGACTTCATTGTGGGTTTGTCTCGAACCCCGAAGGGCCATGATGCCATATGGGTGATAGTCGATCGCTTGACTAAGGTAGCTCACTTCCTAGCCATCAAGACTGATGCCTGAATTGGCCAGCTAGCAGATCTGTATGTCGAGAACATTCTCAAGCTGCATGGAGCTCCTAAGAGCATAATATCCGATCGTGGGCTGCAGTATACGTCCAAGTTCTGGAAAGCCCTGAACAAGTCAATCGGCAACAAGCTAGATTACAGTACCGCATACCACCCTCAGACAGATGGGTAGACAGAAAGAGTGAACCAGATACTTGAGGATATGCTTCGAGCTTGTGTTCTAAAATATGGGACTGATTGGGAGAAGAGCTTGCCCTTTGCAGAGTTCTCCTACAACAACAGTTACCAGGCTAGCCTCAAGATGTCACCCTTCGAGGCTATGTACGGAAGACCATGCAGGACACCCTTGATGTGGTCTGAAACGGGTGAAAGATCATTCTTTGGCCCGGCCACCATTAAGGAGGCCGAGGAAGGAGTCGCCCAGGTGCGAGAGAATCTGAAAATTGCCCAGAGCCGTCAGAAGAGTTATGCCGACAAGAGGCGTAGAGACCTCGAGTTTGAGGTAGGAGACTATGTCTACCTCAAGGTCTCCCCGCTTCGAGGGACCGTCAGGTTCCATGAAAAGGGAAAGCCAGCACCAAGGTATGTGGGACCGTACAGAATCAGTGAAAGGATTGGCAAGCTTGCCTACAGAATAGAGTTGCCCCCTCAACTGGCGGGAGTATACCCAGTGTTCCATGTGTCGCAACTGTGCAAGTGTTTACAGCCGCCAGAGCATCCGATACCTGCAGAGGCACTCGATATTCAGGACACTTTAGAGTACAGAGAGCACCCCGTCCGCATTATGGGTAGAACCACCAAGGAAACCAGAAACTCCAGCACGCCATATCTGAAGATTCAGTGGAGCAATCACACAGAACGGGAAGCAACCTGGGAGAAGGAGTCAGAAATGAGGAGGCTCTACCCCTACCTCTTTGAAGAGTAAGTTACACCCTTGAATCTCGAGGACGAGATTCTCATAAGGGGGTAGGACTGTAACAACCCTAGAAATCCGGTCACCAAAAATACGGGCTTTCAAAATTTTTTCTAAAAATATACCAATGTGTGGCGAGTGTCATGTAGGAAACCACCAGACAGGTGCACAAATAACACCTGATGATAGCCCGAGCATTGCATTTAAATAACCAGAGTTTGATTCACCTCTTATTCGATTTTATGTGATGTTAATAACATCGAATAACCTTTTATCGCACGTATATATATGCCCGCTAACTCCGGAAATGGATCCATCATGACCGAGAGACCCTAGTGGACCCACCATGGTGTATACATCATGGTCACTAACCTCACTAGCCTAGGGTTGCGGCTAAATGAGTTACTTTGCAAGAAATAGAATTAGAAAAGGTTTTGAAAATAAAAAGAAAAAGGAAAAAGAGAAACCGGCCCGACGAGCCCAGCAACAGCCCGGCCTGTCCGGCCTGCTCGCGCACCGCCCGGCCCGCTGCTCACGCGCACGGGCATGCACGCCGGCCTGCCTGCCCACACTCGTGGCCCAGCTCGGCCTGCTCCCATGCGCTGTCGTGTTCCGCCGCGCGCTGCTCGCCCGGCCTGCGTTGCGGCCCAGCAAGGCCTGCCCACTCGCCCGTGCTGCGGCGCAGCCGGCCAAAGGCCCAGCAAGGCCGCCTGCTGCTCGCTCGCCCCGCATGCGCGCTCGCTCACTCACGCTGCCGTGTCCCAGTTAACCAGGACGGCCCAACATGGGCCCGTCTCCGCCACTCGCCGCTCCGTCTCATTGACGCGTGGGACCGAGCTGTCAGCTCCTTCCTTTTCCCACTTTTGGGTGCCCGCGCGTCGCGTCCGCTGTGCCAGAAACGGCAATGCCGCCCTCCGCCGTCCGCCGCTCGCCCATGACATGCCACCGCGCCTCGGATGCCGTCCATCCTCACCTGCCCGCGCCGCACCTTTCCCCGAACCCTAACCCTAACTCCGGAGCACTTGAGGCCGCCCGATGCGCCCCACCGCATCGCCGTCGTCCGCCACCTCCATGGCCGGCTGACCGCTTATAAAAGAGGAGCACCCTGGCCTCTAGGGTTTCCCCATCGCCCCGCCGCCTTTGTGGAGACCCACCGCCAGATCAGCCGAGAGAGAGGGAGAAGGAGGGAGGAGCAGGAAGGAAGCGCTGTCGCGCGGAGCTAGAGCGCCGCTGCCGCCGCCGCTGTCCGCATAACCGCCTTGACGCCCCAGTTTCGCCTCCCCTACACCGAGCCGCCACCAAGCCCTCGTCACCTGCCTCGATCGTCGCTGCGCGGGTGAGCATCCCCGCCCTCACCCTGCTCGGCCATGGCCGCCGCCAGTACACCGCAGCCGTTCTCGCTCCCCTCTTCCCCTTTTTCGCCTTTGACGCCACCGGCCATCCGCCTTGTTTACAAACACCTCCATGGCAACTCTTTGGGACGTGGGGAAGACCACATGGGGCCTGGCACCTTTGCCGGCCCTGGTCACCTCGGGTCCCGGGCGGCCCGAGCGCCGCCACGGTCAACACATCATGTGCGCCTCCGCCGAGCCACCACACACCACGATAGGAAGGTCAGCGGAGCTCCTAACTGCTCCAATCAAGGAATGGAGGGGAAGATGGAGGCCAATGCCAGTTCTCGCCGGTGAATTGGGCCTCGCCGTCGCCGCCGGCTGCCACCATGCCTTGCTGCCCGCCACCGGCCTGGGTGCCGCTTCTTCCAAATTGAAGCCACCGTTGTGCACGCCCCAGTCTTGCGAAGCGGGTGCACTAGTCCGTGAGGCGTTTCGCGCGTCGTAGCACCCTGCCGCCGCGACCACACCGCCGATCGCCTCCAATGCGCGTGTGCCGACAAGGCCAAGCCCCGTGGGACCGCATGAACCCCGCTGCTGCACCAGTCCAGCCTTCGTGCCTGCTTAGCCATGCCACAGCCCGGCCAACCCTGCTCGCAGCCAGTGCCCGCCCGCACGCCGTCGACGAGCTCAACCACACCGGCCCCGCGCAGGCGGGAGACGAAGGAAAGGGGAAAGGTTTCCCCGCCCGGGTGGACCAAGTCCACCACGTGGACCCAGCCAGCCAACCGCGCAGCGCCACCTGGCCACCCAGTCTGCGGTGCACCGTGAACCGGGTCCGTGTGCCAGAGCATCGTGGACTCAGCCCGATGCAGGTCCAACTCGCCACATGGCCCAGCTTATGAGACGACACGTGTCCGGGCCGGGCCGGCCCAACCCGGCCCAGATCCAGCCCTACCCAGGCCCGGTTGAGGCCTGGTCGGCGTTGATCGTTGACCGGGCCCCACCTGTCAGTGACCAGATCCGTGGGCCAAACCTGTCAGCCGCTGACTGGGTCCCCCGTCAGTGCTGACGTCAGCGTGACGTCAGCATGACGTCATCCAGCCTCAGACCCTACGTCAGTGCTGAAATCAGCATGACGTCAGAATGATGTCAGCACAGCCCCGGCTGCACTGTTCCCGCACGCCACGTGGCCCAATCAGGAGCCGCCACGTGTCAGCACCAGGTTAATCTGCCCTTTTTCTTTTTCAAAAAATAGAATAAACTTCGGAAATTCATAACTTCTTCATACAAACTCTGAAAAATATGAACCAAGTGTCCAAATTTTCATAAAAATGAGCTCTACGTCATAGACTTGTGTATGAGTGCATTTGGAGTTATTGAATTTTATTGCTTCTTTGTGTTGACTCTATAGGAGCCGCTAACGCGGCTATTATGTCTCGTTTCAGAGGAGGAGCAGCTTGAGGAGGACGACTACGAGTACGAGGAGGAGCTCGATGACGACTTTGTAGGTGCCACACCCCACCCAACCTCGTAGATCCTATTAGGCATGGCATAATATCTAGTTGCTAGTGCTCTAATTATGAATATCACCTGATGATAGGTTGCATGATAGCACTGCTTGATGAGCCTTTACCTTGTCGCAACATACTCCTGCACACCTGCTGATTGGCTAGACGCTTGCTTATTTACTTATGATGCCTTACTTCTACTACGCTTATATCTGTGTGATGATGATGCGTGGTGGGGAGTATGGTTATATGGTTAGGGCACGTGGTGCCACTTTACTCGGGGAGAGTGCTGCGTGCGTCTTGGGTGTGTGGTGAGGGTTGAGTCGATCGAACAGGATTCTACGACGAGCCATGTGGGCGAGTCTTGCCGAGAAATGTGTTCTGGGCATTCCCATGTGAGGTGCTTGTGGCGGGCACAATGTGAGGTATAAGGAGATCTCGGGGGTAAGAACCTTCATGGAGCGAAGCCCCGGGTAGGAGGTGCTGTTGTAGCACGGACTGTTGTAGTCCATAAGGGAAGATAATCCTGTCTGATCCCCTAGGACCTGATATCTCTTGAGGACCGGAACCTTGGGACTTACGTGCTGACCATTCGCTCTTGTATGGGCAGGAGACGGATGTCTGACTAGCTAGGACGGTGCCACTACTACTAGGTGGTTAGCAGATAGTGTCGGGAGGTACGGGCGTGGAGACCCACACCCTCCTTAGACAACATAGTGACCTCGGAGGCCCGGTACTATGTCTCACAGTCTCAGTGTGCGGTGGTACCTATCCGGGATGTCCCAGTACTGAGTGGTAGGGTGGCATCGCACCGGTTAGAAAGCAGCCGGAATCAGCTTAGGCGGGACACCGCTGATGATAGTTATCTTGTGGTTACAGGAGTACACGCTCTGCAGAGTTTATGAATCTATATATAGTCCGCGAGCCACTGGTATGGCTTTTTCCTAAGACCCACGCTTCTCGGGAGTAGTGAGAGGAGTCCTTCTATTTCTCTCCCTGGTGTTATCCTTCCGGCTGTGAGCCGCTGAGACAGGCTCCGATAGGGAGTTGGACCTGTCGACTGAGTGCGAGAGGGTGAGATGTGCGTGATGGAGATGGAATGGGTTTGGATGTGTGGATGAGATGGGTTAAAACTTGATGAATTATATTATATAATATTAGTCCCTGTTGCATAGGAAGCTACAGCCACATATTAGGTCGAATTGATTACATCCTTGCATCCCACCAAATAATACATAGCAAAAGCAAAGCATAGGGTGGGAGATGTGGCCAGTACAAACCGTACTGAAGATTATTTGGCAGGTGAGCCCGACTACGACTATGACGATGAGGAGGAGTAGACGTCTCGTTCCTACGCTCAGGCTTCTTTTGGAGAATTATTGTATTTCCGCCTTCCGCAGCTATTTCAGACGCTGCAACTACTCTGATGATCCTGCCAGTGTGATGATGAACTATTTATGTAATCCTTTCTAAATGTATTCTTTTGTTCGAAGTATGGATTACTGTATCAACTAACGCTAGATGATATGATGGTTTGAACTTCAAACTATTGAATTATTCGCCATTCTATGTATTTTCTCTTCGTGGAAAGCTGAGGATGTTTCACTCTTCCCCGTACAGCGGCACTCATTACCTCGCCACAGCAGCGGTGCTCGGCCCCAGCCACCAGCCGGCCGGCGGCAGCGCACGACGAGTTACCAGGCGCCACCGCCAGCCTTCTCTCCAGTTCGGATCTCCACCAGGCGAGTCCCCTTTTTCTGAAACTGGGATCCCCTCACCCTTCTCCTGTTCACCAAGATGTCTGAGCTGCCACGAGATGGTTAGCTGCTGGTGTGGCGGCGTGGCCTAAATTTGGGATACTGTCGCGATCATCAGATAAAAGCAGATTCAGATTTTACAATTACTTTTTGCAGTCAATTGATTAGTGTGGCTCTGATCCTTGCTATAGTCCACTATCTTGTCGCTTTGAAGCACGTATCTGTGTGATGATCTTCTGCATTCTCTGATTTTCAACTATGTTAGGTACTGCAAAATGTCAAGTGCACAAGCAATTAGATTCACTTGATACAATCCCCTTTCTGCTGCCTTCAATTTGCAGTGTCAGAGTTAATGTAGTTAGAGCATTCCCTTGATATAACCACCTTTTTTGTTGCTTGTTGTAGTTTCAGACTTACTGTAATTAGAGCATATATAATATATGAAGAGGGCTACACAAACACCATGTCGGTGATGTATTCATTCTCCAATCTCAAGGCTCGAGCATGCTCTATGCTCTTTGATGAGAAGCTGTGGGGGTTTAATCCTTTGGGTGTTTAACAATCCCAGCAAGGGCCCTAAAAACATATTTGCTCTATGGTTCATCTGAACTTCTATGATTGCCGTTGCCATGGTTAGGTGTGCTTACTCACAGGGAGAGCAAGCCAACTACTTTCATGCATCCATAGTTTGATTAATGCATGGTCATCTCATCTTAGTGAAAGATATTAGTAAATCATGAAATTGAAAATGATAAACAATATGAGACCCTGAATATCCTTAATTCTGGGGGAAAAAACCTTCAACCAGTCAATTGCTGCACCAAAATTAACATTTGGACATTTCAAAATATTCACCATGTGTACATTTTTAAATGATAAGGTTTCAGCAGCCTTCCCTAGCTCATCATAAAAAAAATGAAACGTTTGATGATCAACCTGACTATATAAACTCACTGCCCTTTTCTTAAATGGAACATCCAAATCAGTAGGGAAAACAGATATGTACAAGAATGCTGTAGTTACTTGACAACATCCTGAAAGCACTATGTTCTGCGGTCTTGGCCGTGCCTGGTGCTTGTGACAGTGTGGGGTTGCTTGCAAAACTTCATAGGCTGTTTGTATGATTTTGTCACAGTTCATGTCAGCCTGAACATATGCAGATAAAATATTTTCTGTATCCTGAACGTAGTTCTCCTTTTTGATAGCTCATGTCAACTATGAAGTGCTTTCGCTCTAGAAAAGTGGTGTCTGTCAGTTATTGTTTTTCCAATACATGCACTTATCTTGGCATGCTATAATTCTACTGGCTACTATTTTCTTATAGAATATGTTTACCAGTTAACTTTTGAAATTGCTCTTGCTTGCACCTTTGAATTATTGAATATAGTTCATCAATTGTACATTTGGCAACCCTTCCTTGACCGTCGGGTATCTGAAAAAGGGGTACCCTTAACCCTCAACTAAGGGGATTAACCCCTGACATCAATGAGCCAAATCCGGTATCATTAGCCCTCGCCTAGCTTAGAAACACAAGTGCCAGGTCATACTGGGCCAGCCCACGAACGGGCCTCGGTGGTCCGGGCCGCTACCTTTCCGACGTACCCCGCTTGAAGCAGAACAAATCACTCGAGGGTGCCACTCGACCTACCCCTCGGTGACGGAGATTCACCCGGGCGAATGGACAACCCTCGAGTGCAACGCAGCCCTCAAATACCTACCTCCTATACGAATCCAGGAGCATTTAATGCGTTCTACCTGCTCTCGCCTAACATCGTGGCTACAGTAATAGTTACGAGTACACCGGTCAAATCTTATTTTACCTCCCATACCCAGGAATCTGGCGGGCTGTACCACACTGTAACTCCATGCCGTGCACTGTGCCCCGTTCGGCACCCCTCGAGGCACATTTACCAATATCAGGTGACTTCTCGAGGAGCATTTACCAGTATCTGTACCGCATTTCCCGGGGCTCGGCCTTATCCATTCGGGCCTGGACCCTCCTCGACTACCTCTCGAATTGGACTTCGTCATCGCCGGTCAACATTCCAGCAACTCCCGACGCGACGGCTACAGGGATCCGCACGACCGTGCTTGGACATTCGTCCATCACCGACCATCAGCTGCGTCACCTTACGCATGAGAAGGATGACTGTGTCAACTTCGAACACGTCGCTACAGGACACGCCATGTCCGGCACACGCCTCTACAACAACACCGACATGATCGGCATCACTCCCACGACGTTAGCAGCCACGTCCGCCCTAAGATCCATGTACCCCTGTGCCCCTCCTTCTCCTATAAAAGGGGGTGCCAGGCCCTAGTTTAGAGGAGGGCAACAAAACTTAGTCAGAAAACATAAGGCATAGAGAGCGAACAGAGCCTGAAAGGCACAAGTCCTAGCCCATTCACTCGCACACTTGTATTCACCCCTGTACAAGCACTTCGGTGCAAGATAATACAAACTCTCCCCCCCCGCTGGACGTAGGGCCTTCTTTTGCCCGAACCAGGATAAATCTTGTGTTCTTCTTGCATCACCATCCGGATTAGGGAGCACACAGTACATATTTACTCATTGGTGCTCGGCCCCCGGGGTCGAAACACCGACAGTTGGCGTGCCAGGTAGGGGGACTGCGTGTCACTAACGATATCCCGCCATTTTTCTGGATGGCAGACTTAGCCTCGCCGCTTTCGCGCGCTACGATGATCTGGTTCGGGAGCCTGGAGTTCATGTCCCTCGGCCACGGCTACGACATGACCCTTATCTCGGTTGGAGATCCGAGCAGAGGCCGCACTGTGCCCCCACGCTTAGGAGGGGCCGCACGCCGGTCTCACCACCATGCCTCTGCGTCTAGGAGGGGGCGCGATCGGCGTTGCCGTCATCATCGACCTGCGTCCGGGTTGCCCCCCGCCGTGTTTCCCCGGCTATTGGTAGGCGACGAGGGGGCCCCTGGTTGGGGACCAATCTGACCCGTGTCTAGGAGCGGAGGACGAGCCGGGGGACTCTACAGAAACCCTGACTTCACCTTCGCGATGCGTTCATCGAGGGAGCCCAGCGAGGCTCCTTCGGCGCTCTCGGCACCATCACCCCCAACTTGCTGCCGCACGGATTGTTTGGAGCTCGCTGCCAGTTCCCATTCGATCTGGAGAACGCCGCCAGGATGAACTCCGCCACGATGCGCTCCAGTGTGAGCGCGCATGAAGATCGCCCGGGGGCTCTCTTGCGTGCTACCATGGACCTGGCATCTGTCCTGCCGGCCTCCAAGGACCTTGGTTTCTTGCGAGCACCTGGCCTGAGGCGGTACACCCTCGGCACGATGCGACATCAGCTGGCGGAGGAGCGGTGCGGACAGTTCCCCATCTTCTACTCCGGCAGCCCCGACTCTGACTTCGACCACTACGACCCCACCCACGAGTGTTTTCACATCGAGGGCGGAGTCACATCGAGCGATGACACCATCGACCAGACGGGCACGGCAGCAGCCGTGGCCATAGCCGAAAGGGCCCTTGTAGTGCCGGACCCGGAGGAGCAGCCGCCAGCTGCGCCCCAAGACGAACACCCGCACTTGGACGACCAAGATGCTCAGCTCGCGTAGGTCCGAGAGATGCGAGCCAAGCTCAACAAGGATCGGGAGCACCTGTGTCAGCTCGAGTGGACCCTCGAGCAGGAGCGCCGACCCCTGCCCGGCGGATGGGCTCGAGCTAGAGCCCGAGAGGTCAACCGATAGATCGTTGAAGATGGGGACCCGAGCACCCTGTCATCAACTGTTTCCCTGAGCCAGTCATAACATCATCATGGCCGCCATGCTTCTTCGAAACATGCCCGCGCCGTTGAACCCTCAAGCTCGGCGGATACAGGACGAGGTCGAGGGACTCCACAAGGTCGCGGCTGCACAGCAGGTCAAGAGCTCGGCCTTGAGACATCGAGGGGTGGCCTCGGAGCAACGTATCGAGCCCCCCGTGATGAGGGGGAGGTCTTGGTTCATCAGGAAGTGGCCCCCCGAGCAAAGAAGGCAATCCCCGTTCGAGACCGCATCATCGACAATCGCGAACACCAGGACGCGCGCTACGACATCATCGAGAATTGACGGCGCATGAGCGGGGGCGCTGCAGATCGAGGCTACAGCGCCCATCGATGGGGACGCTACGACAGTGACGAGGACCGTCGGGCCCCCGAGCCGCCGGGCCCTCGAGTCTTCAGCAGGGCGATACGCAACACACGCTACTGAACCCCTTCCGACCCCCCACGAGTGTCGTCAAGTACAATAGGGAGACCAAGCTCGAGCTCTGGTTGGCCGATTTTCAGCTAGCCTACCAGCTGGGCGGGGTATGCGACGACCGCGCCATCATCCGCCAACTCCCCCTGTTCCTCTTCGACATAGCTCGAAGGTGGCTCGAGGAGCTCCCTCCCGATCAGATCCTCAACTGGGCCGACCTGGTGTGGGTCTTCGAGGGAAACTTCAAGGGGACCTACGTGCGCCCCGGCAACGCTTGGGACCTCTGCAACTGCAAGCAATAGCCCAGGGAGTCCCTACGCGACTTCGCCCAACACTTCTCCAAGCAACGCACCGAGCTCCCGCACATCCCCGACCACGATGTCATCCCGGCATTCGTCTTAGGTACCACCTGCAAGGAGTTGGTACGGGAGCTGGGACGCAATCGCCCCAAGACCGTCGATGAGCTGATGGATGTAGTTGCCAACTACGCAGCTGGCGAGGAAGCGGTCGGAGCCTTCTTCGGCAATGAGAAGGACAAAGGGAAGGTGCAGGCGGCCGACGCCGAGGGCACAAGCAAGGGCCCCAAGAAGGGCAATAAGAAGAAGAAGAAGAACCAGCAGGGCAAGCGTGAGGCTGCGGACAACGATCTCGTCGCTGCGGTCGAGCGCAAGAAGCCTCGAGGTCCCCTGAGGGGGCCATCTTTGACAAGATGCTGAAAGAGCCTTGCCCTTACCACAAGGGATGGGCTAATCACAACCTCGAGGACTGCTGCATGCTTAGGAACTACTACAAGAGTCTGGGCATCGAGTAGGACAACTAGAAGAAAGACAAGGGCGGCGACAAGGGTGGCGACAAGGAGGACGACAAGTTCCCCGAGGTCTTTGACTGCTACATGACCTACGGTGGCCCCTCGACCCAGCTTACGTCATGACAGTGCAAGAGAGAGCGTCGAGAGGTCTTCTCCGTCCAGGTCACTACACCCCAGTACCTTGACTGGTCTGATGCTCCCATCACATTCGACCATGATGACCATCCGGATCACGTCATCAATCCAGGAGTCTACCCGCTCATCGTCGACCCGATCATCATCAACACCCGCCTCTCCAAGGTCCTCATGCACGGAGGCAGCAGCCTCAACATGATCTACCTCGAGACCCTCGACCTCCTGGGGGTCAAGAGATCGCAGCTGTGACCCAGCGCCTGAGGCTTCCATGGAGTTGTGCCAGGGAAGAAGGCCCTGCTCGTTGGTCGCATCGACCTCCCCGTCTACTTTGACACCCCCATGAACTTCAGAAAGGAGATCCTCACCTTCGAGGTGGTTGGGTTCCACGGCACGTACCACGCCATCATCGGTCGACCCGAATATGCGCATTTCATGGCGATCCCCAACTACACGTATCTCAAGCTCAAGATGCCAGGACCCAAGGGCGTCATCACCATCGGCTCCTCCTATGAGCACGCATACGACTGCGATGTCAAATGCATCGAGAATGGAGAGGCCTTCGAGGAGTCCACCAGGCTGGCCTTGACCCTCGAGGGCCTTGCCGCTGAGGCCCCCGAGCCCAAGCGCTACGCAGGCAGCTTCGAGCCTGTAGAAGACACCAAGAAGATCCCCCTCGACCCGAGCGGCTCCAGTGAGAAAGCGCTGACGATCAGTGCCACCCTCAACAGCAAATAGGAAGCAGTGCTCATTGACTTTCTCCGCGCGAATGCCGACATGTTTGCGTGGAGTCCCTCGGACATGCCGGGCATACCGAGGGAAGTCGTCGAGCACGCCTTTGAGATCTGGGCCGGGTCCAGACCGGTGAAGCAACGCTTGCGCCGCTTCGACGAGGAGAAGCGCAAGATCATCGGCGAGGAGGTGCACAAGCTTCTGGCGGCCGGTTTCATCAAGAAGGTTCATCATCCTGAGTGGTTAGCCAATCTTGTACTAGTTAAGAAAAAGAATGGAAAAATGAGGATGTGTGTTGATTATACTAGTCTAAATAAAGCATGCCCCAAAGTTCCATTTCCTTTACCATGCATTGATCAAATTGTTGACTCCACTGCGGGATGTGAAACTCTCTCTTTTCTTGATTCTTATTCCGTTACCATCAAATCAAGATGAAGGAGTCCGACCAGCTCGCGACCTCCTTTATCACCCCTTTTGGCATGTACTGCTATGTTACCATGCCCTTCGGCCTTCGAAACGCTGGGGCAACGTACCAGCGATGCATGCTTCATGTTTTTGGTGAGCACATAGGGAACACAGTCGAGGCCTACATCGACAATATCGTAGTCAAGTTGAAAAAGCTCGACAACCTCATCGAGGACCTCAAGATCGCGTTCGAGTGCCTTCAAGCCAAAAACATCAAGCACAATCCCGAGAAATGTGTCTTTGGTGTGCCTCGAGGCATGCTCTTAGAATACATCGTCTCTTAGCGCGGTATTGAGGCCAACCCCGAGAAGGTCGCGGTGATCACCAAGATGGGGCCGATTCAAGACCTGAAGAGCGTACAGAAAGTCATGGGCTGCCTCGCGGCCCTCAGCCGCTTCATCTCACGCTTAGGAGAAAAGGCCCTGCCGCTGTACTGACTCCTGAAGAAATCCGAGCACTTCGTGTGGACCGTCGAGGCCGAGGAGGCCCTCGGTAAGCTCAAAAATATGCTGACCGCCCCCCAATTCTCGTACCGCCTCGACCTGCCACGCCATCCAAACAAGCCGAGCCACTTCTCCTCTACGTCGCCACAACCACCCAAGTGGTCGGCATGGCTATAGTGGTCGAGAGGCAGGAGGAAGGGCACGCATTACCCATCCAACGGCCGGTTTACTTCATCAGTGAGGTGCTCTCGGAAACGAAGGTCCGCTACCCGCAAATCCAGAAGCTGCTCTACACCATCGTGCTCACACGTCGCAAGCTCCAGCACTACTTCCTCAGCCACCGGTCACCTTGGTTTCATCTTTTCCCCTGGGGGAGATCATCCAAAACCGGGAGGTCACGGGAAGGATCGCTAAGTGGTCAGTCGAGCTCATGGGTGAGACTATCACCTACGCGTCACGCAAAGCAATCAAGTCTCAGGTGCTGGCGGACTTCATTGCCGAATGGACCGACACCCAGCTTCCGTCGGCGCAGATTCAAGCCGAGCTATGGACAATGTACTTCGACGGGTCGCTCATGAAGACAGGAGCAGGCGCGGGCTTGCTCTTCATCTCACCCCTCGGAGTCCACATGCGCTATGTCATTTGCATCCACTTCACCACCTCCAACAACGTCGTGGAGTATGGGGCCCTCGTCAATGGTCTACGAATCGCCCTCGAGCTCGAGGCTCGACGCCTTGACGTTCGAGGCGACTCGCAACTCGTCATCGACCAAGTAATGAAGGCCTCGAGCTGCCACGACCCTAAGATGGAGGCCTACTGCAACGAGGTATGCAAGCTAGAGGATAAGTTCCACGGACTCGAGCTCAACCATGTCGCTCAACGCTACAACGAAGCCGCGGACGAGCTCGCCAAAATTGCGTCTACTCGAGGCACCATCTCGCCAGACGTCTTCTCAAGGGACATCCTCGAGCCCTCTGTCGACTTGGGTTCAGGGGCTGGCACTACACCATCAACACTCGACCCCTGGCCTCGACCAAGGCCTCCTTGACCGGGGCTGAGGTCATGGATATCAAGGGGTCACCCCTACCATCAGACCCACCATCGGACTGGCGTGTTCCCTTCCTCGACTTTCTTATTCGAGGGAAGCTCCCAGGAGACCGAACCGAGGCTCGACGGGCCAAGACCTACGTCATCTACAGCGATGACAAGGAACTCTACCGACGAAGCCCGACTGGGATCCTCCAGCGTTGTATCAGCATCGAGGAAGGCAGCAGGCTGCTCGAGGACATTCACTCAGGGGCTTGCGGCCATCACGCCACGCCGAGGACCCTCGTTGGCAATGCCTTCCATCAAGGTTTCTACTGGCTGAACGCCGTCTCCGATGCCATCAACCTCGTCCGCTCGTGTGAGGGGTGACAATTCTACGCCAAGCAAACACACCTCCCGGCTCACGCTCTGCAAATGATCCCCATCACTTGGCCTTTCGCCGTTTGGGGGCTCGATCTTGTGGGACCTCTCAAGAAGACAATCGGGGTCTACACGCATCTGCTCGTAGCCATCAACAAATTCACCAAGTGGATCGAGTCCCAGCCCATCAGCAAAATCCGCTCTGAGCAGGCGGTCGCATTCTTCACCGACATCATCCACCGCTTTGGGGTTCCAAACGTCATCATCACCGACAATGGCACACAGTTCGCTGGCAAGAAGTTCTTGAACTTCTGCGACCACAATCACATTCACGTGAATTGGTCCGCAGTCGCTCATCCTCAAACCAACGGCCAAGGCGAACGCGCCAATGGCTTGATCCTTCAAGGCCTCAAACCAAGAATCTACAACCAGTTGAAGAAGTATGGCACGAAGTGGGCTGCCAAGCTTCCTTTGGTCCTATGGAGCCTAAGGAAGACACCTAGTCGAGCCACAGGGTTTACCCCATTCTTTCTGGTCTACGGGTCCGAGGCTGTCCTTCCCACCGATCTCAAGTACGGGTCCCCTCGACTAAAGGCCTACAATGAGAAGACAAACGAGGAGGCCCTCGCAAATGCCGTTGACTAGCTCGAAGAAGCTCGAGACATGACCCTCCACTCCGCGAGGTACCAGCAGAAGCTTCGACACTACCACGACAAGCACGTGCGCAAGTGGGATTTCCAAGTTGGCGATCTTGTCCTCCGTCGACGACAAAGCAACAAGGGGCGCCACAAGTTGACTCCACCGTGGGAAGGCCCATATACCGTAGCTGAGGTGCTGAAACCTGGGACATACAAGCTAGCGAACAACAAAGGCGAAACCTTCACCAACGCTTGGAACATCGAACAACTATGTCGTTTTTACCCCTAGGGCCTCGGGGCCTTGTACATTTCTCGTATCTTGTACATTTCTCGTATCTTGTACATCTATTGCATCATGAATGAATAAAAAGACTCTCGACTCCAGTACTTTTGTTCGTTCAGAAAATAATAAAGGTAGCCTCAACTCTGCTTCATCAGAGTCGAGACTCCCTCGAGGGCTAACAAGAGGGGGACCCCCTAAGTTCCTAAAAAACCCAAACATTTTTTCAAAACTCGATGTTGCTCTCTTCTTCTATGCCTCGAACACGCTTCGCAACTAAGTAGAAAACACCTCGAACTCCCTCGAGGGTCGAGGGCTGTTGAGCTGGGGGCTCGCCTATGCCTCTGCGCTGAGGTACCCCCACTCGCTCCCCCCGAGAGGTACGAGCCCGTGTCAAAAACTTAGTCAAAAAGTAAAATTCAGGCAAAAAAGAACAAGAGAACTCGAGCCTAAAAACATACCAATGAGCATTTCAGACAGGGCATAATGTTTTAAGGCCACCAGGGCCACGATACCACAATATCACAAAACTAACTTATTACATGGGCCTCTCTGCCTAGAATTGGTTCACAGGCCCTGGTCGTCATCGCCACCGTCACCTTCTTCACCGGCGTCCCCCACGTCCTCGGCAGGAAGAACCTCGGGCTCGAACAGCTTCACCAGCTTCTCGCCCAGCTCCTCGGCATCCTCGATCAGGCCCCAGCACCGCTCCTCATTCTCGGCATCCATTTTGCTGAGGTCGAAAACGAATCCGTGCTTCACGACGTCCATGTCGTACGTGAAGCCGGAGTAGACAACCGCCATCGCATGCTTCACGCCGATGTGGAGTGTCTCGCGGACTCGATCCCTCAAGGTGGCCCCGAGGTGGTACAGTCGGTCGACGAGCATGGTCCCACGCACCTCCTCCCTGACCTCCTCAGCGGGTTTGATCCCCCAGGAGTCGCAAAGCTTGTTGATCGTGACGCGGAGCCGATCGGTCAACGCTATTTCAGCCAGAAGGCCCTCCTGCAACGCTTTGGCGGTGGTCTGAGCGGAGAGCAGGTCCGTCTCGAGGCTTAAAGGATGAAACAAAAGTTAGTCATGGCGCACGGAGACAAGGAATTCGAAACTAAGCAAGAACACTAACTGGCGCAGTGGGTGTTGAGGGCCTCGCGGGCGTCTGACACTTCATCACGCTGCTTTCGAGCCTCGTGACGCTTCTTCTAGGCCTCCTTGAAGGCACGGGCCACCTCCGTCTTCTCGAACCGAAGGTTTTCGAGGGCTTGGCCGGCTAGAATGATGGATTGCTCCTTCTCTCAAAGGGTCTCCTTCACCGTGTCAAGCTCGGCGGCAATGGTGTCAGCGCGGCGTTTTCCCCCCAACCGAGATGGTGAGGGCGTCGTGTGCCTCAGAGACTTGGGCGACATCGGTCTCGAGCCTTTGGATGCACTCCGTAGCGTCTCGAGCCTCTCACTCAAGCGACTTGACACGCTTGAGGGCCCTCCGTGCCTCTTCTAGGGCCTGGGCGCCGTCGCTCTAGGCCTTCTCGGTTTCCTCCTTGGCCTTGGCAGCCTCTTCCTTGGCCTGAGTGGTTTCCCTTGAGCCGCCTCAGCATCCTCCCTTGCCTTGGAGGCCTCTTCCTTCACTTGCCTCGTCTCCTCCTTAGCCGGAGCCACCCCGTCCCGGGCAGACTTGCCGGCCTCGAGCTGACGCAGCACCTCCTCCCGACCGTTGTGGGTCGCATGGAGGAAGTGAGACTTTGAGTGGGAGCGGCTCCTCAAGTCCTAGAAACAAGAAGCAGAAATCAACCACTAGTTAAGGAGGAACCAAAGCCAAACACACTCAAAGAAATAGTTACTGAAAAGCCTCAGCCAAGCTCCTTGGTGACGATTTTGGCGGCCAGCTTCAAAGCGTGCGCCAGCCACGCCCGATACTCTTCCACGTCCTCCCAGCGCTTCACTTCTGCGGGTCGTCCATCCAGATCTTGGGAGCGCTGGGATCATGAGTTTCTCGGAGCAGAAGATGCTCTTGGCCCCAATGCGAGAGGGCCACTTCGAGCCTCGCTCACACCGAGGACCTAACGCTCTCCACCACCTCGTGCAAACCGTCGTAGCGCTCCACCCGGTCAGCCAGGGTGGGGAACGATGACTCGGCTTCGCCACCGCTTGGCCCGATGTCAGGGGTAGACCATCTCGACGGACCAGGGACTCCCCGGGTGGTGGATGCCCTGGCGAGCAGAAGGGCCTCATCCTCCTCCCGCCGGTATAGCGCCAAAGGACTTATGGCAGCCATCTCCTCCTGCCGTCGTTGTGGCGAACCCGAGGCCGCTAGCTCTTCCAATGGCGTGCCCCGTAGTTGCGGCGGCTGGCTCAAGGCAGCCACGGTCACCTCCTACGGTGGAGGAGGGCTCGAGACCACTGCCTCCCCCAGCGCCACGTCGTGCCAAGGCGGCAGGTCTGACATCACCACGTCCTCCGGCCAACTCAACGCCGAACGCTCCCCCTCCTCCTGCGCCTGTGACACGCGTAGGACCAGTGACGCATCCCGCATCGCATCTTGCTGCTGTAGCAGCTTATCCAAGGTAATCATGGCCCCCTTGTGACTGTGGGAGGCTCGACACCACCAGCTCCTCCGATAGCTCGACCTGCCGCTGCGACGGCGAATCCAGAGGCGTCGCGTCCTCTGGCTGCGTTTGTTTCTCTTGCTGCTGTTGTTGCTGCTGCTGTTGCTGTTGCTCGGGCTGGCTCCTGCCCAGCCCATCTTCTCCCGGCTGCTCCTGCAGCTCCTCCTCCTCTTTCCTTTACGGGCCTTCCTGCTCCTGCTTGTGCCGCGCCTCCACCTCACGCAGCCCCTCTAGCAACGGCTTTTGCTCCTCCGCGGATGGGGATGGAACAGCGGCCTCCTCGTCCTCGAGGACGATGGGGGTGATCTCCAACCCCAACTCACGCCCGTCAGAGGCTCCCCCCTCGAACGAGGCGGCAGAGGTTCTGGCCTGACCTAGGGTAGCGGCCGCAGGCGTCGGGATCGAGACGGCACTCCCACCTTCTGACACCTGGTCAGATGCGGGGGCCGCGGACGCCGGCACCAGGGCAGCGCTTCCCCTCTTTTGCAATTACTCCAGCTCGGAACCACTTCCCGCCGTGGCCCCCGAACCGCTCGAGCCTGCCTCGAGCCATAGCTGCGTAGGCTTGAGATAGCCAAGCCGCCTCCCATGGTGGCAGCGGTCTCGAGGTCGCACCTGTTGCCGCAGCCGCCGTCCTCGCAGCTATGTCCACCCTAAGCCGCTTGGCCGGCGAAGGATTTGCCTCCACCCGCTGCTTTAGCCTGGAGAATAAGGAGGTGAGCAAAGATGCCTAGTGGTTTGGCAGGTCAAAGAAACAAGAAAGGAAAACTTCAAAAAGCAAGGCTTACCCAAAGGGGATGACGACTTTCCCAGGACCCCTTGAGCCACTAGAGCGCCTTGATGCCTCACTCAGAGCTACACCTCCTCCGGAGCCGAGGCCGGCTAACGCTTCCAACGGTGTCGTTGCGCCCTCCCGCTCCGACGGGGCCGCGCGGCCCCGAGTCCGTGTCCCGAGCGACGAGGACTGGGACTGGGTCTCTCGAGACGTGGCAGGCGGGGTCCCGCCGCACGAGCGTCAAGACGAGGACCCAACACGGGACGAGGAACCGCCTTGACTCCTGTCTTGCGGCCGCTCCAGAACGTCCTCCTGCACAGAAGGCACGTTAGCTTGGGGAAGACCGGGGAGATGGGGCTCGAGGCGCGCTGCCATCCCCTCGATATCATCATCATCACCTTCCTCATCCTCCTCAGAGGGAGACTCCTCCTCAGGCAGCCCATCGCGCCTTTGCTTCGCGTGGCGCTTCTCGCGCTCTGTACGCGCGAGGCTTTTTTCCTTTCTTCCTCTTCTTCTCCTTGTCCTGCCCCTTCTTCTGTTGATGATCGGTAAAGCGCCTCACCTGTCAATCGGGTTGTCCTCCCTCACCGGGGGCCTCGACACCCTGCAGTCGATTTTCCCCTGCGCGAAAGCATCCGGGCGTAAGAGCAAAGGGAAGGAAGAGAGGCAAAGTAAAACTCGAAAGGCACGGCTCGAGGCACTCACTAGGTCAAGGTGGCCTTCCTCCGGTAGCATGGGGATGCGGTTGATGTGCTCCGGCTTGAAAGCGCCGGCGATCGCCCTCTTTACCCGCGACACAATCTCCTCGGGGGGCAGCGCCTCGGCCGACATGCGGCACCTCTTAAGCTGCTCGGGCGTCGCCTCGGGCCCCATCTGGTCTAGCCGTAACAGACACGCCATCAAAGGGAGCACCCTCCGACGGTGAAAGGCCGAGACGATGATCGCCGCCGTCAGACCCGCGTCACGAAGCCTCCTCAACGTAGTGAGGAGTGGCCTCAATCGAGGCTGTAAATCCGACGCCACACCGTGCGGCCAGTTGAACGGACGCTCCGTGATGAGAATCCCAGTGTACGGCGGGAGTAGCCTTCGTTGTTGTGAAGGTAGAACCACTGTGCATCCCACTGAGCATGGTTGGACATCAGCCCGGTGGGGATGTACTCGTGCGGCTCCACCCCCCGGCCTGTCTTCAGCACTAAGTTGCAGGAACCAGCGCGGACGATCCTTCTCATGCCTTGTTCCACCGGGGCGGTGAAGAACTCCCCCTTGTAGAGGTGTAGCCATAGCTCCCAGTGTGGCTCCTCCCCTAGGTATCCCTCGCAGACGGCTGTGAAGATAGCGGCGTTGGAGATGGCGTTGGGGGAGAAGTGCTGAAGCTTGACCCCGTAATGGTGGAGTAGTGCCCGCACAAATCGGCTCGGGGGCGATCCAAGCCCATGCTCGTGGAACTTGACGAAGCTCACGACGTAACCGTCCGACGGGTTCGGCTCCCGATCCCTCCCCAGCGGTGCTATCCACTCCGGCCGATCCGGCGTGGTGATAGGGCGAAGGAGCCCCTCTCCCACCAGCTCCAACAGCCTCCGCTCTGTCACAGTCGATGGGCGCCAGGCCTTTGGAGGAAGAAAAGTGGGTGCCATGACGGCGGCGGCGGCGTGAATTTGCTAGACGGACGGGCGACCGGGAAGATTCCCAATCACGATCACTCTCACTAATCCCTTTTCTCTATCTCTGGCGGGCAGGGATTCGGAAGCTCTAGTGGCGGCGGAAGCGAGATGGCGAGAATGGAAGTGGACGGCACCCCACCTCCCACGAATTTATACACAGGGGAAGAGCAATGGGCGGATCCGACGGTGGGAAAAGGTAAAGCCCGCATTTACTGCGCCCACCTAACCGCCCCCTCGATTCTCGCAGCAGGACACGCGCCGTTCGCCGGGCCCCTAGCCGTTGCCTGGGTCCACCATGACCACACCGTTTCGGCCCACACCTCAAAAGGCGCGCCCAACGGGTCGGAGTGCTATATTATCCACCGACAGAGTCTTCCACAAGAAGGAAAACAGGCCCCGACCCCATGACAAGCCTCGAGGGAGCGAAGGCTGACCCTCGGCCAGGGTTCGACAGCCGCCCTCAAGCACCCGAGTCAGGGACGCCCCAGGGGAGCCACACGAAGCTCAGCTCGAGGACGAACCCTCGAGATCCCCTCGAGTGTATCCAAGGCAAAACGAGAGGATACCATAGAATCCCCACGGAGGAAGGCATCGAGCCGCCGAGTCCTATCGAATGGAACCGATATCCATATATCTACTCGTTTGCATCAATGAGAACGCCTCCGGGCCACTAGTCGACCCCATCGAACGGGGCATGAGCTCTCACTTGGATTCCCCCATTATCAGCGCACAGAGAACTCCAAGACTCGCCCAATCGAGGGTAGTATGGCGCTTCTCACCTCACATAAGATCGAAAGGACTCGTGAGATGAACGCCTAAGGCTAGCGAAGCCCTAGCCGCACGAGGCTCGGGGGCTCGACTACGCCTGGCACCCCTCGACGAAAGAGGGTCGAATGCACCCGGGGGCTCGACGACTCAAGCCACCCTTCGACTAGGCGCTATGACTCCAGTTCATGTTATCCTAACCTTTCAGGAACACCCAGTATACCTAACTGGACAAGCACCTCTCAACAAAAGGCAAATAAATCCCTCGAAGGAGTCTCCTTACTCCTCCGAGGCCTCGGGGGCTACCCCCGCGGGGGACGCTCGTGCCCCCCATGGAAGGTTACGAACCACACCTCACTCTCGGCCTATGACCCCCAGCTCGAGTGCCAGCACTCGTGCAGGGGCTCGGGGCTACTGTCGGGTACCTAAAAAAGGGGTACCCTTAACCCTCGACTAAGGGGATTAACCCTTGACATCAATGAGCCAAACC
Organism: Bothriochloa decipiens; assembly: GCA_023333625.1. NCBI lineage: Eukaryota > Viridiplantae > Streptophyta > Magnoliopsida > Poales > Poaceae > Bothriochloa > Bothriochloa decipiens. The sequence goes on from CM041638.1 coordinate 31,521,582, forward strand.
AGGTATCATTAGCCCTCGCCTAGCGCAGAAATGCAAGTGTCAGGTCATACTGGGCCGGCCCACGAATGGGCCTCGGTGGTCCGGGCGGCTACCTATCCGACGTACCCCGCTTGAAGCAGAACAGATCACTCGAGGGTGCCACTCGACCTACCCCTTGGTGATGGAGATTCACCCGGGCGAACGGACACCCCTCAAGTGCAACGCACCCCTCGAATACCTACCTCCTGTACGAATCCAGGAGCATTTAATGTGTTCTACCTGCTCTCGTCTAACCTCGTGGCTATAGTGGTAACAGTTACGAGTACACCGGTCAAATCTTACTTTTACCTTTCATATCCGGGAATCTGGCGGGCCGTACCACATTGTAACTCCATGCCGTGCACTGTGCCCCGTTCGGCACCCCTTCGAGGCACATTTACCAATATCAGGTGACTCCTCGAGGAGCATTTACCAGTATCTGCACCGCATTTCCCGGGGCTCGGCCTTATCCATTCGGGCCTTGACCCTCCTCGACTACCTCTCGAACTGGACTTCCTCATCGCCGGTCAACATTCCAACAACTCCCGACGTGACGGCTACAGGGATCTGCACGACCGTGCTTGGACATCCGTCCATCACCGACCATCGGCTGCGTCACCTTACGCACGAGAAGGATGACTGCGTCAACTCCGAACACGTCACTACAGGACACGCCATGCCCGGCGCACGCCTCTACAGCAACACCGACATGATCGGCATCACCCCCACGACGTCAGCAACCACGTCCGTCCTAAGATCCATGTACCCCTGTGCCCCTCCTTCGCCTATAAAAGGGGGTGCCAGGCCCTAGTTTAGAGGAGGGCAACGAAACCCAGAAAACATAAGGCATAGAGAGCGACCAGTGCCCGAAAGGCACAAGTCTTAGCCCATTCACTCGCACGCTTGTATTCACCCCTGTACAAGCACTTTGGTTCAAGATAGTACAAACTCGCCCCCTCCCCCCGCTGGACGTAGGGCCTTCTTTTGCCCGAACCAGGATAAACCTTGTGTTCTTCTTGCATCACCATCCGGATTAGGGAGCACGCAGTACATATTTACTCGTTGGTGCTCGGCCCCCGAGGTCGAAACACTGACAGTTGGCGCGCCAGGTAGGGGGACTGCGTGTCACTAATGATTTCCCGCCGTTTTTTCGGATGGCAGACTCAGCCTCGCCGCTTCCGCGCACTACGATGATCTGGTTCGGGAGCCTGGAGTTCATGTCCCTCGGCCACGACTACGACATGACCCTGCTCTCGGTTGGAGATCCGAGCGGAGGTCGCACCGAGCCCCCCACGCTTAGGAGGGGCCGCACGCCGGTCTGCTGCAGACGACATCAGGCTAGGCTTAGAAATTAGTAGCTGCGACCTGCAGGTATTAAGATGTCATGATTCTAATTATTCAATTCAGTACCTTTTCTAATTGTGGCACAACACGGAAATAGCAATTGCAATACCCTGGTGCTTGCTTCTAAAAGCGTAGTGTCATGTGATGTGTCTGACTGTCTTATTAGCTATAAATATTGTTATTGTGTTAACTTAAGGGAATTTAGACTTGTTATGTCGACTAAGGGAATTGAGAATCCTACTGTCCCACTTTGCAATTCCAGAACGAAGGGATTTCACACATATGCATACCAACAAGTAAATTCTGTATAGTTCTATACTTACACCAAGATGACGAATCTGACATCCACACCCTCCATCGGTTGTATGACTCGTCTCCATATATTGCATACCGTAGCAACGCATAGACACTTAGCTAGTACATGGAGGCAGCTTGTAGCCGTGCAAGTTGGCACGGAAAGGGGCGCCGGTGGACGGTGGCACCATCAGCGAAGTCTGGCGGCGGGCAGCAGCACAAGAGGCAAGCTGGAGTTCTTTTCTTTTTTAAAAAAAAAATCGGTAAGCAGGAACTAGACAACGGCCAGGGATTCCCACCCGAATGCTGGACCGATGTCTTACTGGGCCTTTGGACTTCGCGCGTGTTCCCTCGTAGGATGAAGGGAACGCCACAACTCTGCTCCACGCGGCTGCTCTGCGCCGCAGCTCTGCTCTGCTTCTGCTCCACGCCGCTGCTCTGCGCCATTGACTGCCGTGCTCGACGAACAAGACATGGGTAGTAGGGGTTCTCGCCGGCGGTAGGTGGTGTAGGTGCCCCACCCTGCCGTACGAGGAGCTCCGCCTCTGGCTGCAAGCAGCCTCCGTGGCTGCAAGTAGGGATCGGCATCTTCTGGATAGTCGATAGTCGCCGCCACTCACGAGGCGGAGGGGATGAGGTGGTAGCCCCACCAGGCAGTGCCGAACCAGAACTTTTAAGTAAGGGAGCTGGACAATATGACGATACCTTATAAGAATATGTTCTTCGTATATGATGTTAAAATTTTTTATACGTATTTAGCCCATTCAAATGATTTTAGTCTATTTTCATCATTAAAATAGAGTGAAATAATATTTCTTTTAGTTATCCAAATAAATTTTCTATATGCATATAAAGGAAATCGTTGTGTTTGGGGAGTCAGGCCCCTGCTAGCCCCCTGGCTCCACCACTGCCACCGGGTTTGTGACTTTACGAGCGCTATCCTACGGTTAACGGGTTATCAGGTGACATGGCATGATGACCGGCTTATTTTTGTGCAAGATTACTATTACAGAGATTTTCTCGTTTAATGAGCGACAAACCTGCTAACAAACTCGCTAACATTCGTATTGATGGTTCAAATGATGAGTTGGCTAGATTCTACAATTAACGGTTCATTGACTGACGTGGCAGGATCCACGAGCCTATTTTAATTTGGTGAAGAATTCGTATTATATGTTTGCTTAGACTTATCAATCACGTGTTTTTTCTCGTAATAAAACAATATTAACCAGTTATTAGTCACACATACCATTAGCCAAATAGGCTTGTACAGTTGCAAAAATTATATATATAAAAACATGACAGCGTGAACAGAAAATTACTAATCGTGTTTCCACCATGAAATTACTAATCATGTCCAAGATACCATCAGCTTTTGAAGGACCTATCATTTCAAAAAAAAAAACTTGTCAAAAACTAATCATGTGGTAAATTCTCGCTCATAAGCACAGACATCTACTTATACACAACAAATACCGACTTTAGGAGAAGTACATATCAAACTAGAAAGACTAATCATGTGGTAAATAGCACATATGTATGTATATAACTGAATAGGTCACTTCAGAACTGAAAGCAGTTTAGGAGCACATTTTAGAGACCAGCAAGCAAACACCTTGCGTGCATCGCCCATCCAGACAACCATGAGCACTACAACAGCTGCAACCCCAACAGGGAGAGAGACTGCAAAATTGAACGTTACACGCTTGCAAGTGCGGTAGGACCGTAGAAGCATCGCGTCCACCGTGCTTGCAGCTCCTTTCCCTGCCTGCCCTTTCTCTTGACTGTCACCTCCACGGTTGCTGCTTCTTCCGCGGGCGTGCTCCATTCCACCAAGTTGTAAGCCAAAAATCTATCTGACGAAGCCTGTGTCCCTCTCTGCTCTCTGACTGGGAACGTTGTGGAGGTCTAGGTTGTGCCATCTTTTCCATGCACGCCTCCCTCTGCTCCCCTCCAGTGCGCCGCACAAAGCGCACACGACTGAAAAGGCCAGCGGCACCAGTGCCGCGCCCTGCGCAGCCTCCCACAGCCCTGCGCCTCTAGACGCACCCTAGAAGAAGTGCTTGCCCCAATGACAACGCCCAATAGCCGCTCGAGGAAATGCCTGCAAGGTAAATTGCTCACTGAAATATATCTATTTTTTGGGTGAAACATAGAAATGTGGCTCAGGTTCAAGGGAGCATGATGCAAGCTTGATAAGGATAATAGTAAGTTATGAATACAGAGTTTTACATTCATAATATAATCATTGTTCAAGCAAAGAACCAAATATCAGGCTATGCTTCCATGGCTATATTCTGTACAATTTAGTGACTTAAATCATTGGATGCATAACTGCATCTAGAGCCAACCATACTTTTCTCTAAAGCTCATATGCTTGTTATGGTGTAGCAAATTTTCTGAAACATATGGAATCATCTATTTCAGTAAGTTTTATAGTCTGGTCATAAATTGAACCCATGAGTAGCAAGATTACTAGCTCCAAAACATGAATTCAGAATTCTTGCTTGCTATTTATTTATTCAAAATTGTGCCTGAAGTGCCAAACCTATGAATTAATCTGATAACTTGCCTGATTTTTTTGATGGGTTGCTAGATTTATTTCAGTATACTTTGAAACAATTATTTCTTGCTTACCAAACGATTGAATGCATAGATACATGTAGTCTACCATATCATTCTCTGAACCTTACGACCTCCTTTATGTGATCTGAATGGTTCTGAACCTTATGACCGCACATGGGACAAAAGGGCAAGCAAGCACTAGCGATCAATCAAATTGCCTGTGGAGTTATAGATTTAGCTAATTGCATTAAGGTCTGAATGCTATTACCATACTCACAAGAATTTTGGGTAGATCGGGTCGAGGGACGTGGGTTGATAATTGAAAAAAATGTGGTAGAAGGGGGGTATACCCCTGTGGTACGAGAACCAAACATTTGGTACATGAATTTGAGTGTTATGGTTCGACGTCCCTGGTAGAGAGCATGGAGTCATGGGTCGTGACTCCAGTGGTTTTGGGTCGATGATCCCAGTACGAAGTCTGGGGTGGAGGGTCACGAACCCAGCGATCCTAGGTCGACGAACCTTTACGAAGCCTAGAGACGAGGGTCGTGAACCCAGGGCGCCTAAGTCGATGACCATGAATTGAGTGGTCGGCAATAGGTACTAAATCACCAGCATACATGACCAAATGTATGCTGAAGTACATAACTAAAATAACTTATTACATGATCCGATCAAACAAAGCTTAATGTGAAATTTCCAAATTGTTTGTGATCTGACTTTGCCTCTCGAACTCACACTCTCACTACTAACTTTATTTATTAAATGAAAGAAGACTAACAGACGACGGCTGCAGGCAGCCATGCTCTTTCTCCTTAGCTTTGTGTCTTGCTCTTGACTCTCCGCTGATCCACTCCAGCAGTTCAGCTGACCAACAAGTGCAAACATTAGTCATTGATTCAGAACAGTACAAATTATAAAGATAAACTTCTTTAATTATAGGACAGTTGCATACCAATCAATTATTTCTTGTGTTTTGCAATCTTTTTCGATGATGAGCCAGGCTCTATAATTGGAGGATCATTGACAACATCCTTCTCCAAATCTTTCCAGCGCAGCTGCTCGAGCTTCAACCTTGATTCCTCCAAGGAAGCATCCTCTGGATCTATGTCGCATTTGCTGCTAGGGCCTGCTTTGTAGCTCTCCGAAAACCTGGACTGAAGGAGAATGTTGGAGTGGACATACACCAATTCATCTGCAGTTTTTCAATTTAGCTGGTTTCTCTTTGCATTCCATACAAAGGAATATGTACTCCAACTTCTTTCAGCCGAGTAGCTACTCTGAGGTAGAACCTTCAAAGCAATTTCTGCTAAATGTGGAATCTCGGAGCCATAGTTAGACCATCAATCAATTGGTGACATTGTGGTTGCATCAGTTTGAACAGTCGACAATGCAAACATTCCTTTCTTCATGTGAAATGCAGTAAATTCTTCTTGCAATGTCTTTCTTTCAGCATCACAATCTGTTATTTTACGAAAAGCTTCTAACACCCCTGTCATGACCTCCTTGTCTTGATTTGGAGCTTTTCTAGGAATGCCTCCAGGAGCAGGTGTCCTCAGATAATCAGGATCATAGAACTTTGGGCATAGTGCAAAAGCCAGGCAATGGAGTGGGATGTTCATTTTGCTCCACCTACTAATAATTATCTCGTTAACCTTGGGAAAATCTTCACTGTGAGGATAATCTTCATTGGTCATGACATCTGTAATCTCTCCCAACATACTGTCCATTCTTTCATATACTTCACCCATCTTGGGACCTTCTCCATCACTGTATTTAACCATTGAGAAAAGTGGCTTTGTGAGAGTCAAAGAAAGGGAGTCAAAGCAAAGTGTCAAAGAAAGGGAGTCAAAGCAATACCAGTGTCAAAGGAATCCTTCCAGGGAATTTTTTGACTATGGAGAAGAAGATGAAGCTCCAACTCCAGTTCCAAAAGATCTTAGTACATCTCAAAATGTTGCCAGCTCCAAGATCTTAGTGAAAGGTGTCCCTGATGGCTTCTTTGATCACAACAAAACTGACACTAGCATGCAACCCAGTGAACCGAGTTCAGAAACTGCTCAAGCAAAAGGATCATTGCCTGAAGGTTTCTTTGATGACAAAGATGCAGATCTATGTGCACGTGGTATCCAACCTCAAAAGGTTGACATAAAGTAAGTTTTAGTGGCCATCTCTTGCCAGGATTATGTTCAGCGTTCATGCATTTTCCTGTTCATTTGGCAATTTTACATTCTGTTGTTATGAGTCATGTATTATGATCATGGCTCTTCGTCAGCATAGTTCAACAGCATAAATGACTTTGATTGCTAAACTGGTCATTTTATTGTCATTTCCATGCTCATTTTGTGTTTGTGTCAGGTTCAAAATCTGCAGTAATCTACAGTTAATAAAATGTTATCTGTTGTCTGTACACAGACATTATCATGCCAATTCATTAAAAATCGTGTGCAGTGCTGCATACAAAGAATTCGAGAAGGAAATTCAGGAGGATTTGTAGGAAGTTGATGACCGCCTTGAAGAGGAGGTTAGGCTAATTTATATTCTACGTTGTATGCTAACAGTGAAAAAGATATTTACCTACCCATTGCCAATATTAGTTTGAGACTGCTGATACGAGCAAGCTTTTCCTTTTTGTTGTAGATTGATGCTGCTGCTGAGAGGGATGAATACTTGACTCTAGAGCAACAGTAAGATACTTCTCCACATCCTGTTAGATTTTGAAAACATGTGTACCAAAGTGAAGGTTTTTAACTTTGGTATCCTTTTATTTCTACTCAGGGAATACAGACATCAAGTTGATATGTTGAAGAAACAGCTATTAGAGTCGAAAGCCACCCGTACTGCTAATGTAAATAGCAGATCTACTGGTATGGACATGAGTCTCATCGGGCGATGAAGAGTGAAACATCCTTAAATTTTTCACGAAGGGAAAATTCACAGAACGGATAATAATATGAAAATAATAGCTATCACATTATTATACCACAGTCGATAATCAAATTCATAAATCGAAACTAGATAAAGGAGTACCATAATAGGGCTTATATCATTTATTATATCGCCACATGACTTATCATCAGAATACAAACATTTAGAACAGCTGCGGAAGTAGGAGAGCATTCGCGGAAGGATCCTCATCAACCATCTTGAGCGCAGGCATGAGACCTTCTAATCCTTACATTTTCAACACCACTGTGAAGCAAGTAAATCTTCACACCGCCAGATGTGTGCAGGCCATAGTCAGCATCGATGAGCTTTAGTGGAAAAAGAAACAAGGGATCTGGCGATCCTATAGTTTGGCTGTGATTTTCCTATGTATGCAAGCAGTAATCAAGTTTATAACAAGTCAAGTTTTAACTCATTCCTAAACCAAGCACACACAAACCTCCATCACCATCCCATCCATCCCAGATCCATCACCACATCATAACCATCATCATCAAGACTCACTCTTAGGTCGACCAGGCCAACTCCCTCTCGGCCCGTCTCAGTGGCCTACAGCCCTCAACCTGGCTCATGGCTGGAAATAACTCTCAGGGGAAGGTAGAACACTCCTCTCACTAGTCCGGTGCAAGCAAAACACACGAAAGGTCTATAGCCGACGAGTCGGCATATGTATCGATCGATCAACCATACACTCTGCAGAGGTTTTACTAATCCACCAGATAGCCATCATCGATGCACGCGCGCACCTAGGCAGATTCCGGACGCCTACTGCCATAGAACGATGCCATCCTACCTCTCAGCCCTGGAACATCCTTAGAGTGGCTCAAAAGGGTGTGAGACTCACATGCTCCTACCTCCCTAACACACACTCGCCTAATAGTAATGGCATCGATCTATCCAGCGGTTCGGCCGTCTCCCCCCATGGGAAGTGAGTGAAAAGCAAGGAGTCCTATGGTTCGGTTACCAGTGCAACAGTTCCTAGGTGTGACCAAGCCAGGATATCTTCATCAGGGTTAATTCTTAACGTGCTACCATGACACCTTCATTCCGGGCTCCACCCCTCAGAGGCTCACACCCAAGGATTCACCATCTCGAACAGGGTTTACCCGCCACAGGTAACTAAGCACAGATGCCTAGGTTGCATCGTCAGCAAGACTCGCTCCATAAGCTCGTCTTAGATCCCAGCTCGATCGACTCAACCCTCACCTTACACCCTTCCGTAAGTTTCACCCCAAACCCAGATACATCACCACAGCTCACAAAACTCATCTGATCCAATGATCCAACGAGCTCCCAGGGGTTCATCAGATCACATCAAAATGTAAGCGAGTGAAGTGTATATATATAGCATGTAAGCATGTGGCTAACATAACAGCGAGTAAGCAGGTGAAAGGTTACGACAAGGTAGGGGCTATCAAGCAATATTCTACTATGCAATCCTAGCACAAGCGAGCAGGTTGTATTACAGAAATGTAAAGCACCATCAATCTAGATATTAGCCATGTCTAATAGGATTTCTAAAAGAAGGTGCTGCCATGACACCTATGCTATCGAGGTAGTAGCGATATGAGTCTTCCTCCCTTAGCGTAGTCGTTTACCGGGGTCTCCTCCCTGGTGTTCGTAGCCTCCTCCCTCGGATCGCTCCTCGTTCGACTCTGAAATCGAGATGTAATAGTCGCGTTAGCGACTCCTATAGAATAGAACAAAGAATAAATGAATAACAAAAAGATTCAAATGCACTCAAACATTAGCTCATGACATAGAGCTCGATTTATAGAAAATTTGGACGCTTATTTTATATTTTTCTGAGTTCGTATGAATTAGTTATGAATTTTCAAAGATTTACAATAAATACTGAAAAAGATAAAAGGCTGGATTATCCAGGCGTGACACGTGTGAACTATGACTGGTCCACGTGGCGCTGTGGGTTAGGCTGATGTGGCACAACTGCTGACGTGGCCGATGACGTCATGCTGACGTCAGCACAGACAAGTGGGACCGTGCTGACGTCACTGCTGACATCATCGATGATAGGTGGGGCCAAGCTGACGTCACTGCTGTCGTCATGATGACGTCAACATTGACCGCGTTCAACGGTCAAACCCTAATGGGCTTTAAATGGGCCGAAAATGGGCCGGATCGGTCGAACATGGGTCAGGCTCGGCCCGCCACGTGTCTTCCTCTGATTCATCCACGTCAGCGTCTGGATCCCAAACGGGTTCAGTCCACAGCGTCATGGTCCATGGTGCACCGGCGAGCATGGGGTCCACGTGCAGCCTCACAAGTCCTTATAGACCGGGTCCACGATGTAGTACTCTGGCCGGGTTGGTTCACGGTGTTCGGTCCACCGTACTCCGACCCACGGGGGTCCACAAGCAGCGCCTCTGGTTCTCATGGACCGGGTCCATCTTCTTCTCGTTGCTCCAGTTCCAGCTTTCCCCATCTTCTCTGTTCGACGCAGAGAGGCTCGCCGGCGGCGAGGTCTCCAATTTCTGTGACATGAAGGGCCTCTGGCTTCATAAACTTGCTCAGTAGCCTCGCGGTGACGCAGTGATCACAGACATGGCCTCAAGGTGGTAGCTGGGCTCTTGACGGCTCTCGACCACGACGAATGAAGATGCGGTGACGATAGTGACGGCGGCACATACGAGCTCTATGGGCGTCCTCGGCCCACACCGGCGAGCGCTTCGGCTCCGCGACGGTCTGGTGAGCACGACAAGGATAAACATAACCGCAGCGGTGCTCCCGGCAAGGTTCGACCATGGCGACGGCGGCATGTCCGCAACGGCGCACGACGGCAACAGGGTAGCGAGTCTTCCAGCGTTCGATTGAGGCCTCCATTGTTCGATTCACATCACTGGAGAGCTGTTCTGCTTATCGGCGGTGACTATCACATGCGGCAGCGCCCGTATGCGCGCATGGCGCACGACGGTGCTCCCGGCGGTGCGATGCTCATGGTTGTAGGGCCGACGGCGGGGTCTTGAGCTTCATCAACTGTGCGGCCAGATGCGGCGGATCGAGGTGGAGCTTGACGGTGAGTTCTTGTCCTTCGAGGCGACTGGAGCTGAGCAGGGCAGCCTCACCATGGTGGCGCTCCGAGAAGCTCCGACGGCGGCAAGGTGTCAACTAGGAGGTCTTCCGGGCTCCTTTCCCTGCAGTAGCGTGTGCACCGTGTGCGCAGCGGCAAGGTGGGCATGAATCCGGAGTCCAAGACAGCATCCAAGGCACGATGGCGGCGGACAATGGCTTCGCGCGGCAAGGTGTGGCCGCGGCGTCGGCATGGCGGCACAACCAGGCCAGCGTCCTCCTGACGCCGTGGTCCGTTGGGCTTGGCTAGGTATGCGTGCGTGTGTGTGCTCGTGTGTTTCGAGTGGCCGGCATGGCCATGACCTACGCGCTCCAGTACGGTGCGCCTTGGCCACAAAGCAAAGGGCGAGGTTGGCAAGGGGAAAGACATGGCGGCTCTCACCGTCGTTGAAGATGAGATGGAGCCGCGGTACACGTCCAATGGCAGCGTCTTCGGGTAGTCAAGGCAGAGGTAGACGATGGCGTGGACTTGCAGTTCAGCTCGTCTGCAGCTCCGGTGAAGTCGTCTCCTCCTACTCCGGCAGCAGCTTCTCTGCTCCTCCTTGCTCGAGCGCATGCGGCGTGGCTCGGTGTGGTCGAGGCAGTAGCTGAGGTAGGCATTTGCGGGTTCAGTTCCCTTTTGGCATCCTCGCTTCCCCGGCAGCTTCTCCGGTGTGCTTCCTCTGCTTCCTCGAGTCTGACGGCTCTGCGTTCTTCTCTGCTCCTCTTCTCTCCCTCTGCCTCCTTCCCCCTTCCTCTCCTACTCCTCCAATTGAGTCGTGGTGTGGTGAATTGTTTGGTCACCAGAGCGGCGACGGGCGATGGAAACCTAGAGTGCCCGAGGACGGGGCTCTTATAGGCGGCCGGTGAACAGGATTCCCGGCGGACGATGATCATGAGCGTGGATCGATCGGGCGGCTCCAAGGGGCTTGAGTGGTCGCTATTGAGGCTCGTGGGCTCCAGGCGTCAGCGAGGTGAGCTTCCATCGCGGCCAAGGTAGAGCGGGGCATGAGCGCGGCAGGAGCACATGCCTTGCCGCAGTTGTTGGTGCGCCTAGCAGAGGTCATGCGATTTGCGTGACCCGCGGGTCCCACGGCTGCAAGCTGGAGGGTACGAGGACGTGCGATGGATCTTTGGTGAATTCGGGCGGCGAGGAGGGGCACCCTGGCCACAAGGGATCGCGTGGTGGCTATGACAGCCAGGGTCCATGCGGGGCCTGATCGTCAGCGGCTGCGGCTGCTCTGTCGCGAAGCTGGGGAGGCAGCGCCCGGGATCGGCCGTGGGCCACGGCTTCGTGGGCCGGTCACTCTGCTGGGCCAGGAAAAGAAAAGAAAAAGGGAAAGAGAGGCAGGCCAGGCTGGGCTGTCGTGGGGGCTTCGGGCCAGAACGGCCTGTTAAAACCTTTTCTTTATTTATTTCCTTTTCTTTTTCTGTTTTTATTTATTAACACATGAATACATGTATGTACTATATGTGTGAGTTGCAAATAATTTTCTTGGTGGACATACGTGGTCCTAGATTATAGTAGGGTATTATTCCCTTATAGTAGATATTTATTTATTATATAAATAAATATTGTTGGCATTTTATTATTCTACACAAAAATCAAGAGAAGAGCCAAATCACATGCTTGATTTAAAATGCAACATGGATATATAACTTGTGCAACAAGAAGATAAATCTATTGCAAATTTAAGATAAAACATGTGAAACATAGAGGGGTAGCATGAGGTGCATTGGATACATGATTCCAATGTAAGAGACTTGAGCAAGGTGAGGGGATTGGGAAGGAAAGTTAGGTGATAAAGATAGAGGGAAGCTCTAGAGCCTAGTCTCATGAGACATAAGCACAAGAGAGCACATGGGTGAGTCACATGTGCAACTTGGACACTTGACTCATGAAACATAAGGTGCTAGTTAAAAGGAGATAATCACATGTGGCTTAAGATTATGTTAAGACACATGTGATGGTGTTACTTTAAGAGTGCAGCACTGACATAAGTGCCAACTGTAAAAAGGATAGGGTTCCTACAGGACAAGCAACAATCATGGGCATATTTTCGGAAAAAAATTTATTGGTTGTATTTTTTGGTGTCTATAATTTTTAGGGTCGTTACAAAGAGGATGACAACATAGATTTTGCTGTTGATTGGAGAGCACAACATTTGAAATGATGGAAATATTTTGCAACCGGTATGAAGTATGTGTTAGATTGATCTCCCACCGGATCTGACCCAACGGTCATCTGGGACTTGGTCTCGCGCCCTGATCAGGGGCTCCCAACCGTACATGGTTGGTGGGCCCCCGTCGCCCAGCGCAATATAAAAGGAAGGGGGGCCGGGGCACTCGGTACGAGGTTCACCTGAGCCGCCAGTCCTCCCACCTATATTCCTATTCCTCAGTCCGATCTGAGAGGGGGCGCTACCAGCGATGGGAAGCACCACCGACGCTGGCACCACCACCTAGATGTCCGCGCCGCCGCCAGGGATGCCGCGGCCTCCAACCCCTTCACCGACCGTCGCTGTCCGTGCACAGACTCCACCAACGAACGTGATGGGGTCCTCGGTGCCACCCACTGCGACACCGACTGCGGCACCCACCGAAGGCTTCGGTATGCAACTCACTTCCCTCTCCTTATCTCTTGGATCTCTCTATCTCTCTCTATTAGATCGAGTAGGTCATGATTAGGACATGGATTATTACACATTCTAATGAAATGACCCGCCTAGACTCCACTACTACTCGATCCTATGTTGTCTATGACCTATCAGTATGAACTACCATATATAGCAAGTCAGAACCTTTAGCATCCTGCCATTACTGAGAATTCTAGCCCTGTTCTTCAGTTTTTTTTACATGAAGAAAACACTGGTTTTACATCTTTCGTCTCCCTGTTCCACAGTAGTAACCAGTTCCCACCATTTTGTGTAGCATCATCCATTGGTAACTTTGTATGCACCGGAGTTCTGAGTCTTCTGACCACCCAAACCGACTGCCAATCCCTTGAATGATTGAACCTCGTTGGTTGAAGGACATTCTGACCAACGGTTTAACTTGTTCTAAGAGATTTTACACGTTGCTTCCGAATCACTTATATGTAATAACGGAGCGAAGGGTCCTCCACTTTGTTTTTTGTCCCGGTCGTTATGGGATTTCAGAAGGTTTTTATTTTTTAGATTATTATGTATTATGTATTTAATTAATTTATCCAATGAAATCTTATAAATCAATACAACTTAGATTGCTTTGAACTATTACCTCCTATAAAGTAAGTAGCATTGTCCATGTAAAAAGACATGCTTTCTGCCCCATTCTCTTGGATTTAAATTTGTTTAGGTATTGTGTGGGTACCTAAAGGTACGTTTAATGTAGGCGCAAAGGGTAAAAGGCTGATCAAAATTTATTGCTGCAGCTATACATTCAATGAATAAAGATTTCATCGAAAGCTTACAGCAGCTTGTGAAACAAACGCTAATAGAAAAAAGAGTACAGGTATGACAGGCATAACATCCACGATTGGGTTGAAAATGGCATTACAGCCCTGGTATAATATTTTGTCTCACAACAAAACGACATAAGCCAGCTATTTGTCGCAGAATCAATCAACCAAAAATATATGGTAATCTTTATTATTATACGGGTGCAATTAAGATACAGTTCCGTTACATGGAATCTTTACTTTCATAGTATACAATAAAAGACATGCATTCTTGTAGGAGTGTGGTTTGGAGGTCCTCAGCCAACATGGCGCTTAGAAGTTAATTTGTTTGAGCATGCTTTCACTGGATACCGATGGATGCACTTGGCCCATGACGTATCAGCACTGTGGGCTGGTTGGATACACTCCCACATAGCGATGTTGCACTTGTATCCTGATCCGAAGGCAATCATCAGTACTCGATCACCCTTATGCATTCTACGTTTCGCTTCAGTGTATGCTAGCTCGTACCACAAAGAGCTGCTTGATGTGTTCCCGAAACGATGAAGCGTCATTCGTGACGGCTCGGCATGGCTATCAGATAGACAGAGCTTATCTTGGACAGCATCAATCACTGCTGGTCCACCGGGATGAATGCAGAAGTGCTCTATCGCCAAGCAGAAGTTTGGAACATATGGTGGTACCTTGCCGTTGAGAACCTTCCTGGATATGCAGGAAAGCACAAACCGTAGCTTCTCTGATAGTGGGAGGATAAGGGGCGCAATGGAACTGATACTGGTTCTTAATGCCTCACCAGAAACAGCGATAAGATCTTTAGAAAGGCTGACCCCCAGGTTTCCTTCGTCATCTTCCTCTAATATGACACACCGATAAGCACTATCGCTGGTGCTGGTAATCATTCGCAGAAGGTGTTTGAGTCGGAATCGTGCCTTATCCCTTGAATTCGATAGCAATACAGCGGCGCCACCCATGCGGAATAGGACGGTGGGCAGATGCATTTCACGTTTCTTCCCTTGATATACGTAGTTCGACGTCGACTTCACAGAGACCACTAATGCATACGAGGCATGTGGAGTGATCTGCAACAGGTTCTTGGCCAGCCCCACGGAAATGAGACTCGCACTGCACCCCATACCAGAGAGGTGCACAATGCGGATATCACTGCGAAGCTTGTATCTGTTTATGATCATGTCACTGTAGGATGGTGTTGGGGCAAACATGCTGCAGTTAACGACCAGTGCATCGATGGTGGATGGGTTGATGCTTGTCTTACTGAACAGGTCGTCAATTGTTGAAAACAGGATTGACTCAGCTTCAGCATGGGCCTGACTAAAACCAAAGCTCAGAGGTATGTAATGAAGGCTAGGCGGCAAGGAAGTCTCTTCGCCGAGGCCAGAGCGGTCAGTCATACGTGTTAGGAAGTGGATGCTGCGGTCATCGAGGAATGGCATGCATTGCGTCATGTACTCTTTGAATGCAGCCAGGGGAACACGGCACTCAAAATCTGGCTTGAAGCAGGCATAGTCGACTAGATACACATCGTGGGAGCGGTTCACATGGTAGAAGGTAAATGCAGCTGCTTGTAGCAAGATCAAAGCAGCTAGCAACAAGTAAATGGGTGGAAGGGCATGGAGATGGAAAATGTGCTCACTGAAACAAAACTTTGCAGCGACAAGGATGACGGCAGTAGTGAGTGAAACGGCAATGGCAACCAGGACATTGTTCACAATGACTTGGTACAGAGATCTGAGGAGCCTCTGACTAGGTGACAAGGCCATTGTTTACGCTTCTAATGTTATTGTTATTTCTGCTGCTGCCTATATATGTACTTGAGCATGGTTGTGAAGGACAGCGCGAGCGAGGGAAGTTGGAGGCGTGAATAACAATACAGCTACTTCGATGAGACTTCCAACTTCTTGACAATAGCAAAAGCTAACTGTTGAGTCACAAAGAGATTGAAGCTAGATATATGTTCATTTCATGCATGACAAAAACATGCCCGTAAGATTTGAAGTAATAATGGAGATTATCTCTTAGACATGATTATATTCTAACAAAAATTCATTCACTCGAGTAAGAACGGCACAATTTAAAGTTCACACCGATAGATATGATAACATATTCTCGTAACACATCAAGTTGTTATCATATTTGTAAATTGTTAACTGTCCAGCTTGTTTGTTCACACAAATTAGATTTTGTCCGGTTTATGACCCCGCCACCGCAACCACCGTCTTCCCGGCCTTCGAACAGTCTTCATCGATCTCCTCCACATGCATCTCCTCACCACCAGTGGCTTCCACACACCCATGAATTAATGAACCAGTTCGAGAGCTTCGGCATGCTAGCGCCATATGTTTGCAACGCCACATGATTGCAAACCACTAATTTGGTTGCCATATAGGGTCATATTGCAACCTTTTCATAAAATGGTTGCAATATGTGCCTATAATGCAACAAACTAAATGTGTTGCAATATGTGTGGTTTGTCATTGCAATAGGGGTGTGCTACTATAACCATTTAAGAATCGTGTTGCAATTAGTTGGTTTTATTGCCATGGCGCTTTGGAGTTGCATTAATACTGATTTTTTGTTGCAATTCATTGTTGTTATTGCAACTATATTGGATTTGGTTGCTATTGATTTTAACTACTACCACGAATGTTCTGGGTTGCAATAATGTTCACCGATGTTGCAACTGTTAGGTGGTTATTCCAACAAGAATTCTTAATAGATGCAATATCATGTTCCTATTGCCTCGGTTTTTTTGGGTTGCAATAATCTTTTGTGGCGTTGCAATTGTTAGGTAGTTATTGCAACAAGAATTCTTAATGGATGCAATAGCATATTCTTATTGCCATGTTTTTTTGTGTTGTTAAATACTATTGTATTTCGTAGGCCTTTCTTTGTCGTTGCAAGGGCTAGGAAAATCGGCACTGTGCACCAACCATCATATGTGATCGTATAGGCGCCCAACAGAAGGAGAAAAGTCATTGCCCAAGTCAATAAACACCAGCGCCCTTGATCATGCTACTACCACCGAACACTTAACGTCAGGGAGCATCAGGAAACTCCTTTAGTTTATAATGTTTGTGCCCCGGATAACTTCTAATGTCGTGAACTCTCTCATGCTACAAACTTATGCAATTCAAATTTAATTTGATTATGATTGCAACAGGAAATTATTCTAAATTTGGTTGTCGCCCAATTGGAGCATACATCATCTGCTTCCACAGTCTAATTTCTACACTATAGTTTTTTGGATTAGCCCATGTTACAATTTAATTCAGTTTACGATAAACTATCGATAACCCATTTAATCAATTGTCACATAGCCGAATCAAACAAATTATTGTCATAATTCCATATATTCCCGTCAAACAATTTTTGTAATCCCACATGCATATGTATACAAAATATATCAGCTCGTCCATTCATTTCCATACATCTAAAGTTGATGGTAACGCTAAACCATATATAGCAATTGTCAATCAGAAGTTTTGGAGAAACGTTGCAAAGCCTTGGAAATCAAGACACCTCGACGAAGCAACATCGGGGACCTAACATAAATGCCTAAAAATTAATAACCATGCTATTAGTAAAGTGTAGTGTTCAGAAAATGTGACAGAAAGAAATTGCATTAGGGTGTGTTTAGGACTACTCCACCAACTTCATCATAGAGCAGCTTACTCCAAAGTTACTGGAGTGGATGGACCTGTTTGACATGTAGCTCTACACCCACGCCAAAAATAGACTGCCATGCTACATGACAAATGCATTTTTCGATTTCCCGTGGTGGACAAACGCGTCCGCTGCGGGGACGAGGGCACGGTAAATTATGGCACCATCGCAGCGGGTGCTAGTGCCCGTTGCGGTAAACCGTAGCGGACACATTAGAACGCCCGCTACGGTAAATCATTTCAAAAAAAGGGAATAACCTTGGGTAGTCTCGCCGAGCCCATCTCGAGCCCGTCAAGCCCATCCCGGGCTGCATTGCCACCGTCGTTGGATCCGAGCGCAGCCAGCCTCCTGCCCTCCGGATCTCTGTTGGGGTAGCTCGATCCACGCCGTGCCAAAACCCTAGCCTCTCGCGGTGCCATCGTCCTGCGCACCACCATGGGAAATCGACTCACGGCTGACCTCCTCTACACCGTTGCCTCCCCCATGCGCGTGGAGGATCTAGGTCTCCTCCATGCGCCTCGCCTCATGCCATATGCCATGGATATGGAGCCATCATGGTCGAATCTGGAGCTACCTGGCGGGTCCTTGTTGTTACTCGATCTGGACCCGCAGCGGCAAAGAGGATAGAATTATGAGTTAAAGAGTTGAAGAGAGAGTGTGAGAGAGATGGGGGAGAGAGACCTACCTCCACATCCACCGAGCTAGGGTCACAGCTAGCCATTGCTATGAGCACGGCCTCCCACGCGGCCCGCCGCCATGTCCAGGCATGCCGCCGCCACCGTGCGCCCGAGACAGGGGCGCGGCCGGTCGCTGCTGTGAGCGTGAGCGCCGTGATGGGCCGCCATGCCGTGGTTAGAGAGAAGAGCCGAGTGGATGGTTCAACTGATGCATATACAAATTTCAATGATTCTTTACAGCAGGAAGCTAGAGTGGAGGGCACGAGTGATGGAATGCCGCGACAACCTTTGCTGCAATGGTAGACATATAGCTCAGTAGATTTCATGTGTACAAACAAGTGGTGTTAGATACCTTATGTCTTTGAGCAATGCTTGTCTAAGCTGGGTTTGACATTGGATGGTTCCATGAATGATTTGTACAAACAAAGCATATTTTGGTTAATGGTTGTCTAGATCATGTATTGCTTTCCTAGAAAATTAATGGCATGCAATAATTGTTTGAAGCTACCAAATAAAGCGTTGCAATATATGCTATACGAACGGTGTGGCAAAAAACCTCATACCAACGAAATAGCTAGCATGGCAATAGAGTCACCAAACTATTACAACCCAATAGTAAGTGTGGCAACAGAGGGTCTAAATATAGCAACCTTGCATTTCTCGTGGCAATAGAGACATCACATTTAGCAACCAAAATTTTTTCTTAGCAATAGAGGGTTGCACTATAGCAACCACATATGTAGTGCGGCAATACAGAGGCTAACTATAGCAACCAGACATTTATCATGGCAATAGAAGATCCATTTATAACAACCACAAAGATAGTGTAGCCATAGAGAGTCCATCTATTATATTGTTATTGATGGGTAGCAATAGGGTCTATTGCAACACCCATTGGCGTTGCTAGTACCTATTGCCACCTTTTGGGGTATATGGCAACAGATATCTCTAGCAACATCGTGTGTGTTGCAGTAGTGTCTATGTGCAACACCCATGGCGTTTGCCTTTACTATGGCATGCAACTCTTCATGATGTTCCAATATCACTCCATTGTGTTGCAATAGAGAAAAATCTATTGCAACACTAGAATAGAAAAAACGTGTTGTGTAAATCTATTGCTACCACAGCAGTGGCAAAACCATCCAGCCAATCTTTTGTGTTGTAATTTTGCCTATTGCAACACTCTTGGCCTATTGCAACACTTTTAGACCGTTGCATCTTGTAGAAAACCCTGTAGCAATACGCAGGGCCACGATAGCCTAAACCAAGACTAACCCTTGTGTCCGATAGGTGTTCTTCATGCTCTTGAGTCCACTCGAGCCATCGGAGACACACACTCCTGATATCCGACAAACAACTATTCTTGCCGTGGTTATGACCCGTGACAGTTATCTCAAGTTAAATGTTTTCCTTAATCATGTTTTAGCAAGTTAGGTGTCAAGTTGAAACCCTTGCAAGTTTTAAGTAGTTACTTAATCCTGTTGTAGCTCCTTCAAGTGCAAGAGTGAGTTCTAGCTCACCCTTGACTTCCATCGAAGCTACCCGACTAAAACATTCCAAGCCCCATGGCTAAGTGAAGGATATGATTAACTTAAGTAGTCATTATTTGAAATAGAATTCAAACTCATAATGAACAACAATAGGTATCCAAGGTAATACTAGTGATGCTTGTCTGTCAAGAATTCCCCATAACCCAGGTTGCTCATGACTATTCACATACGTTCTCAACTATTATAGAGACAGTTCAACACATCACAAGAGATGGGGATCAAGAAGTGGGGAAGTGGGAGATGAAGTGATACACTTATGATGGATGATAAAGAATCTTCTAGTGTGAAATAGTGATGCATTCTTATTTATTTGAACATGTGATAGGGTGTTTAGGTCCTAGGGTTAAGGGTTAAACATGTTAAAAATTCATTTGATTCCTTGGACTATCCATTGTACGGTTATGTTGGACGATGATCCATGAGTGCATTCTCAAAGCTAGAAAGTTTAGTCTAGGCCCTGAGCACTTTAGCAAAATGTACCTATGAATTGTTGGACGATCCACTGGGACATCAAAATGTGTCTTATAATGATCTATGGCTACTGTGAATTAGTCCTTTGGATGTTTGTGCTCGCGAACAATTCGGATGTCGTGGATGATGATTCATGCGTTCATGAATTTGATAGGGGCACTCTCGAGGTCTCTGGAAAATGAATATCTATTTTATTACTAGATGGGTCTACGATTATGTATGATTCGTGGGAGCAGTGACCATGGAGACTAAATGTTGGCCTTTATTTTACAAAGTGTCTACAGACGATCCATTGTGATGGCAGATTATTGGTTAGGACTTTGACAAAACAATTTTCTTCATTGTTCATAGTGTTTTTAACTTAGTCACCTCTAGTTTTTGGATGGTGTTTACCATGCATGTGTAGGGGCTCTCTATGGGTGTTTCGGTGACAAATTGGGATAGTTATTGCTAGGCTTTAGGCTCTAGTTAACAAATGCATCTAGTGGTTTAGGTTCACTAAAATCATGAGAAAATGAGTGATGATTCATGGAATTGGGCATGAAAACTTATGTTTGAGATTGGGTGACCTCGGTTGACGATGAAAATGTCAGACTTTCATATACTCAAAACAACTTGAATTGAGTATTTTGATGCATATTCAAGCTATAAATGGAGCAAAGTGAGTTGGGGAACCCACATAGGGGGTTACCAGACCCCACTTATGGGCCCACCAGCCACCCCATGTCACCATGATCCTTGTGAAGCATATGCCCAAGTCAATCTCCACATCCTTGGATGAAGCTTATGCTTTCTCTCAGTGGTGGGTGATACCATGGATTGAATGGCCCACACGTGTCATCAAACTTACCTCAATGTGGACCCGTAAGCTCAAATACCCACTCATGATCACTAGTCACAGGGTTCACTAAGCTCCCCAAAGTCTCCACCAACCTCGCCACCGCCTTAGCATGCCTCATGCAAAGCATCTCAAGCTTTGGAGCATCCCAACCCTTGATCAATGGCGGTTTGATCCCATTGTCCAAGATGAAGAGCACGGGTATGGTTGATGTGGACCTACTCCACGTCTCCACCTCTAGTATGAATAGAGGAGTACGTTTTAATGATCATCTATCAACTTATCATTCTCCAACCATAATTTAAGTAATGCATCCACGTGAATTGTGCACGTTGAACTGTGGACAGTAGTATGGAACAACAATTAATGCTATACGTACCAGTCTATCAACATGACAAGGAAAAGCTTTCCCAAAGAAAAAACATGACAACAAAAAGAAACAGTACAGAAAACAATCTTAAGTATGGTTGGCAGGTAAGAGCAAATTCAGTATTGATTGCAGTTTGATAACCAGTAACATCTTTGTTTCCATTTTAAACTCTCGCGCTCTGGCCAGTCTTCTCCATTCTCACCTCCCTCGCATTGCTCCACCTACAAGCGCTGCAGCATGAGTCCATCGATTCATATGTGCTTCAAAATTGTCTACGAGAAGATCGTAGACAATTTCCTCCTGATAGTCCCTGTGCTACTCACCATTGCCACAGCTACTATTGCGATTGCAAGACTCAAACCAAACGAATACATAGTTCGAATTCAATCCTTGAGTCATCCACAGATCTTGTCAATTTTGTTCTTCTTGGCTATCGCAGTGATCATATATTACGTGCAGCGCCCACGCATGGTGTACCTCGTCGACTATGCTTGCTTCCGCACCACACATAACTACCGTGTTCCCTCTGCCTCTTTTGTTGAGCATGTCCGCCAAGTCAGCCATTTCAATGAGCGTAGCGTCCGTTTCTTGACACGCCTACTCGAGCGATCAGGCCTTGGAGAGGAGACATGCCTTCCTACAGTGGGCCAGTACATTAACCCCTACAAGTATTGCACGTTGGAGGCTGCTCGCGAGGAAGCTCAGCTCGTCGTCCTCTCAGCCATTGACGATCTATTCGCCAAAACGAGCATTGCTCCTCTCACCATTGACATCCTCGTCGTGAACTGCAGTGGCTTTAGCCCAACACCAGGCTTCCCTGACATGATCATGAACAGGTATAAGATGCGCAGCGACATCCGCAGCGTCCATCTATCTGGAATGGGGTGTAGCGCGGGGTTAGTCTCCGTAGAGCTCGCCAAGAACCTTCTGCAAGCCATGCCTTCAGGGGCACGGGCGTTGGTCGTATCTACAGAAACTCTCACACCCAACTACTATTTTGGTAACGAGAGAGCTATGCTCCTTCCATATTGCTTGTTCCGCATGGGCGGAGCTGCCGTGCTACTTTCAACATCACCGGCAAAGGCCCGGTTTCGACTCAAGCATGTCGTACGGACATACACTGCAGCTGACGACAGGTCATACCAGTGCATCTATCAGAAAGAGGATGACAAGGGAAACAAAGGGGTGGATCTCTCCATGGATCTCATGAACGTTGCTGCCATGACGCTCAAAGCCAACATCACCACCAATGCGCCGCTCGTCCTTCCAGTCTCCGAGAAACTCTGGTTTGCAATGTCCTTCGTATCTACGAAGCTTCTCAGAATGCGGACCAAGTTGTACGTGCCTAACTTCCTCACGGCGTTCGAGCATATTGCATCCATGCAGGTGGGCGTGCAGTTATTGATGAGATCCAGCGCAGCCTAGGCCTGTCGGACAAGCATGTTGACTCATCCAGGATGACACTGCATCGATTCGGCAACATATCTAGCAGCTGCTTATGGTATGAATTGGCATACATCGAGGCCAAGCGCCACATGCAAAAGGGTGATCGAGTATGGATGATTGGATTTGGTTCTGGATTCAAGTGCAACAGTGCAGTATGGGAGTGCATCGTTCCACCCCAAAGTGAAGATGGGCCATGGGCTGGGTGCATCCATCGTTATCCAGTACATGATCCTTATTAAGATTCACAAAACATGTTGTACTAATAATGGATAAGCAGGATAATTAAATGCTCCTCTTTCTAGCAATTCCCCTGCAACATAATCAAGACTTCCCCTCTTTCTCCTGTATCTAGTTTTTCAAAACTCTAATTGTGCACTTGATGATTATACAAAATCCATCAGTAGCT
Organism: Bothriochloa decipiens; assembly: GCA_023333625.1. Lineage (NCBI taxonomy): Eukaryota > Viridiplantae > Streptophyta > Magnoliopsida > Poales > Poaceae > Bothriochloa > Bothriochloa decipiens. The sequence continues at coordinate 31,544,693 of CM041638.1, forward strand.
ATTTGGTATGCAGCATATTTCCACTAGCTATTTAGGTGGAAATGAGGATACTTATATAGTTATGTTAGTGGTCTTGTTTTGGTGGTGCACCAAGCTTCAAATAGTGGACATGGTTCTCTCTCTTCCCTCTAATAAATGGTTGATTATACAAGTTGCAATTTAAAGATTTTGAATTTAGGACTTATTTTAGTTGTTATTTTTCTTTGGTACATCAGTCTTTGATGGCTTATTTATATGTTTCATTGTTGTGATATGTGCTAGTAATTTGTAATAATTTTAATCTGATGTATCTTTATTGTAAGTTGTCTGAAGCGAAAACCCTCGATTATCTTACAAAAACAAAGTTGAAGGAGTAAAGCTAAAAATTCCAGCACAAGGAATGCACCAACAACTGAATTTTTTATTTCAGTTGAAGGTGGTACCATAAAAAGTGCATGTAAGAACTCATTAAAAATAACAAACTTAATGGCGTGAAGACATCTAACAAATTTGTTTGGACCCTATCCTCAAGGTGATAATCTAGATTCTAAATAATGAATATATAATTGAATTTTGTATAAAACAATAAGGGGTGTTTGAATCTCATTCTAGAGTGATTATTGTTCTTGCATAATGAAACTACCCAAATAGTAGTTCTGAGGTAGATAGTTAGATATTCTATATAGTACTCTAGAAAACATTTTTGCAATAGTATTTCATCAACAGTTTAGGAAAAATGTGTTTGTAATATTATATCATCGTGAAGGACCTAGAAAGGCGACTAGATGGGGTGAATGGGAGACTAATACATTTTTCTTTTAGTTTAGGCTTCCATCCTAACATTGCCCAATGAAACGCTTGCACATCGAAAACTATCTCAAATGAGTTCACCATATACACTCAAGAAACCATAGAGAACACAACAGAAAAGTTGGAGAATCTAGATGAGCAAGAAATATAGAAATCCCAATTTCACAATCCACAATAGACTTACTCGATGTGCATATTGGAGGCATCTTCTATGAACGAGACAACATGAGTCACTTGGGAGAAAAAGTGAAAACACTGTCAAATGATTTCCAAAGATTACAAATTTTGAACCACAATCTTATAACACCCACAAGGAAGCTTCACCAAAATTTAGCTCCAAATTCAAAAGTTTAAATATGAGATTTGTTTGGTATTCACACTAGAAATGTCTTGTATATGATCTAGCTATAGCTAAATTTTTCATGGAAAAAGTTGGCAGAGGATTCAATTCAACTTCAACCGATCTAAAACTTTATGGGGATGATGTTCCTGGGCATGTTGAAAGGGTATACTCGGTCAACACCCATAACTCACCCAAACTCTGACGATCAAAATTCCATCAAAGGAATGTGCTTTTCTGAAACTTCCTCCCAAGATTTTTATTCTCATGATAAATCTGCCCAAGTCCCTTGGCATATGTGTTCATCAATAGTCCTTGGAATGTATACAACCCTCAAAATAACCCAAAATGCATTGGGACAAAAAAATCCAACAAAACAGAGAAAGGAAGGGAGCATGAGAAATAAAAACTTGATCAACTCAACTCAAAAAACTTGAGACAATTTTTTGGAAAACATATTTGAAGAATGTGATTTCTTTGTTGCCAATATAAAAAGGTATGGTGTTACAAATGGACAGTGGTTTCAATCACTCATGTGTGGGGTGTCTCTCAGTACAAACTCAAGTTACATCTATAAGCTAAAACCTAGAGGAAAAAATAGAAGTGCTGGAAGAGATGGGCTAGTTGGGGTAGTCTCCCCTCTTATTTGTAGAGCTATTACCAATCCCCAAACTTGCCCTTAGATAGCCCTTCAAGAGATAGCTTCATCTCGACGTGGACTCCCAAATGATGCCACATGCCCTCGACCTCCATGCTGAGTATTGATGCCCAAACCTAGCAAAATCGCCCATCGATGGTTTTGAGGTCCAAACCACCAAAGAAAGCTAAAGAAATGTATATGCTATATGCCTCCTCAAAGAAATCTTATCTTACTATTACTAATTGGAGGCTTCAATGGAGGCTCCACGTTAACTCTCACCAGACGCGCTAAAAAAAGATAAATTCTAAAAATTCTCACAATAATTAGAAACATTTAGCCATCAATTCGGTAGTTTCTAGCAATGATGGCCATTATAACTATTTTTTCTAAACAATTACCCACCTTGCCATTACAAATAACATTATAGAATAACTACCTAAGTCTATATATAAATTACCCTCCATTGCCACAATGAAAAAAATAGGCACCTTAATTTTGCATAAAAAATCATATCCCAACGAGATTAAATACACAACAACATTCAAGATACGTAAAAAAAACCATATGACATTAGTCACCAACTACGCTAGGTGAGTTATCTTTCTTTTGCCAACGGCACTAGATTAATTAATTAATGGTGATACGCAGCAGCCATCACGTCCATTAATCTATTAACCTAAAAATTATATAAAAGGTTAATCTATTAACAAACTGCATTGCTATTATCCCATCCTATCTCACGTGGGCTTAGCCAAGCCCTATCGTTATAGCCGCCGGCCAAGCACGCAACTTCAATCATTCATCATTCAGGGATCGACCTTCCAATCCTGTGCTACATCAGGCTTCCATCTTGCCTTGGGCTTCCCTGTCCCTGCCATTCATGCCTTGCTGTTTCTTGGTAGCCCCTACGACAGATAGCCTAGGTGAGTTTCTTTGTTGTTGTTCTTTGGAGTAGTAGTAGTTTTGCCTAATCAATCTCCTGTTTGAGCTTGGACATACAGGTTACACATATAAACAAGTAATTGCGATACAAGACATGCCAAGCGATTATTATGATCTACATCACATGGACAAGTTGGTGCAGGATGTATGCTGTACATCCCACACCTAAACTCAGCGTCCTTCACCCTGCCTGCGTGGACCTACAAGCATTCTGCTCTTGCTGCATTGGTAAGCTTTGGCAAACGGCGAGATCTTTGTCTACATTTTTGGCATGTCACTACTGAGTTGTAGGTATGCCACCTTGCATGTGTGTCTATCTCTACTCTATGGTTTTGGTCATACACATACGCAAATTATAGTAAAGAAGAAATACGTTTTACATAAATCATCCCATATTTATTATTAATAAGATTGAAGGAGGGAAATAGATAATGATACGCGATGAACTATCCGAAGAAGATACATCAGAAGGAAGAACATATAAGGCCAATCATATCCATATATTTCTATATTTGTTAGCATGTATGACTAGAGTTTATTTATTACTTTAAAAACATATTCTATATACTTTCAAACTAATTAGGAAATCATATTTAAATTGCATTGCAAAAATATATTATTTAATGATCTCCATGTACAATCCATATAACATGTTACTACAATATTTTATTAGCATAGGAATATAAGTAAAATTTAGAAAAATGTATTATAACCATATAAAATATTAATTTCTATTGACTAAAGTTAACAAAGCCTTCACATTAATTCTCACCATATGCATTAGAAGACCATAATTTTAAGAAAAATCCCTTAATAATCATTATTTGGCCTGCCATTATAGGCTCCAATCATCATCCTCAATAAAATTGGATCCATTTGAACAATGCAAAAACTCCGCTTCTAAAATATATACATCCGCTATTGGCAAAAAAAATAGTAAACTAAATTTGCAACTAAATTATCCACTTTCTCCATTATAAAAGATAATGTGAAATAGCACCCTAATTTTTCACCTCAACTATACAAATCTTTCATTATAAATTACAATTTTAAATAATATTTGTCTAATATTATTTTATAATTATCCATATGTGGCATTACAAAAGATAATGCAAAGCATATGTGTCCATCCAAAGTACCAATATATGCAAGTATGAAGTGAAATATAAATTATCACCTTTAATTCGTATCTAGACTATATACATCAACTATACTTAAAAAAATAAAAATACAAAAAATTGTCTCAAATCTACATATAAACTATAAAAAAAGTTTTCAAAAAATATTTAGTATTCATAAAGTATGTTGTATATATATTTATTCTAACTTACACCCTTCTACAGCTGTGAAACTAAAAGTACCATGATTATATGTTCAACCATGTCGAACATGTAAACATATACACATTAGGATACATATTTATTTTAATAGTTTATCAATTTGTAAAACTGTTTATAAAGTGTGTAGAAATGTTCCCTTAACATACCACATAACAAAGACACTGATATATAAGAAAAATGCAATCAACTTTAAGTTATTCTAAATAACTTTGTAATTTTTGGATAAAATATAATGTCTTATCATTAATGACAATTTAATTTTAAGAATTCTATATTTTATAAACAATGCTACTACAAATTAAATTATATGAAAGTGTCACCGGTGCAAGGTGAAAAATGACTATTCATACAATAAGAATATAGAGAATAACATAGGACCTATAATATTTTTCAATAAAATAAAATATGAAAATCATGAATAAATTTTTGCAATATATACACTAAACATTGAATTTAAAATATAGATTTATGATGTCACACATATAAATCTATATTTATATTTAGAATAATAGCACATATAAAATAATCTCAGGTTCCAAATAAATAATTATCATGTTATGAAAAAAATTTAAATCCTATGTATTGCAAACAGAGGCGGCCCACTAAAAAATATAATATCTAGAAATTTTCAAAAAAATAGAAGCATTCGACCCCTAATTGTGTAAACTATAGCCAACATTGATAATTATAATAATCATAGGTTCTATGCTATTTTCTAAATAAATTCCCCACCTCTATGAATGTGTAAATTAATGTAAGGTAATGCCTATGATCTTTATTTAAATTTCCAACTTATGCTATTAGATAAATAATATATGCAACCCCTTAAATTTGCACCTAAATTACCACTTCTAAAATTACTACAGCTACATCAAAATTATCAATAAATTGCATAGACAAGAAAATATTGAAAGAATCATATAGCACACTATATGTTTCTACATTACACACATCTGTTAATGGCAATATAATAAAATTTGATCAAAGTACATGCAACATCAAATACTTATGCATACGTGAGATAAATATACATGTTATTTTTCAGCAATCATGGAAAAAGATTTCCTACACTAATGAAACTAACAAATTATTTTAAATTTTTAATAATCATGGCATATAATTTATACAAATTGTTACTTAGATAATTTATAAACTTTAACTAAATCATCTTACGTATCTTTATTAATAGTATATCAATTACTGCATAAATAACATCTTCACAAGTGGGGGTGGATAGTGCACACTACGAGTGGCTTTATCTTCCTGTTTTTTGAAATTTATTAGGTACAAATGCACATTATAAGGCTTAAAATTCTAGGTCATCCATCAAGCTTTAAACTGATCTTAAGTAATATGGTGTAGATTTGAAGTGACTATATATTTAATCCCTCATGGTACTAAAATACATGACTTGCAGTGTCATCGAGCTCAAAGATATCCAACTAAACCGTAGTGATAGACATCAAAGGTTTGAACCCAAAAGCTTTACCATGAGTGTTTTGTTTTGGTCAGTTCCCGAAAAGTCTAGTAGGATCAGAAATTTCGGGTCCTGATACTTGTGCGCCTATTTCAATTCTGGGGCTTCTCAGTTTGTCCAAAATGTCGAGTGATCAGTAATTCCAGCTCTAATAGTGAAATGAAAATCTAGTCGAATTTCTGGTCAAGAGCACTCTATCCCCAGAATATTTCTGATACATGGAATTCCGTTCCAATTACTTAGTCACCAGTCCTTTGAGTTTTGCACTGACTTTTTCCCAAGCTTGGAATTTGCACAGACTCGGCTAAAGACTAGTCGAGTGGGTGGGGTGTACATATATATCTTTCTTCCTTCTCTCACTTCAAAACTCTTACAACCACCAACGAAAAAATGCATTCATTGCTTCCCTCTAACCCCCACAGACTTGGAGCTTAGATTTGGGGATTTGAGTGAGTGAGCTTGAGTAGGAAAGCAAGAGTAACTTCGCGAGCAAAGTCGACATCATCTCTGTGCACTTGTGGCAAGGGCCGATGATTTGTGTTTTACTCTTGGATTGCTGAATCCTAGCCGATTAGGTGTTGCATGTGAAGCACCTGCATCTCTTGTTGGCCTGATCGATTGGCTTGCTTTGTGGTTGCTAGGCAAGAGGAATGAGACACTACTATAAAACAATGATATTGTAACACAGTCTTATAACACATTCATCAATTTGTTCCAAGGAAATTTTATAGTATCACAAAACTAATATATGTTATATGCTTATAATAGACGTGTTACAGCACGATTACACACATACTGTGAAAGAAGTTTCAATCGTTTCATACTTAACCATTTACTTTAGCATATACTTATATTACAAATGATTAGATTATGTGTTGATAGAAAGATAACATTCACACGCAAACAAGTCCTTTTTCAAGTTTCATATATAGGGGTATCCTAAAACCTTATTAGCCAAAGCATTCACTTGGCTACTTTATTTATGCCTACAGGGTATCGGTGAATGCAATCAGCCCATGGACCATCGAGGTCGCTGGCAGACCGGATGCACTTCCACAAGATGCTATTGCACTTGAATCCTGATCCAAATCCAATCATCCATACCCGATCACCCTTCTTTATCCCATTCTTAGCATCGATGTATCCCAGCTCATACCAGACGGAGCTGCTCGATGTGTTCCCAAATCGGTGCAATGTCATACGTGATGGCTCAACGTCCTTGTCTGATAGACAAAGGCTACGCTGGACAGCATCGATGACCGCTCGCCCACCGGCGTGGATGCAGAAGTGCTCGAAGGCCATCCGGAAATCAGGTACATACGGCTTTATCCTTCTCTTCAGAAACTTACTTGCAGTTACTGATAGCACAAATCGCAGCTGCTCTGAGAATGGGAGCACCAGAGATCCTATTGCCCTGATGTTGGCCTTCAGTGTGTCGCCAGCAACGGTCACGAGGTCTTTGGACAGGTTCACTCCCAGTTCACCTGTGTCATCCTCCTCTTGGAATGCACACTGATAAGATTTATCTTGGGCAGCAGTGGTTGTGCGTACAGTGTGGATGAGCTTGAACCGTGACATAGACCTAGTTGTGGACATTAGCACTGCAGCCCCACCGATCCGGAAAAGAACATTTGGCAGTAGCATTGCACGGTTCTTTCCTGAGTAGAAGTGGAGGGAGACGATCTCCGTGGAAACCACCAGCGCATGTGCATTCCGCGGGGCAGCCCACAAGAGATTTTTTGCAACTTCCACCGAGATCAACCCTGCACTGCAGCCCATCCCAGCGATGTGGATGTTACGAACGTCACCGCGGAGCTTGTACTTGTTGACAATCATGTCAACCAAGGATGGCACTGGATTGAAAGCGCTACAATTTGTGACAACTATGTCAATTGTCTTGGGATTGATGCATGTCTTAGCAAATAAGTCATCAATGGATGAAAAAATGACCTGCTCCGCCTCGCTACGGGCATCACTCATAGTGTGGAATGGTGGAAGGTATTGGGTACCATTGGGGATGTAGCTCTGGTCACCAATGCCCGAGTGCTCAAGCATGCGTGTCATGAAACGAATGCTGTTATCATCGAGGGATGGAATGTGATGAAGGTGTTCGATAAAACTGGCCGTTGAGACGCGACAATTGGCTGCATGACGGAAGCAAGCATAGTCCACAAGGTATACATGGCGAGAGGTATACAACATGAAGTAGACGAGGATACCTAAGCCAATTGAAAGGAATGTGAGCAGAAACAGATGGGCATGCTGCTGCACTGCATGTAACCATATGAGAGTCTTGGCAGGGCCAAGCTGTGCGCCTTTCAGCAATAGGATGGCTGCCAATAGCACAACAACAGTGACAACAAAATTGTTCACGACGAGTTGGAAGACGTATTTTAGTTGCCTGGGTAGTGAGTTCATGTTGTTGAGCTTGGCACATACTTGCATGTTTTGAGACAGATTATATTGGACGGTACGCAAGATTTTAAAGGGGCATGTCTTTCATAACATTTATTCATTGACATTAAAACCTCATGGGGAACATTTGAGGCAACTAAAAAGCATGCCTCCATACATCAAACACTTGAAAGAGGAATTGCCTAGAATAAGTTGGTATATATATGTACATCAAACCTTTAAAAATACTGAATCAAATTAATTATTGATATGGTCTAAATGCTAACTTTGTCATCTTCTTTGTAGTTTAGTTTAATTTGGGGCTATAGTAAGATCTTTGTCGTATATAATATAATATAATATAATATAATATAATATAATATAATATAATAT
>CM041638.1:31553017-31692278 GCA_023333625.1 Bothriochloa decipiens
AATATAATATAATATAATATAATATAATATAATATAATATAATATAAATATATTTATATATATTATAATATTTTTATCACAATTTTTATGTATTTTCGGCACAGAAAACTGTACACTTAATTACAAGAACGTGTAAACAAAACTATGGATGAACAAGCTTTTTGGGATATATGAAGTGTCAACAGCATGCAGCAGATATCGTACACTCGATGTTGTTGGTTGTTGGCGGCATGGTAGTAGCTTAAAATTTTGTAGGCATATGTAAGGCCTAAAGAGAAGCTGGCATATGGAATAATGGAAATATATTGATGTATGGAATGTATGTAGCAAGTAAAATGTGATTCTCTAAACGTACTTAAGAGAACTTCTTTTACTCTATGAAGTTTAGATCACAACTTGTCTTTTCACCATTTCCATTTGGTGGTTGTTTGAAGTTTGCAGGTCGTTGGTTCGATGGATTTAGAACTGTAACTCTAGCATTACTAAACTGATATGCAAATTATATACGTCCTCCGAATGGCAGCACAGCTCCCTGCTCTTATAGTTGGTGATTTTAGTCAACAACAACAACAACATAGCCTTTTATCCCAAGCAAGTTGGGGTAGGCTAGAGATAAAACCTCAAAGAGACATAAAACAAAGAACACATAAAATGTACAAGAGAAAGATTATGGTTCAGGTACGTTAATTGCTAGTCTCCAAGCACTCCTATCCATGGCTAAATTCTTAGGGATATTCCACTCCTTAAGGTCTCTCTTAACCGACTCGTCCCAAGTCAGTTTTGGTCGACCTCTACCGTGCTTTACATTATCAACCCGTTTTAGAATCCCACTACGTACCGGCGCCTCAAGAGGCCTCCGTTGGACATGACCGAACCATCTCAACTGGTGTTGAATTAATTTCTCCTCAATTGGTGCCACCCCAACCCTAACCTGAATATCGTTGTTCTGGACTCTATCCCTTCTTGCGTGCCCACAACACCATCGTAACACACGCATCTCTGCTACACTCAATTGCTGGATATGTCATCTTTTTATAGGCCAACATTCAGCACTGTATAACATCGCCGGACGAATCGCTGTCCTATAAAACTTACCTTTTAACTGCTGAGGCACCCTTTTGTCACAGAGGACGCCTGAAGCCTGACGCCATTTCAACCAACCGACTGAAATTCTATGCCTAACATCTTCATCAATGTCGCCATCCTTTTGTAGCATCGATCCTAAATACCGAAAAGTATCCTTCTTGGCTACCACTTGCCCATCGAGGCTAACGTCTCCCTCCTCATTCTCAGTCGCGCTGAAATCGCACCTCATGTACTTGGTCTTGCTCCTACTAAGTCTAAATCCTTTCAACTCTAACTTGTGCCTCCATAGTTCTAACTTCCTATTAACCCCTGCCCTAGTCTCATCCACTAGCACCACATCATCAACAAAGGGCATACACCAAGGGATATCAACTTGTATGTCCCTTGTGACCTCATCCATCACCAAAGCAAATAAATAAGGGCTCAATGCTGACCCTTGATGTAGTCCTATTTTAATTGGAAAGTCACCGGTATCGCCATCACATGTTCGGACACACGTCACCACATCCCTGTACATATCTTTGATGAGGGTGATATACTTAGTTGGGACTTTGTGCTTTTTCAAGGCCCACCACATGACATTTCTTGGTACTTTGTCGTATGCCTTCTCGAGGTCAATAAAGACCATGTGCAAGTCCTTCTCCTGCTCCCTATATCTCTCCATCAACTGTCGTAATAAGAAAATCGCCTCCATGGTCGACCTACCAGGCATAAACCTAAATTGGTTTTGGGTCACACTTGTCACTCTTCTTAGACGATGCTCGAAAACCCTCTCCTAGAGCTTTATCGTATGGCTCATCAACTTAATCCCATGGTAATTAGTACAACTTTGAACATCTCCCTTGTTCTTGAAGATCGGTACTAATATACTTCTCCTCCATTCTTCAGGCATCTTGTTTGACCAAAAATGAGGTTAAAAAACTTAGTTAATCATACTATCGCTTTGGCACCTTGGCATCTCCACACCTCAATGGGGATACCATCAGGGCCCATCGCTTTACCTCCCTTCATCCTCTTCGAAGCCTCCCCGATCTCTACCTCCTGAACTCTCCTCACGAAGCGTCTGTTGGTATCGTCAAATGAGTCATCCAACTCTAAGGTAGGACCCTCATTCTCCCCATTAAACAACCTGTCAAAGTACTCTCTCCACCTGTCTTTGATCTCCTCATCCCTCACCAAAAGTCAATCCATCCCATCCTTGATGCATTTAATTTGGTTGATGTCCCTCGTCTTCCTCTCGCGGATCCTAGCCATCCTATAAATGTCCTTCTCCTCTTTCTTCGTGCCTAGCCGCTGATAAAGGTCATCATACGCCTAACCTTTGCTACACTCACCGCTCGTTTTGCAGCCCTCTTCGCTATTTTATAGCTCTCAATGTTGGCTGCACTCTTGTCATGATAGAGGCGCTTGAACCACTCTTTCTCCCTAATAGCCCTTTGCACCTCATCATTCCACCACCAGGTGTCTTTCGCTTCCCGTTTGTCTCCCCTACTCACGCCAAACACATCCGAAGCCACCTTCCAAATACATGTGGCCATCTTTAGCCACATGTCATCAGCATCTTCTCCTTCTTCTCACGGCCCCTCATCTAGCATCCTCTCCTTAAATGTTTGTGCTGCTTCCCCTCTAAGATTCCATCATTTTGTTCTCGCAATCTTGGGCCGATTGTCCTGGTGGCCACGTACCCGAAAACGAAAATCCGCCACTACAAGCTTTTGTTGAGGGACAACATACTCCCCAGGTAACACCTTACAATCTAAGCAAGCACGTCTATCTCCCCTCCTTGTAAGGATAAAGTCGATCTGGCTCAGATGTTGTCCACTACGAAATGTCACTAGATGGGATTCCCTCTTCTTAAAGATGGTGTTCGCTATCAACAAATCATAGGCCAACGCGAAGTTCAAAACATCCTCCCCCTCTTGATTTCTACTACCATACCCGAAACCCCCATGCACCCGCTCAAAACCTACATTAGTTGCACCCACATGGCCGTTGAGGTCTCCACCTATGAAGAGTTTCTCGCTGATAGGCACAGTACTAACCATGCTATCAAGATCTTCCCAAAACTGCCTCTTGGTGCTCTCGCAAAGACCTACCTGTGGGGCATAGACACTGATCACACTCAGGGCCGAATCTCCTACTACCAACCGAACTAGGATAATCTGGTCACCTTGCCTCCGCACATCAACTACTCCATCCTTAAGGCTCCTATCGATCAAGATGCCTACATCATTCCTACCCGATGTTGTCTCCGTGTACCAAAGTTTGTAGCCAGTATCCTCCACCTCCTTCATCTTCTCGCCCTTCCATTTAGTCTCCTGAACGCGTAGGATATTTACATGCCTCCTAATTGCTGTATCGACTAGCTCTCTTAACTTACCCATTAGGGACCCTATATTCCAGCTACCTAGACGAATCCTAGTTGGCTCCGCTAACTTCCTTACCCTTCGCACCCATTGAGGGAAGTGCGAAGACCCTTGCTCATTTTTCACTACACCAGGGCGCAGATGTAGCGCGTCACAAAGATTGCGACGACCCGACCCTTGCTCATTTATCATCGTACCCGGATCACGATACGACGCGCCATTAAGGGGATGACGACCCGGCCCTTGCCCATTTGACACTACACCCGGGTTCCGATGTAGCGCGTCGCTAAGAGGGTTACGTCCCAACGAATCTCTTGTGGGTTTCATATTCATGAGAGTGGCTGGTTTTGATATATTGGCTAGCCGGACCTAACACACCCTCCTCCTTTATCCGGGCTTGGGACTGGCTATGTTGAGACGACTCAAGAAAGTTGGTGATTTTAGTATCACAAGAAATATATACTCCTTCGGTCATCGAAAGTATGCAACCATCATGGTATCCGTGTCTACTTAAGTAGTCCAAATTTGACCAAGTTCAGAGTGAATAGTATTTACATTTGTCTCTCTAATTATATTTATCTTCTATCATAAATATTAGTATTTTTTATATAAATTTGGTTAAACTTGAAAGCATTTGGTTCAAAATGCAAAGGGAGTAGTAAGAAGAAAATAATGGCCATTAGCCTTTTCTATTCAGTGTACCTATTGACATCTTTAATTTGGTCTTAGGAAAAGCGAGGTAACAATTAACAAATAAATAATGCACTTGGGTGAATTCTTTACGCCTTGTCCCAAAATGTTTAGGGGGCTTATTAGTGAGTTAGTGGGGCTTCATTGTGTATATACATGCTCTAGAGAGTGGTGTGTTGTAGACTATATGCCACTGACATTTGATACTAAGACGACAACTTTCACAAGAAATTGAAACAGTTGATGTTCAGAGTCTGTTACTTCACTCCTGCTGATTCTATGATTGTGTCAGAATAAATAGGTTATGAATTTGGTCGAATTAATGTTGCTAACAAAGTACTTGCTCAAGAGAAAGACATGTTTTGCTAGAACTTATATCTAAGTGGAAAAATCTCAATGAGATGTTATCATTTGACGGTTCACATCGATGTTCCTAACACTACCCCAGTCGATCACTACCGGGTTTCAACCCCTCATCATTTGACGATTCAGACTGATTTTTTTTTTTAGATTCGAACTTCAAACCTCAAGATTCATGATTCCTCAACGCAGAAACCAACTGAGCTACGCGACACGTGTGACTATAAAACAAAGGGGCTTAAACGTTTCTACCACTATTTTGAAGCGCTTTTATGATTTTGCCCTCGTTTTTTTAACTTTATGACTTTGTCCTTTCTACAAGTAAGTCAATGTGATTTTGCCTCAAGTCAAAGGTTGAAACAGGGGAAACTTAGCAAAGACAAGGGGCAAAATCGCTTTGACTTGCTAGTAGTGAAGGAGAAAATCACAAAGTTAAAATAACATGGGTGAAGTCACCATTGGACTTTGGAGTAGGGGCACCCCAGACATGCTCAAGTAAAAAGGTTGTTAACCACAAAGTTATAGTTTGGCACAATTCAAACATTGTTAATCATTTTAAATCTAAACCAAGAACTTGTATTAAATATTTAGACTTATAAACAATTTTAACTTATCAGCTAAAAGTTCTAGATGCTTTTAAACGCTTAAAAAATATAGATATAAAGTTTATCTTAATCTAAGCTTACATGAAAATTTTTTATTTTTTATACAAAAATTTATATCACTAGTGGTTTAAGCCATAGCTCTGCAGACCTATGACGGCCAATTCATGGCTTCAATCGGCACCTGATTGGAAGCAAAGACCGAAATTTTTTCCATTTCCTAAAAATTTATATAGTATCAGGAGCATGTACGGTAGATCGTATTATTAAAATTGTTGGTTGTTGGCAACTTGGTATGGTGGTCGGTAGCTTATAAATTTGTTGGCCGATGGGGGCTAGTTAGAAAAGAAGCTGCCAGTTTTTTTTTTTTGAGCATCAAAAGAAGCTGGCAGTTTTTTTTTTTTTTTTTTTTTTTTTTTTTTTTTTTTTGAGGGGAGAAGAAGCTGGCAGTTGGGAACATATAGATGCACGCTCTGTCGCAACTCGCAAATAAATTGCATGTCTCTAAAAACATTAGGGATTTCTTTAGTTCAGTGTTACTTTGTCTAGAGCTCACCTGGTCATGATCACTTGAATTCGGCGGCTGCGTGCTTCAATTTTGCAGGTTGTTAATTTGGCGTGGTTTCTAGTCCGTAACCGTAATTCTAACATGAAATCGAAATGCACATTATTATGTACGTGTACGTCCTGCATATAGCGCTTATACCAGCGCTTATTAGCGACAGCTAGCTGCATGATGCAGGACAATAGGACGTACATCCGACCATGTGAAGACACACGATTTACACGCCGTTGGAATTCCTTGTGGGTCATATGGCACCTAGAATGCCCCTTCATGTCTTTGTTGTCATAGCCACGTGCTTTCGGTTCATGCGCACGTTTTGAAATTGATCGAAATTTTATATTGCTAACAAACGTGCTCTGCTAATTGGTCAAAACCCACCTCATAGCCAGCCAATGCAACCATCGACGCTCGAAATTAGCCAACTTGGGCTGATTTTGGAAATTACAAATTGGACTTCACCATTATGTATTTATGCTGCTCGCGCAAGACAGCCAAAACACATAGAGAAGGATAGATTTGGTGTATAGATGAGGAAAAAAAAAAGTTCCAGAAACATTCAGCCCGTGGAAACCAGTTAAATAGGTTTTAGTAAGCTCGAACGAGTGGGAATTCTATTTTGCACCGACTTATAAGGGATTTGGACCTCCCACCCTATAAATATAAGGAGCCACAGCCAATCGAGGCGTGTAATCGGACCAAATCAATCTATATTTTATTATTTTTAAATTTTATATGTTTTTCATCCCTTAAACTCTGCATTTCCATCTCAACAAGGTACTTTTGGGTGTTAGGTGCACTTCCATGACATGCTTCTTCCTAGGAGAGGTGTTTCTAGGTTCTTCATGACTACCGTAGATGGGTACATCACTACCGGTGCTTAAATCTTATTGCCGCCGGATTTTAAACCGCCAGTGACATACCATAGTGATGTGGAACTCACATCACTACCGGTTCCTACGGAACGGCAGTGAAGTTCAACAAATACTGCCGGCTCGTAGCACACGTCGGTAGTATTCTTGGACATCAACACTACCGGCTGGTAATACGAGCTGACAGTGTTGGCTCAAGCAACCCTATCGTCTGTAGCTTCAAGGTGATCTGAATTTATCAGTTTAATTTTTATTTTATAATAATTTTTTAATTATTTTTATTTATTATAATTATTATAATACTATTAATTATAATTATAATTTTTCATTAGCAATATGAACACAATACAAATATCTGGTATTATTACATTCAAATGTTCTCTACAAGATCTTGAACAATAAAATAAGAAAAGAAATTACAATTGTCCCGGGATATCGGCTGGTGTATAGTGGTCTTTGTACTTCCTTGAGATGGAAAATGATCTTCTTTTGAAAGAACTTTGGACAAGATGAAGGCCACCGGCTCACTTTGAGGTATGATGACCTCCATTTTTAGCGGTCTTTGGTGCTTGTATTGCTTGCGCGGTCATTCCAAAAACATGGAGGAAAAAGATGAAATCGAAGCACCATATTTTTTTATTTATTAAAAGACATATGGTCAGCTGGCTATTTTGTAGTGTAGCCGATGTAGTGAAACATTGCCCACATGACATAGAACCTGCACTCATAGTTGGCTGTCGGCTATTTTAGGTATTGGATGCCTTGCATTTTGACAACCTTGAATTATTTTTGTGTACCACCTCTATGTTTTTTCTGAACACTATACAAAATTATAATAAATAGTTAAAAGGGGAAACATTAGACAGGGATAACTGCGATCAGAGAAATATGGTGTTGTTAGCATCGCTTACGAATTTAGCACATCCACTAATGGTTGCAGATCCTCAAGTGTTTTTTTCTTCACGTCCCATACCTCGATCTTATTTTTATCAAGATTGACACAAATGTGGGCATAATACTCGCTACAAACACAAAATCATAATTAACAAATAATCTTGACAAAAAGGAAGCATAAAAGCAAAGGTCGAGAACACATACTTGAAGTTGTAGGGTAGAAGTAGGCATGTTTTCTTTTGTTTCATGAACTCTTCAAAAATGCCCGTCAGTGAATCTATCACGTAATCCACACCACCTACAAGGTCTATGCAGATTTTGTGATTGACTCAGATGGGGTCTAAGAAGCCTGTGACTTAATTTGCGCTTTATGAAGCAATATTTTGCAATTACCCTAAAAAAATCATGGGTAGTGCACAAAAAGTTAACAATGTGTCTTGAAATAGCATTACGTAGGATTTCATGCGTGTAGGATACTTATATAGTCCACAAACACAATAGTTGTACATTGAGGTTGCGTTTTTGGAAAATTTAAAATGGGTAGCGTCATGAACAATATTATACACTAATTATGGAAAAACTAAAATGGGTTGCCCTAGCCATATAGAAATTGAAAACCATAGCCCCACATAAAACAAATATTGTACACTAATAAAAACCAATGTTGTACCCAATGCCAAAAAAAAGGAGACACTATTTTCTTATATCAAAAAATTAAATTGGGGACTTGATCAAGAACACCAATATAGCTCCAAACAATGTATCAACTCATAACAAAATTATTAACTAATTTAATACTCCTAATATGAACTAATTCAAGCATCACATACTAACAATTATCTTGATCAAATCATAAGATTTGCTAAGATTTCGAATGAGGTGACGATACGATAGATTCCCCATAAAGTGCTTGGAAGTCTTGCACAAAGTTCAATTCAAAATTGCTCTCTAGGATGGAGGAAGAACTAGAATGAGAATCAAGCAATGCAGCCAAAAAAAACTAATAAAGAAAGAAAATCAAAGGAGCGGATGCTTATTAGTAGCCTTAAAGCAAAAAGATCATGCCATTCTTCGAAATTCAAGTGCTAGCTCATGGTTTTTAGTGGCCGCAATAATGGAGGAAATGGCCCGCACGTGCTCCTCTATTCTATGGAATGAAGTGAGGAGGAAGGAGAGGAAGGTACAAACCTTTTTGAGCTGTCAGACAGTCACTACTGGGTGAAGCCTAGACCCGGCAGTGATGTTGCCATAACACTACCGGTGCTTGGCTTGGCCCAGTAGTGAAACATAGCTGAGCCATCACTATCGGTGCCTTTGCTCCCTGATTCAAGTCTTGTCTGTCAGGGCTTGGCATCGGCGGTGAAGACTAATAACAGCCGGTTTTGCCATTTTCGGCCATGATGGGGTGGGCAGTGATAGAACGATTTGTAGTAGTGCATGGTAAATCTAACGAAACTGTCTCAAAGCAATCTAGGAGATCCTTTGGTTAAGATGGATCTCCTCTTTGAAGATAAATAGTCACATTGCCAAATAAATAACCTCTATTATTTTCACTCACACGAATCTCAATTGTCCTTTTGATAATTTTCAGTTTTTCTATATATTGATACCATGGAGCAAAGCTCTCTTGGAAATATATTAAAAAAAGTTACAGGGGTGTTAGCTAGGAGCTAATAGGAACAAACCTTACAAAAGGGAGGACTACCAATTATAAATAATTTGACCAAAAGGAAATAAAGTGTTCAATTTTTGTGTTAAAGCAACAAAAGTGAAGCTTAAATTCACTTATAAAATGAGCGTTCCAAATAGCTAGGAAGGCGACAACTTTATTGTGTAAGACGTAGTCATTCCTCACTTTCCAAATTGACCAGGCCGCAATGAGGAACAGATCCATGAAGAGAGGTATATGGAGTTGAGCTCTCTTCTACATAATCATTTGATAGAGATTCCCCTATTAGGCCATTGTATGACTAGCATAAACCATCCAGTAATACTAGAGGCGCATTCAAAAAACCAAGTGCGTAATTGTTTCCTCATTGCTATCCTGACAGAGGACACAATGGTATCTATCATCCGAGTGTTCTTTGCGCCTTTTCGAGATATTTCTTGTGATGAGACAATCACCAGAAGTAACCGAGAAAAAAACATGACTCTTACCAAACATATAATTTTCCAAATCTAGATATAGGGGGTAGGTAGCGTTATGGAGATGAAAGCATGGCCATAATAGTTGCTAGAAGTATAAGCTGAGCGCCAAATGTAACAATTAGCATCCTCATCGTGATCAGTACATATCCCAAATATGGTCTAGAACATTCTACAAGAAAACGTGGTAAAAGACGACTTTGACATGATACGCAATCTAAAAAAATAGAAGAACATTGTTCTCATGGCGAGCTTTCTATATTGAGATATCTGCCTCTTGCATGAACAAAGGCTAGGGAACTTTATACTTAGAGGTTGGTCATCAAAACAATCTTCCCAAGAGACTAATGGAGGAACCATTATCAGGTGTACATTTAGCAATGCCTCTATATGAAATGTGAAGCTTCAAAATATCCAACCACCAAAAAGAACCATTGATACGGGGACTTTTGATGCATAATAATAATAATCCTAGACTAAGTGAACCCACAACATATACATATTGTATCTTAAAGCATTCCTTCAGAGTTTTGCATATACAACTAGTTTAGCTTGCATATAGGCCTTGTTAATGACAATTTGCAACAAATCTACGGTTAAGCCAAACAACGGTGGAGAAAAATGTCTCCCTATCTAGCACCCCACTTACAACTAAATTACTTACAAAGCACTCCATTGAGAAGAACTGAAAAAAATACCTAAGCTAGGTTACTCTCGATCCAATTATTCCATCTGGTTGAGAAGCCCATACCTATCATGAAATGGCGTTATGTTCTACTTTATCAAAAGATTTTTGAAGTCCAGCGTGCTTTAGCAAAATTATTTGTCATCTTGAGTGGTGACACTATAATGGAGAAATTCAAAATGTCATCCAAGGAAGCCTTGTATATTCCTTCCCTGCAAAAAACATTATTGATTTATATGAATAACATTCAAAATCTTCTTCTGAAGCATGTTGCTTGAAATCTTGGTGATCATGTTTATTGAAGTATTCAGCAAAGAAATGGGCCTGAAGTATGGGACGTTCTTTTGATTATCTTTCTTGGTAATTAGAGTAATATAAGAGGAATTCAAGCAAGTGAGATCAACATTGTTGATATAGAACTGATTGCACAAGGAGTACCAATCAAGCTTGATTGATTCCCAACAAGTCTTTAAAAAAGCTTAGGCTTTACCAATAGATAGACAGTAGATAACAACATCAGTCTCTTCAGATGAAAAAGGAAGGGTTAAATCCCCTGGCTGAATAGGCATGATCATCTCATCTAGGTTGAAGACCATTTGTGGGTTAGAATTAATCTTCATCCTTTCTTTATATTCTTTCTATTGAAGATTAATGGGTGGATTTGAGAGGAATTCGGATACAAGAGAGGAAGAGAAGAACAATGAAGTCTAGAACACTGATTGGATGGATTCTCTCGATCCTTCTTAGGAACTCCATCTTCTCTCTTTCCTATTTACATTTTCATCCATAATTCTAATTATATTTACATCTCACACCAAGACTCCCCCTCAATATGGGGCAAACACATCATGTACACCCATCTTGCTACAAAATAAAGAGAA
Source organism: Bothriochloa decipiens (assembly GCA_023333625.1). NCBI lineage: Eukaryota > Viridiplantae > Streptophyta > Magnoliopsida > Poales > Poaceae > Bothriochloa > Bothriochloa decipiens. Next base: position 31,564,161 of record CM041638.1, read on the forward strand.
AGCCTTTTCACTTAACCCTTTGGTTAATCATCCCTAATTCAAGCTCTTCAAATGCAAAGGATCATCCGTGAGTATAGGATCATCCCTAATTCTAATCTATATCTTCTATATAGATAAACCCCACTAAGTAATTCTCTTGATATTCAAAGTGTCCACATCAGCATCCACTAGAACACTCCACTATTTAGCACATGCACTATCCCTTCATGCAAAGTGTCCACGTCAGCGATCCACTAACATATCCATTATGTCTTCATTGAAGCTATTCACAACAGCAAATCATATCAATTACTTACATATATTTAGTTATCTACACCAAAATGCTAAATTTATCAAATAGCATGTATTATGATATTTATTCATTTATATATTAGTAAATATAAATAGTATAATTTCATCTATGTTCTCCGCAGCAACGCGCGGGGTATTCACCTAGTTATATTTACAACTCACACCAAGGCTTTCAAGAAAAGGGAAGCCTTCTCTGCATGGGCAGTCACAGTTCACCATTTAGTCCTCTGATATGAGCAGTAGCATTTCTTCTAAAAGTTCCAGTGTGTAACGTCCCGCCTCCTCAAGGCCAGGCCCGCTTACATCCGGCCGCTTATCTAGGATATAGACTGTCCTCACAGACCAACACTAGTCTTTTCTGCGCACTTTGTCCTCACTCGTGCGCACCCGGGAAGACTTCCCGGTTGGTCACCCATCCTTAAATTGCTCCAGGCCAAGCACGCTTAACCTTGGAGTTCTTTATGGATGGGCTTCCGGAAAAGAAGTTATAACTTGTTAGTACGAGTATCCTATTAATCCTATTAAGCCCTGGGCCGAGGTGTTACACAGTGGCCATTGAATGAAATAAAAGTTTGTGTTCTCATCTTCAAACTTTACCATATTACTAGTCAACTATTGTTTCCAATAAATCTGTTGATATTCTAAGAGGTTGCCTAACTGGTCTTTAATAATTAATCTAAAATTTTCCTCTGAAACAAAAAAAAAATCGTTGTCTTCCTCTAGATCATCCAGGAAGGAAAGGACTACATTGCAATTCTTGGTTAAAATGCCAAACTTAATTTATTTTTGTCAAAACGAAATAAGTTGGACTTGGGGATGGTGGTGCCAGTCAAAATCTTACTGGGGGTGTGATCTGGCGTTGTCACTGCTAGTGCGTGGAAAACCATACAGGATAACTGATCCTCCAGTGAGGTGAAGTGAAAAAACAGTTGATAAACTTCCTTGTTCTAAATCGGCTTCTATGTTGGGCTCATAACACTGGATTCTTGTTGTGCTTGTGATGTAAAACAAGATGTTCTCGAGCCGGCCCTGGTATGATGATGTGAATTGACTTAGTTTTACAATTTGTAAGGCCTTACGTCTGCCTTCTTTGATATATATAGTTTAAGTGTTTCAGGGTTTGTTTCAATCCTGGCGTAATGAGAGAGCTGCAACAAACTATATATTGCACTGAATTGTGAACAGAAATTTGGTACATTGAGTCATTTGAAATTGTTCCTTTCATATCTATTTTTACTATATATTGCATGCACTGAATTGTGAACAGAAATTTGCAACAAACTATAAATGTTGTTTGGTGTTTAATTCACTTTCACTGGCTCACGGACGATCTAACATCAACAGTTTTGTCAATGGATATTCCAATTAAAATATCTATTTTTAACTAAGTTCCTGTACTGGGCCTGTGCGTTTGAAGAGCTGCAACACACTCAGCTCTAGGGTATTGGGTAATTCCACCGGGTCTTGTGTGTCAAGCGGGTGGGTCCACCCAAACCCAAAATTTGCATAATGGGCCGTATATGAGTTAGAAACTGGTTGACGACCCACCTGCGCCCTACCTCCATCACTATTTACTGACCCTATAGAGAAGGGGACTCTCCACTGAACTTTTCTTCCTGCAAAGTGCAAATTTAGGCCAGATTGTGTTTTTCGTTTGTTAAACAAGTTCAGATAAGTTTTTTTAGAACAGAAGATAAGGTTTGATTTCGGGTGGAACAGCATCGTGTTTTGTTCATGCATCAGGAAGCTACAATACAAGTAGCGGATGCAGCAGCAATTTCTTGAAAACATCCTTTCAATTTTCCTCGACTTTGAGCAATTCATTCAAAATGGCAACGTACGACCTGCACTCCTAGTGACTTTTGCTGCTAACTGAAGCGGAGCATGAGGGTACAGGGACTCGAGGGACGGCAGCGGCGCAATGTTCCTGCATGTTTGGTTACAGCTCTCACACATCGACACGTGCCCTGTCATGCAAACTAAAATCTCCGCAAAATATAGTTTTCTGGAATTGTCCCAGTGTTTATATATTCATGTCCAGAGTGGAATATAGTACGTGCGAAGACAAGGACGTTGGGAAAAAAGGTACCTTTTGCCAAGGACAAGTGGATCAAGTGGATAAAAACACTAGCAGCCCCACCGTCAGCTGATACTTACAAAATTTCCTTTTTCTTCCCTTTTTCGCTAAGTCGTTGTGTTCCTTCATTTTCAATATATATTGTGATTGCTTATAGCATTCTCTTTTGCTCGATAAATGTTTGAAGTTTTAATTATTTGATCGACATCATGTCGGCATTCACGCGATAATTAATGTTGTTCGACATTTTGCAATGTGAAGTTATTTGCAGCTCAGCTACTAAATTTTGAAAAGAAGCGCGTCCACATCAGTGACATATGGACATCAGTCACGTAGGACCAAGATCTGGCCGTGCAGCAATTGGCAATTGACATGCTTTATTTTGGATCACGAAGATTAGCCCCATATGCATCCACCTTCTCCGGTTCTCCCCATTGGACCGCAGGGATGGGCATGACGTTGATGTCCCGGCGAAGTTCACTCACCTCCAAATCTCACACTATGCTTTTGCTCTGATAGAGAGACTTTCTTCTCTATATATTATTAATTATATTAAAAAGCAGAAGTCTGCTGGTGTGAGTGGTGATCCCACTGCTCACTTTCGTGCGCCTATAAAGTTTATTTACCAAACCTTCAGCTAAGAATCAACCACAAAAAATGGAGAAAAATCGTCAAAACCACCAATATAGAAACTTTTTTTTTTTTTCGATCGACATCATGTGACGTTCTACAGCCTGTCTGGTTGCTGCCTCCAGGGCAGAGAAATAGCCAGGCAGGCATATCTTCACCCTAGCCCGATGAAATCCAACGTCTAGAAGTGGTTGCTTGGCCTAGGCAACTTCTCAATTCGTCAACTAAATACGACCTTTTTGGTTACCTGCACAGTATAATCATTGCCATAACACAGTCACACATTAATTCTCAAAAAAAGAAAAGTTACACACTACTTGCCTTCGGCCAAAAGTTTTTTTTATCAAAAAAACAGAAATTCGTCCCAGAATGTTGGAGTGGGGGTATGAAACCAAGTGGATTAATTTAACCTTCGAGGCAAGCAGTACATAGTTGGAGAATGTCGGAAGCGATTGCAACGGCTCAGTCGTGTGGACACGGAGGAAAACGAAAGGAAGGTAAGAAAGACGACTAGAGAGAACTTGGACGGAGGCTGCATTCGCATTAGAAGCGGACAATGAACTTATTCGATCGATGCGACATATAAGTGCTAATCCATTCGCCGTTCGGACGTGGATGTGACATGTTCATCCCCAATCCACAATGTATTTTCCGTCACGGGAGGGGATTCAGAAGCGAAGCGAGAGTTGCTTCGTGCGCTACACGGAAGCAAAATTTATTAGTGCTCCTCCATCTATTCCTAGTGAATGTGTCCAGAGTAAAGTTCTCCAATGCTTTGCTTTACGAACAAACGATTTATCTTATATGCTCACGCCGCAACAACGCCAAAAATCACAGCTACTATATATGTCTGATTGGTTGCCTGTATTAGCGATTAGCCTAGGCTTTTGTAGTGCATTTTTTGCTTGCATTTGGTTGCCTGCTTAGATTCTTGTATGCAGCACAGTGCTCAAAGCAAGCCCAATGCCGCATTAGCTAGTACTAGTTCCGCACCTTCCCAGAAAAACTAGAACAATGTCATGATTTAGTATATCAGGTTTGACCAATTATAGATAAAAGGTATAAACATTTAAATAGCGAATAAACACCATTACATTAATTGAAAAATGTATTCACATAAATTAACTTGGATCCATAAATGTGAATAGTATTTACTAGAAATTTGGTCAAACATGAAGTGATTTAGCTGACATACATATCATAGTTGCATCCTTTTAGGGACAGGGCTAGTACACAACATCTGTCTATATTAGACAATATAGGTTTTCACATGCCGGTGCGCACACAAAAAATGAAAAATTCTCATCCTACATACATGAACTCTAGAAATATGAGATCTTATTTAGAACATAGAGGTGACTTTAATTTATTAATTTATACAACATAATAAAAGAAATCACAATTTTATCAAATGCAACTTGCCTAGCACAAACTAACACCAAGACACTGCGTACATTCACGCTGGCTTTGGTTATGGAGATGTAGCCTGATCTTATGATAGGTATGATAGATTTGATTTGGTGAAATGATGTTTTGATAGATTTGATTTGGTGAAATGATGTTCACAATAATCCAAGCATTAAACCAAGTAGGATTCAAACCTCTACAACAGCTACCCCACAGCGCTCTCAATCCCGCACAACGCAATTGACCTCATTTAGAAGGATCTTTTGTTTAGTAGAATCAAAAACACAAGCAAGAACGCGAAGAACAGAATTCAAAATTGTAAATACAGATGAAGTATAAGGATCGCATGATGTTCAAGTTTTGATTTGAAAGGTAGTCAGCACAAGCTGACAAAAACAAGAATGTGTGTGGGTGGTGGTGGTGGGGGGGGATAATTCATTGCAGGCAAACTTTGGCGTTACAAGTGTCATAAGTAATATATGTTTCACGACAAAAACGAGAACAAAGCAAAACCAAAATCCAAACAAGTGTGGCGACGACTAATTATAACTTAAATACTCCGTGTGTTGCTACGAGAATTTTTAAAACGATATCTTTTGAATGACACGGATATGTATAAATTTGATAAGAAGTGGAGTATTATGATGAAATTTTATGTTGTATGCATGTAGTAGTGGATTGAGAAAAGATCAAACATAAATCACTAAAAAAAGGATGGAGGAATGAAGAGGATATTTATTAGCATGCTTGAGTTATTAATGATAGTGGACTTGTGGCGGCATGCTTGAGTTAATGGTAGTAGACTTGTGAGCGGATGATGACGTGGCTGTGGGCCTATGAGATTACATGACTTCACTACATCGTAGAGAAATAGGTAGTGGACATTAATTTTATAGGATATTAAGATATCTTAGACGTGCAAACCCATGAACATGCCCCCTAATGGCTCTAATTAAGACATTCATGTGTCCCTGATGGACCAAGAAACTTATTTCGACCAGTTGTGTTAATTCTTGTGGAATTTGACATAATGCTATTGATTAATTTATGAAATTATCTTTCCACGTATTGGTGGATCGTAAAAAATGGAGTCTCCTCTGTCAACCGAGTGCAGATTGCAGAAAGAAGGCAGGGATTATTGTTTTCTATTTCCTTTTATTTTAGATTTCCTGCAATTTAGATGGCATTATCCTCACTGGATAAGACTGTATAATTCTGGCATATCAAGTCGGCATCTCTGTGTGAATAAAAAAAAGTCGGCATCTCTGTGAGTCCGAGTGGTTTGTAAGCCCATGCTGACCACGCTGCTACGTTCCAAGGGTCATCAACCACTATGTTCCGCAGCATCAACATTGACAAAAGAATTCAAACACTACTGCACAAACGAATTTCCGTGGCGTTGTATTATTGGGCTCCGTGGCGGACACAATTTTTTCCCGCTGCGGTAAATCCGACAATTTACCGCAGCGGGTATTTTTTTATTTACCATGGTGGGCATTGTGCCCGCTGCGGTAAATCGATTTATTACAGCGGGCAACTTAAAATGTCCTGCAGCAAGTTCCTGTATAAAAGCAAGACTTAGGGTTTCTCTCCCTCACTTCCATCTCCCTCAGCCGCACGCCTCCCCTGACGTGAATCCCTCCTCACTCTCTCTTCCCCCGACGCGAAGTCGCGAATCTTGTCGGTCCTCCGTCCGTCCCTCCTCCTCCCTCACTCTCTCTTCCCTCCCTCACTCCTCTTGGTTGGCTGGTGGAGCTCGCCGACCAGCCTCTCGGCGTGGAGGCGCGGCGGCTCAACCACATCGGCCGAGGCACGGCGGCGGAGAGCAACGGCGGCCCTCTCCCCAGCGCATGGTGGCGGCGCGTGGCGGCGTGGCCCGTCCTCTCACGAGCAGCACGGCGCGGAACCGGCGTGGAGGCCCTGACGGTGCAGCGGCGGTCTAACGGCGGCGGTCCAACGCACGAGACGGACGGCGGAGCAGCGGCGAGGTATGTTCGTTGGCCTTTCTCTCAGATCCATCCCTCACTCTCTTCCTCCCTCTTCCTTCACTCTCTTCCTCTTAGATCCGGCGAACGGTGGAGCAATGGCGAGGTCTAGGGTTCGCAGACTAGCTTGGGACGAGGCGGAGCGTCCACGGGCTCGAGCGGGTGCGCAGGTGATTCTCCGACATCGGATCAAGGCGTCCCGACGGTGGATCAAAGCCTCCTAGCAGCGGATCGACGACGACAACCTCCTCCATGGGCGGATCGACGACGACAGCCTCCTCCAAGGGCAAAGCGAGGAGCGGCAGATCCTGACGGCGGATCGAAGCCCTGGCGGCGGCAGCAGGAGCGGCAGATCCCGGCGGCGGCGGGCCCCGATCCAGCCCATGTGGGCTTTTTTATTTTTTTGTTTTTCAAAAATTATTTTTCGCAGCGGGCAACATAAGGCACCCGCTGCGGTTAATACTCATTTAACGCAGCGGGCGCTTATGTTGCCCGCTGCGGTAAATCAAACTTCCACAACGGGGAAAGGCGCCCGCCGCGGTCACGCCACGATTAACCGTGACCTTCCATCCGTGGCAGATGCCTTTGCCCGCTACGGAAAATGGTTTTCGCCCGTCACGAAAGTTCTTTATGTAGTAGTGAAATCTCTCCATTGTGGACCCCCCAAGGACCAAATATTTTCCTTCGTGTTTTCTGGGGTGGTGCCAAGTTTATGGAGGCTTTCCAAATTTCAGGCATGGTAGCTAAGATCACAGATATCATCCTTGCGGGACCATACCTTAGGAGTTAGGACGTGGCAATCGAGCTTTATATGCTATATATGGTGTTTATGCAGTTTACTCGCCTTTTTCTTTTCGACAAGGGCACACTACGTGAAAAATCCACAAAGAGAACGCCTCTCTCCCCTCTACTGTAGGGGCAGCTGGCTTTCGATCCGCCCCTAGTGTGCCTTCCTGTAGTAGCAGCAGGAATGCATAAACGTACATCAATACAATGGAAGCTCGTAGTCAGCTCTACTCACTCTGAACATTTTGGTGAAATTCGATTGGGGTCATGTGATGAGCCCATGGCTCCTCAAGTTAATCTTTCAACTTCAGTTGATTTATTGAGTAATAATATGAAAGAATTATTCTTGCTAGTACTGCTACTGTGGCTTCCGAGACCCTATTTACAGGAGCTAATTTAATGAAGGAAATAGAGAAAAAGAAGCAAAGAAAATGTATTCAGATTGGAGCTATGCAAGTGGATGTTGATGACGAGCTGCCAATTTAATTAAGAACATCATGTTTTTCGGATACTAGAAGAGTAACGTGAGACAAGCAAGCTGCTGGAATAATTTATATGTGGCGAAGGTGAGTTACGTGTTAGTTTAATAACGTTAGGGGAGCAACCTCCTCCAGGAGCCCCCACGTAGCCCCGTGCCGTCGTAGCAGGCTGCGGTCGCGCTAGACACTTCCGCCGTCGTAGCACGACCTCCGTCGTCGTGCCTCGACCCTCGACTCCACGTCCCTCCTGTGCTGGCACAGCGCCCCAGACGAACTGACATATGGGAGCCACAAGTCCAGGAGTTTGGGCAAATGTACTAAACTGGCCCCAATGGGGGCCCCACAAATAGTGTAACCATGGGTCGAACCCTAATGTAAAAAGCCTTTGACCCTTGGATGCTCTACAAATACCAAGGGCAAGGCAACCTGTAAGGGGGAGCAATGTTCAATTTCTAGTGCCATTTAATGCAATATAGCCCTGTGGGCCCTGGACCCTTTTGTTTGTCAAGCTTACATCAATTTGTGGCAGACCCTCGCCCTCTCTCCTCTGGTTCGACCGGCGAAGGTAGGGCGGCAGGTGCAAATTCCAACGAATAATGGTCTAGCCTCGTTATTTTGGGTCCTTGTCACGTGGTTTAGTCAGTCATGGGCCTCGCCTCAATCCGATTAGAGTCCATGTGTCATGTGCCTGCGTGCATATATATTTGGCTTGAACCGCCATGTAAAGAGTTCAGAATGGATTTTATTGTGGAATTATTCCTTGTCGAGTCACCGCTCGTGAAACCCTAGCGGGCGCTCCCGGATCCTTGTGGATTTGTGTTGGTGTGCGATCGAGGGTTGATCCTTGGACTCGTGTTGGAGTTGAGTCAATTCCCCATCTTTTGATCGTGGTGCTGTGGGTGAAAGGATTACCTAGGGTTTGGTTTGTAAGCTGATTCCTTCTATCAATAATATTGCCACAGTTCAGGTTTGATTTGCCAAAGGAATTATTTAGATTATTTGTGCTACTCAGTAGTTACTGATCTTGGCAAATTCTGCATATATATACGTGGTTCTTGAGTTGAGTTCAGTATTTGTTTTGCTGCTACTCTTCAGCTGATTCCTCATTGGTTAATTCAAAGGCTCGTACTGTGCTTGCTGGTTGATTGGATTAATACATACATATACATATACATCAGTACTGTTGCCGAGAGATGTATACTGAATTGACTAGTTCCCGGATATCAATTGCCTTCACATATATAATACATATATTCTACGCTTACTTGAGAATTATTTTAGAAACTATTTGTGTCTGATTTTGTACCGTGAAAGATTGGACAAAATACTTTGACAGCGTAGGCATGTCCTCATCATCATGATACTTTTTCGGCCAAAAATAAATGAATAATGGATACTAAAACAAGGTATTTTGCAACATAATAGTAGGAATAGTATATTTAGGGTCTATTTGATACCAGAGCTAATTTCTTACTAGCAAAAACATTAGTTAAAATTAGCTCTAGCGCATCAAATTAGGAGGATAATAGGTACTTCCTCCGTCCCTAAAAGACTGATGCTATTGATGTACGTGTCATAAGTTTGACTTGATTTGTAGAAAATACGTGTAACGTTTGTGCCTTCAAATAAATTTTTTCAAAAACTAGATTCAAAGATCTTTCTAATGAAACCAATTACATACCCTAAATTAATATTAATATTTTTAAATATATATTTAGTTAAAGTTGTTTCTCGGAAACCCTAAAAGACAGTCTTTTAGAAACGGATAGAGTAGGCTACTCTTTAGCAGAGCGTAGGTGTCGAAGAACGGCAGCTGCTTCAACGGCGATGTCGACTTAGAGCTTGTCGTGTTAATAACGTGTTATAAAACATGTTGCCAGCAGTTAGTACCTTCCCCTCTCCGTCTCTCATGATCACATAGTAGATAAAAATAGTAGAACAAGAAGACACAAGATAGGGAGACTATTCTTTATTCATCTAAATATTGGTAATTATAACATAGAGCTTCCACATATATATAGTCTGATTAAGGCCTAAGAGTTTCGATAATAGTCCATATACAAACGGACTAAGATTAGAATTTGTCCTTCTACTTTTCTTCTAGGATAGAGTCAGTATGTTTTACGACACTTATTAGTCAACTAACTAGTTAATCGACACTGGACTATTTGGATCCATGAGCACTAAAAATTAGCTGGCTAAATGGCTAATAGCTGCTAATTTTTAGCAGAGGGTTATTTGGATCCACCTGCTAATAGGTGGTTGGATAATGAATTGAAGCTGCATATAAATTATTAGCATCTACTAGCAATTCTGAATCTGAAACTACAACTAATTATTAGCAGGTCTATTTAGTCCACTAATAATAATTTTAGCTGCTAAATTTTAATCCTAATAGATCAAATAGTCCCTTAGATTATCTTTTAGTCCTAACTAGTAACTCGTATCTCCATCAAACAGATTCTCAGTAATATATGTGAAGACACAGTGATAATTTGGGCTGAAAGTGAGTCCAAGGAGAAGACTTTGCTCCGCTTGCCCGCGCGGTCCCAGTGCCAGCAGGAACCCACGGGATCCGTGAGGGCGACGGGGGAAAGGGCTCGAGGCGTTGCGTAGCTAAACGTGGTGGCCCACTGGAAATCCGGTCTGAGCCAATCACAAGCGCCCGCGCCGGATGCTTGCGCTACCTTCGACCAATCACGTGGCAGATAAGACATGCAGCTGGTGCCCTACCGCGACACCAAAACTCCAAAAGTGCAAAAGTGCACACTGTGGGTCCCTAAAAGCGCAGAAGATGGGCCCATCTTCTTCTCTGGTTCTACAAAACCTAACCCCGCGATATTTTCGGCAAAAAATTTTGTTTCCAAAAATCTACAGTACATACAAACACAGAGTGTAATACTATAGGTCCCATCCTACACATAGTGTAGAGAAGCCATTACTGAGCAGCAAGCTAGATCGTTGTGCAGTACACTGCTTGGAGAAGAGATGATTGCCACAACGGGCAGCTCGGCGAAGGCGGCGGCGGTGGGCGGCAAGTCGGCGCGCGCCTGTGACGGGTGCCTGCGCCGGCGGGCGAGGTGGTACTGCGCGGCGGACGACGCGTTCCTGTGCCAAGGGTGCGACACGTCGGTGCACTCGGCGAACCCGCTAGCGCGGCGGCACGAGCGGCTACGCCTGCATCCGGTGTCGTCGTCTCTGCTGCGGACGCCGTCTCGCACCGGCCCGGCGGCGGCCAATAATAAGCGCGAGCGTCACGACGAGGTGGTGCCCGCGTGGTTCAGGCGCAAGGCGCGCACCCCGCGCGGCCTGCACGCCAAAAGCAGCGTTGGGCAGGCGTTGTCGCGGCGCCTCGTCGTCGTGCCGCATGCGGCGGCAGGCGGGGACGACTCACCCGAGGACGGGCGGAACGGCGGCGACGGGGAGTTCGAGGCCGAGGAGGAGCAGCTGCTGTACCGCGTGCCCATCTTTGACCCTGCCCTAGCCGAGTTCTGCTCGCCCCCGCCGCCTCTTGAGGACGCGGTCGCTCCCGCGTCGTCGTCCTGCAACGAAGACGGCGCCGCCGAGGACACGGAGGCGAAGCCAGATCCAGCGGCCCCGGTGGTCCAGTTCTTCCCCGACGGCGGCCATGCCAACTTCGAGCCCACTGACGCGGAGCTCAGGGAGTTCGCCGCGGACATGGAAGCCCTACTCGGGCACGGCCTCGACGACGGCAACGAGGAGGGCTCGTCGTTCTACATGGAGACGCTGGGCCTCCTGGACCCTGTGGAAGTGGGCGACGACGACGCCACGCGAGTCAAGGTGGAGACCGACGGCGGCAGCAGTGCCTGCGAAGCCGCCTGCGGCCTGGACCTGCTTGACCCAGAGGCATCTGACGAGATGATGCTGGACATCGACTTCAACTACTATGGCTCGCCTCTGGACACGACGACGGACGAGAAGGCCGCGAGCAGCGACACTGGACCGGCCGACGCCCAGTTCTTGCAGATGAGCCTCTCACTCACCCTCAATTACGAGGCCATCATCCAGAGCTGGGGGACCTCGCCATGGACCGGCGGCGGCGAGCGGCCACACGTCAAGCTCGACGACAGCTGGCCCCACGACTACACGGTACGTTTAGTTCCCGTGACTTTGAGTCCATGCACAGTTTCAGTCGGCCGGAGTAGTCTGATTGTTAACATCGAATTCGATTCTCTGGTTGTGATGCGTGGATGATACAGAACATGTGGGTTGTGGGAGGAGTTGTCGGCCACGGCGGCGAGGACCTGCTGGGCACGGCGAGGCTGGGGATGGACGGCGGCCGGGAGGCCCGGGTGTCGCGGTACCGGGAAAAGCGTAGGACGCGGCTATTCTCCAAGAAGATCCGGTACGACGTGCGCAAGCTCAACGCCGAGAAGCGGCCGCGGATGAAGGGCCGCTTCGTCAAGCGTGCCACGGCCGTTTGTGGCGGCAGCCTAGACATCACTGGCCTAGCTTAATACCGCCGGTATGCATGCATGACGCTTGCATGGACGCTACAGTACATTCACCGGCCTGTACCATGTGCCTGCTCGCGCGTGGCTGCATACTGGAGGTGCAAGTGCAACAGCTTGTCGTCGGGCGCGCCGCTCGTGCGTCGTCATGGAATGATGGCAAGAACAAACAACTCGTCGAAGCTGCTTTTAGTTAATTAAACTCTAAAATCAAACAAAAAATGCCTATTCTTTTCCACGGATTAGTTTCCCCAATTCAATCATTTTGTTATACTCCCTCTAGTCCCAAAATGAAGGACATTTTTTTACTTTCACTCATCATTTTTGGCCCTTCATATTATTTAAAATTTTTATAAATATCATGTCTTATTTACATTGTAATATATATAATTTTTTTAAATAAGATAAACAGTCAAACACGACGTGTGAAGGTCAAAGATGTATTTCTTTTTACGACAGAGAGAGTAACTACTAACCTGTTCTGCTGGTGCCTTCGAGTGGCACATGCTTTACTTGTGGCGATATGATGGTAGTGCTAGCTAAGTGATTTGTAATGCTTGGTTTTGGACACAGTACAGAGGTATTTTTGCCCCTGTTTCACAGGGCCTGTCATCTAGTCACCTTTTTGCACAGGAAGAATATTGGCTCTTTTTCTTTTTTGGTTCGCCAAAACACATACTGTAACTCCAAATAGAACATATATACAGATCATATATGTGAATCATATAATTGTTTGGATTTATTTTGGGATCAAGCACATATATATTGAAGATTTGAAAAGTGGTCGTTGATGCTGACTAGGTAGCATGATTAATGAGTAATAATAGCATATATTCTCCTTCGCTAGGGAGGGTACAACTCATTGTATAACACTTCCCTTAGTGTGCCAGGCGTGTTGTTGTAACTTTCACTGTTTCTCGATCTTAATACAAGAGATGCGCAAACATTTCACATATTAGATTGAAAAGTTGAAATTTTATTAGGTGACTTGGATGGAAACCTAGCCCAGCAAAATCATATATGCAATATTTGCATCAGGGAAACAACAGAGTCGTTATTTAGAAAAATCAAAATGTCAAGAGGTCCAATATTTTCGTTTGGAATACAAACTTGGAGTAATTAACTACTCCTTTGCACAACTTGGAGAGAGTGAGGCATGCATGCTGTTATTGAGGAGAAGGAAAGAAGCGCAAAGAGGGATAACAATGTGTGCTTTGGACATATGAACATACCTAAGACCGGATCTAACACCAAGCATATCAAGTATTTTTAACTGAACATTCCTAAAAGGATTCATATGTTTGTCAGTCCATCAGTACCCACTGTTTAGTCAGGGCAGATTGGCTTGTTTTGGGACTTCCATTGGGTAACGATGAATACAATTTGCCCATGCTGAGTCAGCACTACGAGCTGGTAGAATGCACTTCCACACGACGCTGTTGCAATCATACCCAGCCCCAAACCCAATCATCCAAAGCTGATCGCCCCTTCGCATCGACTGCTTGGCCTCACAATAATTGCCATTTCATACCATATCGAGCTGCTAGATGTGTTTCCAAATCGATGCAGTGTCATCCTCGATGGCTCAACTTGCTCATCTGATAGATTCAGACTACGCTGCACTGCGTCGATCACTGCTCGCCCACCACCATGTATGCAGAAATGCTTGATGACCAAGCCGAAATTTGGAACATACTGCCTTGTACTTTTCTTCATGAACACCTTTTGTGCGATGGAGGAGAGCAAAAATGATAACTGCTCAGAGACCGGAAGCACAAGAGGGGCAATTGTGGTGATGTTGGCCTTGAGTGCCTCACCAGCGATGGCCACAAGATCATGGGACAAATTAACCCCCAGGTTCCCCTCATCGTCTTCCTCTTCGAAAACACAGTGGTACGCACTATCCTGGGCAGCAGTGGATTTCCGCACAGTGTGCAGAAGCTCAAACCGAGCACTGGCCATTGAATTCGACAGTAAAGCAGCGGCACCTCCCATGCGAAACAACATGTTGGTTAGTTGCATCGATCTGTTCTTCCCTGCATAGTAGTTGCAAGTCACGATCTCCGTAGATACCACCAGCGCGTGTGCACTGTAGGGCATGATTTGCAAAAGGTTCCTTGCGAGCCCAACGGCTATCAATCCTGCACTGCACCCCATCCCAGATAGCTGCATATTTTGTATGTCACTACGCAGCTTGTACCTATTTATGATCATGTCAGTCATGGATGGTATCATCATCATGAGGCTGCAATTGACAATCAGTATGTCAATTTTACTGGGTTCGATTGATGCCTTGGAAAATAGGTCATCGACGACCGTGAACATGACCTGCTCTGCCTCCATACGAGCTAAGGTAAACTAGGAATGAAAGGGATATAATGGTATGAAGAGGGGAGGCATGTCTCGTCACCAAGGCCAGAGCGTCTACATATGTTGCTTAAGAAGGAAATGTTATCATCGCCATGGAAATTTGCTAGCCGAAAATTCTCAATCAAGGAGGCTGGGGCAATTCGGTAGTTTGAGTTAGGACCGAAGCAAGCATAATCAACAAGGTGCACTTCGCGTGGATGCCGGGTAAGATACTTGATAGTTACAACGGTTATGAGTAAGAAAGCCAGGAGGTGACGGATGGGTAGGTTGTTAGTCGATGAGGTGAGTTGCCTGCTGTCTTGGCAAATCTGTGTGAGCTTTAGTATCATGGCAATCATGGTATGGTGGCAGCAAACGATGATGGCGTACATTGTTCACAACAATTTGAGAAACTTGCTCTTGGCAAGCAACCTAGCGCATATGTGTTATAGTATTTGTGTTATATAGATGCCGATTTGTGAATAAAAAGTAGACGACTGGTCCACCGGGGACTGGGGAATGTGTTTTAAACCTGAAATCAATAATAACTTGACATGCAAAGAACATGTGCACCCTCTCATTTTCAGGAGTTGGGGGTTCTTCCCCGACACATTTTCCTTGCCAATTTGCTTTGCCCCAGGTCGTCTACCACCGGTTTGGTGGCTTGTAATCTTGGTTAGAAGAGATCTCTTATAGTTGTGTCGTGTAATTCTCTTCCTCATAATAAAATACGTGCTAAGACACGACCATGGAAAAGCAGTAACCTTGCGTATTTTTTAGAAAAAAATAATTTTATTCCAGCGTCTTCAAGAGTTATGCACTTGTAACACCCTGGTGTTAAGCATGCATAATCACTTGCATTCATTAGCATAAGCATCATTATGCATGGCATTAATAAAAAAGTTAATTGTCATTTCATGTGTGATGCTTGGTTTGTTCAAATTGTGCTTGCGTTTCACATGAATGGGATAAGTGGTATGAGTGTTTGATGTTGGTTGACCACTAAAGTAACCTAGACATGATTAGGGCACCAAATGAATCTAGGTTTATGTTGATAGTTTTGGCTAATTAAGCTTTGATGTCATGGTTGACCAAGGTGGATCTTGAAAGTGACTTTGTTTGACTTATTCAAAAGTGGTAGCTAGAACATTTGCATGTGTGTGTAGCCTTAATAAAGTTTGTAGAGAATTTCTCAAGGAACAAAAGTTTTTATTATCACTTTTCATGAAAATGTTTAGAAGATATTCAAAAATGTTGGAAAAGGCAGGTTTGGGGGCTGCTTTTCCATTTTAAGGAATTTTAAAGACATTTTCAATTGGAATTTTGTATTCTAAAATCTATGCAGAATCTTACTATACTTCATATAGATGAAATGTTCTACTCTTCTAGATCTACATTTCCTTCAATATGAGTTTTGGCTAATTCGGCTTGGTTTGGGAGCAATAGAGCAGAGAAGTTTGTATTAGAGGTCATGGAAATAGCTTTTCAGTGACGGTCCGTCCTGGCCGTCAGGGAAATGTTCGGCCACCGTCCATCGCCCCCAATCCACGTGCTCCGCGTGGCAAGCGACCACTGGCGGTCCGAGGCGGCCACGGTTGTTCTGACCGCATTAAGTCGGCCGCGGGACTGCTCCTTCCCTTTTCCCCGCTCCATTTTCCCCTCTCCTTGCCCTCTTCCTCTCCGCAGCGCAGCTCGCCGCCGTCGACAGCTCGCCGCTGCCACGCCCCACCAGCAATGCATTCTCTCCCCCGTTCGCGTGCACGGAGTCGCCACGACGCGTGCGCACTCTTGAGCCTGCTCGCCGCCGTCGTCGTCGAGGGTAAGAGCCCAATCGGGCCGTTTCTTCCCCACGGCCGGCGACCGCCGCCGCCGTGGCCATGTCGATTCGACCACCATTTTCTCTCCCTACCTCGAGCATTAGGTGCGCCTTGACGTGTAGGTGCTGTAGCCTTAGTTCATGGAGCAAATGTGGGTCGTTCCTCGTCGTATTTTGGCCTCGCCGTTAGCCGGGGAGCCGCCGCTCCGCCATGCACGCGACCGAGCCGCCACGACCGTGCTTCGCCCACAATAGGACTGTCGGCCGATGAGCGTCGTTTCCCTCGTGCTTTCCCACCACTTAGCCTTGTCGGAGAGCCACTGCAACGGCCGGCGACGCCACGCCGAGCCGCCCCTCTGTTCCCCCTCTCTCGCAGGACTTCATCCTTGAATTCAACCAAAGTCAAGGGCCTTCGTGCATAACTACCAGATACAGAGAGTTTCTTTATAAGGCTTGGTTAATTACTAGAAAGTCTAGGGTTCTCCGTGCAAAACGGTTTTCTATTTTGTTTTAAAGAATCTATTTTCCAGATTTTTGGTAAAAGATTTAAAAAATCATATCTCACTCATTTTTAGTCCAAATGAGTTGGTTCAAATTGCAATATTTTTCTTATGAGTAGATCTATGCATGAAAAATATAAAATATGATTTTTGTGATACTTTTCTGTATAGATTTATTTATCCCTATTAAATGCCTTTATCTTAGAAAATGCATAAGTAATTCTCTGTTGCTCAGAAAAATGTGAATCCAAGTTTGTTGGTCTTCTTATGTCATGATCTATCTATGAAAAATATTGAAATGCTATATCATGTGTAAATATTATCCTGTTTAGTTATGGTTCCTTTTTCAATTAGATGATAAATAATTCATAATAAATAATATATAAGTGATTTATGCATGAAACTTTTTGAGGATGTTTTTATGCTAATCTAGAGCTAAGGATATTCTGAGATCTGTTGTTTAATATTTTTCTATGTACAAAGTATTTTATACCCATTAAATTGTGCTGCCTTGTCATTTTTGTGTAGGATAAAGTACTTACTGTTTTGACCTGAAAATTTTATGGTAGTCTGGCATGCTTAAGCTTCTGTAATTTTTACAGAATTTTCTAAGTGATCTAAAGTCATGTTGCAGTTCTGCCCAGATTTCTTTTAATAATTAATAATGCTTTAAGTTATTATTTTATGTGTATAATAATGCTTTTTCTGATGTTTGTGATAGGTGAAATCTGTTATTGGTTTTGGTTGAGTAGAGGGTAGTGTGCAAAACAATAGTCATGTATAATTCCTTTTTAATGTGTAAGTAAATTGTAATGTGAGGCTTGTATAAGATTTGATTGTAGAAGAAAATGCAGATGACATGTGCTTATCATACATGTTTTAAAATCATGGTAATTATCTTTAACTGAGTATTCATTCACCATCAGCATGTACCTTGTATTTACTATATATTCGTGGTATTCATACGCACCATGCATCATACAGGATCGTCAGAGCTCGAAACGGTAGTTCCCGGAGTACAAGGAGAGGAAGGCGAGCAGGAAGCCTTGGTGCAGGGAATAGCAGCAGAAGAGGATCCCGAGGTTGAGCTTCCCGAGTGTCCCGACCATCAGCCAAGCTCTTTCCTAAAAGGCAAGCCCGGAGCATTCTCCCTGTGGTTTGCAAAAATATCTAACTTGAGTCCTTTACTTGTTTGATGCATTAAGTTATAGGCGTTGTTTTATACCGTTGTTGCATTAATTATATTCCTTGCCCACTTGATATAATTCTGCCCTGTTAGGTTCAGGTGCTATTATCTGCTTAGCCTTGCTTAACTAGATCGGTAGAAGTCGGGTGATTTCCTATCATCTGCGAGTTATAGGTGGTGACTCGGAATGGTTGAATACATTGCTATCTTGGATAACCATGTGGAGATAATAAATCGAGACCAGACGGGATTGGTGTTGGGACTGAACTGGAGGTTCGGTGAGGTTATCCCGTCTGTGTCGAACTAGGACCCCGTCTGTTGTACGTCCTCAAGTCATATTGAACGCATGCCTCACATTTAGCTGGAAGGATAAGTCATTCCGACCGCGAAGCCTGAGTTTGGTTTGGGCCAGGAGTTGACCTGCTGTACGCATCGTATTAGAGAAGATGGGGGACCATGGGTTACACGGAGAGTAAGTCCGAGGTCAGGGTCGCCCTGAATAAGGCAGCCGGGCGGTTCCCGGATACGATGGTACCTGTTGATCCCGCGATTTTCCGAATTGAATTTTCGGTGATCTGTAGCTCACTTTAGCGGGTGAGTGTGGTTTGTGTGAGGAATACCCGCCGGCTGGTTAGTAATCGATTATAATTGCCGTCGTTTCTAGACAGTGAACACTTGACTTGAGCAGCGGCATCGTAGTAATAACTTGAACAAAAAGATGAGATGGTTGAGCCGTGATGTTGAAAGGCATTCAACCGGAATTGGTTCCTATTATTGTTGAATAATTATTACCATGCTTGTTTAGAACAGGTGCTAATCTAGCATGATAAGGTTAATCCAGCTAAAATACAATGCTAGAAGGTTATAATAAATTATTTTCTTTAATGCAAGCTTTTTCGCAACTTAATGAGTCAGCTATCCTACTTATCCAGCCTTGCATACTCCTTCGAGTCAATTTATTTTTAGTTTACGACGGGTAAGTCTAGCTGAGTACATTCTCGTACTCAGGGTTTTATTTTCCATGTTGTTGCAGATGGTGAGATGTACTATGGCTATTGCCAACACTGCTTCTACCCCCACGTTGGATGATGATTAGACCTTGGGCATGGTCACTCTACTCTACCTTATGCTTTTGCTGGATATTGACCGAGGACCTATCACTATATTTGGACTAAGGGTGTGTGTGTGGATTTGAATTAAATCGCTTTTGCTTTATTTTGAATTTAAACTTGGGTTGTAATAACTTATTTCGAACTCTGATGTTTTAAACTATATGCGAACTATGTATGTTGTGAATGGTGACGGCTAAACTTATTACGATCTTGGCTATGCCGGAAAGTTTGAAATCCTTTAAGATTTCGGAAATGACTACCGGGTTTATTAGGTCTCAATCATGTACTTTGCTATCTTAATGGCGAATTACGTGCTTGTAGTCTAATAAATTGGTCGGTTTTGTCACAACACTCGATCAATCTATTATTACAGTTCAGCCTTCTACTAGATTTAATAAAGAGCTCACAGGAAAGAAAAGAAAAGGAAAAGAAGACCACTAAACTAATAAGCACTGAACCTATTATGCCTTCTACTAGATTTAATAAAGAGCTCAGGAACGAAAAGAAAAGGAAAAGGAGACCAACAAACTAAGCACTAACCTATTAGAATAGAACCATCCATGCTTGATGAAAATCCGAGTTGCTATAATGCATGTGTTTTGAGTTTTCAGGCAATAATTAGTCTTAGACCATCAACTAGTACAATTAAATCAAGTAGTATAATTAAAAGGTCAGCTTACAAAAGACATTTCACAAATTACAAAGCTACATATGTTGCCTGAAACATTAAATAAAAAATTAGGCACCTAAAATACAGGACAAGTGTTGCCCATATGTATGGCGTGTTTAAGTCATATAGATACTGATTTGTGAATAAAGTACTCATAGCAGAGGACTGCTGAGGAGGGTGTTTTAAAGCGCATTCGGTGGTACTACGCGTTTCCCGCGCAACGAAGACGGCGATGGCTCCCAATCTCTTCTTAGCGTGTGTTCGGACGCGCACGCGTGTGTGTACGTGTGGTGTGAGTGTGGAGTATGTGGGTTGTGTGCGTCCAAATTGTACCCTATAAAAAAAAAGCTACTGTGAACAATAACTTGCCATCCAAAGAACATGCGACCTCTAATAATTTTCAAATCCTGCCTCCAATCTACTCGCGAGCACGAATGCATACACGAGTATGTGCATCGATAGTGCATTAGCGGTGTGAGTGCGCTCCTTCTTGTCCGCTGGTATTGATCCAAAGCTCTTTCGTGGATATTTGAATAGTTTCTTGGATATCATATACTATGAATTATATTCGAATTCGAATACTGATATCTGATTGGATAATCGAAATTGCTGAGCCAAATGTCTATTTGCCTCGGTGCTCATTTGAGCCCCCCACACGCGCCCTTCGATGCCGTCAGAAGATTCGTGAAAACATAATGAGCAGTTGGTGAGATGTAAGCGTAGTTGTTACGGTTGGGTATGGATGATACTGAGTCATTAAACAGGCTCCGTTATGTATTTACGGTTGTGTTGTAAGGTGGGTGCATTTACTCAGTCCATTGCAGCACGCTAACAGGAGCAGTCAATATTTAGATAAGGACGGATATCACCGATATCACATTTATTTTTATATTTCTGTTCGGATTCAAATTCAAATATGGATATCGACATCATAAATATGCGATTTCAATATTCGAATATGGAAACAGTATAGGATGTTTAATGTCCGAAATCTGATACGAACGGATTAAAACCCTCTGAATGAATTCGGTTTCGAATACGGTCTGCGGGGGCGACCAGCACGGCTGCCTGCGGGCGAGCGCCATGGCGGCAGCGGACGTGTAAGCACGGCTGTTTCGTCGGGCGAGCTCGGGGCGGATGAGCGCGTAGAGGCAGGCAGCCATGGCCAACGGATTCATGATCGACCCATCGAAGCGGCCGCGCACGCTTGCCGGCCACCGCACTCGCTCGCTGCACCGGTCGTGCTTGTGCCTCCTCGTCCTCAACTGACAACGGAAGCACCTCCCTCACCTCGCGCCGCACCTCTCGCGCCCTTCGCTTGAGCGCCGAGATGCGCGTGGCCGAGGCTCAATGCTCCACCTCGGGCCCGCGCAATGCTTGTGCGCGCAGGTCCGCTCGTGCTCCGCATCCACTCCACTGCCGCGAACGAGCTTCCCGACCGGGAACGGCGAGCTCCGATGTTCCTCTGTTCTCAAATCCCGCTAGGGGCTTCATGCAAGAATTGAGAGAAGGGGAAGGGTCCTGGTGACAAATCGCCTGATTGTACGCTTTTTAGATTAGGGTTCGGTTTTATATGTGGGAAGTCCAGGGGCCTTCGTGCGAAGTTCTCGTCCGGTGCGGCCACGCCCTCGTCCACCGGCGCTGAGTGTGCTCGTCGGAGCCGCCGCGCTTGCCCATCCGCGCCGCCGCACCCGCCTGCTGCTGCGTGCTCTCGCCGGCGCCGCCGCTACGCGTGCTCGCTGGCCGCCACGAGTTATCTTCCTGGCGGGCCGCACGGACGTGGAAGGGCAGCTGCTTCGGCGGACGAGCTCACGCCGCGGTGCGGATGTGCGTGCTTGCCGTGCTTGCAGCGGCCATCGGCGCTGATTGGGCTTGTGCGGCGGAGCTCGCCCCTACCCCCTTCGCTGGATGTATAGTGTTCATTCAAACTTAACAAATGGATCGATCGCGGCTGGAAATAAATGCGGCATCTGCCAACTCTTGTGCAATAAATTCGCTGCCGCGCACGCGGCTGTATCCATTTTAAACGACGATCATTACGGGTTGGATTGTGCGTACTTCGGCCGCGCGGAAGCATAGTTGTCGCATCCCGTTTTGTTGATCGGACGGCCACCGCCGGGGGCTCATCTGAGCCCCGAGGCAATTTCACCGCGTCCGAGATGACTTATCTGCATATTCTTAATTTCACACTCAGTCAAAAATAAGAGCGGAACTAGCTCAACAAAGTACCAAACAAAATAAAAACAGTTGGAAGCTAAAGATATATAGAAAGCGGGAGTTTTGTTAGAATGTCTCTCTGAACGAGGATCTAAAGAGTGGGTTTCAACGGGACTGGAGATGCTCTTAGGCACGGCATCAACATATGCAAGCTTAACTAGAGCCCAAGAAAAGTTTTAGCCCAAAGAAAAAATAAAGCAGAGTATCCTACCAAAATTAGAAGCTATGTCATTGTTTGTGCATATATGAGTGTCTGTGTTTGTAATGTGATAGACTTAATTAAAATCATGAACTTTACAGTACCCATTGCTATGTCATTGTGAGACTATCTATTAATCTTTCTATGTAATATCTTAGAAGCTATGTCATCAAGTGTCCTTTAAACTATTTAGTTACACATATATCTATATGACCAATTATATTGCTATTTTTTTATATTGTCATAGGTATAGTGTCCTGAAATTTCACCTTGATCTGTAGCAGCAAGCTGTTGGCAAGAAGATCATCATCCATTTTGTTGTGCAGGCGTGTCTTGGTTATTTTCGAGATAGATAAAGCATGGTCAGCAGTAGCAGTTGAAACTAGGAGAGTCACAAGCATACGAATCAATATATCAACCAAGTTAAAGACTCAATGTCAGTATGTCACAACAAGGAGTTCACAAAGCTATAACAAGGCTGCAATAGTTTCATATATCTGACTACTAGAAGCATCAACCATAAAATGGTTCAGCTGACACATGACACTAATGTAATTTTTTCTTGTTGATTAAAATCCATTGTGTACTAGCACGGATAAATGGTCCTTGAAATGGTTCCGCATGTCTGTCCAAGACCTTCACCCGTCTTGCCATAGCCCAACCCCTCACCGACTATTCATCAACATCATCATCCTCTTGGTCAAGTTTTAGATCATAACCATTTATGTTGCTTTAGTGGACAGGCATGCCCTTATAACGTGCGAGCGATGAGAAACCCATCATCAACTTGACTTCTATCGTCTAAGCAAGCTAAGGATGTGTTATTCGATCAACAAAAGTAAACAACCAAAATTTGAGTTGTGGGGGATCATTCAAGGTATGAAAGCTAAACATAGGAATCATAGGTACTCTAGATATATAATAATATAGCAATGCAATACATAACCATAATCAAATTATGCAATTAGCAAAAGAGAAGGATGCATAGGGGCCTACCTTTAGATTGATCGGCCAGTGGCTAGTCGACTACTTCCATGGTTGGGTCTCAAGTTGGACCTCCTCGGAGCCCTCGTCACCTAATGAATGTATGATGTTTCATGAGTATGATGTATAAGAGTAAATGACAATATGTTCCACACTGATGTCCTTTGATTCGGTTTTAAGTATATATAACATATGTGTGTAGCATAGTATCATTGTGTTGTCAGCTTGTACTAACAGATTTCCTCAGGGGAGGATCCGCAAAGGTACTTTGTGAAAGTTTCCAAGTGTTGGTCCTCATTGATGATCTGTGAGTTTGGGTTTGCAAAACCTGAAGCTAAATAGTTTGTGCTGTGAAATTATAATTGGATAGTCCATCAATTTCACGGATGAACAGTGATAATTAGGACTTAGGGGTTAAGTGATTAAGTCTGATGTTTTGTTAGCGGACGATCCATCGTGAGTGGTTGATGCAGGTCAATAGCCTCTAAGTATTTCAGGTCTATAGGGGTTCTGATGGAACACGTTATGGTGATTGATGGAAGCTCCGTGGTGACAAGTCAGTAGCCCTTAAGTTCTCGAAGTCTATAGCCATCATCACGGGGTGTTCCGTCGTGGCGGTGGATGATCCCTGTTGAACAGGCCACCTTCAGGTTTGGAAAATATTCGGTGAGTGATTTAATCTAACGGTCCGCAGTTTTGGTGCACGCTCCGTCAAATCAGGTCTATAGCTTCTAACTTTTCTAAGTATGTGATTGATTTCACGAAATATTCCGTGTAGAGGATGGAGAGTTCGTAAAATCAATAAGTGAACTGCTTAAGTGTCTGGGTGTGCATTTGTTCCAACGGAACGTTCCAAACGTGATCACGAGCGATCCGAAACATGTGCAGTGCACAAATGTGCATCTCGAAAATAGAGATCTTCATCTATAGGTTTTGCTAGAGTGTCTTCCTAGGATACTATGGAACATATCTAGCTAGTGAAATGAACCAACATTCTGTCCAATCATCATCTAGGTCATTGGTGGTCCTTCCTAGGTGAATAGCAATGTGATTCTTGAAAGTGTACACTAAGCTTGATTCAATCACCAAAAGTTGTTAGAGGTCGTTGTGCAAGGCAGTGGAATAGCTTGATCCAACCTTTGGAAACTCGAGCTCCTCCTTCTTGCTAACTCCTCCTACTAGCTCCAAAGTGGTTAGGGAGAGAGGGCGTGCTCCTCCTCTTCTATCCCCCAACTCCTCGTGGAGAACACAGCTGCTACACAAAATCCATGGTCTCCAGTAGCTGATGGAAAGCTCTAATCCTTCTCCTTCATCCTTGCTTTGGGTGTGTGGAGCAGAGAGATCGAGAGTGGGTGATGAACAAGAGAGAGATTGATTGAGAGTGAGAGTGAGTGGGAGGGTTTGCCGTGCTGATCTACCAAATGAACATGTGGCCTGACTTGTACGGTTAAGCGATCTCCAAAAGTGACACCTCAATTCTATGCATGGGATGCTTTACAAATGGTCCGCCAATGAATCAGTCAATCCATCAAAGCATGATGTGTTCTGACGAACTATCATTCTGTGCTAATGTTCCAACAGAAAGTTCCACGGTCATGGCGGATGATCCGCAAAAACATGTAGTGCTCAGTTTTATTTATTCAGTTTCTTCAGCAACAACTTTGAGAGGAGATTGAACAGGTTAAAGTGGTTATGGCCACATCCTTGCCACTACGTGAGGATGCCCAAAGTCCGAAATGTTTAGAGATAACACCAAAAAATGCTGATACATCAACATTAAGTAAGGTCAGCAAAAAAAGATCTGAACTGTTAAACATGTTTTACTCCTAGCAGCAGAAAATATCTAACAACATTTTTTTTATGTTTGTGGAGTAGTAGCATGTAGCTAGAAAATTATCTTGGCATATGTGTACACCAAAATAGTCTTGTTTACAGATTGTTCAGAAGCTAAAATGTGTTAATTCAATATGTAAAGTAGATCATTACAGTATCTTGTTTTGTAGAGCACTGGAAAGTGGATAAAATTCATATCAAGCACCAAAGGCGCATTATGTTAATCTTTATATAAGAATTTTCACCAAGATAGGAACCATAAATAATTTGTAATGAGGGCAAAGGCCCATTAAGTTAATTTCACCCTAATTACTCATCTATGGAAGTAGGAAAAATATATGGAATCAAATTAGTAATTAGTAGAATCTGAAACAAACCTGAAAATTTGGTTTCAAATTCCTGAGCTCCTTGTTTAGAGATTGTTCAATGTTGTACATAATACAATAATAGCCGTAGTCACAGAATTCGGGGTCGAAGCCGCGGACCACATTATGCAGTACCACAGATTTTGTTTGACACTGGTATTGCTTTGACTCCCTTTCTTTGACACTGGTATTGCTTTGAATCCCTTGACACTGGTATTGCTTTGACTCCGTAGTAAAAAAAACTCCATGGAAGCAATACCAGTGTCAAAGAAAAATGCTTGCTCCTTTGGTCTTCGGTTGAATAACATCAACTTCACAGTGCACAGACCTTCCCTCAGAAGCAGTATCTAGAAATCAAAGATGTTATATAAGGGCATTGATGTTCACAAAACTGTTGAGTACTTGAGTTTAATAAGGGCCCTAACAAATAGCCATTTTACAGGCAGAAAGCTACATAGGAAACACATCTGCATTATACATTGACATGACAAATGTACAGAAAAAAAAACAGAATAACTAACATTATACTTAGACATTGTATGTAAACATTCTAAACAACGTCATGGTGTATTAAAATCCTATACCATGTTTCATTTAGCAGTTAACAAAGTGGCAGACTGATAGGTTTAATGGTAGTGGTAGATTTTGTTAGAGGTAAACACAGAGTTATGTGAGCCAGGGGCAACTACCCAGGCCGACTGCCTTTGGCATTATATAGATAGGATTGCATTTAATACATAACAGCTCATAGAGCTCAAGTTCCAACTAATTACCTTGGCAGCCGAACAACACATGGCCTGCCCAAGGACTTAATGACATTGATTAACTAACAACTTAATTGCACTAAATGTGACCGGAAAGCAGGGCTTACAGCTACAGTTCTCCCCCTAAGACCTGCTTCAACCCTTCTTGATCTGCTTGATCCCAATTCTGCTTCTCATCTCTTCTAACTTAGCCTTGCCTAGAGCTTTAGTTAGAATATCAGCCAACTGATCAGCAGTTGGAATGTATTCAGTTCTGATGCTTCCTTCCTCCACACAATCTCTGATGAAATGGTGTTTGATCTTGATGTGTTTGCTCCTGTCATGAAAGACAGGATTCTTGGCTAGTGCTAGAGCAGATTTGTTGTCCACTCTAATTTCCACCACTTCTACTCTTCTTCCCAACAGTTGTGCCAACAGCCTAGACAGCCACAAGGCCTGAGTTGCAGCTGTGGTCATTGCCACATACTCAGCCTCACAACTTGAGAGAGCCACAACTCTCTGCTTGAGTGACTGCCAACTGATCAGACTTGATCCAAAGAAGAACAAGCACCCTGTTGTGCTTTTACTTGTATCAACATCTCCTGCCAGATCTGAATCACTGTACCCAACAACACTTGCTTTGCCTGCTGTCTTAGTATAGTAGAGACCATGATCAATAGAACCAGCCACATACCTCAAGATTCTCTTCACAGCCTGAAAGTGCTCATTGTTGGTCTTTCTAAAAATCTGCTCACATACCCAACAGCAAAGGCCAGATCTGGTCTGGTGTGCACCAGATACCTCAGACTACCAACTAGTCTTCTGTACAGGGTTGGATCAACCTCTTTTGCAGTGCTTTCCTTGCTCAGTTTTAGCCTTTCTTCCATGGGAGTGGTGGCTGGATTGCAATCAGCCATGCCACCAAGTTCCAAAATCTTCTTGGCATAATGAGTTTGTTTCAGAGTAATGCTTCCCTCTGACTGCTTTACTTCAACTCCAAGGTAGAAGGATAGAGGACCCAAGTCACTCATGTCAAAAGTTTGCTTCATCTTACCTTTGAATGCTTCAATTCTCTGCTTACTAACTCCTGTGATGATCAAATCATCAACATAAACACCAATCACTAGCAGAGACTCTCCTTCTCCTTTCCTGTACATAGCAGCCTCATATGCATTCTGCTCAAAACCCATATTCTTCAGAGTTTGGTCAAGCTTGGCATTCCATGCCCTAGGAGCTTGCCTTAAGCCATACAAGGCTTTGTGTAATCTGTACACTTTCTTATCCTCTCCTGGAATTTCAAAGCCTGGAGGCTGAGCAACATACACTTCCTCCTGAAGATCTCCATTAAGGAAGGCAGATTTCACATCCATATGATGCACTGTCCAGCCCTCTTGGGCAGCTAGAGCAAGTAGCAACCGTACTGACTCCATTCTTGCCACTGGTGCAAAGGCATCCTCATAATCAATACCTTCCTGCTGAACAAATCCTCGGGCCACAAGCCTAGCTTTGTGCCTGATTACTTCTCCATGCTCATCTCTTTTCAATTTGAATACCCACTTCAAAGAAATTGGTCTATGACCAGAACAGAGAGGGACAAGCTCCCAAGTCTCATTCTTCTCCACTGATCTCAGTTCTTTTTCCATTGCTTCTTGCCACTTAGGATCATCCTTTGCTTCTTCATAACTGGTTGGCTCACCAGAATGGGTGAGATTCAACTCAGCCAATGCTCTTTCCACTGGTGGGGGTGTTGGTTGATCACCAATTATCTCATGGATCTTTCTATAGCGAAGCTCTTCTCCACCATGGAATGCATCCACCCTCTCCTCATCATTCTCCAAAGGAGTTACATGCTCCACTTGTGGGCTGGCTGGAGCTGGTGGTGGTGTAGGCATTCTGGGTGACTCAGGCACCTCTTCTCCTGCATCAAGCACCGGTTCTGCTGCTGGGAAACCTTCAGGTGAGACAGAATGGGGCTGGGGAGATGGATGTGACTGCACTGAACTCCCAGCTACAGGAACTTCTTCCTCCCAGGGAAAATCCACCACAAAATCACTGCCAACTGCTCCTGACATACCTGCTGCTGGTGAGTTCCAATCCCATCCTTTACCTTCATCAAAAACCACATCCCGGCTAACACGTACATGCTGTGTCACGGGATCAAACACACGATAAGCTTTGGCTCCTTCAGCATAGCCAATAAACACCCCAGCTTCACCACGATCATCAAGCTTCCGGAGTTGAGATAACCGGTGAGTGTATGCCACACATCCAAATACCTTTAAGTGGCCAACAGTGGGTGCTCGGCCATTCCATGCTTCATAGGGAGTCACATCACCTAGAGCTTTTGTCGGTGACCGATTCAGAATATGCACAGCAGTCATCACTGCCTCCCCCCAAAACTTGGCTGGCATCTGGCGCTGCTTGAGCAAAGCACGTGCCATGGCCACCATGCTTTGATTTCTGCGCTCCACCTCGCCATTCTGCTGTGGTGAATGAGGAGCACTGTAATGCCTTTTGACTCCTTCATTGGCACAATAAGCTGCAAATTCTGTAACAGTGAACTCTCCTCCATTATCTGTGCGCAGAACTTTCAGTTTACGCCCACTCTCCACCTCTACAGCAGCCTTCACCTTCTTGATAGCATCTGCTGCAGCATCCTTAGATGGCAGCAGCACTGCCCACATGAATCGTGTAGCATCATCTACAAGCAGCAGGATATAGCGATTACCTGCCGAAGTTGCTGGTGTAACTGGCCCACAAAGATCACCATGCACCAATTCAAGGTGATCCTGAGCACGATATGTTGCTACAGCCGGAAATGATCGCCTCCTCTGTTTGGTGGTGACACAAGTGTCACACACTTGCTCAACATGATCGATCTTTGGCATTCCTATTGCCATTTCTTCCTTGCTAAGCCTCCGCAGGGCCTCAAAGTTCAGATGCCCGAAGCGTTCATGCCATTGCCACGCCTCCTCATCCTTGCGCGCAGCAAGACAGAATGGCTGTGCAGCTTCCAGATGCAGAATATACAACCGGTTCCTTTCCCGACGTACCTTGGCAATCAATCGGCGGCTCCTATCCCAGATACGCAGCACACCATTATCAATTTCCACCTTCGATCCTCCTTCGTCCAATTGCCCCAAACTGATGATTGAGTTCTTCAAAGCAGGGATGTAATAAACCCCGTGAAGAACCCTCTGTTCTCCAGTTTTGGCCTGGAAGACCACTGACCCAACTCCCTTGATTTCGACCTTTGATGCGTCCCCGAACCGGACTGTCCCTCGGACATCAGTGTTCAGCTCAGCAAACGACTATCGACGCCCAGTCATATGGTGCGTCGCGCCGGAGTCTAGGTACCATCCGCCATCAACCTCTTCATCATCTGCTCCCAGATAGGCACGCGCACGCTGTTCAGAGAACTCAACGCGCTGTGCTGTGTAGTTGAGCTCCGGCGTGCTCTGTAACAACTCTATGAAACCGTGAGTCAGGAACAGGGCTGCATCTTCCTCACACTCAGCAAACTGAGCACGCCCTTCATGTCCTCCTTGCTGCCCAGCTTGGTTACCGCCACCACGGCCTCCTCCACGATTTCCGCCGCCGTGTCCACCCCGATTTCTTCCCCTGCCACCGCTCTCTACTCCATCACGGCGCGGCTGGGGGCATTCTCGCGCCCAATGCCCCTCCTGATGGCAATTGAGGCAAGTATTAGGGACAACACGGCCCGCGCCATTACCTTCTCCACGACCAGCACCTCTACCCCGTCCACGTCCACCACCGCGGCCGCGTCTGCCGCCGCCGCCGCGCTGGTTCTTGAACCCAGAACCGCCGGCTTCATCTGCGCCCTTGCTCTCCTTCTTCAAACGTGCACGCCACTGCTCCTCAGTGTACAGCAGCTTACCGTTGATAGACACCGGCTCTGTCACAGCTTGCGCTTCACGGTCATCTACCGCCTTAAGCCTTCCTGTCACCTCTTCAAGCGTGAGCGCCTCGAAGTCGAGGAACTGCTCAATGGCGACGACAATCTGCGCGTACTTGGTCGGCACCGTGCGCAGAAACTTCTCCATGACACGCGCCTCATCGATGTCCCTGTCTCCATGAAGAATAAGCTGCTGGTGCAGAGTTGACAGCCGCAGGGCGAAATCCTCCACCGGCTCGCCAGGCTTGACGTCAATGTTCTCCCACTCCCGACGCAGCCGCTGCAACGTCACTCGGTGGACCCTGTCCACACCGATACGAGTCGCAGCGATGGCATCCCATGCCTCCTTTGCTGTCGCCTTGTCGAGGAGCGGGAGCCCCAACTCCTTGGGCATAGCCGCGACGATCACCTCCAGAGCTCGCCTGTCGTCGCAAAACTGCACTGGGCCTCCTTCGACAGCTTCCCAGAGGTCGCGCGCCTGCATCCTGAGCTTCATCGTCTGGCTCCACTCATAATAATTGGTCTTGTCCAGCATTGGCCATGATGTGCCGCTGCCGGAGTCGCGGTAGACCATCCTGCCTTGCGGCGTCTCATAGCAACCGCCGCCATGACGCCTTCGGTCACGCAGTGGTGACTGCGAACGGCGCCTGTCCCACGGTGGAGTCCTCTGGCTCTTCAGTTCCTCCTCTTCTTCTTCCTCCTCCTCCTCATCTCCCTTCTCCGCTGCTATCTCCGCCCGCAGCTCCTGCGCTGTCCTGGCCGCCGCCTCCGCGGCTGCTGCAGCCTGTTGTGCCGCCTTGACAGCCAGCGCCGCTGCCTCCTTTGCTGCCTTCAGCCGCGCAGCCCTGCCAGAGGGGTCGCCCAGCTCTCCCTTAGCAGCTCCCTTGGCCTTCCTAGCCCGACGCTCAGAGGAGGTTGACGCCATGGAGAAGATGAGAAGGTGAGAAGGTGTCTAACCTAGGCTCTGGTACCAATTGTTAGAGGTAAACACAGAGTTATGTGAGCCAGGGGCAACTACCCAGGCCGACTGCCTTTGGCATTATATAGATAGGATTGCATTTAATACATAACAGCTCATAAAGCTCAAGTTCCAACTAATTACCTTGGCAGCCGAACAACACATGGCCTGCCCAAGGACTTAATGACATTGATTAACTAACAACTTAATTGCACTAAATGTGCCTGGGAAGCAGGGCTTACAGCTACAGATTTATCGGGTACAGCAAGGAAGGACAATAGGACATTACAGTTTATTGGTAGTAGTAGATTTAAATAAGAGAAGATGAAAATAAGAATTTAATACAGAAGGTTCATTTGAAAATACAATTGAAATAGGCCAGAATGCACAACGCTACAGAAATATGGTATCTGAGAGCAATGCCATGGGGCCAATCTTCCCCCCTGCATGCCTGAGTTTTTCGTTTAACATGGTATCTAAGCAAGTGTCCATAGAGGTGACAAAAAAATAATGGAAGGCAAACACTGGACAAGTGGCAGAACAAAGGAGGACCCAAATGCAAGCTCTTGCAAGATCGAGATAATCCATCAGACATACACAACAGAAACATGACATGCCAAATAATATAAGCAAACGCCTCTAGAGCAATACTGGCCCAGTTGATTTTACACTATTTGGAGCAAGGGAGGTCATTAGGTATTCTCACCATCATTTGCTTTTTAGTTCCCAGATTATCAAAAAATTTGGTAGGTAGTGTGGAAGATTTTTGTTTTTGAGACTCCAATGGTTGCTCTTGCTTGGCACTGTTGCCTCTAGATCCTGCACCTGTTGCAGCCTTAGCAGCGGCAGCTTTTGCCTGTAATCAGAATAAGCTCAGTTCAGAAGTAATAAAAAAAAGGCACCTTCAGTTTCAAGAGCAAATACACTTTGAATGCAGTATATCAACATGATTCCATAAACCATAAGCCTATTCTTGGAGCAATTAAAGTATACTTAACCAATTGTGTCAACATAAAAATCATGTGCATGAAGTTCTGAGCACATATACGCTATCTGATAGTAAACAGAAACTAAATTTGAAAATTGTACGTGCGCATAAGGTTTTGTTACATAGTGCTTTGTCTAACTTAATTTATATAGGATAAGATTGCATAGTTATGTATTGTGTACTGCTGCAGTAAAATATTCAGTTGGGTGGTTTTTTTTTTTTTTTTTAACAAGCAGTCAGAAACACCAACTCAGAAGCATAAATCAATTAACACAGGCGAAACTTTCTTATCTCATGATGTTTCCGCGACACTTGGTGTGCAGGCCAAGCTGCTTCAGACTTTAGCGTAATATTACATACTCTGCATATGGGCTGGTCAAATTCGTTATACCTGCACAAGATTATGAAGCTTTACGATGTCAATTTGATGTTTCATAGTTTATAGTAGTATTTCTTAACCTAGATCCTGATTCTCTCAGCAGTCCGAGTGAAACAAATTTACAAATTAAACTCAGGGTGTACTTATGGTCTTCACATCTGTGCTCTCAAGATCTATGACAGCGTATGCAGAATAACCAAATGATGCACAGATGCAGGATACTGCTTACTCGAATCCACTCAAACTAAAATTTTGATATTACGTCGGGGAGAAGAAACAATAAGGACAGCTACACAATATGTAAGAGTCCAAACCATGATAATGCTAAGCATTAATTCAGCGAACCAAGAGTCATACTGTAATTGGGAGGTAGTGTGCAAGCATTAATTCAGCGAACCAAGAGTCATACTGTAATTGGTAGGTAGTGTGCATTGGTTACAGACTTACAGCAAAACAACCAAAAGAAAGGCTAGTTTTTGCACACTAGCCAGAATTCAAACCGGCTGACACTGAATCATCTTAGCTGCAGGACACCTAAAGATAATCGAGAACCAAATCGAAGACACAGATCTAGAGAGAGAGAGTCGGAGGAGGACCTAACAAGCGCGGGGTCAATGCGTTGCTGCTGCTTCTCCTTGGTCTCGTGGAGCTTCGTGCGGAAGATGGCCTTCCTCTGGTCAATACCAGGCAAGCAAGGCTGCCCCTAGAACCCTGGTCCGCCTACTTAGTGTCTTAGCACTTCGCCAATGGATGCCGCAGCTGTTGGCCAGGTCCTTCGGTTTTGTCACACCCGGCCCATTTGGTCCATAGTGGCCCATGTGTGTTAATAAGATATTATGAAGAGTTTAGTCTCATCTTGGTTGTTTAGGGTGGGATAGACCAATATATAGGGCTTCTAGAGTCTATCCCATTATCCCCAGGTTAATCTTTTTAAGCGAAACGGGGACGAAAGCTTAAGTAAGATAGTGGTAGGCGTGATTCGTTTAGTGTGCAGAGTGGATCTGGGGCGTTACATATTTGCGTGTTCTGAGGAAGGGAAGCTTCCTCTGCAGGAGGAGGCAAGCTGAGAGGAAAAACGAGTGCTTTGGGAAGCGAGATGGGCAACTGACAATAGCAAATAAAGCAACAACAACAACTAACCAGATCACAGTGAGAGACCTGTTACAAATTTAAAGATAACAGAAGAAATTGGTTCAGTCAAATCAAACAAAATAAAAATTCATATACAGCTAGTTATAGAACCCAAAAGTCATAATAAAAAATTTTCTATACAGCTAGCACGCCATAAACCGTCAATCACACTGCAAAATAGAGCAGCTATAGCAAGATTCTGTTATTTCTAAATTTGTACAAAATAGAGCAGCAAAATTCATTGACGGAACGGAATTATATGGCAGGTGAATTAATCGGTATATATACAGCAGCAAAAATAGCCACTGGAAATCAATCAAAAGCACATCTAGATGCAAGCTTTGAAAGAAATGGAAGAGAAATCCTCAGGTCACTACTACAACCAAGCTTCGATAGTGCAATATTGGGGCTGGGATCACAATAGCGAGCAGTTAATTTACGACAGCAAGTCTAGCACAGATCAAGAATATATATGCTACGTACTGATTCGTATAGGGGAAAGGAAACCAGGATGGAGAGGCGAGGAAATTAGAGGCAGGAAGAGGTCAAGGTCTGACCTTGCTGACCGACTGTGAGAGCCCAATTGCTCATCCGGACAGGGGCGCGAGAGCTGGTGGTCCAGAAACTAGAGTTGCTCCCTCTAGACGTCCGGTGCTGCAACAACAAAGAAGCCCCCCAACTGCAGTTCAAATGCCAGGGCCAGTGAAATCAAGTCAGATGAGCGCATCAATCAACAAGGGCAGAAAGAAAACAATATAAGATGCAAATTGATTGAGGGTCTGAATAGGGCAACTCCATGGAAGATAAATGGAGACTTGTAAATAAAAGAAAAAGAGAAGAGGCCCCACCGTACGGCGGCGAAGGGGGCTGCTGCCTGAAGGACCCCGTGCAACAATGCTGTTGGCTGTGGCCTGGGCGTGGTGGCCATGGGTGGTGGCGCGTGTTGCCTGGGCGTGGTGGCGCGTGGCGGTGCTCTAGGTGCAGCAGTCGGCGACGACAAAGTGGCTGGCGTGGTGACCGGCCCTCGGGGCGGTGCGGTGCGGGTGGCTGCCACGTCCGTGGCCGGCGTTGCAGCAGGGCCGTGCCGTCAGATTTATAGGCTCGGTACGACGCTCTAAGTGAGGCCTGAATCGAAATACCAAATATAGCAAAGAAAATGTATATACTGCAGGGCAAATGCGCTATATGAAGAAAAGTATCTTTTGAATTCTTTGTTTTCATAATCTTTATTTGAATAATATCATTCTTTTAGTGTTCCTTAGAATATACAAGCCAATCTCTATCACAATACTCTCCATTTGATAGAATTCTAGTATAGAATCGTGAAGAAAACCTTCTAGAATATCTATCTTTTGGACCTTTCTAAATTGATAAGTCTCTTCTAAGGCCCTTCTGTGCTAAAATATCTATCTGTTTAGGATTAAGTGAATCCCAGTATCTTGGATCAAATATATCAGGCTAAAAAGAGTCACCGATATTCTCACTGTTATCACCATTATTACCTGTTTCATCATTTGTGTTATTACTGGGAACTTCGTGAACCGCCTCAGCATTATTTTCTGTCCATGTCTGACCATCGACATCTCTAAGATCATTCTCAATAACAATATTACTATCAAGTACAGGACCTTGATCGACTACCTCATTATCAGAAATCACATTTGATTCTTTTATAACAAATCTATCCATTGATCCTTTTTGAGATTCAGTTAACTGCTCAATTCTTTGTTTCCTCTTACGCTTTTTGAACCAGATTCATATTTTTTAATTCGATTTGAAGAAGACATAGCTTCAAAAAAACAAAAAGAATAAAATTAAAGTTATACAAGAAGTTCCAGACTTTCATACATCACAGATTCACACCATGCGTATAGGAAATTGAAAAATATGTACCTACACTCCTACAGGGGCCTCCAGCGTGGCCCTCTCTCTGTCTTCCTCCGATGAACGGATGAGCGCTAGGCCGCCGGTCAGATCGGAGACGAGATGAAAAGTCGAAAGGTCGCGTTGTCGCCAGACGCACGAACTCGTCGCGAGCACTGCGTACCTCTCTACTTGCGGAGACGAGCAGTCGATCAGACGGACAAAATATATACGGTATTCTATTACTGGGCTTATTTTTTAAGGCCCGGCAATTTTGGGGCCCTGTACGAGCGTAACGGCCACACACCCCTGGGCACGGCCCTGGTCGTAGCTTCCGGCTCCGCGCGGCCGATGGGCGGCCCGAATCTTGTGGGTGTCGAAAGCCTGGCGGGTGGCGCGGCTTGGAAAGTTTTTTCTGGTTTAATCGCAATTTCCATTTAACATTCACCATGAGTCAAGCGTCCAATACCAGTTGTTCTTACAAAGTCTGGTGGATGATCTAGCTGTTGACACCATTTTTCGGCACGTGTCAATAAGGATCGGGAGACTAAACTAAATCGGCAAGAAGGTGGTTGTTCTCCAGCATTGCTTCTGAGTTACCGATGGGTGATTGCCGATAAAGGACATGTTGATCTCGTACATTGCCGATGAAGCCAGAGGGCTGTTGCTGATAAGATAGGCAGGAAGGCTAGAAGGTTGTTGCCGATGCCAGGGATGTGCCGATAAGAAGATGACTTCATCGTGACGGGAGCGGACAGCGGATCGGCGACACGAAGCTTATGATTTTTAGTATTGTAGTTTAAATCCAACTCCTATACAAGTTTTATTTCTTTTTCAAGGAATAGAGTTCGTATAAGGAATTAGTTTATTTCTTCTATATTTGAGCTTTACGTATTAAATTAGGACTCTTTTGATTAGTAGAGTATAAATATATGCCGAAGGGCATTGTAATGGACATCCAAGCATCAGTAAACAAATCTACTTTTTATTTACCTTTACCAGTACTTTACTTTTCGGCGACTTCGCCAAGTACCTTTTCTTTTTCAATGAGTTCTTTCAAGAATCGACGGGCTGCATCAACTTGATCTCCGACGACCTTGCAGGTTCCGCGTCTACCGAGCACGATTCAGGCTTTGACGTCTGGGCGTATCGCTGTCGTCTCGTCTGATCTGTTCAATAGTTATCGAATACTTTCTGAGCTTTGACGTCCGGGCGCATCGCTGTCGTCTCGTTCAGATCTTATTCAAATTTATCATCCTTGTCGATTAACAGGTCAAATCGACTGGCATGCTTCGGATATTGATTGTGGGTATTAGTCTGGTGTGTTTGCAGATATAATTTTGCATCAACACATCTTTTGGCACGCTCGGTGGGACCAAGTCAACAGATCTATCATGAAGAATCCTACTGATATCAATCCAGAAAACATCATCGAGATATCAGAGTCAGATCTCAAGGAGGATCAGAAGCAAGCCATGGAAAAAGCTATGGAGGATTACAGGCAGCTCTGCTTGAAGTCTTTCAGCAAGAACAGGGGCGAAGAAGTCATCCAGAAGCAAGATCTGCCGTTGCCTCGGCAGGTAACCTTTGACTCTAACCCTGGTAAATTACAGGAGATGGTTAATTCTGCATTAAATCAAGCTTTGATCAACCACTCCACCGTGCTGTCCAATACTGTCTACAATGCTGTTGTGCAAACGTTAAGGGATGGACAAGCAACAGGGTATGTCGGGCCGGCATATCATCAGCCGGGATCGACATCTACTAGTACTCCATCGGCAACTACAGCCGTTGAAAGTATGGAAGCGCCTACTCCTCCAGCTATATCAAGACCATCCATCATTGAAGCCACGTCGATAGGATCAGATATAACATCTCAGGAGAGGCCTAGTACTCAGTTGAGCACAGATCTATTGGCATCGGCAATATCAGGTCTTTCAGGTCAACATAGTCAAACTGCTGCTAATTGGTGGGGATACGGTATGCCTCCAGGTCCATCTACTGCCAACTCTGGACTGCCTCAAGTGCATGATGTAGCAGGGAAGGGTCCAATGACATCGGCTACTCCAATTCGGCCGATGGCTCAAGTGCCGCATTATTCTACTGTACCTCCTGTTATACAGCCATTGTCAATGGGATTCTACGCGCCTCTGCAACAGATATCTTATGCGAATCCATTGACTAATCCTCCACCAGTTCAACAGAGAGCTTCCACTGTAGAATAGCCTGTAGTACCATTCATATCTCAGTCTGGATTACCTGTAATTCAGGGCAATTATGCTGGCTATCATCCATCTATACAAGAGCATCAATTGTCTGCAAGCTATCAGCCATCGGCAAGTCAGGTGCCGATGAGTTACAATCTCAATTGGTCAGGGCAAGCGCCAGTTCAGCAATCTGCTATTCAGCCAAGCTACCAAGCAATGGGGACTCAGCGGTATAGTCCACAGACAACTTTCCAGGAACAAGCATCGGCAAAACAGCCGATGAACTTTACTCCACAGATTGGTGCGGTGAATATGCTGATTCATCCAAGCCAAATGCCATAGGGGTATGTAGAGGCATATCAGCCAACGCCTCCAGTAGAGATCTAGCCAGTGCATCGGCAAGATCAGGATGCACTCTTGACTGATAAGATTGCAGAAGTGATGAAAGAACAATTTGGGATTCAGCCCAAGATCGATACTCGGACTCCATACCCTTCATCTTATGATTCAATTCCTTTCCCGAATCAGTACAAGGTGCCAGATTTCACTAAGTTTTCTGGGCAAGATGATACGTCAACAATGGAGCACATCAACCGATTCATCATCCAGTGCGGGGAAGCATCGAACAGGGATGAGCTGAGGATCCGTTTATTCTCATCCTCTTTGTCTGGATCAGCATTCGCGTGGTTTATATCATTGCCACCGAACTCTATTCTTACTTGGACCAATCTAGAAAGACAATTTCATAAGTACTTCTTTGCTGGTGTCCATGAAAAGAAGCTTACCGATTTGATGAAATTAAGACAGCGAAGCGACGAATCGGTAGAGAGTTTTGTGCAAAGGGTACGAGACATGAAGAACAAGTGCTACAGCCTAGTGCTTGGTGACCGCCAGTTAGCTAGTTTGGCGTTTCAGGGTTTGTTGCCGCATCTCAGGGACAAATACGATTCTCAGGAGTTTGAAAGCTTAAGCCATATTGTGCAGAGGATCTCTGATCAAGGTGCTCAAGCCCCAGAATATAGGAAGAGCTGGAACAAGAAGGTGTCCTTTGTAGAAGAGGCAGAGGAATCAGATTCAGATGAAGAACCAACTATCGGCCTGGCTGAGTGGGTAAAAGGTAAAAAACCTTTATCTTGTCCTTTTGGTCAGAAAGAGCCAGAGAAATTCACGTTTGACGTCACAAAAGCCGATAGAATATTTGATCTGCTGCTTCAAGAGGGCCAAATCAAGCTATCACCCAATCATGTGATTCCATCAGCAGATGAGCTGAAGAAGATAAGGTACTGTAAATTTCATAATACAACTTCGCACAGTACTAATGACTGCAAGGTTTTCAGACAGCAGTTGCAATCGGCAATTGAATCTGGGAGGATCAAGTTTGACAACTCTAAAGCTCAGAGGCCGATGAAGATTGATCAACATCCTTTCCCAGCAAACATAGTGGAGGCCGTAAACAAGACCATAGTGTTGACATCAGTAAGCGCTAAGAGGAGAGCATCGGTGGATCCTAGAAATCAAGCAGCTACCGATGACTTGAAGGGAAAAGAGATAGTTGAAGAAAGTAGTAGTTCAAGAAGGCCTCCTAGACCAGCTCTGTACAGAATTCCAAGTGACCGCTATCGGCATCAGCAAGAGGAGTTGCATTAGGAAGCGTTGCATCGGCACGAAGACCATTGGAGATGCCCCTTCTTCATCTATTGTTGGGAAGAAGGCATTAAATTGCCTACTGTTGATAGTTGCCCCAAGTGCAATGGTTATGATCGAGCCGATCGGGCAGAAAGAAGACCGCGCTATGGTGATCGGAGCAGATACATTGGTAAGCCGATCAGAGAGAGGGCATCGGTACATGATCGGCTAGGGGGCAGAACCAGTGTGCATGAAAGATTGGGCAGGCATGCTGACTGTTTGCTGATGAATCAAGAGGAGCTCGAGGAGATGACCAATGCAGGAGTCCTTGATGAAACAGTACTCTGCAGGGATTCCAATACAAATTGCCCAGGTTCAAGTGCAAAAATTTATCAACCGTCTGGAAGACGAAGCTTCCTCAATGGTGCCCTAAAGGTCTGACGAAGACTCAAAAGAGGAAGATGCAACGTGAGCACAAAGAGGAAAATTCCCATGGAGCAAAAACTCAAGTATGACGGCTGAAGCGCAAAAGTAAAGGTCCATCGGTAGACATCAACATGGTTTTCCTATTGCCGATGAGATTCTTAGCACTTGCCAATAAAAAGAAAGAAAATAGATAAAGTGCTCGTTCAAAAGGAGTGTATCGGCGCTACGTTAATGTGAAGTTTTACAAATTGCTGATGCATTACATTGCCGATGAGGAAGAAGGTTCACAAGTTCAACAATGAATGGATGGTTGATATCGCACGCAGGCGAATTTGGTTGGCTTCCTCCAGTATCTTTGCGTCTTCATCGGCATTGCCCTCAACTGGCTTGATCTTCTTCTTAAGCGCCAGCATCTTGAGGACTTGATTGTCCCTTTCTTGCTGAAGAGTCTTGACAGCTTCGGGCATTTGGGCCTTCTCCTGATTTGCTGTGTCCAAGGCTCCTTCAATCTGTATCAGCTCCACTAGCAGGGCTTCTCTTCTTGCCGATAGTTGAGCAGTCTTGTTCTCCAGATCTGCACAGGAGGCTTCTAGTTTACCGATGTCTTTGTGCTTCTCATCGGCAAATTGCTTGTGCTTCATCATATCCTCTTGGAGTTTTGCCTGAGTGGCTCTATCGGCAATCCGCTGGGCAGCCCTCTGATACTGCAACTGTCGACTCTCCAGATGTGCAGCTTGGAAGAGTGCTTCCTCGACATCGGCAGGAATATGACCTCGAATTCTTTTAAAAGTTGCTCTTGCGGAATCAGAATCCTGGATCAGCAAAGAGGTCTCCTGTTGCAGCAAGGATAATAGCGTCTCCAGCTTTGACTTGGTTTCAGATGACAGAACTTCAATGGCTGGAGCAGAGCTTTCTTCAGGCTCTTCATCATCGGGAACAATCCCACTGATAGAGAAGGAAAACAGACTATCGGAGGAATCTTGCTCCTAAAAAGAAAAGGTGATGTCAGCAGAAGGTCCCAAGTGTTAAAGGTTATCTAAGGGAGTTAACTTACCTGTTTTAAGGCAATCTCTCGCCTTTGGCTTGAAGAAGCAACCTCAGGTACAATTGCCGATGACGTTTCTTGTGTTGGTACCTCGATCGATTGCTGCTACGACACTGGTGCCGATGAAGATTCTTGTATGAGTACAATGGCCGATGGAAGAGCAGTTGCTGATGGAGAAATCTGCACAGGTACGTCAGGCGATATCGGACGAGGCGGGGATGCCGATGGTGTAAGTCTTGCCCGCTTTGATTGTGATTCTTCGCCTGATGAAGCCTTACGCTTGTGCTGTAAAATATCGGCATCGGATGGCTGGGGGCATCGGCAATGGAAGGCTGAGGAATTGGTACACTTGGGACGGTTGTCGATGCAGTTACTTGGTGCTGCAAGAGAAACAGATGAGTAAAAGTGCCGATCCAATGATCAAGGTTTAAATAAAGAATACCTCTGGAGAATCATCAAGGACGACGAGGTGTGGCGACGAAGGTGCTGCAGGTGGAGATGAAGGTCAGGTTACCGATGAAGATTCCATTGGTGTAGAACTCACGCCCTGAAATGTGAAATCGGTAAATCACAGCAATCGGCATCTACAAAAGAAAGTGAGGTGATTACCTTAGATGTCTGTGCCGAGGATGCGATCGATTTGGTGCTCTTCTTGGAACGACCACGGCCCATCACCGTGTCTAGCGAAGGAGCTTTATAGCCAATGACGGATACTGGGGAGATAGGCTGCAGCCGTATGACCTTGCCGCTCTTACTTAGTGTTGGAACTGGGTCATCGACCTGTTAAAAAGGGGTTAGTT
The DNA here is from genome assembly GCA_023333625.1 of Bothriochloa decipiens. Lineage (NCBI taxonomy): Eukaryota > Viridiplantae > Streptophyta > Magnoliopsida > Poales > Poaceae > Bothriochloa > Bothriochloa decipiens. Next base: position 31,605,601 of record CM041638.1, read on the forward strand.
GCCGATGGATTAAAAGGGAGTTGAAAGAAGTACAGAGGGTCAGACTTACCACATCGGCAGGGATGGCGTGATCGGAATCAATGAGATTCTAGTAAAGATGAGGAGATGGAAAGAATAGTTTCTCTTTCCATTCTTGCCACCATAATTTGAAGGACTCAGTGACAAAAGAAGCCGGTACCCAATCGGTTAGATCGACATTAGAGGTATTGGCATCGGGAAGGAGAGTAACAATCTTGTGCCAATCCACACGGTTCGCAATAGTCTCTCTCGGTTTAATCACATCGGCAAAGCAGAGGTTGATGGGCAGTTGTCTAAAAGCTAGTTGTCTTGCTGCTACCGATGGATAGTAGAACTCGTATGTGGGAATAATGTTCTTCCCACTTCCAAATATGTTGACCGGGATGGCACGAGGGGTGATTATTGCACTAAGAATGTCGGCATCTTTGTTCAAAGCCTCATCGGTAAGGTTAAAGGAAAGAGGGAATCTTGCTTCTTCATCAACATACGGGACCCAGGCCCGAAGCTCAAAAGGGATGCCAATGTAGAATCTGTGGAAGAGATTGCTGATCTGGACTCTGTTTGCCTCTGCCCCTGGTAATACTGCCAGTGCTTCTCCAAAGTTGATCGGGGGGCACATTGCCGATTCTTCTTCCCCGAGTTGATAATCTTCAGGAAGACTTTGAGGGAATCGCTTGGCGAACAGATCAATGTGGAAATACTTGTGTGATGAACCACCAAGGGCCCCCCAGATTGCCGATGGATTTGCCTTGCAGCAGCCTTTGTGACACTTGGTGAAGGAGATGGTAGACTGAGCCAAGGAGGTATCGGCCCAGTGGGAGTCTGACGCCACTAGCCAACATCTCTGTTGCAGGAAGGTGCATGTTGGTCGGTCCAACTATTCTGCCGCAGAAAATAAATTTCTCAAGCCACATATTCAAAAAAGCTGAATGCTCCCTGTGACTGACTGAACCAGATTTCTTATACTCGTTGATATAACCGGTCCAGCCACCAATATTCCTGGTAATCAGTCGATGCTCAGGTTTTCTCTGGAACAGTGCGTTGTCATCGGCAGATGAGATGTCCAAACCAGTGAGCATATACACATCGGCAAGGGTTGGAGAAGCTGGTCCATGTTTGAAGATGAAGGCATTCAGAGTATCAGACTAGAAATAGGAGGCGGCGATTAACAGTGACTCATTCCTCTCCATATCGGCAATAGATAGTCTGATGCACTGTTCTAATCTGCGTTCTGCCCAATACAGCTCCATTGGCCTTGCGACCCTCAAATACTAGTCCTTACATCCCTTAGAAGTTTTTGACCAAGATCAAAAGGTATCAGTCCAGAATCCCAAATCAAAATTCTGAGCTCTAAAAGGGATTCGATTGGTTTCTGCGTTTATGATGTCGATTGGGTCTGGATTTCCCATTGGGCCTAGGCAGACAAATTGATTTTGATGCGTTGGGATAAGGATATTATTGCAAAGTTCCTGAGATTAAAGATTAAAATAAAGAGGAATCATGAACTGCGCAGAAAAGGAAAAACGTCGGGGGACGGGTAAAGAAGAAGATTAACCTTGGGTACGTCAAAGCGGATAGCCATGGCCGCGATGAAGATTGGAGAAGACAAAGAATACTAATGGAGGCTAAGGATCGCCGTCAAGAGTGCCGACAATCGAGTTCGTCGAAGGATCGCCTGTTGATGTCGCCACTGGAGAGAGAAAAGCTAGGGTTTGAATCGCAGATGAAAAATGGGCCGCGGCGGAGAAAGCATTATATGGGCCTGTAGGTACGGGATTTCCACTACTGCGCGTGCAACTCTCGAGAAGTTCAAGCGGTTTGGGTGATCATGACCAGGGGAAATTTTGGTGCATAAAGTATTTTATACTCCGAAATTGGGGGCATGTGTTGACACCGTTTTTCGGCACGTGTCAATAAGGATCGGGAGACTAAACTAAATCGGCAAGAAGGTGGTTGTTCTCCAGCGTTGCTTCTGAGTTGCCGATGGGTGATTGCCGATAAAGGACATGTTGATCTCATACATTGCCGATGAAGCCAGAGGGCTGTTGCCGATAAGATAGGCAGGAAGGCTAGAAGGTTGCTGCCGATGCCAGGGATGTGCCGATAAGAAGATGACTTCATCGTGACGGGAGCGGACAGCGGATCGGCGACACGAAGCTTATGATTTTTAGTATTGTAGTTTAAATCCAACTCCTATACAAGTTTTATTTCTTTTTCAAGGAATAGAGTTTGTATAAGGAATTAGTTTATTTCTTCTATATTTGAGCTTTACGTATTAAATTAGGACTCTTTTGATTAGTAGAGTATAAATATATGCCGAAGGGCATTGTAATGGACATCCAAGCATCAACAAATAAATCTACTTTTTATTTACCTTTACCAGTACTTTACTTTTCGGCGACTTCGCCAAGTACCTTTTCTTTTTCAACGAGTTCTTTCAAGAATCGACGGGCTGCATCAACTTGATCTCTGGCGACCTTGCAGGTTCCGCGTCTACCGAGCACGATTCAGGCTTTGACGTCCGGGCGTATCGCTGTCGTCTCGTCTGATCTGTTCAACAGTTATCGAATACTTTCTGAGCTTTGACGTCCGGGCGCATCGCTGTCGTCTCGTTCAGATCTTATTCAAATTTATCATCCTTGTCGATTAACAGGTCAAATCGACTGGCACGCTTCGGATATCGATTGTGGGTATTAGCCCGGTGTGTTTGCAGATATAATTTTGCATCAACACTAGCCATAAACTAGAGTCATACAAATGCCTAAAGATACACCATAAGCAGCAATGCAATCCGTAACAAGATTACAAGACCTACTAGTCGGTGACCCCGCGCGGGGGATTAGACTGGAATAGCATTTCATTAGGGATTGGACATGGAGTAGAATTTTGTGTTAAGAACAAATTAGAAAAATATTCGGTTGAGCGATATATTCACAGCGGGTTCACAATAAATTTTTTGCTATTCCATAATTGGGTTTGTTCAATAGTGGGTTTTTTTATATTTTAACGGTTGTGGACTTGGAGTAGCATTTTGTGTTTAGAACAAATTAGAAAATATACGGTTAAGCGATATATTCGTAATGGGTTCCATGATGAATTTTTTGTTATTCCATAACGGGGTCTTTATTGTACAATAGCGGGTGTTTTTTATTCTTTAACGAGTATGTACGGCTGGATAATGGACACTTACTATTTCATAACGGGTCGGTATGTGATGTTCCATATTAAATATTTACTGTTTTAATGGGTTTGTACTGTTTCATATTGGATGTTTACTGTTGCTAACGGGTTGGCACTGTTAATGTATAGTAATCTATGAGAGGGATTCGGTGTGGTACTGTAGATGTACAGGGGTCTGTGAGTTGCCGGCGATCTCTAGCTTTAGGAGTATAGGTAGATGGCATTTAGAGACGTTACAACAATTAAAATCAAAAACTATTCTGGACATCTTTCTGAGATGAACCTTAGCTCAGCTCGATCAAAGTCATTGGATTTTAGTGCCAATGACATGTCCTATGTGTCAATTTCAACAATCGTTTATGTTGAGGAAAGCAGTGAGGTCCAAGCCTTTCAAGCAAGCAATTGCTTTAGCGTGGAGAGCACTTAATAGATTAATAGGTAACATAGCTTGAAGCAGCCGCTAGGAATTCACTAGATAGTTCCTATTACTGTAGCCTCAGCTTCCACTTGTATTCTGGCAGATGTTGGATCCTAATCCTATGGCTCCTGAGTTATCTTCAACCTCCTCTTGTCACTCTTCTTCCTAGGTCCTTCTCCTCGTCATGGGCTCTCAACCCTCAATCTGTCATGGGTGCGCTAGGGTTGTTTTATCGGCCACGGAGCTCCAGCAAAACCCAAGTGTAGACCAAGACTAGAGGCCACACGAGATTAAAGGATGGGGTCTTTAGTTTTAGATCTGCATTCCCAGTTGTAAACCAAGACTAATTTTTTTTTTCAAACAAAGCTGCAAACCGGTTCTCTATATAAGATAAGTCTATATATATAATAAAAGGTATAGAAATTTGAAAACGGCCTACAAATTAAAACATGAATTACCTAATAGTTGGTTGACTACGTTTTATGGCTAACAATTAATTTCAGCTGATATAAATGGACCCCGAACTAAGAGCCTTTTGTCGACATCTAGATAGTTCTTTTAATATTTTTGTTACTACTCAAACAAGTTGAATGATGCAATGGGCTCTGACAGTACATTATAAGTTTCTCCATTCTAAACTATGATATGTTGTTTTGGTATTTTTTATACATAGCTTTTGTTATGTATTTAGATATACAATATGTCTAGATATATTAGAAAAAATTAATATATTTGGAATGGAGGAGTGGATCGATCAATTAATAAATATTTGTAAGCTGATTTTCCTTGCGATAGATTACATACCAGGAGTACCACGTTGTCAGATGGCATTAACTCCATCTCCGTGGCCGCACTTCTTCATAAGCATAGGTTCGAAAGACCAATCAGGTACTCCCTCTGTCTTAAAATACAAGACATTTTGTTTTGTCCTGAATCAAACTATTGTAAATTTGATCAAATTTATAGAAAAGAGCAATAATGTTGGTGTCCTGACCTAGGGGCCAAGCATCGACGAGTGAATTTGTGTTGCGTACTTCCTAATTCAGATGGTGATGCAAGAAGAACACTAGATTTTTATCCTGGTTCGGGTAAGAGAAAGCCCTATGTCCAGCGGAGGGAGAGAGAGATTGTATTATCTTACACCGAAGTGCTTGTACAGGGGATACAAGTGAGCGAGTAGAAACCGGGGGGGGGGGGTGTAGAGCAATGCCTAAGTCTAGAAGCGCTAAGCCTATGCCTTGTAACTGGGGTGTTCGGATTTATCTAAGTGTTGTCCGATGCTTGTTTGAATGTTGTTCGGATCCATGAAACTAGCCCCTTGCGTCCCCTTTTATAGGCCAAGGGGAGGCTCAGGTGTACAGGAACCCTAGGGCTGTCGTAGGTGGTGACATTGAGGGGATGATGCCGATCGTGTCATGGTTGCTGTAGAGGCATGCCTCGGGCATGGCCTACCCTGTAGCGACGTGCTTGGAGACGATGGCTGTCCTTTAGGTGTGTCATGATGACGCCATAGGTGGTCGGTGAAAGATCCGTACCCATACGGGGACGTGCGAATCCCTGTAGATGTCGTGTCAGGAGTTGTTGGATCGTTGACTGGAGGCGTCGAGGTCCTAGTCGAGGGATGGTCGAGGGAATCGAAGCCTGAATGGATAAGACCAAGCCCCAAAAAATACGGTATGGGTGTTGACAATCGCATCTCGAGGGGGTGCCTGATGGGGCACAGTGTCTGGCATGGTATAACAGTGTTGTACGAACGCTGATTCTATGGGTATGGGCGGTAAAAGGAGGATTTGACCTTTGTACCTGGTCACTATAACCCTATTATAGCCATGAGGTTAGGCAGGAGTTGGTGGGCACATTAAATGCCCTGAATCCCGTACGAGGAGTAGGTGAGCCGGAGGGGGAGCAGTGGTCGACGGGGGGTCATTCGCCTGCATGGAGTTCCGCCTCTCGATGGGGCGTCGACCGCCCGTGCGGCAATCCATCGATCGAGGGCCCCGTCGAGGGAGGATGCACATGGATTAGTGCGCCCTGTTCATGGGCCGGCCCAGTACGGCTTAATCCATGGGTGTTGGGCCTTGTTTCGTTGAAGAGCCAGGCTTAATTCCTAGGGAGTCTTCTCGGGGATTTTATGCTAATTGCTCGGGGATTGTTTTTCCTGGGTCAAGGTTTAGGGTACCCCCTTGTCCGGATACCCGACAGTAGCCCCTGAGTCTCAGTGCGAGTGCTGGCACTCACACAAAGACTCATGAACTAGAGTCGTAGAGCTTGTCGTTCTCCAAAGGGTGCGCACGAGCGTACCCTTCGGGGGTAGCCCCCGAGGCCTCGGAGGTGTAGGATACTCCTCTGAGGGCTTTATGTGATTCTTGTTGAGGGGTGCTTGACTCGAGCCCCCGGGTGTATTTGACCCTCTTCTGTCGAGTGGTGCTGAGCGTAGTTGAGCCCCCGAGCGTCGTGTGGCTAGGGCTTTGCTAGCTTTTGGCGTCCATCCCATGAGCCCTTTCGATCGGTTATGGGGTGAGGAGCGTCGTACTACCCTTGATGGGCGAGTCTCGTCATCCTCTGTCGAGCTGCTATCGGGAAATTCAAGAAAGAGCTCTACCCCATTCCATGGGGGTCGACTAGTGGCTGCGGAGGTGCTCTTATTGAAGCAAATCAATGGGTCCCATGGATGCCGATCCCTTTCGATTGGGTTCGGTGGCTCAATGCCTCTCTCCGAGGGGATTTCAATGTGGACCCTTAGTTTTGCCTTGAATATATCGGGGGGCCTCGAGAGTTCATTCTCGAGCCGGGGCCTCGCATCGGCTCCCCTAGTCATCCCTGACTTAGGTACTCGAGGGCGGTTGTCGAACCCTGACCGAGGGCCAACCTTCACTCCCTTGAGATTTTTTCATGGGGCCAGGGCCCGCTTTCCTTCTCGTGGAAGATATCATCGCGGATAACTCCTCCCATCTGTTGGGCACATCTTTTTAGGCAGGAGATGGAGACCGAGCGCGTGACGCGTGTCCCTGTACCCAGGAATTGAGGGAATGATTAGATATGAGCATTGAATGCAGAGATTTACCTACTCCCTGGCTAGATCCGCCCGTTACTCCTCAGTCCACCGAGAGGTAGTGTTTCATCCATCCCCATCTTGCCCTCTTGTTTCTGCCACCGCTGCCACCAGAGACCAACGTGAACCGATCTGTTAGTGTAGAAAAGAGAGGGGGAGAGAGAAATCAAGAGAGATTGGGAATCTTCCCTCCTGTCCGTCCACCGAGCAGGTCCAATCCTCCACCATGGGTGTGGAGCTTCTTCTCATGGATGACTGGCTTTCATCGACCATGATGGAGCAAGAGTTGTGGAAGCTGGTCGACGATGGGCTCCTCCATCCCATCACCTCGGACGACCAGCCAGAGTGGATGGCACCACCGAGGAAACATCGGGAGCCTTACCCGCCGGTGGGCTACGTTGTGAGCTTCATCGCCTTCCACAAGATGGGGCTCGGAGCGCCTCCGAGCCGATTCATGTGTGTGCTAACCAACCACTATGAGGTCGACCTCTAAAACTTCTCCCCGATGTCATCTCCAACACGGCAATCTATGCCGCCGTCTATGAGGGGTACCTAGGGATGGAGCCACACTGGGAGCTGTGGTTCTATCTCTTTAAGTGGGAGTTCTTCTCCAAGCCAGTGTCGCTGGGGAAGAGGAGCATCGTCCGCGCCTGTTGCTGCAACTTGGCATTGAAGCGGGGGATCAATACATCCTAACGGGGCTGATTTCCAACCACAGTGGGTGGCACACCCGATGGTTCTATCTTTGTAACGATGACGGCCTGTTGCCGCACTACACCGGGTGCACCATCATGGAGTGCCCGTATCATTGGCTGCACGGTGTGGCGGGGGAGAATCAGGTGAGGTTGGATCCCCTCCTCGACGTGCCGAGGATATTGCGAAACCAGGGCCTAACCGCTGGGATCGTAGCCTCGGCTTTCTATAGCCGGAGGGTCTTTTCGCTGATGCGACACTCGCTGTGCCTAGACCAGATGGGCCTGGGGCACCCCTCGAGGGGTGCCAGACGTCGGCTGAGGACTTTCCTATCAAGGAGGTTGTAAGACATGTGAAGGGGGCAGACACCGGCCCCTTTACACCAGAGAAGGTGAACAGCATCCCGATGCTGTCGGGCGATGGCCACATACAGTTGGTGAGTGCCCTGATCCACTATTCTTGGCTTCCCAAGGAAGAGTCTCCCTCGAAAGAAGAGGAGGGAGAGGAAGAGGAGGGTGATGATGATGAAGGGGTGGAGGCGCGTCTTGACGCCTTGCTGCCCAATCCCCCCGAACTGACATCCTCTTTACGCAAGAGATGATCAAGGCGGGGTTGACTTCTCAGGTGTCGAGGGGGGCCCCGATGTCTGCCGAGGGTTGAGAGGCGAGGACCTCAGAGTAGCTTTGGGAGAGGAGGATGACCGACCCCTCGGCCCAAGGGGGTCAAAGTCATGGTGCACACACGGGGGGACTTCGCTGTCTTCATCACAGGGTAAGTCCAGCACGCTGCCGCTACGTACTAGATCTTCGACACTCAGCGCGCGGACGCGGGATCTGACGGCTTTAGAGGAGTAGAGGACGCCTTGAGCATCATCAACCGTGGCCCTGGGTGGCTCTGGATCCAGCAAGGAATCATCAAAGAGGGGGACTCAGAAGCCCCCAAGTGATTCAAAGGTGCCTGGGAGGGCGCCCCTTATTCCTGTGGGGTAAGTTTTCACCCTTCGTGGTTTCATTTTCCCTTTTTGTCATTTATAGGATGTTTAACATCTTTTGCTCATGTGTGTTCAGGCTAAAGCATTTGATGGAGGTGGCAACTCCCTCTACTGCCAAGCAGCTCAAGATCGATGCTGCCGCGAAGATGGCGGCGTCAGCACCAGGTGCCACTTCGGGGTCCCGATCGGCATCGGTGGCCGCTTGGCTTATGAAGGCTCGCGCTGCAATGGCTCAAGGTAGGCTGACGGGCACTGCTTCCATTGTAGGCTTGGGCACCTCGAGGACCATGGCAAGTGGCAACGTCGCCCAGGACCGGGAGCGGACCAAGGTGCCTCCCGGCACCACCGAGCTCGAGGGCGTCACCAGCGGCCAGGTATCGAGGTCGATGAAGGAAGCCCTGATCACCATCTAGGACAAGGTGGCAGACTCCTCCACCCATGATGCGGAGGAGATGGTGGAATGCCCACATGAGGCAGGGTTGGGGCTCCCTCAACAGCTGCAACCATGGTCGACATGGCCACAAGGGCTGCGCGAGTGGGAGGAGCGACAAAAGCGAGAGCAGCTGAAGAAGCAGCAGGAGGATGGGCGGCAGCCCTCGGGGCCACCGCAGCAACAACAACAACAATAGCAGCCACAATAGCAACAACAGCAGTAGCAACAGCAACAACAGCAGCGGTAGGAGGAGCCAGCATCTTTGTGCCTGCCGCAGCAACCACAGCAACAGCAACAACAGGAGGAGCCGGCATCTTCGAGCCTGCCATAGCAGTCGCAGTCGGTGGAGATGGCCTCGGACCTACCACAGCTGGTGGAGACATCCCTGCTAGACGTGGGGCAGGATGGTGGACGACTGGAGCCACTGGCTTTGAGCTAGCCAGAAGAGGCTACGCTGAATACGGGCCAAGAGGGCAAGCGATCAGAGTCGCCGGTCTCGAGCCGTCTGGGGGAGCTGGTAATCAAGGACACCCTAGCATGGGGGTGGGTCAGAAAGCTTATCGCATAGGTGGTTCCAGCAGAGGTGTCAGAGGCTGAGATGGTTGCGATGGCACTGATGCCTCGCCCGCCGTCGACTGGGTCTTCGGCCGGCCGGGGATCCTTATATGGCCCCAGCTTGTATGCTCCTGGCCTCCTTGCAAAAGGGAAGCAAAAGACAGGGGAGGCTGGGTCGTCGAGGGTTAAAGAAGAGGCCGGGTCACCATTCCCCACACTGGCCGACCGAGTGCTTCGTCACGGCGGTTCAGTCGAGATGGGAGACTGCATCATGGCGGCCGTGCAGGAGCGGATCAAGAAAGATCTTCCTTATTGGGGCCGAGAGGTTCTTCAACTCCAAGACCTGATGAATCCTGATGTGCCCATGTTCGAGATGAATGATCCAGCAGAGGTCGAGCGCTGGGAGCACGTCAAGGAATTCTGGGTCTGGATGCAGCATGCCCTACGACTGGTGGTCGATGTCACCACTAAGGATTTGGCAAGAGCCTTCAAGGTATGTCATTTCCCTCCATGATATGAGGGGTCAACTTGCTTTCTTGTTGACACCCTTTCTCGTGCTTTTTTGTTCCCAGGATCTGAGGGGATGCTCCCAGACCAAGTCTCAATTCATCCACCTGACAAGGGGTGGATGGGAGCGGATCCATGTGTTGCAAGCAGCGGTCGAGGCTGCCCAAGCCAAGGCGGCAAAGGCGAAGGTGGACATGGTCAAGGCGAAGGAGGAGGCGACAAAGGACAAGTAGGACGCCGTTGCGGCCTGAGGGGAGGCGACCCAAGCCAAGGAAGCAGAGACCATGGCCAAGGATGATGCCACCAAGGCTTGGGAGGTAGCACAAAAGGCTCTTGAGGACCTCTCCCTAATGGGAGAGCACGTCAAGACACTCAAGGGGGAGCTCGGACAGTCCACGATGCGCATCAAGGAACTCGAGGAGAGCCTCGCCCTGACTTCCCATGACTATGACACACTAGATGTCTCAATCGGGCAGGAGAGGCACTGCGTCCAGACCCTGGCCGACGAGGTCTCAATGCTAAATGGAGCGCTCCAGGAGAAGGAGAGGGCCCTCGATGGCATTGGCAAGGTGATCGAGGAGCTAAGGGCAAAGAAGAAAAGAAGGCATTCGCTGAGCTGCGGGATGGGTACACAGCCCTAGAGACCCACACCAATGGTAGGCTTGGTGCTTTTGCCTTTGGCTTTTTGGTCTGAGTGCCTTGTCTGTCGTGATTAACCTTGTCCTATGTTTTAGACCTCGACGAATGGAAGCTCTAGGCCCAGATAGACACCAGGCACTCCAAGACCTCTATTGGGTGGAGGCGACGCTGACCGATAAGCTTCGAGGCGCCATTGACTTGGTCTGTGACAGTCTGGGGGTCAACCCTGAGGAGAAAGTCAAGGGTGACGTGCATGGGGACCCCTATCTCTAGAGGATGTACGCCCTTGACTGTGCCGTGCGGGAGTAGATTTGTGATGCACTCCATCATGGCATGAAGAGGGCGATGGTGATTGTTTACTTAGGCTTCATGTATGACATGGCGATCGTCTTCCACGGCTTCATCTCTGACCCCAACAAGACTGAGGACGAGAATCGTGAGATGCATCTGGCCTTGATCAAGGCGGCCGAGGTGCCAGGCGGCGAGTTGTTGAAGCTCTTCGATCCCGAGGTCGTCCCTCCCGACGTTGATGAGAAAGAGGGCCTGTGAGCTAAACCTAGGCATGTAGCCCATATAATAGTTAGTATTTTGCGAACTATGATGGTGAGTCCCTGGAGGCCTTGGAAACATTATGGATGTATATATTTTATTTTGCATATGTTTTATTCTTGATGTTCTATTTCTTATTTTGCCTGAGTTGGCCATTCACAAAGTTTTTGGTGCATACGCTTGCCCCTCGAGGGGGGAATGAGTGGAGGTACCAAAGCCCGAGGACGTGGGTGGTCCCACGGCTCGATGCCCCTCGACCCCTTGGGGAGTTGCATGGCATTTTTGACCGAGTGACAGCAAGCATCGAGGTGTTGAAAGAATAGGTGTTTGAGTTTTGAAAAAACATGCGGGTTTTTAAGGAACTTAGGGGGTTCCCCCTCTTATATCCTCGGAGGGAGGCTTGGCTCTTATGGACCAGAGTCGAGGCTACCTCAAGCATATGAACAAAAAGTTGAATTATAAGTGAAAGTACTTCTTATTTATTCATGATCTAGAAAATGTACAAAGCCGTGAGGCCCTTGGGGTAAAAGCGACATAGCTGTTCAATGTTCCATGCGTTGGTGAAAGTTTCACCCTTCCTGTTGGACAGCTTGTAGGTTCTAGGCTTCAGCACCTCTGCAACGATGAAGGGGCCCTCCCATGGTGGAGTTAGCTTGTGGCGGCCCTTGTTGCTCTGCCATCGACGGAGGACGAGGTCACTGACTTGGAGATCCCTCTTGCACACGTGTTTGTCGTGGTAGCATCGGAGCTTCTACTGGTATCTCGTGGAATTGAGGAAAGCCACATCTCGAGCTTCTTTGAGTTGGTCGATGGCATTTTTGAGTGCTTCTTCGTTCGTCTGCTCGTTGTAGGCCTTTAGTCGAGGGGACCCATACTCAAGGTCAGTGGGGAGGATGGCCTCAAACCTATAGACCATAAAAAGTGGGGTAAACCCCATGGCTTAACTTGGCGTCATCCTTAAGCTCCATAGGACTAAAGGCAGCTCGACGGCCCACTTCTTGCCATGCTTATTTAACCAATTGAAGATCCGAGGCTTGAGACCTTGTAGAATCATGCTGTTGGCGTGCTCAACCTGGCCGTTAGTTCTGGGATGAGTGATGGCGGACCAGTTCACACCGATGTGATGGTGGTTGCAGAAATACAAGAACTTCCTACCAGTGAACTGCGTGCCATTATTGGTGATGATGACGTTGGAGACCCTAAAGCGATGGATGATGTTGGTGAAGAATAGCACTTCCTGCTCGGACCGAATGTTGGTGATGGGCTGAGCCTCGATCCACTTGGAGAACTTGTCAATGGCTATGAGTAGATGAGTGTAGTCCCCGTTGTCTTCTTCAGGGGCCCTATGAGATCAAGCCCCCAAATGGCGAATGGCCACATAATGGGGATCGTCTATAGAGGTTAAGCTGGAGGTGGGTCTTCTTGGCGTAGAATTGACACCCTTCTAACGAGCGGACAAGGTTGATGGCATCGGAGACTACAGTTGGCCAGTACAAGCTTTGCCAGAAAGCATTTCCGACAAGGTTCCTTAGAGCAGTGTGATGGCTGCAAGCCCCCGAGTGTATATCCTTGAGCAGCTTTCTTCCCTCCTCAATGGTGATGCAGCGCTGGAGGATCCCAGTGGGGCTGCGTTGATAGAGCTCCTTGTCGTCACCGAAGAGGATGTAGGTTTTGACCCGTCAAGCGATGCAGCGTGCCTCGGTCCGATCTTCCGGTAGCTTCCCTCAAATAAGGCAGTCGAGGAAGGGAGTGCGCTAGTCTAGCTTGGGGCTTGGTGGAGGAGGCGACCCCTCGATCTCCATGGCCTCGGCCCGATCGAGGGGGCCTCGATCGAGGGAGGGGGTCAACTATCTGTGTTGCAGCTCCTTCCCCTACACCTGGATCAATGAATGGCTCGTACAGGTCCCTCGAGAAAACATCTGGTGGGATGGTACCTCAAATTCATGCAATGTTTGCTAGCTCGTCCATGGCCTCATTGTACCTTTGCGCGATGTGGTTAAGCTCGAGGACATAGAAATTGTCCTCCAACTTGCGAACCTCCTTGCAGTAGGCTTCCATCTTAGGGTCGTGGCAGCTCGAGGCCTTCATGACTTGATCGATCATGAGCTATGAGTCATCATGAACATCGAGGTGTCGAACCTTGAACTCAATGGCGATGCGCAAGCCATTGATGAGGGCCTCATACTCTACGACATTATTGGAGGCGATGAAGTGGAGTCGAATGACATATCGCATGTGGACTCCGAGGGGCGAGATGAAGAGCAAGCCCACGCCAACTCCTATTTTTATCAAGAACCCGTCAAAGTAGATCGTCCATAGCTCCGCCTGGATCTGAGTGGGAGGTAGCTGAGTGTCGGTCCATTCTACAATAAAATCTGCTAGTACCTGGGACTTGATGGCTTTGCGTGGCGTGAAGGAGAGGGTCTCACCTAGGAGCTCGACCGCCCACTTTGCTATTCTTCCCGAGGCCTCCCGGTTCTGGATTATTTCCCCGAGGGGGAAGGCGAGACCACAATCACTGGGTGGCTAAGGAAGTAGTGCTAGACCTTGCGTCACATGATCTGGCGTAGAGTAGCTTTTGAAGCTACAGATAGCGAACCTTCATCTCTGAGAGTACCTCACTGATGAAATAGACAGGCCGCTAGACAGGCAAGGTGTGTCCCTCTTCTCCCCTCTCGATAACTATGGCCGCACTAACCACCTGGGTGGTTGCAGTGACATAGAGCAAGAGTGGCTCGGCTGGATTTGGCGGTATGAGAATTGGAGGAGAGTTCAGCATAGCTTCAAGCTTAGGGAGGGCCTCCTCCACCTCGAGGGTCCATGTAAAACGTCTAACTTATTCAAGAGGCAGTGCTTTTTCTCCAAGATGTGAGATAAAACTACTGAGGGCTGCAATGCAGCCCGTGACCTTCTAAACGCCCTTGAGATCTTGGATTGGGCCCATCCTGGTGATGGCTAAGACCTTTTGGGGTTGGCCATGATGCCACGCTGAGAAATGATATACCCCAGGAGCGTGCCGCGAGGGATGCCAAAGATGCACTTCTCAGGGTTGAGCTTGATGTTCTTTGCCCAGAGGCATTTGAATGCGATTTTGAGGTCACCGATGAGGTTGTTAACCTTTTTAGATTTGACTACGACATCGTCTATGTAGGCTTTGACCGTCGGACTAATATGTTCACCAAAAACTTAGAGCATGCACTGTTGATAAGTCGCACCGGCGTTTTGAAGGCCGAAGGGGATGGTAACATAGCAGTACATGCCAAAGAGGGTGATAAAGGAAGTCGCGAGCTGGTCGGACTCCTTCATCTTTATTTGGTGGTAACCGGAATAGGCATCGAGAAAAGAGAGAGTTTCACTTCCTACGGTGGAATCAACGATTTGATCAATGCGTGGTAAAGGGCAAGGAACTTTTAGACATGCTTTATTCAAACTGGTGTAATCCACACACATGCTATATTTCCCACTCTTTTTCTTAACTAGTACAAGATTGGCTAACCACTCGGGATGATGAACCTCCTTGATGAATCCAGCCTCCAAAAGCTTGTGGACCTCCTCCCCAATGACCTTGCACTTCTCCTCGTTGAAGCGGCGCAAGTGTTGCTTCACCAGCTTGGACCTGGCTCGGATCTCCAAGGTGTGCTCAGTGACTTCCCTCGGTATGCCCAGCATGTCCGAGGGACTCCACGCAAACATATCAGGATTCGCGCAAAGAAAGTTGACAACCACTACTTCCTATTTGTCGCTGAGGGTGGCGCTGATCATCAGTGCCCTCTCGTCGGAGCTGATGGGGTCGAGGAGGATCTTCTTTGTGTCTTCTGTGGGCTCGACGTTGCCGGCATGGCTCTTAGGATCTGGGACCTCAGCGGTAAAGCCTTTGAGGGTCGCCGACAGCATCACAGACTCTTTGACCGCCTCCCCATTCTTGGTGTACTCCATGTCACAGTCGTAAGCGTGCTCGTGGGAGGGGCCGATGGTGATGATACCCTTGGGTCCCAGCATCTTGAGCTTGAGTTAGACGTAATTGGGGATTGCCATGAACTTGGCGTTGCCAGGCCGGCCGATGATGGCATGGTACATGCTATGAAACCCAACCACCTTGAAGGTGAACACCTCCTTCCTGAAGTTCATGGAGGTGCAAAGCAGACGGGGAGGTCGATGCGGCTGATGGGAAAGGCTTTCTTCCCTGGCACAACTCCATGGAAGCCCCCACTGCTGGATTGGAGCTTTGACCTTGGCATCCCTAGGAGGTTGAGGGTCTTAGCGTAGATGATGTTGAGGCTGCTGCCTCCATCCATGAGTACCTTGGTGAGGCGGGTGTTGACGATGATCGGGTCGATGACGAGCGGGTACGCTCCTGGCCCACCGACCTGGGCAGTAGTGGACCACATGCTTTGTCTTATCGTCTAGCCTACCGACCAGGAGATGATGGACCAGCCTTCGTCTTCTGGTCTGGGCCGTCCAGACCAAGCAGTGTTGGTGGTCCATATGGATTATTTTTTAATCGCTAACGTATGCCTAAAAGGAGAGAAACAATCATGCTTTAATACATAGACATATGCTATTAACAGAGTTCCACTTGTACCCCTAGTGTTTATGTTTTTACAGGATTTATGGTGAAACAAGTGGAAGTGCACAACACCAATTGGAAAGCGTAAAGGCGGAATGCGAATTCAGGAAATACACAACCAAAGTTAGCAAAGGAGCCCACCTTTGGTGCATATCTGGGCCCAATCATAACCACGGTGGAGGTCCAGGCCCAGAGGTGAACCGACCACATGAAGGCGGTGGCCAGTTGGCCCCACCAGGGGGCGGCTGACACCGAGGGCGATCGGTCCCCTGGTGTCCCCTCCCGAGCCTAGTTTTCTTCGGCGGTTCATAGGACGGTTCTCCTACAATGGTCCCACCTACTATCAATACAGATGGAAAGTGGAAACCACCCTTTGGAGGTCGGTTTGGGTCCTTCCATGTGGGATAGCCCTTTTTGCATAGAGCCCCTCCTCTCAAGCTATAAAAGGAGGCCTCCTCTCTTCATCATTCATTCATTCACAAACACAAAGAGGTCACAATGTAGAGAGGAAGAGCAAGCTCCATTCCGTTAGCTTCTAGCTAAATTAGTATAGGGAGTGAGAGAGGGAAAGAGCTAGAGAAAGAGCGGAGTCGAAGCAGTTCCACCTCTGGTTTGATTGTCTTGCTACCTCTATGATCATCTTGCTACTTGAAGTGAGAAGTTTGTGTTCAACTTTGGTTTGATTCATTAAGCATGTCTCTTTCATAAAGCTACTTTGGTTGGATGCTCTAGTAGAGGACTCCTGATAGAGACAGATGTTCGTAGCTGACGCTAGAGTAGTAGTTGCCTTCATAGACATGGTGTCCAGGTTGGAATCTACCTTCGTATGCTACGCGCGCCCATGGGTAGAGGGTTACGTGGTAGGTGGTGACAGTCCTGTCCACTCGTACCTGCATCCCCTCATGTTCGGACGTAGAGTAGAGCTTATACTGTTATCGCTTGGCAGACCAGGTGCGTCTGTGCCCGAAGCAAGCAAGTAGTGGGAAAGTTACCATCGCTTAAGGGTTTCTTTCCTTAGAAGAACCTCTCTACCCAAGCTATCTCTTCCATCTCTTCTGGGTAAATCTAGCTAAGAGACTAAGTACAAAGACCATTCCTTTGGGAAATTATGATACCCTGAATACTTCCGGGTGAAGGCTACAAAGGTACTTCCGTACGCTTGCGGACTTTTCTGCTGACGCTAAGAAGCACCAACAAGCAGCCCAAAGCCTAGCTGCGAGGGTTTACGATGTCTATACCCCCACAACTAGTCCTCAAGCACCATGTATCTTGAGAAAGTCACTGTTTTGACCTGTGCTGAGTAGCGAAAGTGCAGACCACATGATGCCGAGTAGTGAAGACGAAGACCACATGATCCCGACCAGTGAAGATATTGACCGTGTCAAACTAACCAACTATAATGATAAGGAGAATCATGTCCTGGGACATGGGCCCATGTTAACACGTGATAAGGAGAATCACTAGAATGTTAACATGAACCAACTGTATGAGCAGGAAAAATGAACCAAGAATAGAAAATAGGCCCAAGTCACCGTGAGGTGACATGGGCCCATGTAGTCCCCAAGCTCGATAGAAGATAGGAAATGTTGTATTGAGATTTTAAGAAAAACTCAGAATAGCACCAACTAGACATAGTTGGTACTAAAGGAAAAACCATAACACCGTCCCTAGGCGTGGTCTGGACGGAGCACAGGCTCGATTGGGTCATAGCCCATGGGCCCCACTGGGTGACAAGCTACTGCACAGTCCCCAGATGTGCCTTGGATGGGACATAGGCTCGATCGGATCACGAAACACCAAGAAACCATAGCCCATGGGCCCACTGGGTGACAAGCTACTGCACAGTCCCTAAGTGTGCCTTAGAAGGGACATAGGCTCGATCAGATCATGAAACACCGAGAACCCATGGCCCGTGGGCCCCACTGGGTGGTATGTCACTGCGCAGTTTCCTAGTATGAGAAATTAATTATGTAACTCAAGAAAATATTCCCTAGATTTTAATTAAAAAACCTAGAACAAATTTGGAAAGAAGTGTATATTTAAAGGAGAAATCCAGGGAACGATCCCCAGATTACCGGGCACGTGCCAACTTAGGATATGGACAAATGGGGAAAGTGCAAGGGGGAATAAAGAATCCTATAGCCTGCATCCACACTCAGGGACCAGTGCAGCCCACTAGAATAAAAAGGGCCACATCCACACGAGTCAGGGAGTCCAACCCTCGAAGTCAAAGTGACATCATCCGATTCCTATAAATATGCAGCCGCTGCTGGAGGGAAAGGTTCCGCACTTCAATCATTTTGATGCCACACTCATCCCACTCATTCAAGTGCTCCACCACATCTACTTCCTTACAACCCTGCCGCCACAGCCGAATCTATCACCACTGCTCCGTCAGCCGCTGCGCAAAGTAGTCGAGCAGATCTAGCACATCCGCGCCACCATCGCACGCTGCTCACCTGTCAACCCACCATCTACGGAGGAGATGGCGAGGAAGGGAGCCAAGAAGGCAGTGAAGACGACTGGATCTGGGGCGTCCAGGCCAAAGTGGGTGCAATCGACCTCCACGCGAGAGTCACTGCAGGTGCTTGCCGACGAAGGCCTGCATCTGCCACGGGAAATGGAGGTCTGGCTGGAGTCACGAGGTGAGGATTCCCGTCGACCCTGGGATGGGGAAATCATAGTCGTTGAGGATTATGTGATGCGGGGATTGGGGCAACCCGTGAATGGGTTCTTGCAGGATCTCTGCATTTTCTATGGGATTTCAATTTGCAACCTCGACCCCAACTCCATCCTCTCCATCTCTATCTTCATCTCGTACTGCGAGTCTTTTTGGGCATTCCTCCCCACTTCAATCTATTCTGCCACTTCTACCTATTACGGAAGAAGGGGGCTAATACTAGGGGATCCCAAATTGCAGGGGGATGCTATGTCGCCTACGGGGTGGGATGAAGGCGCAATTGTTGGACATCCCACACCAGTCAGCCAGAAGGGGCTGGAACACGCGTTGGTTCTACATGAGCCAAGATGTGGAGGGAAGGAGGGTGCCATGTGATGTGGACCAAGTGCCGTAGTTCATTCCCAGGTGGTCAGATGCACTGTCCCATGATGAGATGCACCAGGTGAAGGAACTGCTGCGGCTAATTGAAATTGAGCATGTCAATGGGCCACTAGTTGCTGGGACATGGCTGGTGCGTAGGATCTAGCCCTGCATGGAGTGGGTGAACCACTTGTTTGGGTACGCCAGATGAGCTGACCCCTCTCACCAGACCCAGGAGAGGCTAACACTGCTAAACCGACGAATGGCATCTTTGTTCGAGAAGTTTGATGAGGATACAAGCTATCCTAAAGAGAGCACACGTCCCTAAGACATGTCCCAACCACCACCACCAGTAAGTTAATAGTGGTACTGTTTGTTATGCTGTCCAATGTTATTGAATTACAATGCGTATACCATCTTTGTGTTCTGACTGACAGACACTCCTTGGACAATACCGAGCAATATTCTTCTCTGTTGTGCTAGTGGATCAGTGTCCTCAAGGTGAAGCACTATCTGGCCAGCAGAGGACTGAGCAGGCCCACTACTGGAGTAGGGCAGGGAACAGTAGATGTCTCCAGCTGTGGGGGTATAGACCCCATATACCCTCGTGGCTAGACTTTGGGCTACTCGATACAAGACAGCCCAGACCAGAAGATGAAGGCTGGTCTATTACCTTCCTAATTGGTGGGCCAGACAACAAGACAGAGCCTGTGGTCTATTACCGCCCAGGTCGATGGGCTGCACGGGTGCCGACGGCTGCTTGGCATGCAAGGAGTGTTAGTTGGTTATATCTTCATGTCCTCCAAGGATGCGGCACAATGTAACCGACCATACGAAAACCCAAGATAAGTAACCTTGTCCCCCGGCTATATAAAAAGGTAATGACCCCCTAGAACGCATCTGAACTCATCTCATTGTACTCTGGTACACATCAATACATCAGCAGAGACGCAGGACGTAGGGTATTACGCTTCCGAGCGGCCCGAACCTGGATAAACCTTGGTCATCCTAGTTGTTTGTCTTGCATCTCACATCTAGATCATTGGTCTTAGCGCACCCTCACCGCAAATCTACTACCTCGTGGTATTTCATGGTAGACTCCTGAGGAGGTTTCATCAACAGTGGCACGCCAGGTAGGGGTGCGCGATCTGATCATCAGGCAGTCTAGATGGTTTCGTTCCTAGGTTCCATGGACTTTGAGGCGAGCGTCTCCCTCACCATTAGGGTGTTCACCTGGACCACCGACGTGATGACATCCCTCGTGTTCATGGGAGTAGCACAGCCGGTCCTAGCTCTGGCTGCGGTGCAGTCGGCCCCAGCACCGATCGCGCCAATCACTTCACCAACAACCCAGATCTCGGGGCCGCCCCTGGGGTCATCTGCGCTGCCCATGATGGCCGTGGAAAGGATGACCACGCTAGCAGAAAACTGGCTGCTTCCTCGCTACCAGAGGAGGCACATCGACAACTCTGATCTGATTGATATGATCGATCAGCACAGTGCAGGCCTAGTCGAGATCCTAGAGTACGTGGAGTCTGCTCCTACACGACTTTGTGAAGAATACCTATATTTCACCCCTGTCCGTCCACGTCAATGAATCGCATCAATCACCCACGTCGCACAGATCCAAACCTGCCCGTGGTCCGTTGGCTGCCACCTGTCCATTAGGATGGCAATGCTCGGCGCCGGCAAGGATCTACGGGCCAAGCCGGTGGCCCACGCTGACCAGATCTAAATCTGGCTCCAGTCCAAGTACCACCTACAAACTGAAGAGGATGACCTCTGGCTGCTCACCAAGGTGGACATCCCACTTTGGTAGAACACCATCAACTACAGCCTATTCCTAGCTAGTGGCATCGCCAATAGCGCCCTACACATAATTAGGCATGCCGCACGCATCGTCCAGATCCAGCTCTGGATGCTGCGTGGGCTCTGCCCCTGGTTAGGTAGGATGAGTTCATTAACATGCACTAGCGCCAGCGTACACCCAGCCACGCCAGCCACCAGGCTTGGGCGGAGCAAAGACAGCAGCGCCGGGCACAACAGATGCAACCTGCACCAGAGTCGGTAGATCTAATTGCTCCTAGCCTAGGGAGTGCACCTGTCTTCCCACACGGGTTGAGCAACGCAGCCCCGTCCTACGCGAGGAACCAGCAGATTGCTCCCTAACGACATGACAACCACCTCCTAGACTTAGATCCCAATCTGATTCTAGTCCCAAAAGACCCAAGGCCCGTGGTCGGCATGGTGGCTTTGTAGTAGATCCCTTCTAAATCAAATGGAATGATCCCCGAGGACAGAACCATGTCTGATTGACTCTCAGGGCTTGAGAGGACACTCTTCATCTCCTTTGACTTTACCAAGTATCTCCTCTCCAACGAAGAGAGTCTTGAGGTTTGGAGTTAGGAGAACATCAAGGATGAGAGACCAACCGCACCAGACCACTGGGCCTACCTAAGGACCTTGTCAAGCTCTTCATTGTTCACCCTCTTCTAGCCTTTTACCGCGTTGATAGAAGAGTCATTGCGGCTACGCTGGCCACCTTTGTAGGCGTCCCGACCACAGCACTTGAAGGAGCGATCATCATCTTGACGGTCAGGGTCGCGGTCACCGCGATGATTGCCATGATGGTCGTCCCATCGAGCTGGTTGGTGGTCCTGATTGCAATCGCGGTCATGGTCGTCATCGCGGTGGTAGTTGTGATTGAAAGGGACGGGGTTGCATCACCATCACCATCTAGATTAGGGAGCACGCAGCACATATTTACTCATTGGTGCTAGGCGTCCAGGGTCAAAACACCGACAGTTCATGCGCCAGGTAGGAGAACCGCGTGTCACTAATGATTTCTAGTTTTTTCTGGATGGCAGACTCAGCTTCGCCGCTTCTGCGCGCTATAGTGATCTGGTTCGGGAGCCTGGAGTTCATGTCCCTCGGCCACGGCTATGACATGACCCTGCTCTAGGTTGGAGATCTGAGCAGAGGCCGTACCGAGGCGTCATGCTTAGGAGGGGCCGCACGCCGGTCACCACCATGCCTCCACATCCAGGAGGAGGTGCGATCAGTGCCGCCATCACCATTGACCTGCATCTAGGTTGCCACCCGCCGTGTTCCCCCCGCTCCTAGTAGGCGACAAGGGGCCCTTGGTTGGGGACCAATCTGACCTGTGTCTAGGAGTGGAGGATGAGCCGGCAGGACTCTACAGAAACCCCAGCTTTACCTTTGCAATGAGTTCATCGAGGGAGCCCGGCGAGGCTCCTTCGGCACGCTCGGCACCATCACCCCCAATCTACTGCTGCATGGACTTTTTGGAGCTCACTGCCAGTTTCAATGTGCACCAAGGCAAACTCTGCCACGATGCACTCCAATGTGAGCATGCATGAGGACCGCCCGGGGGCTCTCTTGCATGCTAGCATGGACCTGGCAGCTGCCGTGCCGACCTCTGAGGACCTTGGCTTCTCACGAGCACCTGGCCTGAGGCAGTACACCCTCGGCACGATGCGACATCAGCTCAACGAGGAGCGGCGTGGGCAGTCCCCATCTTCTACTCCGGCAGCCCCGACTCTGACTCTGACAACTATGACCCCACTCACAAGTGTTTTCACATCAAGGGCGGAGTCGTGTTGAGCGAAGATACCATCGACCCAACGGCCACGGCAGCAGCCGCAGCAGGAAGGGCCCACGTCATGGCAGACATAGAGGAGCAGCCACTAGCTGTGCCCAAAGATGAGCACCCTCATCTGGAGGACCAAGACGCTCAGCTCGTGCTGGTCCGGGAGATGTGAGCCAAGATCAACGAGGATCAGGAGTGCCTACGTCAACACGAGCGGACCCTCGAGCAGGAGCGTCGACCCTCGCCCGGCGAAAGGGCCCGAGCTAGAGCCCGGGAGGTCAACCGACAAATCTTTGAAGACGGGGGACCTGAGCACCCTATCATCAATTGTTTCCCCTGAGCCAGTCAAAAATTCATCGCGGCCACCATGCTTCTTCGAAACATGCCCGTGTCATCAAACCCTCAAGCTCGGAAGATACAGACCAGGTCGAGGGACTCCTCAAGGTCGCAGCCACACAGCAGGCTAAGAGCTCGGCCTCAAGACATCGAGGGATGGCCTTGGAGCAACCTGTCAAGCCCCCCGCAATGAGAGGGAGGTCTCAGTTCACTAGGAAGAAGGCCCCCAAGCAAAGAAGGCAATCCCCGTTCGAGACCACATCGTCGACAACCGCGAAGCCCAAGACGCGCGCTATGACATCATCGAGAACCGGCGGTGCAAGAGTGGGACGCTTAAGATCAAGGCTACAGCACCCATTGAGGGGGACACTACAACAATGACGAGGACCATCGGGCCCCCGAGCTACTGGGCCCTCGAGTTTTCATCAGGGCGATCCGTAACACGCCGCTACCGAACCCCTTCTGACCCCCACGAGTGTCGTCAAGTACAACGGGGAGACCAAGCCCGAGCTCTGGTTGGCCGATTTTTGGCTAGCCTGCCAGCTAGGTAGGGCACGCGACGACCGTACCATCATCCACCAACTCCCCCTATTTCTTTCTAACACAGCTCGAAGATGGCTCGAGGAGCTCTCTCCTGATCAGATCCGCAACGGGGCTGACCTAATGTAGGTCTTTGAGGGAAACTTCAAGGGGACCTATGTGTGCCCCAAAAATTCCTGGGACCTCCACAACTACAAGCAGTAGCCCAGGGAGTCCCTACGCAACTTCGCCTGATGCTTCTCCAAGCAGCGCACCAAGCTCCCACACATCCCCAACCACGACGTCATCTTGACGTTTGTCTCGGGTACCACCTACAAGGAGTTGGTACGGGAGCTGGGACGCAATCGCCCTAAGACCATTGATGAGCTGATGGACATAGTTACCAACTACGCAGCCGGTGAGGAAGCGGTCGAAGCCTTTTTCAGCAACGAGAAGGACAAAGGGAAGGCACAGGCGGCCGACATCGAGGACATGAGCAAGGGCCCCAAGAAGGGCAATAAGAAGAAGAAGAACTAGCAGGGTGAGTGTGAGGCTACGAACAATGATCTCGTCACTGTAGTCGAGCGCAAGAAGCCTCGAGGTCTCCCTAAGGGGGGTCGTCTTCAACAAGATGCTGAAGGAGCCTTGCCCTTACAACAAGGGAGGGGCTAATCATAACCTCGAGGACTGCCACATACTCAGGAACTACTACAAGAGTCTGGGCAACGAGAAGGATGACCAGAAGAAGGACAACGGTGGTGACAAGGGTGGTGACAAGGAGGACAACAAGTTCCCCGAGGTCTTTGACTGCTACATGATCTATGGCGGCCCCTCGACCCAGCTCACGCCTCGACAGTGCAAGAGAGAATGTCAAGAGGTCTTCTCCGTCTAAGTCACTACACCCTAGCTCCCATCACGTTCGACTGTGATGACCATTTGGATCGCGTCATCAACCCAGGAGCCTAGGCACTCGTCGTCGACCCGCTCATCATCAACACCCGCTTCTCCACGGTCCTCATGGACGAGGGCAGCAGCCTCTACATCATCTACCTCAAGACCCTCGACCTCCTTGGGGGTCAAGAGGTCGCAGCTATGACCCGGCGCCGGGGGCTTCCATGGAGTTGTGCCAGGGAAGAAGGCCCTGCCTATTGGTCGCATCGTCCTCCCTGTCTACTTTGGCACCCCCACGAACTTCAAAAAGGAGATCCTCACTTTTGAGGTGGTTGGGTTTCACGGCACATACCACGTCATCATCGGTCGACCCGGATACATATAGTTCATGGCGATCCCCAACTACACGTATCTCAAGCTCAAGATGCCGGGACCCAAGGGCATCATCACCATCGGCTCCTCCTATGAGCACGCATACGACTGCAACGTCGAGTGCATCGAGAATGGAGAGGCCGTCGAGAAGACCACCAGGCTGGCCTTGACCCTCGAGGGCCTCGCCACTAAGGCCCCCAAGCCCAAGTGCCACGCGGGCAGCTTTGAGCCCGTAGAAGACACCAAGAAGTTCCCCCTTGACATGAGCGGCTCTGGCGAGAAGGCGCTGACGATCAGTGCCACCCTCGATAGCAAATAGAAGCAGTGCTCATCGACTTTCTCTACGTGAACGCTGACATGTTTGCGTGGAGTCCCTCGGACATGCCGGGCATACCGAGGGAAGTTGTTGAGCACGCCTTGGACATTCGGGCCGGGTCTAGACCGATGAAGCAACGCCTGCGACGCTTCGACGAAGAGAAGTGTAGGATCATCGGCGAGGAGGTGCACAAGCTTCTGGCGGCCGGTTTCATCAAGGAGGTTCATCATCCCGAGTGGTTAGCCAATCCTGTACTAGTTAAGAAGAAGAATGGAAAAATGAGGATGTGTGTCGATTATACTAGTTTCAATAAAGAATGTCCTAAAGTTCCATTTCCTTTACCACGCATTGATCAAATTGTTGATTCTACTGTGGGATGTGAAACTCTCTCTTTTCTTGATGTTTATTCTGGTTACCATCAAATCAAGATGAAGGAGTTCGACCAGCTCACGACCTCCTTTATCACCCATTTTGGCATGTACTACTATGTTACCATGCCTTTCGGCCTTTGAAATGCTGGGCAATGTATCAGCAGTGCATGCTTCATGTTTTTGGTGAGCACATAGGGAACACAGTCGAGGCCTATGTCGATGACATCATAGTCAAGTCAAAAAAGGTCGACAACCTCATCGAGGACCTCAAAATCATGTTCGAGTGCCTTCGAGCCAAAAACATCAAGCTCAACCCCCGAGAATGTGTCTTTGGTGTGCCTCGAGGCATGCTCTTAGGATACATCGTCTCTCAGCACGGTATCGAGGCCAACTCCGAGAAGGTCGCAGCGATCACCAAGATGGGGCCCATTCGAGACCTGAAGGGCATACAGAAAGTCACGGGCTACCTCACGGCCCTCAGTCGCTTCATCTCACGCCTAGGAGAAAAGGCCCTGCCGCTGTACCGACTCTTGAAGAAATCCGAGCACTTCGCGTGGAATGTCGAGGCCAAGGAGGCCCTCGGTAAGCTCAAAAATATGCTGACCTGCCCTCGATTCTCATACCGCCTCGACCTACCACACCATCTGAATCAGCTGAGCCACTTCTCCTCTATGTCGCTGCAACCACTCAGGTGGTCAGCGCACCCATAGTGGTCAAAAGGCAGGAGGAAGGGCACGCACTACCCGTCCAATGGCCAGTTTACTTCATCAGCGAGGTGCTCTCGGAAACAAAGGTTCACTACCCACAAATCCAGAAGCTACTCTATGCCATCGTGCTCACACGCCGCAAGCTCCAGCACTATTTCCTCAGCCACCCGATCATCGTGGTTTCCTCCTTTCCCCTGGGGAAGATCATCCAGAACTGGGAGGCCACAGGAAGAATTGCTAAGTGGTTGGTCGAGCTCATGGGCGAGACCATCACCTACGTGCTGTGCAAAGCAATCAAGTCTCAGGTGCTGGTGAACTTCATCGCTAAATGGACCGACACCCAGCTTTCACCGGTGCAGATTCAAGCTGAGCTGTGGAAAATGTACTTCGACAGGTTGCTCATGAAGACAGGAGCGGGCGTGGGCTTGCTCTTCATCTCACCCCTCGGAGTCCACATGCGCTACATCATTCACATCCACTTCACCGCCCCCAACAACGTTGCAAAGTATAAAGCCCTCATCAATAGTCTACGAATCACCCTCGAGCTTGGGGTTCGACGCCTTGACGTTCGGGGCGACTCCCAACTCATCATCAACCAAGTAATGAAGGCCTCGAGCTACCACAGCCCTAAGATGGAGGCCTACTGCAATGAAGTACGCAAGCTAGAGGATAAGTTCCATGGACTCGAGCTCAACAACATCGCTCGATGCTACAATGAAGCCGCGGACGAGCTCGCCAAAATTGCATCTACTCGAGGCACCATCCCGCCAGATGTCTTCTCAAGGGACCTCCTTGAGCCCTCTGTCGACTTGGGCTTGGGGGCTGGCACTGCACCGTCAACACTCGACCCCCCGGCCTCGACCAAGGCCCCCTCAATCAGGGCTGAGGTCATGGAGATAGAGATGTCACCCCCACCATCAAGCTCACCACCGAACTGGCGTGTTCCCTTCCTCGACTTCCTTATTCAAGGGGAGCTCCCAGAAGACCAAATCGAGGCTCGACGGATAGCTTGATGGGCTAAGACCTATGTCATCTATGGCGATGACAAGGAGCTCTACCAACGAAGCCCAACTGGGATCCTCCAGCGTTGTATTAGCATCCAAAAGGCAGGAGGCTCCTCAAGGACATTCACTCGGGGGCTTAGGGCCATCACACCATGCTAAGGACCCTCATCAGCAATGCCTTCTGGCAAGGTTTCTAATGGCTGACCGCCATCTCCGACGCCATCAACCTCGTCCGCTCGTGCGAGGGGTGCCAATTCTATGCCAAGCAAGCACACCTCCCGGCGCACGCCTTGTAGATAATCTCCATCACATGGCCTTTCACCGTTTGGGGGCTTGATCTCTTGGGACCTCTCAAGAAGACAACCAAGGGCTACACGCATCTGCTCGTGGTCGTCGACAAATTCACCAAGTGGATCGAGGCCCGGCCCATCGGCAAAATCCGCTCTGAGTAGGCGGTCACATTCTTCACTAACATCATCCACCACTTTGGGGTCCCGAACATAATCATCACTGACAATGCACATAGTTCACTGCCAAGAAGTTCTTGAACTTCTACAACCATAATCACATTCATGTGAATTGGTCTGCAGTCGCTCATCCTCGAACCAACGGCCAAGTCTAACGCGCCAATGGCATGATCCTTCAGAGCCTCAAACCAAGAATCTACAACTGGTTGAAAAAGTATGGCACGAAGTGGGCTACCGAGCTGCCTTCGGTCCTATGGAGCCTAAGGACGACACCAAGTTGAGCCATGGGATGTACCCCGTTCTTCCTGGTCTACAGGTCCGAGGCCGTCCTCCCCATCGATCTCGAGTACGGGTGCCCTCGACTAAAGGTCTACAAAGAGCAAAGGAACGAGGAGGCCCTCGCAAACACTGTCAACCAGCTCAAAGAAGCTCGAGACATGACCCTCCTCCACTCCACGAGGTACTAGCAAAAACTTCGACACTACCATGACAAGCACGTACGCAAGAGGGATTTCCAAGTTGGCGATCTTTTCCTCCGTCGACGACAAAGCAACAAGGGGCGCCACAAGTTGACTCCACCGTGGGAAGGTCTGTATACCGTAGCTGAGGTGCTAAAACTTGGAACATACAAGCTAGCGAACAACAAAGGCAAAACCTTCACCAATGCTTGGAACATCGAACAACTACATTGCTTTTACCCCTAGGGCCTCGAGGCCTTGTACATTTCCTGTATTATGTACACTTGTCGCATCATGAATGAATGAAATGCTCTCGATTCCAGTGCTAGAGTAGCCTCCCTTGTTATGTACATTTCCCGTATTATGTACATTTCCCGTATTATGTACACTTGTCGCATCATAACTCTAAGGTAGCCTCGACTTTGCTTATATAGAGTCAAGCCTCCCTTGGGGGCTACAAGGGGGAACCCCCCTAAGTCCTCAAAAAACCCGCACGTTTTTTGAAACTCGACGTCCTTCTTCCTCTCACACGCTCCGATGTTCTAACTTTTGCTTGGTCAAAAATTCCTCAAAATCCCTAAGGGTCATGGGTCGTTGAGCTGGAAGCTCACCTACGCCCCCGGGCTATGGTACCTCCACTCACTCTCCCCCTCGGGGGACTCGAGCGCGCATTAAAAAACATAGTAAAAGTAAGAACCAAGCCGAGAAGAGGTAGGAGACTTGAGATAAAAAACACACCTAAAAGCATCACGACAAATTCATAATTGTTTTTGTCACAAAAATTAACTTATTACATGGGCCTCTCTGCCCAGAATTGGCTCACAAGCCTTGGCTTTCGTTGCCACCATCGCCACCGTTGCCGTCGTTTTGTCACCACCACCCTCATCGTCAAAGTCAGGAAGGAGGACTTTGGGCTCGAACAACTTCTCCATCCATTCACCGGGCTCCTCGGCATCCGTAATTAGAGCTCGGTGCCTCTCCTTGTTCTCAGCGTTGGTCTTGCTAGGGTCGATGACGAAGCCATGGGATACAACCTCCATGTCGTATGTGAAGCCGGAGTAGACGACCGCCATCACCCGCTTCACGCCAATATAGAGGGCATCTTGGACCTGCTCCCTCAAGACGCGCCCAAGGTCCCACATCCGGTTGACAAGGGAGTCTCCACGCGACTGACCCTCGACCTCAGCCTCCTCTGGCTGACCTCAAAAACGTCATAGACCGAGTTGGTGGTGGTGTAGAGCTTGTCGGTCATCGCCATTTCATCTCGTAGGATGTCTTGAAGGGTCTGGGAGGTTGCCTTGGTCTGGGCCAGTTGTGTCTCGAGGTCTGAAACGCAAAAACAAACTTCAGCCATGACAAACGGAAGAAATAAGTCCAAAGCAAAAAAGAGGAAACCTACCATCACAGTGGGTGTTGAAAGTTGTGTGCGCATCTGCCACCTTGTCACGCTCCCTTTGGGCCACCTTGAGGACTCGGACCACCTCTGTCTTCTCGAACCGCAGGTCCTCAAGGGCCTTGCTGGCTAGAATGATGGCCCCCTCTTTCTCCTGAAGGGTTTCCTTCAGCTTGGCAACCTCGGCGACAAGGGCATCGGCTTGGCACTTCTCCTCCCCAGCCGAGATAACGAGGGTGTCGTGGGCCTCTGAAACCTGAGCAACATCGGTCTCTAGCCCCCTGATGCGCTCAGCAGAGTCATGAGCCTCCCCCTCGAGCGACTGGATGCACTCAAGGGCCTTCTGCACCTCCTCAAGAGCCCGGCCGGCGTCACTCTTAGCCTTCTTGGCTTCGTCCTTGGCCAGAGCAGTTTCCTCCTTGTCCCTGTAGGCCTCCTCCTTCACTGCGATAGTATCCTCCTGGGCTCGAGCCGCCTCCCCTCGAGCCATGTTAGCTTTCTCCTTGGCCTTGGCACCCTCCTCCTTCGCTTTCTTCATAACCTCTTCAGCCTGGGCCAGCCCATCTCGAGCAGACTAGCCGCCCTCGAGTTGACGCTGCACTTCCTCCTGACCATCATGCATCATATGGAGGAATTGGGACTTCACATGGGACCACCTCCTCAGGTCCTAAAAGCAAGAAACAAGAAGTCAGATACCAAGATGAGAAATTATCCGAGTCCGACGCACTTGGAAAAGCGCTTACCGAGAAAACCTAGCCCAGATCCTCGGTGACGACGTCAACAACCAGCTTTAGGGCATGCGCCAGCCATGCCTGGTACTCCTCCGCGTCCTCCCAGTGGGTTACCTCCGTCATGTCATCCATGAAGGTCCCAGGGGCGCTGGGGTCCAGCAGGTCTTGGAGCAAGAAGCACTCCCTACCCCAGGAGGGGAAGGCTGCCTGGACCGTCTCCCGCACCGATGACCTGACTCGCTCCACCGCGTCAGGCGAACCGCCGTAACGGGCCACCCGATTGGCCAGGGTAGGGAACGGCGGCTCATCCTCCACTGTGGCCCCCGACGCCCCAGCGTCGCCAATCGACTGCCCTGCCATGGTAAGAAATCCAGGGTCGGACCAACTGGGGCTGTGAGGGGTCCCTCGGGTGGTGGACGCACCATTGAAGAGAAGTGCGTCCTCCTTCTCTACTCGCTGAGGCAGCGGTGACAAACCCACGGTGGCCATCTCCTCGGGCGGCGCCGGCGACGCGCACAGGACCATCAACTCGTCCTGCGCCGCGTCCCGCTGCTGCAGCAGCTGGTCCAGGGTAATCATTGCCTCCCCCTATGTTGAGGGAGGCTCGAGACTGTCGGCTCCTCTTGCGGCTTGGCCATTCAGCCGGACCTCAATTTCCCGTGGTGGTTGCAGGCCCTCGTTGGCAAGCACCTGCAGTCACTCTCGCGTGGAGGTTGATTGCACCCACTGCGGCCAGGACACACCAGATCCAGTAGTCTTCACCACCTTCTTGGCTCCCTTCCTCGCCATCTCCTTCACAGATGGTGGGTCGACGGGTGAGCAGCGTGTGATGGTTGCACGGATGTGCTAGATCTGCTCGACTGCTTTGCGCAGCGGCGGACGGAGCAGTGGTGATGGATTCAGCGATGGCGGTGGTGGTTGTAAGGAAGCAGATGCGGTGGAGCACTTGAATGAGTGGGACGAGTGCGTGGTCAAAATGATTGAAGTGCGGAACCGTTCCCTCCAGCGGCGGCTGCATATTTATAGGAGTCGGATGACGTCGCTTTGACTTCTAGGGTTGGACTCCCTGACTCGTGTGGACACGGCCCTTTTTATTCTAGTGGGCCGCACTGGTCCCTGAGTGTGGATGCGGGCTGTGGGATTCTATATTGCCCCATGCACTTTCCCCATTTGTCCATATCCTAAGTTGGCACGTGCCCAATAATCTGGGGATCGTTCCCTGGATTTCTTCTTTAAATATACACTTTCTTCCATATTTGTTCTAGATTTTTTCTAATTAAAATCTGGGGAATATTTTCTTGAGTTACATAATTAATTTCTCATACCAGGAAACTGCACAGTGACATACCACCCAGTGGGGCCCATGGGCCATTGGTTCTCGGTGTTTCACAATCCGATCAAGCCTATGTCCTGTCTAAGGCACACTTGGGGACTGTGCAGTAGCTTGTCACCTAGTGTGGCCCACAGGCTATGGTTTCTTGGTGTTTCGTAATCCAATCAATCCTATGTCCTGTCCAAGGCACACCTAGGGACTATGAAGTAGCTTGTCACCTAGTGGGGCCCATGGGCTATGATTTTTTGGTGTTTCATGACCCAATCGAGCCTATGCTCCATCCAGACTATGCCTAGGGATGGTGTTATGGTTTGTCCTTTAGTACTGACTACGTCTAGTTGGTGCTATTCTGAGTTTTTCTTAAAAGCTCAATACAACATTTCCTATCTTCTATCGAGCTTGGGGACTACATGGGCCCATGTCACCTCGCGGTGACTTGGGCCTATTTTCTGTTCTTGGTTCATTTTTCTTGCTCGTAAAGTTGGTTCATGTTAACATTCCAATGATTCTCCTTATCACGTGTTAACGTGGGCCCATGTCTCACGACGTGAAAAGAATTTTTCTTTTTCTTGGAACCCCATGCATCTTTTTGACATATCATCTTCCTTAACCGGAGTTGTGGTCAGGAGCAGACTTACGAACTGCTTGGGAGAAGCCTAGACAGTGCTAAAGTGATCATCATGTTCACTGGTTAGTTTGATGCGGTCAATATCTTCGCTAGTCGGGATCGCGTGGTTTGTGTCTTCACTGCTCGGCATCACGTGGTCTGCACTTTCGCTACTCAGCATAGGTCAAGACGGTGACTTCCTCAAGATACATGGTGCTCGAGGACTAGATGTGGGGGTATAAACTCCGTATACCCTCGCAGCTAGGCTTTGGGCTGCTTGTTAGTGCTTCTTAGCAGCAGCAGAAAAGTCCGCAAGTGCACGCAAGTACCGTTGTAGCCTTCACCCGGAAGTATTCAGGGTATCATAATTTCCTAAAGAAACAGTCTTTGTACTTAGTCTCTTAGCTAGATTTACCCAGAAGAGATGGAAGAGATAGCATGGGTAGAGAGGTTCTTCTAAGGAAAGAAACCCTTAAGCGATGGTAACTTTCCAACTACTTGCTTGCTTCGGGCACTGGCGCACCTGGTCTGCCAAGCGATAACAGTATAAGCTCTACTTCGCGTCCAAACGTGAGGGAATGCAGGTACGAGTGGATAGGACTGTCACCACCTGCCACGTACCCCTCTACCCATGGGCGTGCATAGCAAACGGAGGTAGACTCCAACCTAGACACCACGTCTATGAAGGCGACTACTACTCTAGTGTCAGCTACGAACATCTGTCTCTATCAGGAGTCCTCTACTAGAGCATCCATTCAAATGATGAACGATGATCCCACAAACAAGTAGCTTTATGAAAGAGACATGCTTAATGAATCAAACCAAAATTGAACACGACCTTCTTACTTCAAGTAGCAAGACAATCGTAGAGGTACAAGTTGGAGCGAGAGCCGATAAGTCTAGCACTTCATCCACCTAGAGGTAGAACTGCTTCGACTTCGCTCTTTCTCCAGCTCTTTCCCTCTCTCACTCCATATACTAATTTAGCTAGAAGCTAATGGAATGGAGATTTCTCTTCCTCTCTACATTGTGACCTCTTTGTGTTTGTGAATGAATGAATGATGAAGAGAGGAGGCCTCCTTTTATAGCTTGAGAGGAGGGGGCTCTATGCAAAAAGGGCTATCCCACATGGAAGGACCCAAACTGACCTCCAAAGGGTGGTTTCCACTTTCCATCTGTATTGATAGTAGGTGGGACCATCGTGGGAGAACCGTCCTATGAACCGCCTAAGAAAACTAGGCCCGGGAGGGGCCACCAGGGGACCGACCGCCCCCGGGGTTGGCCGCCCCCTAGTGGGGCCAACTAGCCACTGCCTTCACGTGGTTGGTTCACCTCTGGGCCTGGACCTCCATTGTGGTTACAATTGGGCCTAGCTATGCACCAAAGGTGGGCTCCTTTGCTAACTTTGGTTGTGTATTTCCTGAATTCGCATTCCACCTTTACGCTTTCCAACTGGTGTTGTGCACTTCCACTTGTTTCACCATAAATCCTATAAAAACATAAACACTAGGGGTACAAGTAGAACTCTATTAATGCATATGTCTATGTGTTAAAGCATGATTGTTTCTCTCCTTTTAGGCATAAGTTGATCCATAAGGACCGCCAACAAGACCCCCAAGCTTAACCTTTGCTCAACTCGAGCAAACAGCTAAGTATGGTTGTTGATCAGGAGTTGCTACGATGCTGATCATATTTCAAATGTACCAAGTTTATAACAAAGTTTTCATCTGTAATTTGAATAAATCAGCATGCTATCCACCCTGCTATTATCTTGAAATAAATGGGGCCTTTTAGCTATCTCAAGTCTTGGGTAATTGCAAGATAGAACAGTTCAATGAGCATTGCTTATCATTCATCCCAAGATCAACCATTGTCGATGTTCTGACCCTTGAGGGGTTAACACCAATGAGTAATATTTGTAATTGCATGCTTCCTTAATCCGGTGGGTGATGCAAGAAGGACACGGCGATTTATCCTGGTTCGGGCAAAGAAGGCCCTACGTCCAGCGGGGGGAGGATAGTTCGTGTTGTCTTGCACCGAAGTGCTAGTACAAGGGAAAATACAAGTAGGTGTGAGGAGCGTGAGTTGGAGCTTGGGCAATTCGGACGCCTGGCTCTCGACCTTACACTGTCTCACGGTATTGTTCTGCGATCTAAAGACTTAGCGTTTCTACGCTCTGGATCCTGTCGTTCGGGATCCCTCTTTCTAACGCCCTGGCGCCTCCTTTTATAGGTGATGGAGGGGCACAGGAGTACATATATTTAGCATTCACATGACCGGTGACGCATGGCGTTGAGGCCGATCACGTCAGTGCTGTTGTAGTGATGTACATCGGTATGGAGGCTCTGCAGCCGTCGCGTCGGGAGTTGTTAAAGTGCAGCCCGGAGTTGTCCAACAGAGTCGAGGGGCGGCGGTCGAGGACTTGGCTTGAGTTGAGGAGGTCGAGTCAAAGGGGTCGAGCCTCACCAGATAAGGTCAAATCTCAAGAAATGTGGGAAACGCGCTGATTCATACGTCTCGAGGGGGTGCTGGACGGGGCACAGTGCTCGGCATGGTCCAATAGCGAAGTACGATCCGCGGGATTCTGAGACATGGGCGATAAAAGCAAGATTTGACCGCCACTCCCACAACTTTTACCGTAACTATGGCCATACGGTTAGGCGGGAGTAGGTAAAATGCATTAAATGTGCCCGGATCCCTACGGGAGAGACGGTAGCCGAGGGGTGCACTGTCCTCGAGGGCCGCTCATTCGTGCGAACGAAGTTCTGTCCTCGAGGGTAGGCTCGTTCACAGGGAGATGTTCTGTCCTCGAGGGCAGGCTCGTTCGCCCGAATTGTACCCTTGAGCGTACAGTCCCAGTCCGTTCGGTAGCCTCTCGAGCAGGCTTTGGTTTTGGGCCGTCGTAGTCCGTTCGCGGGTCAACCCAATACGCTTCAGCCTGCGGGCCTTTGAACGTTGACATGGGAGGGCCGTTTGGGGTACCCATTTCCTGGGTAACGATAGTAGCCCCCGAGCCCCTGCGCGAGTGATGGCACTCGGGCAGGGGGTCAAGAATTGGAAACAGGATGTGATTCAGATCTTTCCGTGGGAGGCACGCGAGCGACCCCCATGGGGGTAGCCCCCGAGGCCTCATAGGAGTCGAAAGACTCCTGTGAGGGCTTCATTTGTCTTTGGTCGAAGGGTGCTTGTCCAGTCGGGTACGGGCCTGAACTAGAGTCGCAGCGTTTTATCGAGGGGTGCGTCAGGACGTCGAGCCCCTGGGGGATTTTTCGACCCTCTTTCATCGAGGGGTGCCGGGCACAGTCGAGCTCCCGAGCCTCGTGCGGCTGAGGTGTTGCTGGCCTCGGCATTCATCTCACGAGTCCTTTCGATCGGATGTGAGGTGAGAAGCATCGGACTACCCTCGATAGGGCGAGCCTCGAAGTCCTCAGTGAGCTGATAACGGGAAAATCCAAGTGAGAGCCCCTTCCTCGTTCGATAGAGGTCGCCAGGAGGCCCGAAGGCGGTCTCATTAAAGCAAAACGCAATAGACCTATGGATACCGATTCCATTTGATAGGTCTCAGTGGCTCGATGCCTCCCTTCGGGGGATTCCATAAAGTCCGTAGCACTTCGCCTTGGATGTGTCCAAAGGGGTCTCGAAGGTTCGTTCTCAAGCGGGGCCTCATGTTGGCTCCCCCTTGGTCACCCCTGACTCGGGTGCTCGAGGGCGGCTGTCGAACCCTGATCGTGGGGCCAGTCTTTGCTCCCTCGAGGCTTAGGGCCGGAGCCTAATTTTTCTAGTGCTCAAAGGCGGTTGTTGAGCCCTCACTCGAGGACCGGCCTTCGCTCCTTCGAGACTTTGAGGTAGGGCCAGAGCCCGTATTTTTTTTGGTGCTCAAAGGCAGCCGTTGAGCCCTCACTCGAGGACCGGCCTTCGCTCCCTCGAGACTTCGAGGCGGGGCTAGAGCCCGTTTACCTTTTCCTGGAAGAATCCGCCGGTAAGCGACGCTTATTTTTCTTACCGTTAGATGAGCCTTTTGAGGAGGAAGCTAAAACGATGCGGTAGTGGAGATCGTGGTGGGCCCGAGCAACGGCTCTTTACCAGAGGTGTGACGCGTGTGTTCGGTCGAGGATCGAGGGGGGTGAACGGTCAGGTAAGCGCATTTATTGCGGGAAGTTACCTTTTCCCTGCCGCCGGACTCCGCCCGTCATTCTTCCCGGGTATAAAAACGAAGGGGGACAGGCGCTGTTCGCCCCCACCTTTGCCATCCTCCCAAATTCCTGCTTTCCTGTGCGTGTGAGGGTAAAGACTTAGAGCGAGAAGTCGCAATTGGGAACCTTCCCGGTCATCCGTCCGCCGAGGAGATTCGTGCTGTTGTTGCCGCCGCCGCGTCCACTGAGCAGATCTGTGCTGCCGCTGCTGCCATGGCCCCCATCCTCCGGCCTGCCGAACCCTGGCGCCCGTCGACCGTGATGCGGCCCGACGAGCTGGTGGGGGAAGGACTTCTCCGCCCCGTTACCGATCCAAATCGGCCGGAGTGGATTGCGCCGCCGAGGAATCACCAAGAGCCAAATCCGTCGGAGGGTTACGTGGTGAGCTTCCTCAAGTATCGTCGGCATGGGTTCGGTGTACCCCCGAGTGAGTTCATGCGGGGGTTGATGAACTTCTACGGCGTCGAGCTCCAGGATTTCTCCCCCAACGCCATCTCCAACGCCGCCATCTTCGTGGCCGTCTGCGAGGGCTACCTCGGGATGGCGCCACATTGGGAGCTGTGGCTCCACGTTTACAAGGGGGAGTGTTTCGCCTCCCCGGTGGTGCCAGGAGTAAGGCGAATCATCAGAGCGGGGTTCCTCAACTTTGTGTTGAAGACCGGGAGGTCGGAGGAGCCACGCGAGTATATTCCCACCGGGTTGATGTCCAACCACTCTCGGTGGGACGAGCAATGGTTCTACCTTCGCAACGACGGAGGCTATCTCCCGTCGTACACCGGGCGGCTTATCACCGAACGTCCATACAACTAGCCGCACGGTGTCGCGGGAGATCTTCAGCGTCGACTTCGTCCCCTCGTTGCCGCGATGAAGACCCTTCGAGAGGCGGGCCTGACGGCGGGTGTGGTGGTCTTGGCCTTCCACAGTCGATGGGTGCTCCCTCTGATGGAGCGCCCGCTGCGGTTGGACAAGATGCTCCCCTCGGCGGCACCTGAGGTTCTCGAGAGGTGCCGAATGTCCGGCAAGAAGCCATCCGCCGCGGAAGTTGTCGCGCGGGTAAAGGGAATGATCGCGGGCTTGTTCAGGGCCGAAGACGTCAACCGCCTCCCCATGCGGCCGGAGGAGGGTTGCCTCGACCTGGTGAGTGCCCCGACCCGTGCCTTTTACGTTTTCATTCCGCCCCCTTCTCTCGTCCCTGTGACTAAATGTTTTTGTGTAGGGGAGAATCGACTACCGAAGATTGAGGCCCCCGCTGAGGGAGGACGCTCCTGACCGTCAGGTAAGACACTTCACCACCTAGTAAGAAACGCAGTGTAAGGACGAAAAGGAGAAGAAGGAGGCCAAGAAGCTCCGGGAGCGCGAAAGGCTTGCGAGGCGCCGCGCTGAGCAGAGGCGCGACGGGCTCCCGAAGGAGGAGTCTCCCTCATCCGAGGGAGATGAAGATGATGCTGACGATGACAGCGATGACGTCGAGGGGGTGGCGGGGCGTCTCGACCGCATCTTGTCGGATTCCTCCCATGCTGATCACCCCTTCGTGCAGGAGGAGGCGGTGGAGGAGCGCGCCCCCCAGCCGGTGGCGTCGGCCTCGGAGCGCCGGCGTGGGAAAAGGGGGGCTGAGGCCTCGCCTCGAGGGTGTTCACCCCCTCCCTTCGTACTCGAGGTGGGACCCCACCCACTTCGATCCAGGAAACCCGGTCCTGGTCGTCGGCGCGGGCGGAGCAGAGCCGTGCTCAGGAGGCCCCGTTGGAGCGGGGAGGCGCGGCGACCCCACCGATGGCCCCGAGTAGCCTCAGCCTCGGGAAGAGCTCGGCCTCGAGAGGGGTCTCGAGATCCGCTGGCGGTTCGAGGGGGACCCGAAAGGCCTCTATCTCCTTTGGGTAAGTGTTGCTGACTCAATTCTTTTTCGTTGCATCTTCCTTGCATAGTTTAATAAACTTTTTGCCGTCCTCTTCTCATCCAGGCCCAAGCGCCAAATCGAGGAGGCGTCTCTTGTGCCGGCTAAGCGGCTCAAGGTGGACGCAGCCATGAAGATGGAGGCCCCGGTCATAGGTGCGACGTCGAGGCCCTTGGCTCCATGGGAAGCCAAGTGGTTGTCCTCAGCCCTCGGTGCTATGGCGCGTGGTAGGCTGACGGGTTCCGCTCTTGCTGCAGGGTCGAGCATCTCGGGGGCTGCGACGGGCAGTGACTCTGAGCCAGGGAGGACGCAAGAGGGAGGGAGCGCCTCCTTGACGTCGTCGTCCACAGCCCTCGAGCTCGGCCCGGCCCCAGGGGGCGGAGCCCCGACATCGGGAGCTTTCGCTCCTGGCCGACCAGAGGCCTCGATCCCCGCACCCCAGGCGGGAGCCCCCGAGGAGAGGAGGTAGTCATCATCGACCTCGAGGGTGAGGAGACCACACCTCTTCCCCCTCGACGGGAGAGTGGAGACCTTGGCCGGCGGGGCTACGAGAGCTCGAGGCCCAGAGGAAGCAGGAGCAGGGGGCCCTGCAAGAAGCGGAGCTACCACAGCCATAGCAGGAGGGGGAGAAGGAGCCGCTGGAGTGGCAGGAAGAGGAGGAGGAAACTGGGGGCCAGCCCAGCATCAGTAGGCGCAGCAGATGCCGTCGGGGGGCATGGCGCCGCTGGACCCGCCGGCGCAGTAGTCGCCCGAGACGTCGGAGGCAGAGGGGACATTGGGACTGCCCAAGCAATGGGTGTCCGTGATCACCCTGGACGAGCTGCTGGCCAAAGAAGAAACGGCGTCAAAGGTGTCGATGGTCCCGCGGCTGCCGGGGGTGCAGCTGGAGGAGGCCTCGGTACCGAACCCAGCGGAAGATGCGTCGATGGTGGTCTTGCCAGCACCACAAGTCATGGTGTTGGGGGAAGCGATGGCCTCAACACCTTCGCTGCCTCCGAAGGCACCAGAAGCAGCGTCGAGCCAGCCGCCGCAACCGTCGACGGAGCAGCCGGAGAAGGCAGTGGCTTCTGGCCTGCTGAGGAGGTCGACTTCCGACCCCGGGCTGAGGGATGCCAGCGCCACGTCGGAGTTCCGCACCCCGGTGGAGTTGGCCATGGGCTACGGTGTCCCACGTGATGTGGTGGACGAGATCGAGTCCTTGGCGCGAACCAAGGTCAAGACGGTCCTTCCACATTGGGGCAAGGAGCGCATCATACTCTGAGAACTCGGTGACTCCAGCGCTCCGGGGTTCGAGATGGACGACCCGGCGGAAGTCAAGTGCTGGGAGGACACCGAGCGGTCCCGAGCGTGGCTGCAGCACTTGCTGAAGCTGGGCGTCGAGCTCGCCGAAGGCCTCGACCAGAACCTCGCGGTGAGTCCCTGTGTAGACCATATGCGGTTTTTTGAGTTCTTTCATATGAAA
This sequence comes from Bothriochloa decipiens, assembly GCA_023333625.1. Classification (NCBI taxonomy): domain Eukaryota; kingdom Viridiplantae; phylum Streptophyta; class Magnoliopsida; order Poales; family Poaceae; genus Bothriochloa; species Bothriochloa decipiens. The sequence continues at coordinate 31,644,904 of CM041638.1, forward strand.
TGCCTTAACCCTCGATTTCCTGTCCCCAGGAGGTGCGGAGGCGTTCCTACTCCAAGTCAGACTTCCTCCATGAAACGCACAACAGCCGGGAGGAAGTGCTTCACCAACTCGAAGCCGGTCGCTCTGCGCAGGGCTGGGTGGCCGGGATCGAGGAGGAGCTGAAGTGGACCAGGGACGAGGCCACCAAAGCCAAGGAGGAGGCCGCCCGGGTGAAGGAAGACGTCGAGGCCGCTCGAGGGGAAGCTGCTCACCTCAAGGAGGAGCTCAAGTGTGCTAGGGAGGAGGCTGACGCCGCCAAGGCCGAAGCGGGGAGGGCCAAGGGCGAGAGCATTCGAGCCCAGGAGCGCGTTGAGCTACTCGTGGGGGAGGCTCAAAGCTCCATGGAGCGCATGCGCTCGCTTGAGGCCAGTTTTGCTGAAGTCTCCATGGCGTGCAACACCCTCTCCACCTTGGCCCAGGAGGAGAAGAACCGGGCGCTAGCCTGGAAACCTAGCTCAGGGTGATGAAGGCTACCCTCCAAGAGAAGGAGCAAGCCATCATCTTGGCTGGCGGCTCCCTCGAGACCCTCCGTTGCGAGAAGACGGAGGTGACCCGGGCCTTCAAGGAGGCCCAGCGAGAGCGGGACGAGGCCCGGGGGAGAGCGACGCCGTGCTGGGGGATCGCCGTGCCCTCGAGACTCGCTGTGCTGGTGAGTTCCTTGAAGAGCCTTTGTTCTTTTTTCTTCCCGTATGGTTTGTCTAACTCTTGTTTTGTGTTTCAGGCCTCGAGTCTGAGCTGCTCGCTACCCAAACCGCCGCCAAGGTGTTGCAGGAGAGCCTCACGGCGGAGGGGGCGCTTCTCGGCTGGCTCCGGGTTGCCCTCGACAGGCTCTGCGCCTCCTGGGAGATCGGGCCCGTCGAGGGTACTGAAGAAGACATCCCGGGTGCCGCGCTCGTCGACCGGATCTGCTACCTCGACGCCACCCTTCGTGATCGCGTGCGGGAGGCGCTTCACACCGGCGTGAAGCGAGCGCTAGCAGTGGTCTCCTCTGGCTTCGTCTTTGACATCAACGTGGTTGCCCAAGGCTTCGTTCCTGATATCTCGAAGACCGACGCCGAGAACGAGGAGCGATGCCGAGGGCTCATCAATGACGCCGAGAGGCCGGGGGGAGCGCTGGTGAAGTTATTCGAGGATGAAGTCCTCCCCCCGCGGATGAAGGGTACAGCGTCGAGGAGGGCGACGACGGAGCGGGCCTGTAGGGCAAGGCTGGGCGAAGTTGCCCATGTAATAAGTTAGTTTTTTGTAACTTGTATTCGATGTGGCTTCGAAAGCCTTTTTGGACATAAATGCATCTATCATAATGCAATTTGTTGTTTTACTTTCGAGCCTTCTCTGTTTTCTTTCACCTAGACTTTGCTTTTTTGACTAAGTTTTCGACGCATGCTCGTATCCTTTGAGGGGGGAGCGAGTGGAGGTACCATAGCCCGGAGGCATATGAGAGCTCTCGGCTCGATAGCCCTCGACCCTCTAGGGAGTTCGAGGCATTTTCTACTTAATCACGAAGCGTATCGAGGCGTGAGAAAGAAGAGGCGCTCGAGTTCTAATCGCCTGACTTTTGCTTTTTGACTAAGTGTTCGACGCAGGCTCGTATCCCTCGAGGGGGAGAGAGTGGAGGTAACGTAGCCCTAAGGTGTAGGAGAGCTCCGGCTCGACAGCCCTCGACCCCTAGGGAGTTCGAGGCGTTTTCAACTTAGTTGCAAAGCTAGAGGAGACGCTTTAGTACCTCAGCTACGGCGTATGGGCCTTCCCATGGCGAGGTCAGCTTGTGACGTCCTTTGTTGCTCTGTCGTTGATGTAGGACGAGGTCTCCAACTTGGAAGCCCCTCGGGCGCACGTGCTTGTCGTGGTAGCGTCAAAGGTTTTGCTGATACCTCACGGAGTGAATTAGCGCCATGTCTCGAGCCTCCTCGAGCTGGTCGACAGCGTTTGCGATGGCTTCTTTGTTGCTTTGCTCGTTGTATGCCTTTAGTCGAGGGGAACCATACTCGAGGTCAGTGGGGAGGACGGCCTCGGACCCATAGACCAAGAAGAATGGGGTGAACCCCGTGGCTCGACTAGGTGTTGTCCTTAAGCTCCATAGGACCGAAGGCAGCTCCGCGGCCCATTTTTTTCTATGCTTGCTGAGGCGGTTGAGGATCCTTGGCTTGAGGCCCTGCAAAATCATGTCGTTGGCGCGCTCGACCTGGCCGTTAGTTCGAGGATGTGCAACCACAGACCAATTCACACGGATGTGATGGCGATCACAAAAATCCAAGAACTTCTTGCCGATGAACTGTGTGCCATTGTCAGTGATGATGATGTTCGGGACCCCGAAGCGATGGATGATATCGGTGAAGAACTCGACCGCCCGTTCGAAGCGGATGTTGCCGATAGGCCAGGCCTCGATCCACTTGGTAAACTTGTCGATGGCAACGAGCAGGTGTGTGTACCCTTTGGTCGTCCTCTTGAGAGGCCCCACAAGATCGAGCCCGCAGACCGCGAACGGCCAGGTGATGGGGATCATTTGTAGGGAGATGCGTCTGCTTGGCATAAAATTGACACCCTTTGCACGAGCGGACAATGTTTGCGGCGTCGAAAATGGCGGTCGGCCAGTAGAAACCCTATCGGAAGGCATTGCCTATGAGGGTCCTTGGCGCTGCGTGATGGCCGCAGGCCCCCGAGTGTATGTCTTCGAGGAGCCTCCTGCCTTCTTTGATAGTAATGCAACGCTGAAGAACGCCTGAGGGGCTTCGCCTATAGAGTTCCTAGCCATCACCGTAAATGATGTAGGACTTGGCCCATCGCGTGATCCGGCGAGCTTCGGTCCGGTCCTCCTGGAGCTCTCCCCGAATGAGGTAGTCGAGGAAAGGGCCTCGCCAATCCGGTGGCGGGCTCGACGGAGGAGGAGTCCCCTGGATCTCCATAACCTGTGCCCCGGTCGAGAGGGCCCCGGTCGAGGTCGTGGGGTGGAGCTTCGAGGGTGTAGTGCAAGCCCCGAGCCCAAGTCGATGGAGGGCTCAAAGAGGTCCCTCGAGAATACGTCCAGAGGGACTGTACCTCGAGTCGATGCGATTTTTACAAGCTCATCCGCGGCTTCGTTGTATCATCGAGCAACATGAATATGCTCGAGGCCATGGAACTTGTCTTCCAACTTGCGCACTTTGTTGTAGTAGGCTTCCATCTTGTCATCGTGGCAGCTCGAGGCCTTCATCACTTGGTCGACAATCAGTTGCAAGTCGCCTCGAATGTCAAGGAGTCGGACCTCGAGTTCGAGGGCGATTCGTAATCCAGTGAAAAGTGCTTCGTACTCCACGACGTTATTAGAAGCGGCAAAGTGGATGCGAATGATGTAACGCATGTGGACTCTGAGGGGTGAGATGAAGAGCAAGCCTGAGCCTGCTCCTTTCTTCATGAGCGACCCATCAAAGTACATTGTCCACAGCTCGGCTTGGATTTGGACTGGCGGCAACTGCATGTCAGTCCACTCAGCGACGAAATCCGCCAGCACTTGAGACTTGATGGCCTTCCGCGGTGCGTAGGTGATGGTCTCGCCGATGAGCTCGACTGACCACTTGGCAATCCTTCCAACGGCCTCCCAGTTATGGATGATCTCCCCCAAGGGGAACGAAGATACCACGGTAACCGGGTGGCTGAGGAAATAGTGCTAGAGCTTGCGACGTGTAAGGACGATGGCGTAGAGCAGCTTCTGCACCTGTGGGTAGCGGATTTTTGTTTTCGAAAGCACTTCACTAACGAAGTAAACCGGCCGCTGGACAGGCAAGGCGTGCCCTTCCTCCTACCTCTCAACCACTATGGCCGTGCTGACCACCTGAGTGGTTGCGGCGACATAGACGAGGAGGGGCTCGGGCGGTTCAGTCGACGTCACTGGTCGAGGAGGGACGAGAATTGGGGTGGATGTCAGCATGCTTTTGAGTTCATCGAGAGCCTCCTCGGCCTCCGTGGTCCATGTGAATCGCTCAGATTTTTTCAAGAGGCGGTACAGAGGCATGGCCTTCTCCCCTAAACGTGAGATGAAACGGCTGAGGGCCGCGAGGCAGCCCGTGACCTTCTGCACGCCCTTGAGATCCCGAATCGGCCCCATTCGCATGATGGCCACCACCTTCTTGGGGTTGGCCTCGATTCCATGCTGGGAGACTATGTATCCGAGGAGCATGCCCCGAGGCACTCCGAAGACACATTTCTCGGGGTTGAGTTTTACGTTTTTGGCTCGAAGGCACCCGAACGCGATTTTGAGGTCATGGATGAGGTCGTCCACTTTTTTGGACTTGACCACGATGTCATCGACATAGGCCTCGACCGTGTTGCCTATGTGTTCACCGAAGACGTGGAGCATGCACCGCTGATACGTCGCCCCGGTGTTCTGAAGGCCGAAGGGCATGGTGACGTAGCAGTACATGCCAAAAGGTGTGATGAAGGAAGTCATGAGCTGGTCGGACTCTTACATCTTGATTTGGTGGTAGCCGGAATAAGCATCGAGGAACGAGAGGGTTTCACATCCCGTGGTAGAGTCAACAATTTGATCAATGCATGGTAAAGGAAACAGAACTTTGGGACATGCTTTGTTTAAACTAGTATAGTCAATACACATCCGCATTTTTCCATTCTTTTTCTTAACTAACATAGGATTAGCTAACCACTCGGGGTGATGGACCTCCTTGATGAATCCAGCTGCCAAAAGCTTGTGAACCTCCCCACCAATGATCCTGCGCTTCTCGTCGTCGAAGCGACGCAGGCGTTGCTTCACCGGTCTGGACCTGGCCTGGATTTCCAAGGCATGCTCGGCGACTTCCCTCAGTATGCCCGGCATATCTGAAGGACTTCATGCAAACATATCAGCATTTGCACGGAGAAAGTTGACGAGCACAGCTTCCTATTTGCCCTCGAGGTCGGCGCTGATCGTTAGCACCTTCTCGCCGGGGCAGCTCGGGTCGAGGGAGACTTTCTTGGTGTTTTGTGCTGGCTCAAAGTTGCCGGCGTGTCGCTTAGGATCTGGCACCTCATCGGCGAGGTGCTCGAGGGTCGCGGCTATCATGGCATTTTGCTCGACGGCCTCTCCATACTTGACGCATTCGACGTCGCAGTCGTAAGCATGCTCGTAGGAGGAGGCGACGGTGATGACACCCTTGGGTCCTGGCATCTTGAGCTTGAGGTAGGTGTAGTTCAGGATCGCCATGAACTGCGCATAGCCCGGTCGGCCGATGATAGCGTGATACGTTCCGTGAAACCCGACCACCACGAAGGTGAGGGTCTCTTTCCTGAAGTTGGCAGGGGTGCCAAAACAGACAGGAAGGTCGATACGGCCGATGGGAAGGGCCTTCTTCCCTGGCACGACGCCATGGAATCCACCGGCGCTGGGTCGGAGTTGGCACCTCTTGACTCCCAAGAGGTCGAGGGTCTCAAGGTAGATGACGTTCAGGCTGCTGCCGCCGTCCATGAGGACCTTCGAGAGGCGGGTGTTTATGATGATTTGGTCGACGACGAGCGGATAGGCCTCGGGGTTGGGGACTCGATCCGGATGGTCATTGCGGTCAAACGTGATGGGCGCGTCAGACCAGTCGAGATAGTGAGGTGTCGTGACTCAGACGGAGAAGACTTCTTGACACTCCCTCTTACGCTGTCGAGGCATGAGCTGGGTCGAGGGGCCCCCATAGATCATGTAGCAGTCATAGACTTTGGGGAATTTTCGATCTTCCCCGTTGTCTCCCTCACTGCCGCCTTGGTCTTTCTTGTTGTCACCTTTCTTCACGCCCACTTGCTCGAAGTGCTTTTGAAGCATGTGACAATCCTTGAGCTTGTACTTCGCCCCGTCCTTGTGATAAGGGCAGGGCTCCTCGAGCATTTTGTCGAAGATGGCGCCCTCGGGGGGCCTCGAGGTCTTTTGCGTTCGGTTGCTGCGATGAGATTTTCTTCTGCAGCCTCACGCTTGCCTTGCTGATTTTTCTTCTTCTTGTTGTTTCTCTTCGGCCCTTTGCTCGAGCCTCCGGCGTCGTCTGCTATCGGCGCCTTTCCCTTGTCCTTCCCTTGTCCTTAGCGTTTCTACGCTCTGGATCCTGTTGTTCGGGATCCCTCTTTCTAACGCCCTGGCGCCTCCTTTTATAGGTGAAGGAGGGGCACAGGAGTACATATATTTAGCGTTCGCATGGCTGGTGATGCATGGCATTGAGGCCGATCACGTCGGTGCTGTTGTAGTGATGTACATCGGTATGGAGGCCCTGCAGCCGTCGCGTCGGGAGTTGTTGAAGTGCAGCCCGGAGTTGTCCGATGGAGTCAAGGGGTGGTGGTTGAGGACTTGGCTTGAGTCGAGGGGGTCGAGTCAAGGGTGTCAAGCCTCACCGGATAAGGTCGAATCCTGGGAAATGCGGGAAACGCGCTGATTTATACGTCTCGAGGGGTTGCTGGACGGGGCACAGTGCTCAGCATGGTGCAACAGCGAAGTACGATCCGCGGGATTCTGGGACATGGGTGGTAAAAGCAAGATTTGATCACCACTCCCACAACTGTTACTGTAACTGTGGCCATACGGTTAGGCGGGAGTAGGTAAAATGCATTAAATGTGCCCGGATCCGTACGGGAGAGCCGGTAGCCGAGGGGTGCACTGTCCTCGAGGGCCGCTCATTCGTGCAAACGAAGTTCCATCCTCTTGGGTAGGCTTGTTCGTAGGGTGAAGTTCCGTCCTCGAGGGCAGGCTCGTTCGCCCGAATTGTACCCTCGAGCGTACAGTCCCAGTCCATTCTTTAGCCTCTCGAGCAGGCTTTGGTTTTGGGCCGTCGTAGTCCGTTCGTGGGTCAACCCAATACGCTTCAGCCTGTGGGCCTTTGAACATTGACGTGGGAGGTTACTGGAGGTTTTATGTTGCTGATTTTGTGGGGTTTAGCCCGATAAACCAAGGGTTTGGGGTACCCATTTCCTGGGTAATGACAACCATCTTTCTGGAGGTTTTGAAAATTTTGTAAAAGAAAACTTAAGTTCCTCAAATGATTCACTCGATCACTCAATGTGTATGAATACCTCACAAAAGGCATTGTAATGTTTCCTTTCATATCCTACCTCTAAGGCTTATGACTGGAGTTTTGGGCAGGTATAAAGGTGGGCATGCTTGCATCACATATATTGCTAAGTCAGAAACTGAACCACAATGAGATACAAGTCATATACTTTGATTGAGATATGCAAGTGTGTGGAGTATAAGGATGGTGAAATCCTAATTCTACATATTTTTGGTACTCCATGCATCATGACTCTCTCCTTTATTGGATGGAATGAAACTTTTTGGAGGGATATGGGCTATAAGATCATATATCCATATATATATTTTTTTTTGAACGGGTACTTGGAATTTTTTCTTTCCCGTTTGTTTATTGCATGCCCCTTGGCATAGTTTTTTTTTTGTTTTTTAACATAGCCCATATCTCCTGTCGGTATATGAAGAACTTTTGGATGGAGAGATGTCATGATAGAATGCGAGGAGTAATTATATGGTGAAAAATGAATGCGCGGCTCTCAGGGTAAGAGTCGGCATTTTTATTTGGTGGATAACAAATGCGCGGCTCTCAGGTGAGAATCGGCATTTTTATTTTGTGGAAGAGTGCGCAACTCTCAGGTTATGAGTTGGCATATTTTTGGTGGATGGATTGGTGCATGCTGCGCGTAACCACTTCACTGATAGCTCCGATCTCGGGGCCGCCACCGGGGTCGTCCAGACTACCCATGACGGTCGTGGAGACGGTAGCAATGCCAGCGACGAACTAGTAGCTTCCTCATTACCAGAGGAAGCATGTTGACAACTCTGATCTGATTGACATGATTGATTGGCATGAAGCAGGTCTAGAGTACGTGGATTCCACCCCTGCATGGCTTCGTGAAGAGTACTTGGATTTCACCCCTATCCATCCAGCCATGTCTGACCGCTTAGGCCGTGCAGATCCAAATCTGCCGGTGGCCCGAGCACGGCCCCCTGCTCGTCAGTAGGGTAGACCTAGCCACAACCAACCACACTGCGTAGATCCAAATCTGCCCATGGCTCATGGACAGCTACCTGTCTGCCAAGATGGCAACGCTCAGCACCGGCAAGGACATACGGGTCAAGCCGGTGGCCCGCGCCGACCAAATCCAAATCTGGCTCTGGCCCGAGCATCGCCCTCAAACCACAGAGGAGGGCCCCTGGTCACACACCAGGGTGGGCCTGCCACGATGGTGGGGCAGCGTCAACAACATCATGTGCCCAACCAAGGGCACCAACAGTAGCATTCTGTGCACAATCAAGCTGGCCGCCCACGATGACCTGTTCCAACTCTGGCCGCTGTGCGTGCTTCACCCCCAGTTAGGCTGGACGATCATCAACATGCACCAGCACCAGCGCATGCTTAGCCACGTCACTCATCGAGCCTGAGTAGCACAAAGACAGCATCATCGAGCCCAGCAGATGCAACTTGCACCAAGGCCGACAGATCCAACTGCTCCCGGCCTGAGTAGTGCACCTGTCTTCCTGCACGGGTTGAGCAACGCAGCGTGTCCTATGCGAGGAACATGCCGATTGCTCCCCGGCGATGTGACAATCACCTCTTGGACCTAGATCCAAATTTTGTTCTAGTCCCAAAAGACCCAGGGCCCATGGTCAGCATGGTGGCCCTAGAGCAGGTCCCCTCTGGGTCAAACAGAATGATCCCTGAGGACGGCACCATGTCCGATCTGCTCTCAGGGCTTGACAGGATGCCCTCTGGCTCCTTTGACTACACTGAGTACCTTCTCTCTGATGAAGAGGGTCCTAGGGTCTAGAGTCAGGAGAACATCGAGGAGAAGAGCCCGACCACGCCGGTTCACCAGACCCAGCCCTCTGACACGACACTGGACACCCCTAAGTTTCCACCGGGGTTCGATGGCATAGTGTTTTGATCAGCATGGATGGGCCCCCTGTTCCAAATGAGATAAAGCAGGAAAAAGTGGCTAGGGATGCTTGCAACACTAATCGGGCACGCCGGGGCCTCCTGGAAGCACAAGAAGCGAATGCCGCCAATAATGGCGACAACAGTGGTAACGACGCAGGGCCTGGCCTCGCCGCCTTCAACATGATCTCAATGGTGAGTTCAACATGGTGGGGGATCAATTAGTCCATGAAACTCCATAGCCAACATCGCGGTGGCCATGGATTGGCTCGACCAACTTCCCCGAACACACTAGGGGTCGAGGAAATCCGTGATTTCTTGATCGCTGCTGAAGCACAAGTGGTTCAGCTCCACTTTGGCGTCTCGCTGACCACATCATATCGGTCATTGCGATCCCAGCGCAGTTGTCACTGCCAACCCATGGAGAGTGGTACTGACAATGAGTCTAATCAAGGAGGACCTCCGCCCAAATAGCCCCGATAGGCCAATGACAACGATGCCCCATGAGAGGAGCCACATGATGACCAGCGCCAACACGGCAATTATCAGCACACAAACCAGCAATGGGCCAACTGTTGTGCTGAGCACAATCAAGATGTTGAGCAGCCCCAAGACCATGATCTCCATGACCACCTCGATGAACGTTATCATGCTCGACGGCACATGGGTGGACCAGTCCCATTCTCGGAGGACCTCCAGGCCATTGTCTGGCTAAAGAAGTTCCATATTAGGGAGGTCAAGATGTATGATGGGTAGGACGATCCTAAGCACTGGATCATGCTGTACGAGTTGGCCGTTCGAGCAGCTGGTGGTGACCAATACGTCATGGCCAACTACCTCCAGGTAGTCTTGAGTGACATCATTACCTCCTGGCTCTTCCGCCAGTGTGCCAACTGCATCCACAGCTAGCCGCAGCTCAAGCAGATGTTCATGGACAACTTCAAGCCCACCTGTGTCTAGCCAAGCACCAAGTATACCCTGGCATAGGTACAACATCTTCCAAGGGAATCACTGCGACAATACATCTGGCGTTTCTCCGACACATGGAATCATGTGACCGACAGCACCCTGGCTGAAGGAATCAACCTCTTCGTCGCCAGCCTGGTCCAACCACGTGGTCTAGACCTCAAGAAGGAGTTGCTCCTCGAGCAACCAAGAACCATGGAAGAGCTCCTCTCTATTGCCCATAGGTTCGGTCATCTTGATGATGGGCTGAACGAAGGCAACCCCGTCCCTTTCAATCACAACTACCGCCACGATGATGACCATGACCGCGACAGCAATCAGGATCGCTAACCAGCTTGATAGGACAACCACTGTGGCAACCATCGCAGTGACCGCGACCCCGACCACCGAGACGATGATCGCTCCTTCAAGCACTATGGTCGGGATGCCTACGAAGGTGGCCGGCGTATCCACAATGACTCTTCTTTCAACATGGTAAAAGGCTAGAAGAGGGTGAACAATGAAGAGCTTGACAAGGTCCTCAGCCAGGCACAATGGTCCGGTGTGGTTGGTCTCTCATCCTTGACATTGTCCTGGCTTCGAACCTCAGGACTCTCTTCGTCGGAGAGGAGATACTTGGTAAAGTCAAAGGACACGAAGGGTCTCCTCTCGAGCCCCGGGAGCAGATCATACATGGTGCCCTCCTCGGAGATCATTCCGTTTGATTCAGAAGGGATCTGCTACAAAGCCACCATGCCAACCATAGGCCTTGGATCTTTCAGGACTAAAATCAGGTTGGGATCTAAGTTCAGGAGGTGGTCATCATGTCATCGGGGAGCAATCTGTAGGTTCCTCGCGTAGGACGCAGCTGCATTGCTCAACCCGTGCAGGAAGACAGGTGCATTCCCCGGGCCGGGAGCAATTAGATCTAATGACTCTGGTGTAGGTTGCATCTGCTGGGCTCGGCACTGCTATCTTTGCTCCGCCCAAGCCTGGTGGCTAGCGTTGCTAGGTGTGCACCGGCACTGGTGCACGTTAATGAACTTGTCCCACCTAACCGGGGGTGGAGCCCGCGCAGCAGCTAGAGCTGGATTTGGACAATGCGTGTGGCGTGCCTAATTACGCGCAGGCTGCTGTTGGTGATGCTGCTAGCTAGGCACATGCTGTAGTTGACAATGTTCTACCACAGTTGGAGGTCCACCTTGGTGAGCGGCCGGAGGTCATCCTCTGCAGTTTGTAGGTGGTGCTCGGACTGGAGCCAGATTTAGATCTGGTCAGCGTGGGCCACCGGCTTGGCCCGTACGTCCTTGCTGGTGCCGAGCGTTGCCATCCTGATGGATAGGTGGCAGCCCACGGATCATGGGTAGGTTTGGATCTGTGCGACGTGGGTGGTAGATGCGATTCATCGATGTGGATGGACAGGGGTGAAATCTAGGTATTCTTCATGAAGCCGTGCAGGAGCAGACTCCATGTACTCTAGGATCTCAACCAGGCCTGCACCATGTTGATCAATCATATCAATCAGATCAGAGTTGTCCATGTGCCTCCTCGGTAGCTAGGAAGCCACCAGTTTGCTGCTGGTGTGGTCATCATGGGAGGCGCGGATGACCCCGGGGGTGGCCCCGAGATCTGGGTTGTCGGTGAAGTGGTTGGCGCGGTTGGTGCTAGGGCCAACTGCACCGCAGCCAGAGCCAGGACCAGCTGTGCTGCTCTCATGAATGCGAGGGACGTTGTCACGCTGGTGGTCTAGGTGAATGCCCCGATGGTTAGGGAGACGCCCGCCTCAAAGTCCATAGAAGCCGAGAATGAAACCATCTGGATCGCCTGATGATCAGATCACGCACCCCCTACCTAGCACGCCATTGTCGATGAAACCTCGTCGGCAGTCTACCACGGGATACCCTGAGGTAGTAGATTTGCGATGAGGGTGCACTAAGATCGATGATCTATATGTGAGATGCAAGACAAACAACTAGGACGACCAGGGTTTATCCAGGTTCAGGCCGCTTGGAAGCGTACCCTACGTCCTGCGTCTCTGCTGATGTATTGATGTGTACCGGAGTACAATGAGATGAGTTCAGATGCATTCTAGGGGGTCCTTGCCCACCTTATATAGCCGGGGGACAAGGTTACATATCTAAGGTTTCCCTATGGTCGATTACATTGTGCTGTATCCTTGGGGAACATGAACAGATCTAACTGACTAAGACTCCTTGCACGTGAAGCAGCCTTCAGCACCAATGTGGCCCACCGACCTGGGCAGTACCAGACCATGGGCTTCATCTTGTCATCTAGCCCATCGACCATGAGGATGATGCACCAGCCTTCATCTTCTGGTCTGGGCCGTCTGGATCGAGCAGCCCAAAGCCTAGCTGCGAGGGTATACGGGGTCTATACCCCATAGTCGTGACCCGTATGGAGAAGACCTCTCGATGCTCCCTCTTGCGCTAGTGTGGCATGAGGTGAGCCGAGGGCCCCCCATAGATCATGTAGCAATCAAGGACGTCAGGGAAGTCATCTTCATTCTCACCGCCCTTGTCCTTGGGGTCCTCCTTCTTGTCATCTTTCTTGAGGCACATGCTGTCGAAGTACATCTTGAGCATCCGGCAGTCCTCGAGGTTGTGATTTGCCCCTACCTTGTGGTAAGGGCAAGGTTTCTTCAGCATCTTATCGAAGATGCCCCCACTCGGGGGGGCCTCGAGGCTTCTTGCGCTCAATAGCAGTGACGAGATCATCGACTGCTGCCTCACACTTGCCCTGTAGGTTCATCTTCTTCTTGTTGTTGTTGTTCTTCTTGGTGCCCCTAGTCTAGCTCTCGGGGTCACCTTCCTACACCTTCCCTTAGCCATCGCCAAAGAAAGCATCCACCGCCTCCTCACAGGCCGCATAATTAGCGACGATGTCCATTAGCTCATCAGCAGTCTTAGGGGACTACACCCCAGCTCCTGAACTAGCTCCTTGTAGGTGGTGCCCAAGACAAATGCTAAGATGACATCGTGGTCGGAGATGTAGGGGAGCTCATTGCATCGCATGGAGAAGCATCGGGCGAAGTCACGAAGAGACTCCCTAGGCTTCTACTTGTAGCAACGGAGGTCCCAAGAGTTGCCAGGGTGCACGTAGGTTCCCTTGAAGTTCCTCTTGAACACCCTAACAAGGTCAAACCAGTCATGGATCTGGTCGGGGGAAGCTCCTCGAGCCACCTTCGAGCGGTGTCTGATAGGAACAGGGGCAGCTGACGGATGATGGCATGGTCATTGCATGCCCTGCCTAACTGGCATGCCAACCAAAAGTCAGCTAGCCATAGCTCAGGCTTGGTCTCGCCGTTGTACTTGGCGAGGCTCATGGGGGGACAAAAGGGATTCGGCAGCAGCGTCCTCCGAATCATCCTGCTGAAGACTCGAGGGCCTAGCGGCTTGGGGGACCGGTGTTGGTCCTCGTCACTGTTGTAGCGTCCACCCCTGTGTGTGCTATAGCCTCATGCCTCAGTGTCTCCACTTTTACGTCTGTGGTTCTCGTTGATGTCGTGGTGTGCATCCCAAGGCTCGCGGTTGTCGATGATATGATTTCAAATGGGAGTTGCCTTCTTTGGTGGTGGGGTAGCCTCCTGATGCACTGAGCCCTCCCTCTTGTGTCGAGAAGGCTCGGCGGGTCACTCCAAGGCCACCCCTCGGTGTCTCGAGGTTGAGCTCTTAGCCTGCTGCGCGGCTACGACCTTGAGAAGCCCATGGACCTCTTGTCGGACTCAACGGGCCTTGGGGTTCGAGGGGGACGACATGTTGCGGAGAAGCATGGTAGCCGCGATGATATTTTGGCTTGCACGGTTGAAGATGGGGCATGCATTTGCCCCCTAATCGATGTCCCGAGCCCTGGCTTGAGCCCCTGCGCCTCGGCCGCGCTCGCGCTCCTGCTCAAGGGTTCGCTCGAGCTGGCACAGGCGCTCCCGATCTTCATCGAACTTGGCCCGCATCTGTCGAACTTGTGCGAGCTGGGTGTCCTAGGCATCCTTGGGTATTTGCACATCATTTGGCACTACTGGAGGTGCCTCTCGATCAGGTACAGGGTCGACTCCATTTGCTGCTACCACTACTTGTCGATACCCGAGAAATGGGTACCCCAAACCCCTGGTTTACCGAACTAAACCCCGCAAAATCAGCAACGCAAACCCTCCAGTGACCTCCCGCGCTAACGTACGAAGGCCCGCAGGCTGAGACGTATCGGACTGACCCACGAACGGACAACGACGACCCAAAGCCAAAGCCTGCTCGAGGGGCTACTGAACGGACCGGGACTGTACACTCGAGGGTATGATTCGGGCGACCCCTCGAGGACGGAACTTTGCCCGCCGAACTAGCCTGCCCTCGAAGATGGAACTTTGTTCGGGCAAATAGGCAGCCCTCGAGGGGAGTACACCCCTTGGTTTACCAACTCTCTCGTATGAATCCGGGCGCATTCAATGCGATCTACCTATCCCCACCTAACCACATGGCCACAGTTATGGTAACAGTTGCAGGCGTGGCTGTCAAATCTGGCTTTTACCGCCCATGCCCCAAAATCCTGCAGATCGTATTTCGCTGTTGCACCATGCCGACCACTTTGCCCTGTTTAGCACCACCTCGAGACGTATAAACCAGCACGTTTCCTGCATTTTCCAGGATTTGGCCTTATCCGGCGAGGCTTGACCACCTTGGCACGACCCCCTCGACTCCAGCCAAGACCCTCGACCGTTGCCCCTCGACTTCATCGAACGAACCCTCGAGCGGAACTTCAACAACTCCTGATGCGACGGCTGCAGGGCCTCCCATACCGACGTACATCACTACAGCGGCACCGACGTGATCGGCCTCAACGTCGTACATCATTAGCTATGCGGACTTGAAATACATGTACCCCTGTGCCCCTCCTTCATCTATAAAAGGAGGCGCCAGGTGATGAGCACTGGCCCGATCTTCCATGAGGTATGTGGTAAATTCGACTTATGGAGATCTTGACGTTGGCGATCCGGCTTCAAATCAGCATGATTCGAACCCTGCAACCGTTACACCACTGCTCCGCTGGTTATCAACCAAGCACAACTTGATTGACCTCGCCAAGAAGGCTTTTTCCTGCAAGCGAATCGAAGAACACAAGCAAGAAAGTGTAGACACGCAATCTGAATTGCAAATATGAATGAAGCGAATATCAATAGAGGGTTCAAGAACTCGGTTCCAAAGGACTAATCGACACAGTGGAGGATATCAAGAACAGGGGCCCTGATTCACTGCAAAAGGATTTGTCACCACAGTTACAATGAATGATTTAGTTTCTCGATAGAAAACTAAACTCTAAACAAAACCCGAGTCTCAACAGCGACGGCTGCATGGAATATATAAGATAGATGTCCTAGGGTTGGAGGCGGCCAGGGGTTGGGCGCCCACAACTTGGGCTCAAGGCCCGACTCGATACATGGCCAAGTTGGCCCAAAATAGGTGACGCAGCACATTTTTATGATCACACAGAATGATCCACAAAAGATCTAGAGCTGGGACCAGATCCAAAACGACGGCGTCGTCGTCCCCTTTCCAATGAGTCCAAGATTGCCCCGTTTCGATGTCGTATGAGGAAATTATGACTGAAACAGCGATGACATGTATGCTGAATCCGAGAGCGACGTGGCAGCTGAGTTGGAGACGAATTGCAACTTGGGGAAGACCATGGCGTCAGTGTGTCCAGCATGGCGATGTCCTCATCATCCTCCCCTTCTTGAATTGGAGTCGTCCTCGACTCCATCTTGGTGATGTCCTCATCATCCCCTCCTTCTAGAATTGGAGTCGTCCGCGACTCCATCCCATCATGAACAAACTCCTGCAAAAGGTTAGTGACAGCAGGCAATACACCCGACATAATAGGTTTACAAAGCATAGTATAACATGGTGCATCAGGATTATCACATAACTCAGCAGTAGCAGAAGTTGTAGCAAGAAAGACACCTCCTTTTAACTTAATCCCATCATGTTTAGCATTGGCTAGTGGAGGTTTATTTTTAATTTCCTTAGCATGTTTAACAATATCTGTAGGCGACAAAGGCAGCAAAGTAATGTTCTTTTCCTTATGGATGAAAGTATATGTATTAGTTCTACCATGGTGTAAAGCATCATTACCAAATTTCCATGGGCGTCCTAACAAAATTGAACAAGCTTGCATAGGAACAACATCAAAATCAGCAGTATCATGATAAATGCCTGTGAAAAAGCTAATGCGTGCTGATTTAGTTACCTTAGCCGTACCACTATTATTGAACCATTGAAGTTTATATGGATACGAATGTTGTCGTGTAGGCAAACCAAGTTTGTCAACCAAATCTGAACTCACCAAGTTGTTGCAACTCCCGCTATCAATGATGGTGAGAACACGACAACCCTGCACAATGAGATACATGTGGAACAAATTGTGGCGCTGGATCTTCATCTCTTCTTCATGTCCCACACGTGAACTCAACACACACTGCACAAGAAGGCTTTCATAGCCTTTGGTGGCAGCCACTGAGTCAATTTTGATGGTGTCCTTGTCCTGATCGGCCTCGGTGGAATTTGCATCAATGTTAGCAGCAAGGACTAAATCATCTTCAACATCACTAGTACTTACATATCCATCCTCGGTAGCAACGAAAGCACGACGACTGGGGCACTCCTTCATGACATGTCCCATGCCTTTGCATCGGTGGCAAATGATTTGAGAGCTGGGTGAAGAAGAGCTAGGAGAAGCACCTCGAAATCCACCTTTCTACACATTAGACAATTTACTTACCTCGGAAGAAGATGAAGGTGTGGGTGACTGCTGTGCAGCAGGAATTTTGGGCGTCACTGGCTCAGAACGGGGCTGAAAATTCTTCCCAGTGTAAGACCTAAAAGGTTGGTCTTGTTTGCGTCCCTGTACTTCGTGTTCTGCCTTAATAGCAAGATGATACAATTGGGAAAAATTACGCCATTCTTTGTAATCAAGAAGGTCCTGTATTTCACGATTTAAACCACCAAAGAATCTAGCACTAGCATCAACATCATCTTCATTTACACCACAACGTGCTAAACCAATAATCAATTCTTGATAGTATGCTTCTACTCCCTTATTTCCTTGTTCTAACTTTTGTAGTTTCAGACGTAAATCACGTTGGTAATAAGGAGGAACAAAACGAGATGTCATGCGTTGCTTTAAAGCATTCCACGTTTGAGGCACAGCAGCAGCATTATTAGCATTGCAAAGATCACTCCACCAGAACAAAGCAAAACTAGTAAACTCACTAGTAGCAAGTCTAACTCTATGCTCAGCAGGAACCTGATGAGAATCAAATTTTTGTTGAACAGCAAGTTCCCAATCTAAGTATGCCTCAGGATCAACATTACCAGCAAAAGGAGGTAGGCTAAATTTAATTTTAGCAAAAGGATCATTATTACCATTATTACCTCCCATACCACGACGATTGAAGTTGTAGCGGTGACGGTCGCGTGCATCACCATTAGCATCCGCATCAGCAAAAGCATCTGCATCCTCATCATCACGAGGAGGTGGACGGCGTTGCTCAATCTGTTCAATGCGGGTGACCAGATTGTTGAGGCTACGCGTCAGAACGTTCATGAGATTACGCTGGTCATTCATGAACGTAGTAAGCTCGCCCTTTGACACGCAATCATTGAAGTCCGTCGGAGGTTCTGCCATGGTTAGAAGATAGAAAAAGACAACACAAAAGTATTATCCCTATCAACTAAAAGGAACCAAGTGGTGGTGGTGGGGAAAGAGGAAAACAAAATCAGAAGCAGCTGACCACCGTCTCACAAGTGTTCTTACCAACAGCAAATAGGAGCAAAACCAAATTGATGAAACAATCTGTTGTTGAGCGTGGGAACAGTTGCAAGATGAACCTGTGCTGACAGAAGTATATGTGGAGCTTTGGGAAGGCACACTGTTAGCAGCAAGGATTAGCAATTCACGAATGCAGATTCAGCAAAGTCGAACAAGTATTCGAAGCACAAATCATAATTGCTGGCTAAGACGTGTCGAGACGTAGCGCAACAAGGTGAAACAAAGGAAGATGGAAAAAAAATTCACTGAACAAGCAAATAGCTCGGATTTTGTCTTTTTCTCGGATTTTTCCCTTAGGCACTAGTAGGAATCAAACTTTTTTATTTTTTCACTATTTTTTATATTTTTCCCTGAACAAGGATCACAAAAGATATAACCACAAAAATTGGTACCAACAACTGAGGTGAGATGTGGTCTACAGAAAATCAGCACGTTCTCTGAAAAGCGTGCAAGAACCTTGTCAAGTTTTTTTCTTTATTTTGCCGAATTTTTTTGGCAATTCTGACTGGACCAAATAGGCGTCAAGTTATGTTTTAGATTTTTTGCCGAATTTTTAGATTCTGACTGGACCAAACAGCCCCTGTTTTTGGCAATTCTGACTGGACCAAATGGAGTCAAGAAGCTGCTGTAAAAATTTCAGATTTTTCTGATAAACGAGCGAAAAGTTATGCTTGTTTCACCGATGGTATCTCAAGTTATGTTTCGGGAAGACACAACACGGCAGCGATAGTTAGGGCAAAGCATCCCTAAACTCAAACACCGATCACAGGATGAATCGTTCCTATGACGAACAGCACTAGGTATTTGCCTGATGATGTAAGGAGGACAGCGAAGCTGGCAAAAATTAGCGGCTGGCAACCTATCTAAGGTTTGCGCGGCAGCGAGAGGTTACACAAGGCGGCTAGCGGGGCAAGTCGAGTAACGTGGTGGCTTTGACTTGTTGTTTGGAACGGTGGATGGGATAGCGGCAGAAAACAAATAAATCACAGCGACGGGCTATTGAACTACGACCACGAACACAATCCTAAACCAACAACAAGACTCGACCATGGACACAAACTCAACAAAGCGAATCTGAAACGAAATTGCAAGGCACAAAGGGTGATAGGACAGCGGAAATTGAAATAGTTTTGGGCTTTTTGTGGACTCTAGGTAATGAACAAATATGAATCTAAAGGCAAACGAGATTATACCTCGCGGGAAACCTAAAATCTGATACCAATTGATGAGCACTGGCCCGATCTTCCGTGAGGTATGTGGTAAATTTGACTTGTGGAGATCTCGACATTGGCGATCTGGCTTCAAATCAGCATGATTCGAACCCTGCAACCATTACACCACTGCTCCGCTGGTTATCAACTAAGCACAACTTGATTGACCTCGCCAAGAAGGCTTTTTCCTGCAAGCGAATCGAAGAACACAAGCAAGAAAGTATAGACACGCAATCTGAATTGAAAATATGAATGAAGCGAATATCAATAGAGGGTTCAAGAACTTGGTTCCAAAGGACTAATCGACACAGTGGAGGAGATCAAGAACAGGGGCCCTGATTCACTACAAAAGGATTTGTCACCACAGTTACAATGAATGATTTAGTTTCTCGATAGAAAACTAAACTCTAAACAAAACCCGAGTCTCAACAACGATGACTGCGTGAAATATATAAGATAGACGTCCTAGGGTTGGAGGCGGCCAGGGGTTGGGCGCCCACAACTTGGGCTCAAGGCCCGACTCGATACATGGCCAAGTTGGCCCAAAATAGGTGATGCAGCACATTTCATGATCACACAGAATGATCCACAAAAGATCTGGAGCTGAGACCAGATCCAAAACGATGGCGTCGTCGTCCCCTTTCCAACGAGTCCAAGATCACCCCGTTTCGATGTCGTATGAGGAAATTATGACCGAAACAGCGACGACATGTATGCTGAATCCGAGAGCGACGTGGCAGCTGAGTTGGAGACGAATTGCAACTTGGGGAAGACCATGGCGTCGGTGTGTCCAGCATGGCGATGTCCTCATCATCCTCCCCTTCTTGAATTGGAGTCATCCTCGACTCCATCTTGGCGATGTCCTCATCACCAGGACCTACCAAAAGGAGGATCGAGAGCATAGAAACGCTAAGTCTTTAGATCACAGAACGACACCATGAGACAGCGTAAGGTTGAGAACTAGGCGTCTGAATGCCCAAGCTCTACCACGCGCTCCTCACACCTGCTTGTATTTTCCTCTGTACTAGCACTTCGGTGCAAGATAACACGAATCATCCTCTCCCCCCTGGACGTAGGGCCTTCTTTGCCCGAACCAGGATAAATCACCGTGTCCTTCTTGTATCACCCACCGGATTAAGGGAGCACGCAATTACGAATATTACTCATTGGTGTTAACCCCCCGAGGGTCAAAACACCGACAGTTGGCGCGCCAGGTAGGGGAGCCGCGTGTCACTAATGATTTCCCACCATTTTTCCGGATGGGCGACTTTGTTTCACCACTTCTGCGCGCTACGGTGATCTGGTTTGGGAGCCTGGAGTTCATGACCCTTGACCAGGGCTACGACATGACCCTGCTCTCAATCAGTGACCCAAACGGAGGTCGCGGTACGCCCCCATGCTCTTAGGGGGCCGCTCACCAGTCTCACGACCTTGCTTCCACATCCAGAAGGAGGCACGGTCGGCACCATCATCGCCATCAACCTAAGTCGGGGAGGGTTCCCGCTGCTTTCTCCTCGCCCCTGACCGGAGATGACGAACCCCTTGTCGAGGGAGCATCTGACCCGAGTTCAGAGGTAGAGGGCAAACCGGCAGGACCCCACCACAACCCCGACTCCACCTTCGCAGTATGCACGTCGAGGAAGCGCGACGAAGCCCCCGCTCGGTCGAGCCCGCTCCCGCACGAGCTGTTTGAGCGCCATCGGCGGCCTTCGTTCGACTTCAACAATCCCACAACGATGATCTCAACAGCGACCCACTCCAGCATGAGCACGTTGGAGGACCGCTCAAGTACCCTTCTCCGAGCAATGACAGACGTGGAGACTGTCACACCGGCCTCCGAGGGCTTGGCCTTCGTAAGAGCGCCCGGCCCCCGGAGGTACACCGTCGGCACACTCCGACGGCTGCTGCAGGAGGAGGCGCGGTTGCAATTCCCCGTCTTCTGCTGCGGTGACCCTGACTCTGACTCTGATCGTTAGGATCCTACCCATGAGTGCCTCCACATTGATGGTGATGTCAACTCCAATCAGGACACCATCGATCCAGCGATCGCGACGGCTACCACTGTGGCGACAGGCGCTCCCCCTAGAGCAGAGGACCAACAACCAGACGCACCCTGAGAAGCATGCCCCCATCCTGGCGAGCAGGACACACAGCTGGCACAGATTCGGGAGTTGCAGGCGAAGCTCACCGACGAGCAGGAATGCTTGCGCCTACTCGAGCTGACCCTCGAGCAAGAGCGGCAACCGATCGGCGGTAGAGCCTGAGCCAGGGCCTGAGAACTCAACCGGCAGATCATCGAGGCAGGAGCACCTGAGCAACCCGCCAACCGTTATCCCCGAGCAAGCCAAAACATTGTTGTGGCGGCTATGCTCCTTCGCAATATGCCCGCGCCATCGAACTCGCAAGCTCGGCGGATACAACGCGAGGTCGAGGATCTCCTCCAAGTTACTGCTGTCCAGCAAGCTGAGAGCTCGGCCTCGAGGCATCAAGGGGCTGCCTCTGAACCTTAGGTTGAGCCCTCCCAGCCTGAAAGGGAGGGCTCGGTCGATCAGGGGGCGACCCCCCGACAGAAGAATAAGCCGGCCCGAGAACGTATCAACGACGACCGCGCTCCCCGCGACGCGCGCCTCGACATTGTCGAGAACCACAGACGCAAGCACCAGGATGCCAAGGATCGAGGGTACAGCGCCCATCCTGGATGGCGTTACGACAACGACGAAGACCGACAGGCCCCGGAGCCACCGGGTCCCCGAGTCTTCAGCAGGAAGATCCGCTGCGCCCAGCTGCCCGACAAGTTTCGACCCCCCATGAGTATCGTCAAATACAACGGCGAAACCAATCCTGAGCTCTGGCTAGCCGACTTTCGGTTGGCTTGTCAGGCGGGCGGGGCGCGTGACAATCACACCATCATACGTCACCTTCCCCTGTTCCTGTCTGACACCGCACGTAGGTGGCTCGAGGAGCTTCCCCCTGACCAGATTCACGGCTGGATCAACCTTGTCCGGATCTTCGAGGGGAACTTCAAAGGTACCTACGTACGTCCCGAGAATTCCTAGGAACTGTGCAACTGCAAGCAGAAACCAGGGGAGTCTCTCTGCAACTTTGCTCGATGATTCTCTAAGCTCCGCACTGAACTACCCCACATCTCCGATCTCAACGTCATTCTAGCGTTTGTTGCGGGTACAACCTGCAAGGACCTAGTTCGCGAGTTAGGGCGTAACCGCCCCGACACCATCGACGAGCTCATGGATGTGGTCGCCAACTACGTGGCTGGCGAGGAGGCCGTTGGCGCCTTCTTTAGCGATGGGAAGGACAAGGGAAAAACGCCGGTAGTCGACAATGCCGGAGGCTCGAGCAAAGGGCCAAAGAGAAATAACATGAAGAAGAAACATCAGCAAGGCAAGCGTGAGGCTGCAGAAGATGATCTCATCACAGCAACCGAACGCAAAAGACCTCGAGGTCCCCCCGAGGGTGCCATCTTCAACAAAATGCTCGAGGAGCCCTGTTCTTATCACAAGGATGGGGCAAGGCACAAGCTTAAGGACTACCGCATGCTTCGAAGGCACTTCGAGCAAGTGGGTGTGAAGAGAGGTGATGACAAAAAAGACCAAGGCGGCGGTGAGGGAGACAACGGGGAAGACGGAAAATTCCCCGAAGTCTATGACTGCTACATGATCTACGGGGCCCCTCGACCCAGCTCACACCCCGACAGCGCAAGCGGGAGCGTCGAGAGGTCTTCTCCGTCCGTGTCGCGACGCCTCACTACCTCGACTGGTCTGACGCGCCCATCACGTTCGACCGCGATGACCATCCGGATCGAGTCCCCAACCCCGGGGCCTATCCGCTCGTCGTTGACCCAGTCATCATCAACACCTGCCTCTCGAAGGTCCTCATGGACGGCGGCAGCAGCCTGAACGTCATCTACCTCAAGACCCTCGACCTCCTGGGAGTCAGGAGGTACCAACTCCAACCCAGCGCCGGGGGGTTCCGTGGCGTCGTACCAGGGAAGAAGGCCTTCCCCATCGGCCGTATCGACCTTCTTGTCTGTTTTGGCACCCCTGCCAACTTCAGGAAAGAGACCCTCACCTTTGAGGTGGTCGGGTTTCACGGAATGTATCACGCCATCATCGGCCGACCGGGCTACGCGTAGTTCATGGCGATCCTAAACTACACCTACCTCAAGCTCAAGATGCCAGGACCCAAAGGCGTCATCACTGTCGCCTCTTCCTATGAGCACGCGTACGACTGCAATGTCGAATGCGTCGAGTATGGAGAGGACGTCGAGCAAAATGCCATGATAGCTGCGACCCTCGAGCACCTCGCCGACGAGGTGCCAGATCTTAAGCGACATGCTGGCAACTTCGAGCCAGCACAAGACACCAAGAAAGTCCCCCTCGACCCGAGCTGCCCCTGCGAGAAGGTGCTAACGATTAGCGCCGACCTCGAGGACAAATAGGAAGCCGTGCTCGTCGACTTTCTCCGTGCGAACGCCGATATGTTTGCGTGGAGCCCTTCGAATATGCCGGGCATACCGAGGGAAGTCGCCGAGCACGCCTTGGAAATCCGGGCCGGGTCCAGACTGGTGAAACAACGCCTGCGCCGCTTCGACGAGGAGAAGCGTAGGATCATCGGCGAGGAGGTACATAAGCTTTTGGCAGCTGGATTCATCAAGGAGGTCCATCACCCCGAATGGTCAGCTAATCCCGTGTTAGTTAAGAAAAAGAGTGGAAAGATGCGGATGTGTATTGACTATACAAGTTTAAACAAAGCATGTCCCAAAGTTCCGTTTCCTTTACCATGCATTGATCAAATTGTTGACTCTACCGCGGGATGTGAAACCCTCTTGTTCCTCGATGCTTATTCCGGCTACCACCAAATCAAGATGAAGGAGTCCGACCAGCTCGCGACTTCCTTCATCACACCTTTTGGCATGTACTGCTACAACACCATGCCCTTCAGCCTTCGATACGCCAGGGCAACGTATCAGTGATGCATGCTACACGTCTTCGGCGAACACATAGGTGACACGGTCGAGGCCTACGTCGATGACATCGTGGTCAAGTCCAAAAGAGCGGACAACCTCATCCGAGACCTCAAAATGACATTGCGTTTGGGTGCCTTCGAGCCAAAAACATAAGACTCAACCCCGAGAAATGTGTCTTCGGAGTGCCTCGGGGCATGCTCCTCGGGTACATCATCTCCCAGTGCGGGATCGAGGCCAACCCCGAGAAGGTGGCGGCCATCACATGAATGGAGCCGATTCAGGATCTCAAGGGCGTGCAGAGGGTCATGGGCTGCCTCGCGGCCCTCAGCCGCTTCATCTCACGTTTAGGGGAGAAGGCCATGCCTCTGTACCACCTCTTGAAAAAATCCGAATGATTCACATGGACCGCGGAGGCCGAGGAGGCCCTCGACGAACTCAAAGCCAAGCTGACATCCACCCCGATTCTCGTCCCTCCTCGACCAGCAACGTTGACTGAACCGCCCGAGCCCCTCCTCCTCTATGTCACCGCAACCACTCAGGTGGTCAGCACGGCCATAGTGGTGGAGAGGCAAGAGGAAGGGTGCGCTTTGCCCGTCTAGCGGCCGGTTTACTTCGCCAGTGAAGTGCTTTCGAAAACAAAAATCCACTACCTGCAGGTGCAGAAGCTGCTCTACGCCATCGTCCTTACACGTCGCAAGCTCCAGCACTACTTCCTCAGCCACCCGGTTACTGTGGTATCTTCGTTCCCCTTGGGGGAGATCATCATAACTGGGAGGCCGCTGGAAGGATCGCTAAGTGGTCGATCGAGCTCATGGGCGAGACCATCACCTACGCACCGCAGAAGGCCATCAAGTCTCAAGTGCTGGCGGATTTCGTCGCTGAGTGGACCGACACGTAGTTGCCGCCAGTCCAAATCCAAGCCGAGCTATGGATGATGTACTTCGACGGGTCGCTCATGAAGACAGGAGCTGGCGCAGGCTTGCTCTTCATCTCACCCCTTGGAGTCCACATGCGTTACGTCATTCGCATCCACTTTGCTGCTTCTAATAACATTGCAGAGTACGAAGCACTTATCACCGGATTACGAATCGCCCTCGAACTCGGGGTCCGATGCCTTGATGTTCGAGGCGACTTGCAACTGATTATCGACCAAGTGATGAAGGCCTCGAGCTGCCACGACGCCAAGATGGAAGCCTACTGCAATGAAGTACGCAAGCTAGAGGACAAATTCCACGGCCTCAAGCTTATTCATGTTGCTCGACGATACAACGAAGCCGCGGATGAGCTTGCAAAAATCGCATCGACTCGAGGTACAGTCCCTCCGGACGTATTCTCGAGGGACCTCTTCGAGCCCTCCATCGACTTGGGCTCGGGGGCTTGCACTATACCCTCGAAGCTCCACCCCACGACCTCGACTGGGGCCCATGTTATGGAGATCCAGGGGACCCGTCGAGCCTGCCACCGGATTGGCGAGCCCCTTTACTCGACTGCCTCATTAGGGGAGAGCTTACGGAGGACCGGATCGAAGCTCGCCGGATCGCACGACGGGCCAAGTCCTACGTCATCTACGGTGACGGCAAGGAACTCTACAGGCGAAGCCCCTCAGGCGTTCTTCAGCACTGCATTACCATCGAGGAAGGCAGGAGGCTCCTCGAGGACATACACTCGGGGGCCTGTGGCCATCACGCAGCACCAAGGACCCTCGTAGGCAATGCCTTTCGACAGGGTTTCTACTGGCCGACCACCGTTTTCGACGCCACAAACATTGTCCGCTCGTGCAAAGGGTGTCAGTTTTATGCCAAGCAGACGCACCTCCCAGCTCATGCCCTACAAACAATCCCCATCACCTGGCCGTTCGTGGTCTGGGGGCTCGATCTTGTGGGGCCT
Organism: Bothriochloa decipiens; assembly: GCA_023333625.1. Taxonomy (NCBI): domain Eukaryota; kingdom Viridiplantae; phylum Streptophyta; class Magnoliopsida; order Poales; family Poaceae; genus Bothriochloa; species Bothriochloa decipiens. Next base: position 31,670,685 of record CM041638.1, read on the forward strand.
CTCAAGAGGACAACCAAAGGGTACACGCACCTGCTCGTTGCCATCGACAAGTTTACCAAATGGATCGAGGCCTGGCCTATCGGCAACATCCGCTCCAAACGGGCGGTCGAGTTCTTCACCAATATCATCCATCGCTTCGGGGTCCCAAACATCATCATCACTGACAACGGCACACAGTTCACCAACAAGAAGTTCTTGGATTTCTGTGATCGCCATCACATCCGTGTGAATTGGTCCGCGGTTGCACATCCTTGAACTAACGGCCAGGTCGAGCACGCCAACGGCATGATTTTGCAGGGCCTCAAGCCAAGGATCCTCAATCGCCTCAGCAAGCACGGAAAAAATGGGCCGCGGAGCTGCCTTTGGTCCTATGGAGCTTAAGGACAACACCTAGTCGAGCCACGGGCTTCACCCCATTCTTCTTGGTCTATGGGTCCGAGGCCGTCCTCCCCACTGACCTCGAGTATGGTTCCCCTCGACTAAAGGTGTACAATGAGCAAAGCAATGAAGAAGCCCTCGCAAACGCTGTCGACCAGCTCAAGGAGGCTCGAGACATGGCGCTAATTCACTCCGTGAGGTATCAGCAAAAACTTTGTTGCTACCACGACAAGCACATGCGCCCGAGGGACCTCCAGGTTGGAGACCTCATCCTACGTCGACGACAGAGCAACAAGGGACGTCACAAGCTGACCCCGCCATGGGAAGGCCCATACACCGTAGCTGAGGTGCTAAAGCCCAGGACGTACAAGCTCGCTAACGACAAAGGCGAAATCCTCACCAACGCATGGAACATCGAACAGCTACATCGTTTCTACTCTTAGGGCACCAGTGCCCTTGTACATTCTCGCATGTTTTGTACATTTCCGCATGACAAATATAAGGAGTACTTTTGATTATAAGTTCAAACTTATTATTGTACATGCAAGAGGTAGCCTCGACCCTGTCTCACCAGAGTCGAGCCTCCCTCGGGGGCTAACGGGGGGGACCCCCTAAGTTCCTAAAAATACGAACGACTTTTTTTTCGCACGCCTCCCTTTCGCTTCCCAACTAAGTTGAAAAACGCCTCGAACTCCCTAGGGTCGAGGGCTGTCGAGCCGGAGCTCTCCTAGGCCTCCGGGCTACGGTACCTCCACTTGCTCCCTCCTCGAGGGATACGAGCTTGCGTCGAACGCTCAGTTGGAAAGCAAGAGTCAGGCGATCAGAACTCGAGCGCCTCTTCTTTCTCACGCCTCGATACGCTTCGCGACTAAGTAGAAAACGCCTCGAACTCCCTAGAGGGTCGAGGGCTGTCGAGGGCAACCCAGAGCCAGCCGAGAAGCGCCCCCTCCGCCGCGAGGCTCTCCTGCAACGCCTTGGCGGCAGTTTGGGTAGCAAGCAGCTCAGATTCGAGGCCTGAAACACAAAGCAAGAATCAGACAAAACCATACGGGAAGAAAAAAGATCAAAAGCTCTTTAAGGAACTCACCAGCACAGTGAGTCTCGAGGGCGTTGTGATCCCCCAGCACGGCATCGCGCTCCCCCCGAGCCTCGTCCCGCTCCCGCTGGGCCTCCTTGAAGGCCCAGGTCACCTCCGTTTTCTCGCAGTGGAGGGTCTCGAGGGCACCACTAGCCAGGATGATGGCCTGCTCCTTCTCTTAGAGGGTAGCCTTCATCGCCCTGAGCTGGGTTTCTAGGCTAGCGGCCCGGTTTTTCTCCTCCTGGGCCAAGGCGGAGAGGGTGTTGCACGCCGTGGAGACTTCAGCGAAGCTGGCCTCGAGCGAGCGGATGCGCTCCACGGAGCTTTGAGCCTCCCCCACGAGTAGCTCGACGCGCTCCTGGGCTCGGATGCTCTCGCCCTTGGCCCTCCCCGCTTCGGCCTTGGCCGCGTCAGCCTCCTCCCTGGCACGCTTGAGCTCCTCCTTGAGGTGGGCGACTTCCCCTCGAGCGGCCTCGGAGTCCTCCTTCGCCCGGGCGGCCTCCTCTTTGGCTTTGGTGGCCTCCTCCCTGGTCCGCTTCAGCTCCTCCTCGATCTCGGCCACCCTGCCCTGCGCAGAGCGGCCGGCTTCGAGTTGGCGAAGCACTTCCTCTCGGCTGTTGTGTGTTTTGTGGAGGAAGTACGACTTGGAGTAGGAACGCCTCCACGCCTCCTGGGGATAAGAAGTTGAGGGTTGAGGCATTTCATACACCGGTCGAGGCCTTCGATGAGCTCGACGCCCAGCTTCAGCAAGTGCCGCAGCCACGCCCGGGACCGCTCGGCCTCCTCCCAGCACTTGACCTCTGCCGGGTCATTCATCTCGATCCCCGGAGCGCTGGAGTCGCCGAGTTCCCGGAGTATGATGCGCTCCTTGCCCCAATGCGGAAGGACCGTCTTGACCTTGGCTCGCGCCAAGGACTCGATCCCGTCCACCACATCGCGCGGGACGCCGTAACTCATGGCCAACTCCGCCGTGGTGCGGAACTCCGATGCGGCACGGGCATCCCTCAGCCCGGGGTCAAAAGTCGACCTCCTCAGCACACCAGAAGCCGTCGTCTCCTCCGGCTGCTCCATTGATGGTTGCGGCGGCTGACCTGACGCTGCTTCTGGCGCCTTCGGAGGCAGCGAAGGTGTCGAGGCTGTCGCTTCCCCCAACACCATGACTTGTGGCACCAGCAAGACCACCATTGACGCGTCTTCCACCGAGTTCGGTACCGAGGCCTCCTCCGATTGCGCCCCGGCAGCCGCGGGACCATCGACGCCGTTGACGCCGTTTCTCCTTTGGCCAGCAGCTCATCCAGGGTAATCACAGACACCCATTGCTTGGGCAGTCCGGAAGTCGCCTCCGCCTCCGACGTCTCGGGCGGTTGCTGCGTCGGCGGGACCAGTGGCGCCGTGTCCCCCGGTGGCGTCTGCTGCGCCTGCTGATGCTGGGGCTGGCCCCTAGTTTCCTCCTCCTCTCGCTGCTCCGATGGCTCCTTCTCCCCTCCTACTGTGGCCGTGGTAGCTCCGCTTCTTGCAGGGCCCCCTGCTCCTGCTCCCTCCGGGCCTCGAGCTCGCGTAGCCCCGCCGGCCAGGGCCTCCGCTCTCCCATCGAGGGAGGAAGGGCCGTAGTCTCCTCACCCTTGAGGTCGACGATGACTACCTCCTCTCCCGGCTCGTGGCCCTTGGGGGCTCCCGCCTTGGGTGCGGGGATCGAAGCCTTCAGCCCGCCAGGAACAGAAGCTCCCGACGTCGGGGCACCGCCCCCTGGTGCTGGGCCGAGCTCGAGGGCCGCAGGCGACGACGTCAAGGAGGCGCTCCCTCCCTCATACGTCCTCCCCGGCTCAGAGTCACCGCCCACCGCGGACCCCGAGATGCTTGACCCGGCAGCAAGAGTGGAACCCGTCAGCCTACCACGCGCCAGAGCACCGAGGGCTGAGGATAACCACTTGGCTTCCCACGGAGCCAAGGGCCTCGACGTCGCACCTGTGACCGGGGCCTCCATCTTCGTGGCTGCATCCATCTTGAGCCGCTTAGCCGGTGCGAGAGACGCCTCCTTGATCTGGCGCTTGGGCCTGGATGGGAAGTAGAATGGCTAAAAGTTTATTAAATTACGCAAGGAAGACGCAAAGAAAAGAAAATGAACCAATGACACCTACCCGAAGGGGATAGAGGCCTTTCGGGTCCCCCTTGAACCGCCAGCAGATTTTGAGACCCCTCCCGAAGCCAAGCTCTTCCCGGGGCTGAGGCTACTCGGGGCCGTCGGTGGGGTCACCGCGCCTCCCTGCTTCGACGGGGCCTCCTGGGCACGGCTCTGCTCTGCCCGCGCCGATGACCGGGACCAGGTTTCCCGGATCGAAGTGGGTGGGGTCCCGCCTCGAGTATGACGCGAGGGGGGTGAACCTCCTCAAGGCGAGGCCTCAGCCCCCCTTTTTCCATGCCGACGCTCTGAGGCCAACGCCACCGGCTGGGGGGCGCGCTGCTCCGCCACCTCCTCCTACACGAAGGGGCGGTCAGCATGGGAGGAACTCGACAAGATGCGGTCGAGGCGCCCCTCCACCCCCTCGACGTCATCACTGTCATCATCATCATCTTCATCTCCCTCGGACAAGGGAGACTCCTCCTCTGGGAGCCCGTCGCACCTCTGCTCAGCGTGGCGCTTCGCAAGTCTTTCGCGCTCCCGGAGCTTCTTGGCTTTCTTCTTCTCCTCCTCGTCCTTACTCCGCTTCTCTTGCTGGGCGGTGAAGCATCTTACCTAACGATCGGGAGCATCCTCCCTCAGCGGGGGGCCTCGATCTCCGGTAGTCGATTCTCCCCTACACAAAGCCGTTTAGTCACAGGGACAAGAGAAAGGGGGAAACGCGAAAGGCATGGGTCGAGGCACTCACCAGGTCGAGGCAACCCTCCTCTGGCCACATGGGGAGGAGGTTGACGTCTTCCACCCTGAACGAGCTAGCCACCATCCCCTTCACCTGCGTGATGACTTTCGCAGCGGACGGCCTCTCGCTGGACATCCGGCACCTCTTGAGAACCTCGGGTGCCGCCGAGGGGAGCATCTCGTCCAACCGCAACGGGCGCTCCATCAGAGGGAGCACCCGTCGACTGTGGAAGGCCGAGACCACCACACCCGCTGTCAGGCCCGCCTCTCGAAGGGTCCTCATCGCGACGACGAGGGGATGAAGTCGACGCTAAAGATCTCCCACGACACCGTGCAGCCAGTTGTATGGACGCTCGGCGATAAGCCGCCCGGTGTACGGCGGGAGGTAGCCGCTGTCATTGCGAAGGTAGAACCACTGCTCATCCCACCGGGAGTGGTTGGACGTCAACCCGGTGTGGATGTACTCGCGTGGCTCCTCTGACCTCCCGGTCTTCAACTCGAAGTTGAGGCACCCTGCTCTGATGATTTGCCTTACTCCTTGCGCCACCGGGGAGGCGAACCACTCCCCCTTGTAAAGGTGGAGCCATAGCTCCCAATGTGGCGCCATCCCGAGGTAGCCCTCACAGACGGCCACGAAGATGGCGGCGTTGGAGGAGAAATGGTGGAGCTCGACGCCGTAGAAGTTTGTCAACCCCCGCATGAACTCACTCGGGGGCACACCGAACCCATGCCGATGATACTTGAGGAAGCTCACCACGTAGCCCTCCGGTGGATTTGGCTCTTGGTGGTCCCTGGGTGGCGCAATCCACTCCGGCCGATTCGGATTGGTGACGGGGCGGAGAAGTGCTTCCCTCACCAGCTCGATCAGCCTTTGCCGCGTCATGGTCGACGGGCGCCAGGGCTCGACGGGCTGGAGGACGGGGGCCATGGCGGCAGCGGCATCACAGATCTGCTCGGTGGGTGCGGTGGCGGCAACAACAGCACGAATCTCCTCGGCAGACGGACGACCAGGAAGGTTCCCAATCATGACTTCTCACTCTAAGTTTTTACCCTCACACGCGTAGGATAGCAGGAGTTCAAAAGGATGGCAAAGGTGGGAGCGAACACTTGTCCCCCTCTGTTTTTATACTCAGGAAGAGCAACGGGCGGAGTCCGGTGGCAGGAAAAAGGTAACTCCCCGTAATTAATGCGTTTACCTGACCGTTCCCCCCTCGATCCTCGATCGGACGCACGCGTCACACCTCTGACAGAGAGCCATTGCTTGGGCCCGCCACGATCGCACCGCTGAAGCCCATCTCCTCAAAAGGCGCATCCAATGATAAGAAAAGAGAACCGTTGCTCGCTAACGGAGTTTCCTACGACAGGTAAAATGGGCTCTGGCCCCACCTCAAAGCCTCGAGGGAGCGAACGCCGGTCCTCGAGTGAGGGCTCAATGGCTGCCCTTGAGCACCAAAAAAGGAACAGGCTCTGGCCCCACCTCAAAGCCTCGAGGGAGCAAAGGCCGGTCCTCGAGTGAGGGCACAACGGCCGCCCTTGAGCACCAAAGAAATCGGTCTCCGGCCCCAAGCCTCGAGGGAGCGAAAGCTGGCCCCACGATCAGGGTTCGACAGTCGCCCTCGAGCCCCGAGTCAGGGGTGACCAAGGGGGAGCCAACACGAGGCCCTGCTTGAGAACGAACTCTCGAGACCCCTTTGGACGCATCCAAGGTGAAACGCTACGGACTTTATGGAATCCCCCCGAAGGGAGGCATCGAGCCGCCGAGACCTATCGAATGGAATCGGTATCCGTAGGACCATTGTGTTTGGCTTTAATGAGACCGCCTCCGGGCCTCCCGCCGGCCTCCATCGAACGAGGAACGGGCTCTCGCTTGGATTTTCCCGTTACCAGCTCACTAAGAACTTCGCGGCTCACCCTATCGGGGGTAGTCTGATGCTTCTCACCTCACGTCCGAACAAAAGGACTCGTGAGATGAATGCCGAGGCCAACAATGCCCCAGCCACACGAGGCTCGGAGGCTCGACTGAGCCCGGCGCCCCTCGACGAAAGAGGGTCAAAAATCCCCTGGGGGCTCCCCTTGGTAAAGCGCTGCGACTCCAGTTCAGGCCTGTATCCGACTGGACAAGCACCCTTCAACCAAACACAAATAAAGCCCTCACAGGAGTCTTTCGACTCCTACGAGGCCTCGGGGGCTACCCCCACAGGGGTCGCTCGCGGCGTCCCACGAAAAAATCCGAATCACATCCCATTTCCAATTCCTGACCCCCTGCCCGAGTGTCATCACTCACGCTGGGGCTCGGGGGCTACTGTCGATACCCAAGAAATGGGAACCCCAAACCCCTGGTTTACCGAACTAAACCCCGCAAAATCAGCAACGCAAACCCTCCAGTGACCTCCCGCGCTAACGTATGAAGGCCCGCAGGCTGAGACGTATCAGACTGACACACGAACGGACAACGCCGACCCAAAGCCAAAGCCTGCTCGAGGGGCTACCAAACGGACCGGGACTGTACACTCGAGGGTATGATTTGGGCGACCCCTCGAGGATGGAACTTCGCCCGCCGAACGAGCCTGCCCTCGAAGAAGGAACTTCGTTCGGGCGAATAGGCAGCCCTCGAGGGGAGTACACCCCTCGGTTTACCAACTCTCTCGTATGAATCCAGGCGCATTCAATGCAATCTACCTACCCCCGCCTAACCGCATGGCCACAGTTACGGTAACAGTTGCAGGCGTGGCTGTCAAATCTGGCTTTTATCGCCCATGCCCCGAAATCCTATGGATCGTACTTCGCTGTTGCACCATGCCGACCACTGTGCCCCGTTCAGCACCACCTCGAGACGTATAAACCAACACGTTTCCCGCATTTTCTGGGATTCGGCCTTATCCGGCGAGGCTCGACCTCCTCGGCATGACCCCCTCGACTCCAGCCAAGACCCTCGACCGTCGCCCCTCGATTTCATCGAATGAACCCTCGAGAGGAACTTCAACAACTCCCGACGCGACGGCTGCAGGGCCTCCCATACCGACGTACATCACTACAGCGGCACCGATGTGATCGACCTCAACGTCGTACATCATTAGCTTTGCGGACTCGAAATACATGTACCCCTATGCCGGTCCTTCATCTATAAAAGGAGGCGCCAGGACCTACCAAAAGGAGGATCGAGAGCATAGAAACGCTAAGTCTTTAGATCACAGAATGACACCATGAGACAGCATAAGGTTGAGAACTAGGCGTCCGAACGCCCAAGCTCCACCACGCGCTCCTCACACCTGCTTGTATTTTCCCCTGTACTAGCACTTCGGTGCAAGATAACACGAATCATCCTCCCCCCGCTGGACGTAGGGCCTTCTTTGCCCGAACCAGGATAAATCGCCGTGTCCTTCTTGCATCACCCACCGGATTAAGGGAGCACGCAATTACGAATATTACTCGTTGGTGTTAACCCCCCAAGGGTCAAAACATCGACACTGCTGCTACGGCATTATCGGTTTCATTGCTCGATGCGACGGCTCTGTCGATATGGAAGCACTCCCGCGTCGGGTCATAGCTATCGTCAGCGGAGGTGGAGTCGGGGTAGTCGAAGTAGTTGTTAGGGAAGTACCCCTTGCTGCGCCGCTCCTCCTCCAGCTGGCGCTAGAGTGTACCAAGCTTGTAGTGCTTGGGACCAGGAGTCTCTGAAGACTCTAGGTACTCGGATGCCGACGTAGAAGTCACCAAATCCATGGTGGCACGGAGGAGGTGCCCCAGGAGGTCCTCATACATGCTCATGTTGGTGCTCATCGAGGAGGAGTATGACTTGGTGGCGTTGTTGAGACCGAACGGGAACAGTCGACGAGATTCAAACAGCGCTTGTGGGAGTAAGTTGGGTGGCGCTGGGGCTGCGCCCGTCGGAGAGACTGCACCTGGTCCCCTCGATGAATGTATGGCGAAGCTGACATCTGGGTCATCGTGGGATCCCCCTGGCTCACCCTTCGCACCCAAAGGCAAGTCAGACAGGCCCCCAACAAGGAGTCCCACATCATTAGTCGGAGGTGCGGTGGCCATGGCGGACGCCGCTTCACCTACGAGCAGGCAGCGGTGCTTGTGCTGATTGTGCCGTCTCTTAGCCGCACATACACGGTGAGAGCAGCGGGACCGATGTTTTATCCTCCCGCTCTTGGGAGGCTAGTTGTCGTTGTCCTCCGGATCTCTGGGCAGAAGTAGAACATCTCCTAGCCGTGGCCGAGCGACATGAACTCCGGGCTCCCGAACCAGATCACCATGGTGAACGGAAGTGGTAAACCAGGGTCTGCCATCTGGAAGAATGGTGGGAAACATCATGAGACGCAGATCCCACTACCTGGCATGCCAACTATCGGTGTCCTGACCCGGGGGCCAAGCACAAACGAGTGAATTTGTGCTGCGTGCTCCCTAATTTGGATGGTGATGCAAGAAGAACACTAGATTTTTATCCTAGTTTGGGCAAGAGAAGGCCCTATGTCCAGCGGGGGAGAGAGATTGTGTTATCTTGCACGAAGTGCTTGTACATGGGGGATACAAGCGAGTGAGTAGGAATGGGGGTGTAGAGCAATGCCTAAGCCTAGAAGCGCTAAGCCTATGCCTTGCAACTGGGGTGCACAGATTTCTCTAACTGTTGTCTGATGCTTGTTCGAATGTTGTTTGAATCCATGAAACTAGCCCCTGGCGTCCCCTTTTATAGGCCAAGGGGAGGCTCAAGTGTACAGGAACCCTAGGGCTATCGTAGGTGGTGACGTCGAGGGGATAATGTTGATCGTGTCATGGTTGCTGTAGAGGCGTGCCTTAGGCATGGCCTACCCTGTAGCAACATGCTCGGAGACTATGGCTGTCGTTCACTTTTGTCACGATGACACCATAGGTGGTCGGTGAAAGACTCGTGCCCATGCGGGGACATGCGAATCCCTGTAGATGTCGTGTTAAGGGTTGTTGGAGCACTGACCGGAGGCGTTGAGGTCTAAGTCAAGGGGTGGTTGAGGGGGTCAAAGCCTGAATGGATAAGACCGAGCCCGGGAAATGTGGTACGGATATTGGCAATCATGTCTCGAGGGGGTGCCTGATGGGGCACAGTGCCCGGCATGGTGTAACAGTGCGGTACGAACCGCTGATTCTACTGGTATAGGCGGTGAAAGGAGGATTTGACTATTGTACCTAGTCACCATAATCCTGCTGTAGCCATGAGGTTAGGTAGGAGTTGGTGGGTGCATTAAATGCCCTAGATCCCATATGAGAAGTAGGTGAGCCAGAGGGGGAGCAGCGGTCGACGGGGGGTCGTTCGCCCGTGTTGAGTTTCGCATCTCGACGGGGGGTCGACCGCCCGTGCGGTGATCCATTGATCGAGGGGCCCATCGAGGGAGGATGCACATGGATTGATTTGCTCCATTCATGGGCTGGCCTAGTATGGCTTAATCCATAGGTATTGAGCCTTGTTTCGTTGAAGAGCCGGGCTTAATTCCTGGGGAGTCTTCTCGGGGATTTCATGCTAATTGTTCGGGGATTGTTTTTCCTGGGTCAAGGTTTAGGGTACCCCCTGTCGGTGTTTTGACCCCAAGGGCCGAGCACCAATGAGTGAATTTGTATTGTGTGCTCCCTAGTCCGGATGGTGATGTAAGAAGAACACATGAGGTTTATCCTAGTTTGGGCAATAGAAGGCCCTACGTCCAGCGGGGTGGGGGGAGAGTTTGTATTATCTTGCACCGAAGTGCTTGTATAGGGGTGAATACAAGAGAGCGAGTGAGGTTAGCTAGGACTTGAGCATTGTGGGCTCTGGCTATCATTTTCCCTCTGTCCTAAACTAGCCCTGTGCCTCCTTTTATAGGCCAAGGAGGGCATGGGTGTACAAAAAGCCCTAGGAAGAGCACCGATAGTGATGACGTAGGTTATGACGTCGAAGGAGATGCCGATCAAGTTGCCGTTGCTATGGAGGCATGCATCGGGCATGACTCACCCTGTTGTGACATGCTTGGAGATGACGGTCATCCTTCCCATCCCTGTAGCTATCGCGTCGGGAGCGGTTGGAGCACTGACCAATAGTGTTGAAGTCTTGCTCGAGGGGCAGGTCAAGGGGGCCGAATGTAGTCGAGGAGGTCGAGACCCAAACGGATAATACCAAGCCCTAGGAAATATGGCGTTTGTGTTGATGAATGCATCTCGAGGGGGTACCGAATAGGGCACAGTGTGCGGTATGGTGATACAGTATGGTATGGTCCACTAGTTTCCTGGGTATGGGCGGTAAAAGGTGGATTTGATCAGTGTACTACCCACTGTTACCGTGGCTGTAGCCATGAGGTTAGGCGGGAGCAGGTGAATTAAATTCTCTTGGAATCGTAGAAAGGGAAGGTAATTTAGGGGAATGTCATACTCGAGGGGTGGCCGTTCACCTGCATGAACTTCCATCACTCGTGGGGGCCGGTCGTACCCTCGAGGTTACTGTCTCGAGCCAAGAAGTTTTCATCGAGCGAATGGCAGCTTGGGCCGTTGGGATCCGTTCGTGGGTTGGCCTAGCGTAACTTGACACTTGGGCTTGATACCTCATGTGTTTTAGGCTAGAGAGTAATGATGATGGTTTTGGGTTTGTTAATGCCGGGGTTGATTTGCTTAGTCGAGGTTTTAGGGTACCCCGTATTTAGGTGCCCGGCAGTAGCCCCCGAGCCCCCGCGTGAGTGCTGGCAGTCATGCGGGGGGTCTTGAATCAAAACTGAGGTGTCGACCGTAATTTTCTAGAGGGTGCGCGCGAGCGTACCCTTCGGGTGTAGCCCCCGAGGCCTCGGAGAAGTGGGGAGACTCCTCTAAGGGCTTTATTTGTCTTTTATCGAAAGGCGTCCGTCCAGTTGGGTGTAGCAAGCATTCCCGAAAGATTAGGATAATCATGAACTAGAGTCATAGCGCCTAGCCGAGGGGTGTCTCGAGTCGTCGAGCCCCCGGGTGCATTCGACCCTTTTTCATCGAGGGGTGCCTGGCATAGTTGAGCCCCTGAGCCTCATGCGGCTAGGGCATTGCTAGCCTCGGGCATCCATCTCACGAGTCCTTTCGAACGGATGTGAGGTGAGAAGTGCCGTACTACCCTCGATTGGGCGAGTCTCGACGTTCTCTATGAACTGATAATGGGAGATCCAAGTGAGTGCTCGTGCCTCGTTCGATGGGGTCAACTGGTGGCCCTGAGGCGTTCTCATTGATGCAAACATGTAGATATATGGATAGTTCCATTCGATAAGACTCGGCGGCTCGATGCCTCCCTCCACGGGGATTCCATGGTAATCCTTTCATTTTGCCTTGGATACGTCCGAGGGGATCTCGAGGGTTCGTCCTCAAGCTGAGCTTCGTGTTGGCTAACCTTGGGCACCCCTGACTCAGGTACTCGATGGTGGCTGTCAAACCCGTTACCTCGAGGATTTTGGTGTGGGATCGGAGTCTGTTTTACTTCCTATAGAAGGAAATGTCATGGATAACTTCACCCGTCTGTTGGGCGCATCTTTTTAGGCAAGAGCTGAAGCAACGTAGTCATGGTGGACCTGGGTAATCGGCTAGAGGTCATGCGGGCAACGCGTGTGCCTGTTCTAGGAATCGAGGGTTGGTTAGGTGAGCGCATTAAATGTGGGGAATTACTGTGCCATTGCCGGATCCACCCGTTGTTTCCCGGTCCCATCGCTTATAAATACGAGGGGTAGGGTTTCTCCGTTCCCCATCTTGGCATCTTGCCTCTACCGCCGCTGCCACCAGAGTGCCCGAGGCTTCATCTGTCTGTGCTAGAGAAGAACCAGTGAGAGAGAAATCTAGATTGGGAATCTTCCTGGTCGCGCCCACGTTCTTCCTCTAGAGGCCTGGCCCCATTTCGACATGTCACAGCGGAAGCTAGAGAAGCTGGTGGACAAGGGACTCCTCTGCGCCGCCGCTTCACCTGAGTAGCCGGAGTGGATCATGCCGCCGAGGGAGCATCGGGAGACGCAGCTACCGGAGGGCTACGTGGTGAGCTTCATCAAGTTCCACCAGTTGGGATTTGGTTCACCTCTGAGCCGCTTCATGCGTGTGCTGCTCCACTTTTATGAGGTCGAGCTCCAACACCTCACCCCCAACGCCATCTCCAATGCGGCGATATTCGCCACGCTCTGTGAGGGGTACATGGGTATGGAACCACATTGGGAACTGTGGCTCCACCTTTTTAAGGGTGAGCACTACACCAAGTGGATCTCGGAGGGGAAGAGCAGGATCGTCCGCATGGGTAGCTGCAGCCCGGCACAGAAGAAGTCCAAGCTCTATATCGGGACGGCTTGTCCACCAACCACGGCCGTTGGCAGTCCGGGTGGTTCTACATACCCAACGAGGACGGCCTACTGCCCACCTACACTGGGTGCTTCATCGGGGGCGTCCGAGGCACTGGCTCTAGGGCGAGGCCCAGCCCTTCCAGCGGAGGCTAAATCCCCTCCTCGATGCACTGCACACCTTGTTCAAGCAGGGTGTGCATGCCACGTACGTCATCGCGGGCTTCCACAGCCAAAGAGTCCTCCCTCTGATGGCGCGCCCATTACGCTTAGATCAGATGGGGCCCGAGGCACTTCCCGAGCAGCTCGAGGGGTGCCGGATGTTGCCTGCAGACCTGCCTCCCGAGGATGTCGCAAAATGGGTTAGGAGCTCGGTCGCCGATGACGTTGGGCCAGGGGACGTCGATCGTGTCCCGATCTGCCAAATCCTTGTAGCATCATCTTGGTAAGTCCCTCAATCTCACATCCTTGAGTTTCTTCCCTATTTTTTGGCTTGTCTTGACATTCTGGCTGTGGTTTTGAGCACAAGGTAACGTCGACTACAGGGTCTCGGTGCCTCTGGCTCGAGAAGATGACCCCGATCGATAGGTGAGGCGCTTTGATGCTCAATAGGAAAAGAAGAGGAAAGACCCAGAGAAGAAGAAGAGGAAGAGGAAGAACCTCATGCAAAAGCGAGATGGGCTTCCTATCGAGGAGTCCCCTCTAAGGAGAAGGAGGTGGTGGATGATGATGATGATGATGTGGAGGGAGTGGCGGGCGTCTCGAGCCCCATCTTTCCAGCCTTCCTTGAGCTGACACACCTCCTACACAGGAGGACGTCTTGGAGCGACCGCAGGAAAGAAGGCAAGGGGGTTCCTCGACCCGTGCGGGGTCCTCGTCTCATCGCCAGCGCGGCGGCACTCCGCTGGCCTTGTCTCAGGGTCCGTCCAGCAACTCGCCACGTCAAACAAAGTCCTCGACACACGAGGTGAGGACCCAGGGCCGGACGGGCTCAGAGGAGTAGGCGACACCACCCTCGGTGCACGACTCATGGGAGGCGGCCCCAGTGGAGCACAAGGTGACGAGGTCCGAGCCAGTCGCTCCACGCAGTTCTAGCTCCGGACAGGATCTGGTTCAGAGGGGGCCTTCGAGGCGCCTAGGTAACTTGAGGGGGCCTGGGTCGGTCGTCATCCCTCAAGGGTAAGCTTTGCCGTCTGAAATTTTCTTCCCTTTTCCTCTGATTCGTAGAATTTACTTGATGTTCTTGCCTTTCCCTGCGTTACCTAGGCTCAAGTGCCAAGTGGAGGAGGTGAACCCTTCATCAGCCAAGCCGCTTAAGGTGGACATGGCTGCGAGGATGGCGGTAGGAGGGGTAGGTGTGATCCCGAGGCCCCTGTCCACATTTGAGGCGGCCTGGCTATCACATGCCCAGCGGCAATTATTCAGGGCAGACTGATGGGCTCTGCTCTCGTTGCAGGCTCAAGCGGTGCGAGGGTCGTGGCAGGTGGCCGCTCCAACTGGGGGCAGATGTCAGAGAGCGGGGTTGGCACCCCAGTCTCGACATCCATGGCCCCTACACCTGGCCAGGTCTAGGCCCTCGCAACCGAGGGGGAGCCCTCGACAGCCATGAGCCTAGGTCAGAAAATGCCCTGATCGTCCTTGGGGATGAAGAGGCTATGGTTCCTTCTCCCTCCATCGAGGAGATGGTGGTGGAGCACCTCCTAGAAGCAAGAGCGCCACCTCCTCAGCAAGAGGGGTGGGACCAGTGGCCAAAGGGCCTGCATGAGGTGGAGGTGCAGCAAAAGCAGGAGTAGGAGAGCCCGTAGAAGAAGGAAGAGGAAGACCAGCTACAGAAGAGACAGGAGGAAGAAGGGCTGGCCATGAACCAGCCCGAACAGCAACGAGAGGTGGAGAGGTTGGCGTCGAGCCAGCCGGAGCAGCAACGACTACAGTAGCAGCAATAGTACTAGTAGCAGTAGTGGCAGCGGCAGCAGGAACAGCAGCAGCACTAGCAGACAATGCCAGAGGACGCGATGCCTTTGAACCCGCCGCCTCAACGGTGGGATGAGTCATTGGGGGAGCTGGCGATCTTGAGCCTCCCTCGACAGCAGGGGGACAATACGATAGCCTCGAGCCAACAGCCGTTGCAGCAGAGAGTGGCACAGGAGGTGTCAGTGGTTCTACTCGTGCCATGGGAGCAACCCAGGGAGGTGGCTATCGAGAGCCCACGGCTATCGCACCAGAGCGAGGAGGAGGGAGACACCCTTCTTCTTGGCAAAGCGGCAGTCGCTTGGGGTGCCCCTCACAGCCCTGGCTGGTCTGACCCTGGCTCTTTTGCCCTAGCGAGGCAGATGAGCGATGAGGCCGAGTCATAGGTGGCTAGAGTAGGGGTCGAGCCATTGTTCCCCACCTTGGTCGATTGGGTGGCCCGTTACGGTAGTTCACCTGATGCGGTGGAGCGCATTAGGTCGTTGGTGCAAGAGAGGGTCAAGGCGGCTCTCCCTTCTTGGTGTAGGGAGCGCCTCCCAATCTAAAATCCACTGGAGCCTAGCGCCCCTGTGATCTGGATGGATGACATGGAAGAGATAAACCACTGGGAGGATGCGGAGGATATCGAGCATGGATGGCCCATGCTCTGAAGCTGGCCGTTGATGTCACCGCCGAGGATCTGGGCCGGGTTTTTGGTAAGTGTTTCTCCGAGTGTGTTGAGCTTAGATAACTTCTTTATTTGATGCCTGATTTCTTTCTCCTTGTCCTTAGGACCTGAGGAGATGCTCCTATGTGAAGTTTTGAGTTCCTCCACACGACGCATAATGGGCGGGAGGAAGTGTGGCGCCAATTCGAGGCCAGCAGGTCTACCCGGGATGGGGTGGCCCCGGCTGAAGAGGAGGCGAAGAAGGCAAAGGAGGAGGCTACCAAGGCTAGAGAGGATGCTGACATGACTCGAGTGGAGGTGGCTCGAGCCAAGGAGGACAATGCTGTGGTGGAGGAGGAGGCCCAGAAGGCTAAAGAAGAAACTGCTTTGGCCAAGGAAGAAGCCGAGAAGGCTAGGAATGACGTCGAACGGGCCCTCGAGGAGGCCAAGTTGGCCCTTGAGCGTGTAAAGACACTTGAGGAGGAAGCTCAAGATGCCACAGAGTGCATCAAGGGGCTCAAAACTGATGTTGCTTAAGTCTCGGAGGCCCGCGACGCCCTCAGCATCTTGGTCAGGTCAGAGAAACATCGTGCTGATGCCCTTGCTGCTAAAGTTTTTGAGCTAAAGGTGGCCCTTTAGGAGAAGGAGGGGTCCATCACTCTAACCAGTAGGACAATCAAGGACCTACGGCTCAATAATATGGAGGCGGTCTATGCTTTCAAGAAGGCCCAAAAGGAGCACGATGATGCAGTGGATGCACGCGCGGCCCTCGACACCCACTGCACCAATGAGTTCTCTTTTCTAGCTCTAAGCTTCTTGTATCCACCTACCGCTATTGACTCCCATTTTGCCTACTAGGTCTCAAAGCCGAACTACTCTCTGTCCATACGGCTTCGAAGGTGCTTCAGGAGGGCCTTTTGACCGAGGCGGCATTGATCGACAGGCTCCACACCATGATTAACGGTCTTTGTGACTCCTGGGGGTCGAGCCCACAGAGGAGGCCAGGGAAGAGGTGGCGGGGCCGCTCTCGTCGACCGGCTGTACTACCTTGGGGCCGCCATGAGGGATCGTGTCCGAGACGCCCTCCATATTGGCGTTAAGGGGGCGATGGCGGTCGTCTATTCTGGCTTCACGTATGACATGGACATCATCTCCCATGGCTTCATCTCTGACCTTACCAAGACAGACTTCGAGAACAAGGAGAGTGGCTGGGGCTTGATGATGCTGTCGAGGAGCTGGGTGAGAAGCTGGCGAAGCTGTTCGAGCCCGAGGTCCTTCCTTTCGAAGGTGAAGAAGGTGTCAGCGATGAGGGTGGTGGCGATGATGGGGACAATGGCATGTGAGCCAGCTCTAGGCAAGGAGGCCCATGTAATAGATTAGTTTTTGTGAATCATGACAGTGTGGCCCTGATGGCCTTAAAATATTATGCATGTATATATTTCATATATTTTAAGTCCTTTTCTTTCTTGCATGCCCTGATTGTGTTTTTACTAAGTAAACTCGATGCACGGTCGTGTCCCTCGAGGGGGAGTGAGTGGAGGTACCATAGCATAGAGGCGTAGGCTAGCTCCTAGCTCAACAGCCCTCAACCCTCGAGACACTCGTGGCATTTTTGGCTAAGTGACGACACATATAAAGGCGCGTAAGAAAGAATAGACATTGAGTTTCGAAAAAATGTGCGAGTTTTTGAGGACTTTGGGGGGTTCCCCCTTGTAGCCCCTGAGGGAGGCTCGACTCTGAGGGAGCAGAGTCGAGGCTACTTTACATGAACAAATAAGAAAGTGTGCTGAATCAAAGCCATTTTTTGTTTATTAATTCACGATGCCATAGTTGTATAAAATACGAGAAATGTACAAGGCCTCGAAGCCCTAGGGGTAGAAGCGATGTAGCTGTTCGATGTTCCAAGCGTTGGTGAAGGTTTCACCTTTGCTATTTGATAACTTGTATGTTCCAGGTTTTAGCACCTCAGCCACGGTGTATGGGCCTTCCCACGGCGGTGTCAGCTTGTGGCGCCCCTTGTTGCTCTGTCGTTGACGGAGGACGAGATTGCCAACTTGGAGATCGTGTTTGTCGTGGTAGCGTTGAAGCTTCTACTGGTACCTTGTGAAATGGAGGAGGGCCATATCTTGAGCCTCCTCAAGCTGGTCAACGGCATTCGCGAGGGCCTCCTCGTTCGTCTGTTTGTTGTAGGCCTTAAGTCGAGGGGACTCGTACTCGAGGTTGGTGAGGAGGATGGCCTTGGACCCATAGACCATGAAGAATGGAGTGAACCCCATGGCTCGACAAGATGTTTTCCTTAAGCTCCATAGGACCGAGGGTGGCTCAGCTGCCCACTTCTTGCCATACTTCTTTAACCGGTTGTAGATTATTAGATTGAGGCCTTGAAGGATCATGCCATTAGCATGCTCTACCTGGCCATTGGTTCGAGGATGAGCAACTGCGGACCAATTCACACAAATGTGATTATGGTCACAGAAGTCCAAGAACTTCTTGCTAGTGAATTGCATGCCGTTGTCGGTGATGATGACATTGGGGACCCCAAAGCGGTGGATGATGTCGATGAAGAACAAGATTGCTTCCTCAGAGCGGATGTTGGTAATGGGCCGAGCCTCGATCCACTTGGTGAACTTGTCAACTGCTACCAGCAAGTTTGTAAAGCCCCCGGTTGTCTTCTTCAGAGGCCCGATGAGGTCGAGCCCCCAAACGACGAAAGGCCACATGATGGGGATCATTTGCAGAGCGTGGGCGGGTAGGTGTGTTCTATTGGTGTAGAATTGGCACCCCTCGCATGAGCGAATGAGGTTGATGGCATCGGAGACAGCAGTCGGCCAGTAGAAACCTTGCCAGAAGGCGTTGCCGACAAGGGTCCTCGGGGCGGCGTGATGGCCGCAAGCCCCGAAGTGTATGTCCTCGAGGAGCTTCCTTCCTTCCTCGATGGTGATGCAACGCTGGAGGATCCTAGACGGGATTCGTCGGTAGAGTTCCTTGTCATTGTCGTAGATGATGTAGGACTTGGCCCATCGAGCTATCCATCGACCCTTGGTTCAGTCTTCTGGGAGCTCCCCTCAAATAAGGCAGTCAAGGAAGGGAACGCGCTAGTCTGGTGGTAGGCTTGACGGTGGAGGTGACCCCTCGATCTCCATGACCTCGGTCCTGGTCGAGGTGGCCTCGTTCGAGGGCGGGGGGTCGAGTGTTGATGATGTGACGCTAGCCCCCGAGCCTAAGTTGACAGAGGGCTCAAAGAGGTCCCTCAAAAACATGTCAGGTGGGACGGTGCCACGAGTAGACGTGATTTTGGCGAGCTCATCTGCAGCTTTGTTGTACCATCGAGCGATGTGGTTGAGCTCAAGGTCGTGGAACTTGTTCTCGAACTCGTGTACCTTATTGTAGTAAGCTTCCATCTTGGGGTCATGGCAGCTCAAGGATTTAATTACTTGGTCGATGATGGGTTGTGAGTCACCTCGAACGTCGAGGCGTCGAACCCCAAGCTCGATTGCGATGCGTAGACCATTGATGAGGGCCTCATACTCCATGATGTTGTTGGAGGCGGTGAAGTGGATGCAGATGACGTAGCACATATGGACTCCGAGGGGTGAGATGAAGAGCAAGCCCGTGCCTACTCCTATCTTCATGAGTGACCCATCGAAGTACATCATCCACAGCTCAACTTAAATCTATGCTGGTGGAAGTTGGGTGTCGGTCCATTTGGTGATGAAGTCCGCCAGTACCTGAGACTTGATGGCCTTACGTGGCGCAGAAGTGAGGGTCTCACCCATGAGCTCGACCGACCACTTAGCGATCCTTCCCGTGGCCTCCCGGTTTTGGATAATCTCCCCGAGGGGAAAACATGAAACCACGGTTATTGGGTGACTGAGGAAGTAATGCTGGAGCTTGTGGCGCATGAGCACGATGATGTAGAATAGCTTCTAGATTTGTGGGTAGAGAACCTTTGTTTATGAGACTACCTCACTGACAAAGTAAACTGGCCGTTGGATGGGCAGGGAGTGTCCTTCCTCCTTCCTCTCGACCACTATGGCCGCGCTGACCACCTGGGTGGTTGCAGTGACATAGAGGAGAAGAGGCTCAGCTGGATTGGGTGGCACGGTAGGTTTAGGAGATACAAGAATCAGAGGGGAGGTCAGCATACCTTTGAGTTTAGCGAGGGCCTCCTCGGCCTCGGTGGTCCATGCGAAGTGCTCGGATTTCTTCAGAAGACGATACAGCGACAGGGCCATTTCTCCTAGGCGTGAGATGAAGTGGCTAAGGGCCATGAGGTAGCCCGTAACCTTCTGTATGCCCTTTCGGTCTTGAATCGGCCCCATCTTGGTGATCACCATGACTTTCTCGGGGTTGGCCTCGATACCATACTGAGAGACGATGTATCCTAAGAGCATGCCTCGAGGCACGCCAAAGACACACTTCTCAGGATTGAGCTTGATATTCTTGGTCCGAAGGCACCCGAACATGATCTTGAGGTCATCGATGAGGTTGTCGACCTTCTTAGATTTGACTACAATGTCGTCGACGTAGGCCTCGACCGTCGTCCCTATATGTTCACCAAGAACATGGAGCATGCATTGCTGGTACATTGCCCCAGTGTTTCGAAGGTCGAAGGGCATGGTAATGTAACAATACATGCCAAAAGGGGTGATAAAGGAGGTCGTGAGCTGGTCGGACTTCTTCATCTTGATTTGATGGTAACCGGAATAAGCATCAAGGAATGAGAGGGTCTCACATCCCGAAGTTGAATCAACAATTTGATCAATACGTGGTAAAGAAATGGAACTTTAAGACATGTTTTATTTAAACTAGTATAATCAACACACATCCTCATTTTTCCATTCTTTTTCTTAACTAATACAGGGTTAGCTAACCACTTGGTATGATGAACCTCCTTTGATGAACCTGGCCGCCAAAAGCTTGTGCACCTCCTCGCCAATGATCCTGCGCTTCTCCTCGTCAAAGGCGTGCTCAGCGACTTCCCTAGGTATGCCTGGCATATCTGAGGGACTCCACGCAAACATGTCGGTGTTCACACGAAGGAACTCGACGAGCACTGCTTCCTATTTGTTGTCAAGGGTGGCATTGATCGTCAGTGCCTTCCCGTCGGAAATGCTCGGGTCGAGGAGGATCTTCTTGGTATCTTCTGCGGGCTCGAAGCTGCCTGCATGATGCTTGGAGTCAAGGGCCTCAGCGGCAAGGCCCTCGAGGGTCAAGGCTAGCTGGTGGACTCCTTGATGGCCTGTCAATTCTCAATGCACTCGACGTCATAGTCGTATGCGTGCTCGTAGGAGGAGCCGATGGTGATGATGCCCTTGGGTCCCGGCATCTTGAGCTTGAGATACATGTAGTTGGGGATTGCCATGAACTACCCATAGCCAGGTTGATTGATGATGGCATGGTACATGTCATGGAACCCGACTACTTCAAAGGTGAGGATCTCCTTCCTAAAATTTGAGGGGGTGCCGAAGTAGAAGGGGAGGTCGACGTGACCGACGGGCAGGGCCTTCTTCCTAGGAATGACTCCATGGAAGCCCTCGGTGCTAGGCTGAAGCTGTGACCTCTTGACCCCCAGGAGGTCGAGGGTCTCAGTGTAGATGATGTTGAGGCTGCTGCCCCCATCCATGAGCACCTTAGAGAGGTGGGTGTTAATGATGATTGGGTCGATGACGAGCAGGTAGACTCCGGGGTTGATGATGCGATCTGGATGGTCATCATGGTCGAACATGATGGGCGTATCAGACCAGTCGAGGTACTACGGTGTAGCAACTCGGACGGAGAGGACCTCTCGATGCTTCCTCTTGTGTTGTCGAGATGTGAGTTGGGTCGAGGGGCCGCCGTAGATCATGTAGCAGTTAAAGACCTCAGGGAACTTATCGTCTTCCTTATTGCCACCTTTGTTGCCACCTTTGTCCTTCTTCTGTCATCCTTCTTGATGCCCAAACTCTCGTCATAGTTCCCGAGCATGTGGCAGTCCTCGAGGTTATGATTAGCCCCTCCCTTGTGGTAAGGGCAGGGCTCCTTCAGCATCTTGTTGAAAAGGCCCCCTCGGGGGACCTCAAGGCTTCTTGCGCTCGACTACAGTGATGAGATCGTCGTCTGCCACCTTGCGCTTGCCCTGCTCGGTCTTCTTCTTCTTCTTGTTGCCCTCCTTGGGGCCCTTGCTCGTGCCCTCGCCGTCGGCCGCTTATGCCTTCCCCTTGTCCTTCTCGTTGCCGAAAAAGGCTCCGACCACTTCCTCACCAGCTACGTAGTTAGCGATGACATCCATCAGCTCATCGACGGTCCTGGGGCGATTACATCCTAGCACCCGTACCAAATCCTTGTAGGTGGTACCCAAGACGAATGCTGTAACACCTCTGGTGTTATATTAACTAAAACATGCCATGTCATC